>OX941094.1:47988699-49188699 GCA_954870635.1 Arctium minus
AATATCATTTAATTACAAGCTAACCTGAATAATAAAGCGGAGTTGCAAAGCGTCTACAAAACCTATCTTATTGTGAAGAAATTGTAGGTGGTAGAAAAATATCAAGACCAATTGATTAACCACAAGTATGACTACTATATATATATATATATATAGGGGTGGTTTCAATTAGAAACCATATTAGATTGGAAACTTTGGAAACCGTCAATTTATTGGTTAAATTAATGAAATTGATTCATAAAGTTTTTTAATATGATCAAGTTGTTTCATATAATTCTTTTGTTAATGAAATTGTTTCATATATTTGTGTTTTTTACGTAGTTTCATCTATTTTTCTCATTCTGATGAAATTGTTTCATGTATTTTCGCAGTCTGATGAAACTTTTTCATTTTTGCATAAAACACACAAATAAATGCAACGATTTCATCAATAAAAGAATTATATGAAACAATTTCATCAAATTAAACAATTTCATTTACTTGACCAATGAAATCGAGGGTTTCCACGGTTTTCAAAATTAGAGTGGTTTTCATTTGATCACTCCCCTATATATATATATATGTGTGTGTGTGTATGTATATTAATTTTATTTAGTTGTAATTTTAAAATTAATTAAATGATAATTATTTGTATTAAACTATGGTAAATGATAAATATTTGAATTAAAAAATATAGTAAATAACAAATCTTTGAATTAAAAATATATTAAATAACAAATATTTGTATTGAAAATATAATTAATGATAATTATTTATTTTAACAATACAATGAATGTTTTAAATATATAATAATTAATAAGAAATGGTGAAATTAGAGAGTGTGGATTTGTTATCTTCATGTTAAGGTCGATTAATCTATATAGCCATATAATACAATGATAATCAATATTACTATTAATATAATGAATCAAAACTGTAAATTTGGAGATATGGTTAGCAAGAATCACCGGAGACGTTGAAGGGATTCTGGCGAGAGACACGGCTTCGCTTGTAAATGAGTATTATTTATCCCCAAGATATCCTTTTGTTCAATAGGATAGATTCTAACTTCCAACATTTCTATAACACCATTTAAAACTCAACTTGTACATGGTCTAATCTTGAAGTTGTGCTAGAATATGCTTTTGGCCACGTAAATTGGTGTATGGTTTTTTTTGGTTCCAACTGCAAATAGTCTGTAAATTATGTTTTTATTAAGATGTAATTATGTTTCAGAAAAGGAGTTCATATTTGTAATGCCTGCGATTTTCGTTAGACCGAGGAAGCAAGAGATCGTTGATAAAGGTGCAATAATAAAGTGGAATCAATATATAGTAAAACTATATGGAACTTGTTCATTAAACTGGAAAAGGAAACTAAAATTTTGAAATCAGGTATGAAAAGTAAAGTAAATCCTATAAAAAGAAAGTGCATACAAGCACTAATAGAAATGATATTTTATTTGTCACAAACGATTCTTTAGTTGCAAAAACCTTCCTCGTCGTCCTCAACTACTCTTTTTCTTTTCTTTCTTGGTAAAAATATTTCATCATCACTTGATATCAAATCCTCCAAAGAAGCAACAGAAGTAACTTCTGAATCCTGCAAAATATTTGTACACGAAACAAATAATTATGTTGCAAAAAACCAAGAAATTTAGAATATTTGAAAGTGTAATTGGCATTTACAAAATCTATATATACCTTTGCAATAGGTTTCTTCACCTTCCGAGTAGTGCTTTCAACTTTGGACGAAAATAGTTTTCCCTAATAAAGCCAAAAAGATGTTAGTTAAAGACAATGAAAGTGATAACATGTTTGAAGAAGTTGTTACATGAAGAGAATTTATATCTGACCTTTCTAGTATTTTCAGTTTCACAATCTTTCTCTATTCGCTCATCAGAAATCCATGTGCTAGCCACCGTAAAATTTTCACGTCCATGTATAATATTGTACTCATTTAACTTTAGCTTAAACACATATTCTTTTCCGATGAGGGTTTGAAGCTCTGCTGGAACATCGACACTCCCTATTGGCTGTTTGTTAAGCAATTTGTGTGTTGAAGTGTCAAGCACTCTCTCCGCAACCATATTGAACAACACACAAGTTGTTTCTCCAGTTTTGTCCTTGATTCTTATGTGTATTTTATACCTAAAGAAATTAACACATAGGTAGAATTAATCGCAATGAAATCTCTTAGATTGTGAATTAACATTTATATAATGATGTGAAAAAGGGAAAATCGACTTACAACACAAGAGGAAATTCAGATTCTGTCGCGCAATTTCCACAATAATAACCACTGTCTATGTTGGTTGGTTGTTTGTAGCAAGCCTTGCATCCCTTGTAAAACCATCCTAATGATGAAACTATGCTAGTGATCGTCCCTTTAACAGTTATGAATGAAACCTGAAATTTACACATAATTAAAGGATAAGACGTAGTTATCTGTACATTTTATAAACGAATGAAAAAAATGAAAAATTATGGAATGTTGGAGATTAAAATAGTACCTTCATATCTTTGTCCCAAGTAGCAGATAATAGGTCATTAATCATCATTCTCTCTAGAAGCATATCTTCATCACGACGCTTTTTCTCACCCGGGTAATCAATACAGTTGCAACGGTTGTGAATCTTTCAATTAAAGAAGAAACGTAACTTGTTTCTAAATTTATGTATATTTTGCTAGCGCTTGTGGTAGCAAAATAAACAACACCTGTGTTGTGAAATTTTAGGCAGACATTATTAGAACATAAATATTAACCGTATGCATAGTGTGATAAGTATATGATTGTATGAATATGGGAGTTTTATTTATATGTGATATTATCTCCGAATGCATAATACAAGTGAATATGAATTCTTTGATTGTATAATACAAGTGGATATGAATTATTTCTATAAGTAACAAAACATACCTTGTAAAGTTTTCACCCTTGTACACGTTTGCATATAGTGTTGGTGTTCTTTTAAAACCAAATGAACCCAACGAATCCCATGTGGAGTAGGGTCCGGTGTACATTTTGTACGGTGTGTCCATTATCGGGTCCTTTGGTTAACTAACCTTCTGACAAGTCTCCAAATGGGGATTTTTAGGTATATAACCTTAATAAAATGATAATTAAATCCATGTCCTTCTCATGAGTATAAAGTCATTTTTTAATAGGCTAGGAGGTCATGAATTTAATTAAAAACACATTTAAGGTTATATCCCAAAATCACCTCTAGAATGCCGTTGAAAGTCACTTCATACACAAGAATGCCTAGAAACCTGTCAAAAGCTCTTGGATTTAAAAAACACTTGTCAGGTGGTCATTTAGCTAAATAACCCATGATTCTATCACTAATAGTAGCACATTCTCATAATCAACTCTGTGACGTGCGGTTATAAGAACTGTCATCTTGATAATGCCCATTTCAAGAAGGGAAGTGCTTGTGTCTAATCACCCGTATTGTCATGTTTCACATCAAATAATTACTTGCATTTTCAGTATAAACACCTTCCTTGATTTTCTGGTCAGAATCATTAAAAATATGTCGCTTTTGAATGAATTCATTTAATATTAGTATTACTGACAATATCAGTTTCATATGTGAATTCATTTAATTTTAGTATTACTAACAGTATCCGTTTCATCTGTGAGTTTGGAACAGATGTTATCTTTGTCTATGCAACACTACAATTTTAGTATTTAATGGTTATAGGGCTATGATACATGTTACTTGTTAGTGAACTTCCGTAATGATAATGACACGAACATTTTGAATTCTATATTATATATTCCACTATGACCGTTCTTATGTGTTGTTACAACTGACAAACTTGTTAACTTGTATATTGTGTCAAGCAATTTATCTTGATTGTTGATTGCAACTATATTTGTTTTAATTCTATTGTACAAATTGTCGTTGTATGAACAAATTGGGGGATCAGGCATGACATGTTGCCATGGAGTCCTGGCAGCGGGCTACCGTAATGAATCGCCATGTCAACTAAGATGGATGTTGAAATGGAGTGTTGAAACATAGGAGTCTAGTTACTGGGAACTTCAAGACCAAAATTCTACAAGATCTGTGACATAAGAAGGGACCTTATTAATGTTCTTGACAAATCAAATAAATATATAAAATCTTTAGAAAAACTTGTTCCTTGAGAAATGGGTTTTCCATTAAGATTTAGGTAAAAAATATGGCCCGTTAACTACTATTTTGCAGCAAGTTATTTGTAAAGAGGTGATATGTTCTTATGGTTTCTAATCCAGTCTCAAGTTGTATACTATGTTTTGGAAAGCTAACGAAAATAAGAACAAAAGGCACAAAACTCTCTGATTTTTAACTCAGCTACCTCATTGACTCATTGACTAATAACTTCCGGCATGAGCTTCTCAAACTGCTCAAAATCACAAATAAGTGTATGCATACTAAAAAATTGTTTAAAGTGGTTCTTTCAATACAAAGACACTGGCTTTTGTTGGGGGGTTTTGTGGGTTGCAGAAATCGATGGGTAGAGAGGGAGAGGAGTGATCGACTTGGATAGAATGTGAGATCGCGTGAGAGCTCGCTTTCCTTAAGTGTTATTTCGACCCTATTCTGCCTGGGTATCACGAAATACACTCGAGGATAATCTCAAATTCACCGTATCGATTCTGGCAGAAATCGACACTATTTAAACACCAAGAGAATGTAACCGATGCCATAATATTAATGATAATAATCATCCATTTAATGGAATTGATTATTATTTGGTCAATTGGTGTAGGTTATAAATCAAATTGGGAGTTACAAAAGAGATTGATTGGGGGTTACAAACCGCACCAGCAATAGTGCATTACGCGGGTAGCCGCGCGGGTTAACTCGCGGCACAACCCTTGTGAGCATCTGTTCGTCCCAAATCCAGTGCACCACGCGGGTAGCCGCACGGGTTTAACCCGCGGCACAACCCTCGTGAGCCACTGTCTCCCACACGAAACAGTGCACCACGCGGGTAGCCACGCGGGTTAACCCGTGGCACAACCCGCACGAGTCACTGTTTCGTTTCACAAACACCAATTACTTTACTAACAATCCCGGGTCATAGTTAGCTTACACGAGTGTGCACTCCACACCTCCTAACTCGTGTTATAGCTTAGCTACAAACCCCATTATTATCTTTGTGAATCCAATTACACAAAATGACTGATGATTTCACTAAAATCACCAACATTCCTCCCCCATTTTAGTGCAATCCTTGATTCACAAATAAGATTAATATAGCAAACAAACTCATGCATAAATGAAAATATCTAAAAGATTGAATTTCCATCTTAGTACATTATACACTTCAAATACTCGAGAATTCGGGTGTCTTATGGATTGAACCCTTCAACCCATTTGAGTACCAGAAAATAACACACATGAATTTAAAATTCTCTAAAGTTTAAACTTGACACTATACAGGTCGTGTGTCCTTATCCATTCGTGAGTGCATCAAAGCTAAGTCCAAGCTTCTTGAAGCGGCCACACTTCACACTCATATAGGTAGTTATGTTCATCATGCACCTGCACATGCATTTTAACAAAAGAACAATTACCTCCTCGCTTGCAGTACCGAGCACATACCTTGGGATGATTACCTTGTGCTCCAATCCCTTAGAGCGAGCTTTCCAATTGAATTCAACTTCTAACGTTGTATTAGAAGGGAATTGGGTATCTCACTGTTAGAGATTCAAATGAACTTTAAAACCATCCCGATTACCGACTTGTGAACCAAGTCCCCAGCTAACCCCTTCGTCAAGTGGTCCACTAGATTTTGTTGTGACCGAACAAATTCTACCAAAATCATCCCATTCGTGATTAGCTCACGAATCATGCTATGTCTAACACCTAGGTGTCTAGACTTGCCATTGTACACTTGACTATAAGCTTTAGCCAAAGTAGCCGCACTACCACAATGGATAGAAATCGGTGATATTGGTTTTGGCCATAATGGAATTTCGTGGACTAAATTCCTTAGCCACTCTGCCTCTTTACCGGCAGCGGCTAATGCCACAAATTCCGACTCCATAGTCGAACTCGTGATGCAAGTTTGCTTCTTGGAAGCCCATGAAATGGAACCTCCCCCAAGCAAGTATACCCAACCACTCGTAGAAGAGTGATCTTCTAAGCTGGTAATCCAACTTGCATCCGAATATCCCTCTAAAATCGAAGGAAACCCAACATATGACAAACCATAATCAATGGTTTTCTTCAAGTATTTAAATACTCGTCCTATCTCTTGCCAATGATGTATACTAGGATTACTAGTATACCTACTCAATTTGCCTACGACAAAAGCGATATCCGGCCTAGTGCTTGTCATGGCATACATCAAGCAACCAATAGCCTTTGAGTACTCGAGTTGTGACATAGCTTCACCCGAATTGGGCATAAGCTTCACACTCGGATCAAATGGAGTACTCACCGGAGAACAATAAATGTAATTAAATTTCTTTAATACTTTCTCGATGTAATGAGATTGCGTAATTGCAATCCCTTTGTTCTCACGCTTGATCCTTATTCCAAGGATCACCTCTGCTTCTCCCATATCTTTCATGGAGAATTTTGATGACAAAAACTCTTTAGTTTTATCAACTTGATTTTGGTCAGTGCCAAAAATCAACATGTCATCAACATATAAGCAAATTATTACTCCGTTACCGGATATGTCAAATTTGCTATATACACACTTGTCCGCTTGGTTTAACATGAAACCGTTGGACAAGATAACTTCATCAAATTTTTGATGCCATTGTTTGGGTGCTTGTTTAAGCCCATACAATGATTTTACAAGTTTACACACCTTATGCTCCATCCCGGGCATAATAAAACCTTCCGGTTGTTTCATGTAAACTTCTTCCTCCAAGTCACCATTTAAGAATGTCGTTTTGACATCCATTTGGTGAATCCCTAAATTGTGGATAGCTCCTAAGGCTACCAACAATCTAATCGTGGAGATCCTTGCAACCGGGGCATAGGTATCAAAATAATCGATGCCTTCCCGTTGCCTAAAGCCTTGGATTACCAATCGAGCTTTGAACTTGTCGATTGATCCATCGACTTTCATCTTCCTTTTGAAGATCCACTTGCAACCCAACGGTTTACAACCCGGTGTCAAGTCCGATAATACCCAAGTATTATTCCCCATGATGGAATCCATCTCATCATTTATTGCTTCTTTCCAGAAAGCAATATCTTGAGACTTCATAGCCTCATCAAATGATTTTGGATTTTCCTCAATACTATAACAGTAAGAGAATTGTGATCTAATTTCATCTCTTGATCCTTCTACCAAGTATACTTGGAAATCGGGACCAAAGGATTTTTCAATCGTTCCTCTTTTGCTCCTTCGAAGCATCGGAGATTCGGTTGGAACAATTGCTTGTTCTTCAACCTCACTAGTTACACTAGTATTTGGAACAAGATCCTTCGGCCTAGGTATTGAAGAGAATCTAGTATCATCAAATAATGCATCTCTCGATTCTATAACGGTGTGAATCGCTATAGAATCATTAGGTTCAATAACATAGAACCTATATGCCTTGGAATGATCAGCATATGCAACAAAGATGCAATCAATACCCTTTTCACCCAAGGTTTTCCTTTTGGGTTCAGGTAGTCGAAAAACCACTCGACAACCCCAAACTCGAATATAATTCAAGTTAGGCCTTTTCTTGAACCAAAGTTCATATGGGGTAATCTTGTTCCTTTTAATGGGAACTCGATTTACTAAATAACAATCCGTTAACATGCCTTCACCCGAAAATCCATCACTCAATCCCGAGTAGGATAACATAGAGTTCACCATTTCTTTGAGAACTCTATTTTTCCGTTCCGCCACACCATTTTGTTGTGGTGTATAAGGCGCCGTAGTTTCATGAATTATTCCTACGGATTGGAAAAACATGGGGTCGTAAAGTTCCCCACCACGATCGGTGCGTAAACATTTAATTAAACCGTTCATTTGCAATTCAACTTCCGTTTTATAAATTTTAAATTTATCCAACGCTTCATCTTTTGAGTGCAATAAATAAATATAACAAAACCGTGAAGTGTCGTCAATAAAAGTAACGACATACTTTTTATTACCAAAAGACGGAGTTGAATGCAAATCACAAAGATCACTATGAATTAATTCAAGCACCGACGAATCCCTTTTAACATTGGGAAACGGTTGCCTAGTGATCTTCGTCAACATGCAAGTTTTACATTTTCCGATTTTAACGTCAAAAGCCGGAATAAGACCGTCTTTTGACATTTCAACCATTCTTTTAAAATTAACATGACCTAGTCTAGCATGCCATAAACTAGAATCAACAAGAACTTCATTTGCAATATAAAAAGAATTCTAAACAAAATTCTTTTTATTTAAACTTAACATGAACATGTCATTATTCAAATAACCGAATCCTACAAAAGAGCCACCTTTAGACAAGGTAAACTTTCCGGACTCAAAAACTTGCCTATATCCTAACTTATTCAAGGTACTACCGGAAACCAAATTCTTTCGAATTTGTGGTACAAACAAAACGTCTACAAGTTCAATAATTTTATTAGAGCTAAATTCTAGTCTAACTAAGCCGCGTCCAAGAATGGGAACATTTGACTCGTTTCCCATGTGTAGCAGAGATCCGTCTTCAAGCGGTTCCAAAGAGGAGAACCAACGTCGATCCTTGCACACATGACTCGATGCACCCGTGACAATCCACCAAGCATCATTATCATCCTACACATAAAATGATTCGGATATTAGTGGTACATAATTCAAATTTGAATTAACACCAAAGTCAATAAACTAACCTTGTCGTGGGTGTTGATTGTTGGATCTTTGCCCACCACCACTTGAACTTGCTCCATTCTTATTCTTGATAACTCGACAATCCCGCTTGAGATGGCTGGTCATCCCACAAGTCCAATAGGTTAATTTAACCTTTTTGTTGGGACCTTTCTTGGCTTCATTGAACTTACGTTTTCCCTTGAAATTGTTGGATCTTCCCTCTTCCACCATGTTCACAGAAGGTGCAGAAACCTCTTTCATCTTAGGTTTCTCAGTCTCTTGCGCCCGAAGAGATTCCTCTATGCGCAAGTGACTACCGAGTTGTACAAGAGACAACTCTTCCTTCTTGTGTTTCAACATATGTTTGAAATCTTTCCAAGAGGGAGGCAATTTATCAATGATACTCGATACGGAGATGGATTCGTCCATCTTCATATCATGTTGAGCATATTGTCTTAGAATGCGAAGGAGCTCATTGTATTGCTCCATCACAGGCCTTGAATCCACCATTTTGTAATTATTAAAATTAGTTACGAGGAACTTCTTACTAGAAGCATCCTCCGCCATATATTTGGACTCAAGAGAGTCCCACAGCTCTTTAGCGGATTCAAAATTTTGATAAATATCAAAAAAGGAGTCACACATACCATTTAAAATGTGGCCACGACAGATGTAGTCGTCGTTCTCCCATTTGTCGTGATGCCGGGTCATCTCCAACGTCTCGTCCTCCATCACCTCCGGCATGGGCATGCTTAACACGTACACGACCTTCAACGTGGTCAACAAGAAGTGCATCTTCTTTTGCCATCGTCGAAATTCGACGCCTTCAAACTTCTCCAGCTTGGTGAACTTGGTCGTCATGTCTCTCACTGATTGATCACTCGCCATCTCTCACGAACGGAATAACACTTAAGATTGTTGGGGGGTTTTGTGGGTTGCAGAAATCGATGGGTAGAGAGGGAGAGGAGTGATCGACTTGGATAGAATGTGAGATCGCGTGAGAGCTTGCTTTCCTTAAGTGTTATTTCGACCCTATTCTGCATGGGTATCACGAAATACACTCGAGGATAATATCAAATTCATCGTATCGATTCTGGCAGAAATCGACACTATTTAAACACCAAGAGAATGTAACCGATGCCATAATATTAATGATAATAATCATCCATTTAATGGAATTGATTGTTAATTGGTTAATTGGTGTAGGTTATAAATCAAATTGGGAGTTACAAAAGAGATTGATTGGGGGTTACAAACCGCACCAGCAATAGTGCATTACGCAGGTAGCCGTGCGGGTTAACCCGCGGCACAACCCGCGTGAGCCTCTGTTCGTCCCAAATCCAGTGCACCACGCGGGTTTAACCCATGGCACAACCCACGTGAGCCACTGTCTCCCACACGAAACAGTGCACCACGCGGGTAGCCGCGCGGGTTAACCCGCGGCACAACCCGCGCGAGTCACTGTTTCGTTTCACAAACACCAATTTACTTTCCTAACAATCCCGAGTCATAGTTAGCTTACATGAGTGTGCACTCCACACCTCCTAACTCGTGTTATAGCTTAGCTACAAACCCCATTATTATCTTTGTGAATCCAATTACACAAAATGACCGATGATTTCACTAAAATCACCAACAACTTTCGCTTCATTGATATCTTTATAAGGTTTTTTTTTTCTTGGAAGACACATACCTTCTGATTTGAGAATTCAAATATACCTCTTTTTGGTAAAGAGAGGATTGTAAACACTTTGAAAACTTGAGCTCATACCTATAAAAGCATAATCATTATATTGATATTATAGGATTTTATAGTAGTAGTTCAAAGTACCTGGATCATAGGGTTTACACCATTACCAACAGAGATTTGGCAATATGATTTCCTGTTCTATTCTCCATGGCAAGAAGCTTGATAGATATTCTCTTCATATAATCAGACTGCAAACCAAATGAACCAAGATAAAAAACAGAGCAAGAACCAACAACAAAATGCTACAAAAAAACAAACCCTAAACCCCCAATCCTAACCATGTTTCACTTGGAAACCCTTCATCCTGGTGTCCTGATTATGCTCCAACCCATCAAACGCCGGAATCCCCGGCAAGGCGGTAACCTATCAATTTAAACCTGACAGAAAGACATGAATTAACACTTAAATTTATAATCATGTTTCTTCTCAAACTTAGACCTTATTGCACATAATTTTACAAAGGATCATCCTATGAACCCTAATTAGAAAGCAAGAAATCAAGAACTTAACCCACCTAGACCAATCGATTACATGGTTCCCCACGAACGTTCGCCATCGATGTTCGTCGTCGTGGCTCGGGAACAACTACCCCGGTCATCGTTATCATCCATTCGGGTTGTTTGTTCTTGAAGAAACCTCTTTGCTAACGATTTGGCCTTCCATCTCCGACTTGTTAAAATCAACACAAAGCTTCTCCCACGCCTTTTCACAGTCGGTTTGACTTCGATCGTATCCCAAAAGAGACAATTCGAAGGCAATGAAGGGTTTGATTTAGGTTTTCGGATGGAAGAAGAAAGGGATTAGAGAGAGAAGAGGCATTTTTTCTATTTTACGGGTAGGTAATTCGAAGGCAATGGAGGGCTTGATTTAGGTTTTGGGATGGAAGAGGAGAGGGATTAGAGAGAGAGAGAGAGAGAGAGAGAGAGAAGAGGCATTTTTTCTTTTTCACCAATAATTAGTAATTAATGTTGAAGGTAGTGGGTTTAGGGATTTTGTTAAAAGAAAATAAAAAATATGAGAAAAAAAGAAGGCATGGATACTCTTTTTAGGTGATGCCACGTCAACAGTAGATGATTCTGCTTTATAATATATATAGATTATTTTATTATAAAAATTGGCATGTTAGGTTCTTCATAATCATAGTTATAGACTGTAGAGAACATAATGGCTATTTTTAATTATAGGATCAACAACCATGCAACTAATATAGATGCGCTATAATATGTTAGTAGGATGTTGGACAATATAACAAGTTTTATCCTTATAAAACAAAGTTCTAAAAGGTGGTAAATCGTACTATTATTCTTTTTATAAAACTGTTCTTGAAAAGTGTCATATAAAAATCCTAAAAACCAAGGTGTTGTTTGTTTTTTAAGAGGTGTTGAATTCAGAAGTCTTATTTCACTTCTCATTGATAAGAGGTGGTGTTGAAGTCTGAAAGCAGAATCATTATTACGATAACAAATTAATAATAGGACTAAATGCATAAATTAACACCCTACTTTTATAACTTTTTTTATTATAGCAATGTAGTTTCAAATTGTTTTTTATTAGGCATTGTACTTTGAAAAATCTAGCCATCATAGCAACGGATAACGCATTAAACTGGTTAAAACTTTTTTTTACTTACATGACTTAAAATGAGGTGATGCGGATGACATGTCATTCTGATTACGTAACATAAATAAAAAAAACATTTTCAAAATTTTTTAATGGTCTCCTATTAGAGAAAGTCTCTCAAACTTGTCTAAGTTGGAAATAGAAATCTTGATGAATGCATGTATGCTCTCTGATTTGCTTGTAGATGTCAATATCCTTCCAACAAAGTAGTTACATAGAAATGTAAGTGCACAAGACTTGTTAATCTCATACACATCCAAACAAGAATGTTATTCTACAAATTATACTAGCATTTGTCAAATGTCAATTATGCTCAAACTCTTGGGTAGACTTCATCCTATAAAACATGTAAAAATCACTCACCAACTATGGTACTCACTAGAAAGAAGAACCATAAACCAACAAATGAATTTTGAAGTAATATGCCATATACATAGCAATGTTATGTGGTGGGCATTTCAATTTCAGTTGCTTCAAACATCCATGGATCTAAGTACGTCATGAAAGCTTTCGCAATTTATATTATATGTCTATACGTATATATGTAACCCTAATAATTTTCATACTCAGACGTTCATGTCAAACTTGCGACCACTGATAATAATAGGTGGTGTCCATTCGAAGGGTCTCTACTTGGGTACCATCTTCTTACTGATTGGCATAGACGGGAACAACCAAATCTTAGCCCTCTGTTTATGGAACGAACAAGACAGAGAGTGGGGAGTCTTGGACATGGTTCTTGGTGAGGTTGAAGGAATGCATAATGGAATGGAAAATGTAGCCATTATATTCAATAGAGTCGCTTCTATTTACTTGTCTACTAGAAGGGGCTTCCTACATGCAAATCACGGGCTTTGTTGTCAGCATCCGAGCATAAGCATATAGTGTTCAAGCGCACATTTTATGGAAAGCATGCAAATAAAAGGTTTCAGACTTCAAAGAGATTAGGGGAGAAAATGGTTTGGGTTGATCAGGTTGAAGGCATTTGAACAACTCAACTCAACCTAAACAAAAGTACAACCCAACCCAACTCAAACGAGACTGTTGTTACAATAATCAAGTCCAATCAATGTAATCAATGCACAAGATCAAGATCAAACTAGTCATATGCCATTGAATATGAATCCAATACACAATGTACTCTCTCTCTCTCTCTCTTTAAGCTCAAATATTTCTCTCACTAGAATCTAATCTCACTTGTTACAAATGATACAAGATTACACTAGAATACAAAGAATCAAAACTATTTATACTACGTCAACCCTGTTGGGAACTGAAAGAATTATACAAGTATGATTAATGCTGCTAGCACAACCTGGTTACTACTTCTGAAGTTACTACTGCTGATATAGGTTAATGTTGCTAAACAAGATTAATACTGCTAGAAGAAGTTACTACTGCTGAGCATAGTTAGTACTGCTAGTAGTTAGTACTGCTGAACTTAATACTGCTCAAAGTATTAATGTTGCTGAAGACTTAGTCCTGCTTATGAGATGAAGACTTCGGATGGCAAGGATGACAGCTGTATTGATTGAAGATCATGGAAGGCTTGGAGATAAATATGGAAGATTATACTGAAGATCTTTTATTATTTGTAATTATGTTTTATCTTCAGTATAAGTATAGAATAGTTTGTATCTTTAAGAAAAAAAGAGAGAATTATTCTGAGTTTTAAGTTTTCTTAGAGAGAATCAACCTCAAGGTTTATAATCCTAGTTCTAGAGAAGTAGAATTCGTATTGGTGAGTATGTTCATCAATATTGAGGTTGTGTGTGAAATCTTGTAGCTTTATAACCATTCAATAAAGTTTACAAGTTGTTATTATGATTCACTGTTTCATTGATCTTTGAATATTAAAGTGTTATTCCACAAACTCTTTTAATATTGTTTTTGAGTGTTTATTCTTGTTAAGAATTCAGATCCTGACAAGTGGTATCAGAGCTAGTATTCTCAGAAATCTTATTCATCATGGAAAACACAGTTGAATCAAACAGTACTCTTGAATCAAACAGAAACTCTGCTCAAGCCCTTGTTTCTCAACAAGGAATGGGGTTTGACTGGAGTGATCAAGCAGAAAAGGCTATCCAAAATCAAGCTCTTATGGCAGAAGTATCTGATCTCCCAACTGAGGTAAGTTCTACTCTCTGTTCTAAAACTTGCATAGACACTGTTAAAAGGTACATAGATCACAATCAGAACATGAGTGATGACCTTAAGAGGTTAGCAAAAGATATAAAAGACTATGTGAGAATTGTTGAGAGGTTTGAGGAACATATTAAAGGTTTTCAAGCCAATGAACTCCAACACTCATATGATACCATTTATTGGAAGTGGGAGAAAAAGGATCTAGAACTCCAACTGACCAAATCTAAAGAGGAGAGTGAAAAGTTGAGAGAGGAGCTAACCAAGGTTAAGCTTGATGTGGAAAAGTTTTCCAATGCTTCTTAAGCAATGGACTCTTTACTACAAAATCAGATTCATGACAAATTGAGAAGAGGAATTGGGTCCAATACCACACCACCACCATACAACAACAACTACATTCCTCCTACTTCAGATTTGCTAGAAACCAAAGATAGGAAGGACTTGCCTGAGGGAGCCACTGAGATAGATCCCTTAGATGAGGTAATTGTTGAGGGTAAGACTGAGAAAGAGGTTGGTAAGAGTAAGGAGAACAATGTGAGTGGTAAGATTCCCCTAGAGAATCACATTATTACCAATGAGGGGTGTGGAAAGATTTAGGTCAAATCAAAGGAAATAGAGAAGACAGAGGGAAAGTCTGGTAAGGTCCATTACAAACAGACCACAGTTGTGAATCCTGTTCCTTGCAAACAGTGTGCATGCAAGAAATCCGAGCCCCTAAAACATGATAAAAAGAGGGGAAATCAAATAAACTGGAATAATCAGTGGGCACAAAAACAAGGGGTTGATTTGAGTAAAATCAATAGACCAAAACCTTGTTTTATCTGTGGCAAATTGAATCATCTTGCCAAATACTGTTATTTCAATCCTATAAACCAAAGGATGAATTTTCAAAGATCTATGCAAAAACCCTTGGGTTATAGGAAGAAGGAAAGGAACCATGTGGCTAAGAAATCTGTTAAATCTAAAAGCCACATGAAGAAAAAGACTGTTAAAGAAAGTGTCAATATGCGGGTTCCTAAATGCACTAAAACGGTTAGTACTGCTACCCTAAATAGTACTTCTGACAATGATAGTGCTGCTAGAAGCAATACTACTGCTACCAATGTTAGTGCTGCCAAGAGTATTAGTACTGCTAAAACTAACATGGTTAGTACTTCTTCAAATGTTAATACTGCTAACTCTGTTAGTGCTTCTAACAAGGTTAGTACTGCTAAACATGTTAGTGCTGCTAACTCTGTTAGTACTTCTAAAGTTAGTATTGCTCCTAGTGTTTGTGCTACTAGACCAATCATATTGACAAAGTACTCCAATAAAAAGTTCTTTGTGTTTAAAAATCTCATCAAAAAGGAATGTAAGTACTTTGATGAGAAAGGGAGACCCAAGACCACTTTGGCTTGGGTTCCCAATCAATACTAACTGTTTAATCTTATGTGCAGGGCAACCAACAGCTCAAGAGGAAGAGCATCTGGCATGTTGATAGTGGTTGCTCTAGGCACATGACAGGGAACATGTCAAGCCTCAAGAATTTCAAGAAAATTGATGGTGGGCATGTTGCCTTTGGTAATACTCTAGATGGAGGTAAGATCAGTGGTAAGGGGGATGTAACCAAAGGTAAAATGACCTTTGAAGATGTATTCTATGTTGAGCAGTTAAGGTACAACCTGTTAAGTGTATCACAGGTTTGTGACAAACAGAATAGTATATTATTTACTGATTCTGAATGCATTATCCTTGCTCCTGGATTCAAGGTAGTTGATGAAAAGATGATACTACTAAGAAATCCAATAAAGGATAATGTATATTGCTTAGATATGGAAAGTGTTTCAACTGATTCATCCCTAAACTGTCTTGTTTCAAAACCTTCTTTGGATGAATCATCACTTTGGCACAGAAGGATGTGTCAAATGAACTTTAAAACAATGAATAAACTTGTTAAAAACAACCTTGTAAGAGGTTTACCTTCCAAAGTCTTTTCATGTGATGATCATTGTGTTGCCTGTCTCAAAGGCAAACAACACAAAACTTCTCATAAGTCCAAAGAGTTGAACACAATCTCTAGTTCTTTCTCAGGAAGTTATTACCTTGCTCAGAGTACCTCAAGCTTCAAAAAGGGTAAGTATGGTTAATACTGCTCTCAGTTAATACTGCTAGTTAGTTAATACTGCTAGTGGTTAATACTGCTCTCAGTTAATACTGCTAGTTAGTTAATACTGCTAGTGGTTAATACTGCTCTCAGTTAATACTGCTAGTTAGTTAATACTGCTAGTGGTTAATACTGCTCTCAGTTAATACTTCTAGTTAGTTAATACTGCTAGTGGTTAATACTGCTCTCAGTTAATACTGCTAGTTAGTTAATACTGCTAGTTAGTTAATACTGCTTATGTCCCGAATCGTATAAATACCCTTTTTGCCCGCCTAAAAGTTCATAACGACTCTTTGATTTCTATTCATCTGCTCTCTAACCCTTTTCTCTCAAGCACCAAGTGTTTCAGTCCAGAATACTCTAGCTCGATGGTAGCTATGGCGTTCATTGATGAACATAATGAGATTGCAATGCTACAGAAGCCTAAACAAGCTGCTGGATTCCATCAAATTGTGGATTTTCTCAAGTCCAGCCACATTGCCCATGCTCTTACAGTGTCGCCAACAATCTACATAGAGCATCAAAGACAATTTTGGGCAAATGCCACTGTAGTCACAGAAAATGGTGTGCAGATAATCAAGACAAGGGTGTGTGACAAACCCTTGTCAGTTTCTGAAGAGGTGATTCGCATTTGTCTACGTCTAGACGATGCTGCAGGTATTACTTCTATTCCTAATGAGGACTTGTTCTCAAATCTTTCAAGAATGGGGTATGGAGGCCAATTGGGTGGTTTCAAATTCTCAAAAGCTAAATTTTATACCCAATGGCGTTTTATTGTTCATACCCTTATGCATTGCATTTCTAAAAAGACTACTGGATGGAGTGAGTTCAGCAGTACCATTGCTTATGCTTTGGTCTGCGTGGCCACTGCCAGAAAGTACAATTTTTCAAGAATGATTTTCAATGACCTTGTGTCAAACTTGGGAAACAAAAAGAGTTTTTATATGTACCCAAGATTTGTCCAGGTAGTTATAACCAATAAATTAACGGATATGCCTCACTTTGATGAGGTATATGTACCAAAAATCCCCAAAGGTAAGGTCTTTTCAAATATGAAGAGATCTCCATTGGACTCGGAAGGAGTTGACACCCCATTGTTCTCTACAATGATGGTGGTGTCCCACAATCTAGAAGGTGTGGCTTCAGGGTCAAGGCCCTCATTAGACCATCCCACTGAAAGCCAATCCAAACCTTCAATCACCATATCAATCCCACAGTCCCTTGTTCAAAAACCAACTTCTCCAATCACCCAAACGTACATAAGGAAAAAGGTAAAGAAGGCTCCTTCCCTTCTTGTACCTTCACACTCAAAGCCTTTAAGCCCTCTAATGGAGAATTCTCCATTAGAGAATATCTATAGGGAAACCACAGGGGTGTCTCCCAACCCCAAGGAGGTGCTCACTGAGGAGATGAATGAGCATATGGGTGCAAAGGCTGCCACTACTCCAGCTAGCACAGAGGAGGTCAGTGGTAACATCAATAAGACCTTCCCCATGTCAACTTTGGGTGAGCAATCATCCAAAGGTCCCAGGTGCCAAGAAACCATGGGGGTAGCAGGTGCTTCTGCTAGGCAGAAGACCTCTACTACAAAAAGAACCCATGATCCTTCAAAAGGGGGTCACACTCCTGGAGAAGGTGAGGACAGATATGACTATAATGAATTGATGGAAACAATGGGCAACATCAATATGGATGTAATCAAGCAAGGAAAAGACATTGAAGAAATGAAACTAGTAATTCTGTCTCAACAAGTACAGATTACCAAACTGAAGAAAATGGTGACAAGATTGGTACAAAAAAAGAGGAGAAGGCAGTTTGTGTTAAAGAAGAGGAAAAGTGATAAAGATGCTTCCAACAAGGGGGAGAATCAAGAGGGTGAAACAGAAAATGAAAGTACAGCTGAGAGGGAACTTGATGTTGAGGGGGAGAAAGAACCAGAAATAGAAAAAGAAACAGAATCTCAAGCAACAGTAGTAACAGAATCAATAGTAGCAGAAACTGTTAATGCTGCTGAGGAAAAAGAAGCAGCAGTAACAGGGCTTTCTGTAGAAGAATTGGAAATTGCAGAAACTTTGGTCAAAGCCAAGAATGACACTCCTAAGGCTACTCAAAAGGCCAAGGGAGTGGTCATCAATGAAGGAGGCCTTTCAAAGAAAAGAGAAGAAACAAGTGAGGCAGGTATGAAGGATGCAAAGGGAAAAACAAACATGGTTGAACCTGAACAACCCTTAAAGAAGAAAAATCAGATTGAGCTGGATGAAGAAGTGGCAAAGCAGCTTCAGGAAGAAATGGAAAGGATGGAACAACTTCAGTCAGAGAAGGATAGAGAGCTTGCACTGAATATGGCCAGAAAACTAAATGAAGAGTATCAGAAGAGCATGAAAGCAGCAGCTCAGACCAAGAAATTACCAGTCAAAAGAATGACACTCAAAAAGCAGAAAAGACAACCCTCCAAGACCTTTTTGGCCAATCAGGAAAGGAGAAAAATGATAAATTTCCTGAAAGGTTCAATTGGTGTCAAAGGAGAAATGTTTAATAACATGGTCTACAGTCAAGTTGAGGAGCTCTACAAGAAGAAAATGGCAAAGCTCCAAGGGGATTCCTCTCAAAAGGAAGAAGCAGAAAGAAGGATGAAAGAGAGACATGATCTCAACATCCAACAACCATTCCCTGAGGAGACCACAGCTTCAAAGGATAAAGCTGAAGAATAGAAAGAAGAGCAAGAGAATGTTGATATGGAAGTAGAGTCTTCAAAGAGGGTAAAGTCTATAGCCTCCAAGAAGCAGTCCAAAAGGCAAAGAGTTGAAGAAAGAGCAGAATTTGAAGCAGAACCTCCTGTTACACCTTCAGCAGAATCAAATCAGAATCCAGAATCATCAAACAAGCAATCTAATGAGCAGGTTGAATTGTTCATGACCTTAACAAATGATGATCCAATACAAGCAGATCCCATCTCTATCCAAGCTACTGAAATCATCTTTTAGGATATCCTAGAAGATCAAACAAAGAAATTCTTTAGGATTAAGAGGCTAGGGGACATCTATGAGGTGTATCCTACTTGGGGAAATTTCATCAGAAGTTGTACAAGATCAGACCTAGAAGAGATGTTTAAAGTTGGAATGAGACTGTATGAAAAGGAACTGACAGGAGAAGAAAGGAGTTTAATCAGATTAGCCATGGAGTACTTGTGCATGATGTTTGATCCTAGCAAAGTTCAACATGTGATCAGAGATTTGCATCTACAGAATAAATTCCAAAGAATAGAAAACTGGATGATATTTGAAAGATGTGGAGTCTATGTCATCACTGTAGATAGAGCTTATCATGAGTACTACTTGGTTGATAAAATCTATGATCACAACAAGGGTAAACTGCAAGCAATGTTGAATGCCAAGCTTACATGTTCAAAAGATTCAGAAATGGCAAAGATTGTGGTAAGCAGAACAATAAATCAAAGCCTGGGTCTGGATCCTAATTTGGGCAATTAAGATGTAGTGTTGAAAGCATCTTGAAGACAATTTTTGAAGAACTTGACTTCTCTTCCTAAAAGTCAAGTTAGGGGGAGATTGTTGGGAACTGAAAGAATTATACAAGTATGATTAATGCTGCTAGCACAACCTGGTTACTGCTTCTGAAGTTACTACTGCTGATACAGGTTAATGCTGCTAAACAAGATTAATACTGCTAGAAGAAGTTACTACTGCTGAGCATAGTTAGTACTGCTAGTAGTTAGTACTGCTGAACTTAATACTGCTCAAAGTATTAATGCTGCTGAAGACTTAGTGCTGCTTATGAGATGAAGACTTCGGATGGCAAGGATGACAGCTGTATTGATTGAAGATCATGGAAGGCTTGGAGATAAATATGGAAGATTATACTGAAGATCTTTTATTATTTGTAATTATCTTTTATCTTTAATATAAGTATAGAATAGTTTGTATCTTTAAGAAAAAAAAAGAGAATTATTCTGAGTTTTAAGTTTTCTTAGAGAGAATCAACCTCAAGGTTTATAATCCTAGTTCTAGAGAAGTAGAATTCGTATTGGTGAGCCTGTTCATCAATATTGAGGTTGTGTGTGAAATCTTGTAGCTTTATAACCATTCAATAAAGTTTACAAGTTGTTATTATGATTCACTGTTTCATTGATCTTTGAATATTAAAGTGTTATTCCGCAAACTCCTTTAATATTGTTTCTGAGTGTTTATTCTTGTTAAGAATTCAGATCCTGACAAAACCTTTGACCTTTTAAAGCAACTATTACAATTTTACACTTTGAACCCCTTAAATCTTTAATACAATATTTTAGTCCCAACAATCTCCCCCTTTGGATTTAAGATTTAAATTTTTTTGACAATAGGCTTCAACTCTTTCTTCTTCAGCACTTTAACTCTTTCTCGGATCTTCAAAACTATTCAACAACTTTTATCATTTAGAAATCTTCTCCTTTTGCTTGAAAAACAACAATCTTCTTTCAATCTTCTCATATACAAAATCTCTTTAAAATAATAGTCTTCTGATTAAGCTCTTTTCTTTACTAAACAATCTCCTTCAAATCTTTTCACACAAACAATCTTCTAATATAACTTTGAATAAACTTCAAACAATCATGAAAAACTTTGTCTTCACTTTTGAACTTTGCTGCTTTGAGTTGATAATTATCTCTCTTTTGTCTTCGAACTCACTTTGATATTCACAACTGAAATACAATATCTTCAAACCTTTTCAGCATGTGATTACAAATTTCTGACTTTCATATTTTCTCTTTGCACAACTTCTTCTTGAACTTTGTGTTTTCTCCCCTTATTAGAAATTGAAACATTCAAATTATGTGATTGTGAGCATCATGATCATCAAACTTCCTTTCAATTTCAGCATCGATTTTGCAACAATCTTCACATTTGATCTGAATATCCGTCAATTCCGAAATATGTATCCAAATCTTTTCAAATTCAGATAAATTGAAAGTTGTAACCCTGAATCAACATATTAAATAGTTAAAAAAGGATGTATGTAGCACAGAGACACTTAGTACAACAGAATGTACTTTGGAAAGTAGATTTTTGATGTTCACTCCCCAGGGCTTCCATTTAATCAATGAGAATACATAGGAATCTCTATGAAAGTTATGACAAGAAAAACATATTCCCTGTGTGTATGTGCATGTGATAAAAATGATTAAAGCAACTTATGCTTGACCAGTCTTAATATGTGTAAGTTGTTAAAACACAACAAGTTTTTTCACAGACTCAATGTGCATGATTGAAGTGGAAAGGTGGGGCATATTTCCTTATTTTTCAATATCTGAATCTTCCGAATGAATAATAGATAGATTATGTGTTGCTTCCCCAAAAAAAATTTAAACATTTCTTTGTTAAAAAAGATATGAGTAGCTGGTGGGGTTAAAACAAGAGTTGGCATGGGCTTACTGCCTTTTTCAATGATGGTCACCAATGATTGTGAATCAATCAGTAGATGTGGTTGCCCAGCTTAGAAGTGGTTGGTGCAGAGCTCTCTTATTCTTTTAACTCTGTTCTCACATTTTTAATCAGCTCGCTTCTAACCAAACTCTCATTTTCTTACCTCGTAGCATAGTGAGATTACTCAACCGGATAAGTTATCTCCCCCACTCTTTGATATAAGACCCCTCACCTCTCAATCACTCAAAGATAACTTCTTAGGTTGAATCCACAGGTTATGGTGAAATCCATAGAAGAATGTTAAGCTCACACATTGTTCTCATGAAAATATATCCTAAAAACATGTTGTTGTTCAACAGTTTAGCTTGAACAAATATGAATATCATCAAATGAATTACATTTTCATTTGAATGAATGCTCCACAGTAATATCAACATTATTTGAGCGTTCGAACTATGAAGAATTCTCAAAACAAGGATATTCAATGAATTAAATGAAGACTATGGACTTGTTTGAGAATCTGACTATGTTTCACAAAGATCAAATATCAAGAGATATAAGCATGAAAGATTAAGGTTCAAAAGAATTGGATGTTTTTAAAAGACATCCAATTCTTTTGAACCTTAATCTTTATATGAACAAATATAAACAAGCTTGAAAGAACTTTCATGAATCCTTAAGCTGAAAGAATATTTGATGCTCAAATCAAATTGGAATACAAAAGAGAGTATTACCACCGAAAAATGTTTCATTCTGAGACATGATAATAACAAAGTCAATAGGAAGGTGTGTACGAATACTTGAAATATAGAAAAGATAATACGCAAGTATTAAATTTGGAAACACTTGGTCAGAAATATCATCAACAACCAAATATAAAAAAAATTAAAATCACACTTCTTAATTCATAAAATCTGGTTGAGAATAGAGAATTGGTTTGAACATATAAGAAAACATTTTGATGCTCGAATGTTGTCCTTCTTTGAAACAATCTAAGATTAAGAATCAGAAAATACTTACATTCAACATAGAATCCTTAAACCCCCCCCCCCCTTGAATTATTCTCCAAAAACGTTATATAAAAAAATCAACTTTTTCCTCTGAAATAAGATTCACCTGCAAAAGAAAAAGATTTTGGTAATCATCTAAGATAATTCCTTATTTGTTAGTAAGTATCAAAATAAATTCAGAATGTGAACTCCCCCTCAGATTAAGCATAGACAAAACATATAATCATTATGAACTCCCCTTCAGATTAAGCATAGACAAAACATATAATCATTATGAACTCCCCTTCAGATTAAGCATAGACAAAACATATAATCATTATGAACTCCCCCTAGACTCATGCAAAGGAAACAAACTTAGATAGACAGATTAAGCATACCCAACATACTGATTAGGAAATTGAATCTTTTCTCATCTAGCGGTTTTGTGAAAAGATCAGCAAGTTGATAATCCGTCTGTACAAAGTGCATCTCTATTCAGTGGCGGATCGAAAAAAAATTATGGTTGGGGGCATACTTAAAACCGAACAAGTCATGCAATACCTAATTAATGCTTTCGGGTTATTTGGTTTTGGGTTTCAACGATTCAGTTAATTAAAATAAATATGACTTATTTGGTTTGGCTCTCGACTTTTTTTTACAATTTCGGTTTAACCGAAATATTATACTACTATGTATATATTTTTCTATTTCGTTTGAACTGAAAGCAAATGAACACATTATGCATTAATAAAAAAAATCGACTGATTCAAAATGGACATAATGGGTAGAAGAACAAACCATTAAACCGACTTGTAATAATGCAACATGTTAGAAATTGGTTGTAAAATAGTTTCTAATAAACTCAAAGAAAGTAGGAGCGTAGAAAATTAATAGTTTGTAAATAACAATAAATATAAAATAAAGTTAGAAAAAACATTACCAGATCAATAATATTGTAACAAATAAGAAGTAAAATGATTTTTGTGGATTAAGACTTGAAAGTAGGAGCCTTTACCTTTTAATTGTTGGGGGCCTAATAGTAAATTTTAGGTTAAAATTTTGCTAAACCTATCATGTCTTGCTAGTGTTGGGGGATTTGTTGGGGCCTTTTCCCCCTACCCCGTGGTGGAGTATCCGCCTCTGTCTCTATTGATCCTTTCTCAACATGGTCTTTGATAAAATGATATCTGACGTCAATGTGCTTGGTCTTTGAATGCTGAACCAGATTAGAAGTTATAGCAATCACGCTCTCCAATCACAATAAATCAAGACTTTGTTGAAGGTGTAGCCATAGTCTTTCAGTTGTGTTATCATCCACAAAATTTGTGAACAACAACTGGCCGTAGCAACATATTCTGCTTCTGCAGTCGATGTTGAAACACAGTTCTACTTCTTTGATGTCCAGCTAACCAACTTGTCACCTAGAAATTGACATGATCCAAAAGTGCTCTTTCGGTCCAACTTACAACCAGTGTGATCTACATCTGTATATGCCGTTAGAACAAAATCAGAATCCCTTGGATACCAAAGGTCCAAATCTTGTGTGCCTTTGAGATACCTCTGGATCCTTTTTACGACAGCAAGGTGTGACTCTTTTGCATTGGCTTGATATCTTGCACAGAAGCACGTAGCAAACATTATATCGGGTCTACTGGCTGTTAAGTAAGGTAAAGATCTAATTATGCTTTTGTAGTTCTTTTGATCAACAGATTTACAAGATAAATCTGTGTCCAAAAGAGTTCCAATTGCCATTGGAGTTTTAATTGAAGAACTTTCAGCCATGTTAAACTTTTTCAAAATTTCTTTGATGTACTTAGATTGATTGATGAATATTCCTTCAGGTGATTGTTTTACTTGAAGTCCAAGGAAAAAAGTCAGTTCCCAATCATACTCATTTCAAATCTAGTCTCCATGATTTTTGAAAAAATCTTGCAAACTTTAGTATTTGTAGATATGCAAATAATATCATCAACGTAAATCTGTATCAATATTACGTCATCACCTTATTTCTTCAGAAATAAGGTAGTATCGATAGTACCTTTCTTGAAGCCTGAAGCTAATAGGAAATCAGTCAGAGTATCATAGCATGCCCTTGGTGCTTGTTTTAAACCATACAACGTTTTATCAAGGACATAAACATGATAAGGAAATTCTAGATCAACAAAACCTTTAGGTTGGCCAACGTGTACCTCTTCGTGCAATATCCCATTAAGAAATGCAGACTTTACATCCATTTGATAAACCTTGAAATTCAGGAAAATTCTGATGGCTTCTATCCGAGCTACTGGAGCAAAGGTCTCGTCATAATCTATTCATTCTTGTTGAAAATACCCTTTAGCAACCATCCTAGCTTTGTTTCTGATGACTATCCCAACTTCTTCCTTCTTATTTATGAATACCCATTTCGTTCCCACAATAGATTTGCCCTTAGGTTTAGCAATCAACCGCCAAACTTTATTTCTCTTGACTTGTAGAAGCTCGGCTTGCATAGCTACAATCCAATCAGGATCTTGTAAAGCTTCTGAGACTTTCTTTGGCTCAATAGCACTAAGAAAATTTACATACAAACATTTATTCGCAAATGTCGATCTTGTTTTAACACCACAATTGACATCACCAATTACATTATGTAGGGGATGATCCTTAGTCCACTTGTGAGTACTTGGTAGGGGTTGTACACAGAAAATAAGGACTGTTCTTTTGTGACTGGAAAATGAAGCTAATATCAGTTCAAAGTACTACCAAACAGCTTTGAATCATTATAGAACATGATCCTTTGATATTGACCATCAAAGTTTGCTCTGATACCAATTGTAGGTTCCGAGTTTGGGTCTAACAATTGATGCATGCGTCGTTAAACGCACAAGGTTTAAATTTAGAAACCTAACTCAAACCTAGTGATAGGGTAAGTAGGGTATCGTTCTTCTCAGGGAGTCACTGGTTAAATTAACGATTCGTGTTAAAACTGAATGCACGTGTGTCACAAAGATTGGTTACCCAATTTATCAATTAAGCTAAAAAATAATCTAACTAAAAACCGAAATCTAATTATTACAAATAACACTACTTCAAAAGGTTTGGATTGCGATCGTTTAATTCCAGATTATTTTCTCTTCAATAACCCATCTTTAATGTGCTAAAATGATAAAACCGAATGATATTAATGTGTTTTTGTATTTTTATAGGTTCGGAACAATTTGGAGTGAAAAAGAACAAAACGACGATTTTTGACAGATTTGCGCGTTTGTGGAGTTTCTTTGTGTTTTGAGTTTTTGGAAATTTGGAGTAAATCTGGGCCAAAATTGACGTTGAAGTTGATTGAATAAAGCTGGACAACAAAGAAGTAATAAAATAAATAACGATGCTATTTTGAACCAAAAAGAAGGTTTGGTGGAGTGGTATGTGTCGTGGCTTGTGTGGACGAGGTTGAGGGTTTGAGTTTAGGGGAGCGCTGGTTTCTTAATCTTTTTTTATTGAAGCTTCAATCAGCCCAAATCACACCCCATAAAAGCCGAAGTTGTTAAAACTTCATCCAGACCCACTTTGTTGGAGATTGTTGGCCCAACTCTTGAATTGCAAACATTAGGGTAAGGGAAAAGGATATAAAAAGAAAATTAATAATTTCTTGAAGAGGATCGAGGGGGGGGGGGCAGCCGTGGGACAACATCTTTCAGTTTTTTTTTATCAAAAATATATTTTTAAATACATCTGATTGGATTTGATCGGAGGAAGGATTGAAGATTAAAAAAATGTTTGAGAATCTTCATATAGTAGGGAAGCAGGTGATCTGCACATGGCATTGTCTCTCCAAGAAATTCACAAGTCTTCCATCTTCCAGAGCTAGCCACCACAGAGGCTCTGTGAAGGATCACAGAGGCTCTGCGGTCTGAGGATCATCTTCAGGTAAAGTTCTCTCGGGTTGATGATCGATAGAGCTTCTGATCTTTGCACTTTTGTAGAAACTTGGTATATGGCAGATTTCTTCTAAAGTTCCTACACTTAGCCTATTTTTCAATACTTCTATGTACAATGATTAGAGCTAACAATCTCCCCCTAAGTATTGACAAATAAAAGATGTGAAAGTTGAAGTATGGCTAAGTTAGAAACTAAAGAGGTGAAAGGAACTCATCCTCTGAAGACATAATATTCATTCATATAAAATATGCCGAAGTGGCATTACAGAGGTTAAAGTAACACATCAAAAGTACAAATATATTTACATAGGGAAATCATTGATCGGGTGAGTAGAACCCTCAGCTAGAGTCTTCTGCATGCTAAGTATAAGATCTCTGAACTTGAGTTGGGCATTGATGTCAGAGATCATTTGTTCTGTCGGTCCCTTCTGTACTCTTTTAGTTCCCATCCTTTTTAGGATTGTGCCCTTATCTTCAGAAGGGTGTCGTTGGAATATTTGTTTCTTTGACGAGGCTTGAAGATCTTCTTTGATCCATCATCATCTTTGTAGACAAACCCAAATTCGGGTTCCACCATAAAGGAGTTGCTTGAGACTCCTTCTATGCCAGGAATGAGATCATCTGGCCTAGTGGTGGATAGCTTGTCAACTCCAAGCCGCAGAGCGACTTCAAAATCCATTTTTCTGAAGTATTTCACATGTTCGCGCATGAAGGCGTGTAGTTGTGGCAGGTCATAAGGGCACATATTTACAAGGTCAGCATCTGAAAACACATACTTCTTCCCATCCTTTCTCTATATGTGGTATTTGACATACATTACAGCCTTGTTTTTGAAGGAATGTAAGGAGATCCCATAACTTGTTTGATGTCAGAAGTTGAGAAGACCTTAAATTTCTCTTGAGCAGTTCACTAGAACCTCCTTCTGACCTCTTCTTTCATGAGAGGGTGTATGTTCGGCTGAATGAACACCTTCTCATCTTCTGCGCTATTGAGAAAGTTGTAGATGTTCTCGTGGAAAATTGGTTCTTTCAGTGGTGGCCTGGGAATTGGGATTCTCATAGCGTCCATGGATTGAACAATCTCTTGCACTCGATCATCTGTTCGCTTTTTATTTGTGACAGCGGTAGAGGGTTTCTTCTTCTGAGGTTTAGATGAGATGGAGGGCTTGGTCTTCTGTGAAGTTCCTTCTGTGGGAACCCTCTGTACATTTTTTTCATTGACATTGATAGGCCTTAAGGCTGCAAACTGTACGAAAGGTACAGAGGCGACTGGCATGAGTTCAGGGCTCGATGGTTGCACAAATTTCTCTAGTCCCTCTGCTATGAAGTCTACTTCCACGTTTACTTTGGCCTTGAACAGGGGCACAGATGGAATGGTGACAGTTGGGATGTCAGAGGTTGTTGAGTTTTTGGTATTTTTGGCTTCAGAGACACAGGATTTTGTCTTCTTGGAGGTGTCCTCTGAGGCAAATGGTACACTGCTAAGGGGAGTGGCTGCAATAGGTTTTGCAGAAGTCAACGACAGAGCTTCTCCCCCTCATGAGGACCAGAAGGACCGACATCGCTCGACCCTTGGTCGTCATGCTTCCCCCTCTGTTCGTTTGCCTCTGCCTGGCAAGAGTAGGGTTCCTTCCATGTTTTTCTTTTCTTGAGGTGCATATTGTCATGATGCTCGATGACCGCGGCAACATCGTGTGTGGCCATTGTGGCTTTGTTAACCTCATAGTCAGTCTTGAGCTCCTCTGAGACTTTCGTGCTCTTAGAAGTGAGGTCTTCACCTATCTTGTGGGCCTTCGGATTTTGTGGCTAAGGAAGAAGGGAGGCTTACTTCGGTGGTGTGTTGTGGATAAGATGGAGATGGCAGAGGGACCATGGTACTGCGAACCATGTCCTTGATTTCGTCTTGAAGAGCCGCTATTGCCTCTTCTGCAGAGGGTGAGGTCGTGGCAGGAGTAGGAGGAGCTTCCTTCTGTTTGTTCACAATCTCTGCCAAATGCCTCAGAGCCTATGTGTTTGCTTCAACAGCCCTAATCAGTTTATCGAAGTCTTATTTGGTTGCGTGCAAGGCATAGGCATCAATGATCTTCTTAAGTTCCGCAGAGTTAGCCTCAGAGGTGACTTTGATGGAATTGACCACCTTTGTGACTTTATCTGCGATGGTGGAGGTGGGGACCAAGCTTTTCAACTCGACCATATTGGTGTACACCACTTCAGCAAAAGCCTTAAATTCGGCCTTTGTGATGGGTGTCGTAGGTTCATCCTCTGGAGCAACACATGTTCCAGATTGTGTCAGGTCGCCCTTGGCACCTGCAGAGCTTGCTTTAATTTTGGGTTCATCAGGATTTCCATCTGATCCTTGACATTTTTCAAAGGAAGAATCGTCTATAGATGTTTCATCATCGATCTTTTCAAGTGATGATTCAGAGTCATGCACTTGTGTGTCGATGAGTGGATTTTGTGGGCGGTCTAGACCTGCAGAATCAGTGGTTGTCCTCACTGGCGGCTCTGAACCACTTGGGATATCTCTCGTGTGTGCATGAGGAAATAAATGCCTCTACAGAGGTATGTATCATGCTCTGGGGCGATGGGGCACTTTTATTTACATCAACATCCTTTTGAGAGCATGTGATGAATTGGTTTTCCCCGGATAGATTTGGCACAACGGTAGAAAGAAGCTCCTCTATCCAACTAGCTTGGGTTGGTCTCGTAGTGTGCACTCCATCTTCAACACCTTTCTGGAGTAGACATGTAGAGGTGGATGGGTGGTTTGCAATGGTAGGGGGTTGGTTGTTGTGCCTTCAGCATCTTTTCCCTTACACTCTCCTCCTTCTCATTTTGTCTCTCCTCACCCAACTCTTCATCACTGTGTTCTCTGCCAGTGACATCCTCTACCAGAACCTCTTCGTTATTTACTTCTATAACTTCAGTTCTAGGAGGTGAATTTACAAAAGCAGAGACCATGTCTACAAGGTCCTCTGTAAGATGGCTTTGGGTGGCCTCTGTGGTGGGAGGACTCAATCTCTCCACCATTTCATTGGCGATTTCTACAGCAACTGCCAATGGACTCTAAGGCCTCTCTTCTTCTGTTATGGCCTCAACTTCAGTGTATTGGGCCTCATCAATGAGCACCCTTCTTCTTCTCCTCCTTTACAGAGGTGCCTCCTCAACTTCTGCAGGTTCTTTCTTAGCAAATTTTGCTTGTGCCTTGGGAGATGGCACAGAGGCGAGCTCAGTTTGGGCCTTATCGGGGAATTTCATCAACCTCTTCTTCTTCTTCTTTCTAGAAGGATCTTCAGAAGCTTGTACCTCTGGAGTAGGTACAAAGGCTTGGGTGATGTTGGGTTCTGCAGCTTCAACCCTTTTTTGGGACTTTTTCTTTTTTCTTTTTCAGGGGCTCTTAAAACTCTGGCAGGTGTACCTCTATTGGGACTTCTTCTTCTACAGTCCTCTTTTGGGTTTTCCTTTTCTTTTGCTTCTTTAGGTTCTCACCCCCATCCCCATGCTCTGGTTTTTCCACTCGAGTTACTCTCCTCTGACTTGTCCCTCCTTGTTCTCTCTCTTCTATACTAGGCCTAAGAAAGACAATGATCTCACCCACTCTGGCTCCTATTCGTGGAGGGGTTACATGACTCGGTTATGTGGTCCTGCTTCCACATACGTATCCCATCCTAACTTCATCACTACCCAAGTAGGTTAAGAGAGTAGTTGACAGAGGTCTTGCGTTTAGGTATCCAGAGCTAGAATAGTTGGCTTGTGTGAGTTCATCGCGTAGAGCTTAATTAGCTTGCCTTCTGGATGTAGTTTGTTGGGGCCAATCATTTCATTCCCCAGAAGTACGACGATGAACCTATTGTAGATCAAAGACGACAGAGGTTTGTCTCTCTTCTGTTCCTCTTCCTTGTTAATCACATCATTGATCATTTCTCTGAGTATGATGTTGGCTTAATCTAGTGGTACATCAAAATACACCCCGTACATGATTGCCAAGATTTTGTGACTTGATTGATCTGGACTACCCACTTTACCAGTCAAGGTCCTGTTAAGGATTTAGAAGAGAACTTTCCACAGAGGTGGAAGAAATTGTCTATGAAACTCAGTCCTCATGGTGATGGGTTTGGCATATCCAATAAACTGCAGAAATTCAACAATTTCTTCATCTGTGGGTTCATCTGAGAATCTGATGAGGTTCAGTTGGGTTTTGGTGGGGAGTTCAAAAATGGTGGAAATTACCCTTTTGTTAATGCCAAGTTCCAGGACTTCATTGACAGTAGGTGCAGTGGCATATCCCATGATGCAGTGTCCAAACTTTTCATGTTTTCATATCTGCAGGATTGCCAGAATTGCTGGACCGATGTTTCATGGATATCAGTGCGAATCATTGTTAGGGATTTGTTCAAGAAATGGTTCTTTGGAAGAAGAATGAGGGGTTCAAAGTCCTTGGAGAATCCCTTAGGGTCAAGAACAACGAAATGGTTGTTAGGCTTCAAAGGAAGACTGTTCAAATGATAATCATGGCGAGTGAAGGAGATCATTCGACTAGTCATGGCCTGTTGGTTAACTGAAGCATAGTTGTTATCCTTGCTTTGTGCATCAGAGTGTTGAGAGTTCTCGCCAGATACATAGTGGGATGCCATTGATGAGAAATTTAGGAGAAAGAAGTTGCAGGTATTTGCCTTGATTTCTTGAGAGAGAAAGGTTTCAGGTAAAAAGTAAAAAGTAAAAAGATGAAAGAGTTGAGGTATAAATGGTGCGAGAGGGGTAAGAAATTTGGCGGTAAAAGATAAAATTTGAAGTTCGTAATGAGTGCCTAGCTGTCTAGAGGGTCGTTTCAAAAAACAACGGTACAGTGCACAACCCTATCACATTTTGCCACATCATTAAGGGCAGTGCACGATCGAGCATCTGCGCCTCCCACTATTCTCACGCGCGTGGCATTTGCTGTACCTAAATGCGTGTGACTATATAAAAGAACCCGCACCCCAGAATACGTTTGAATTAATTTCATAAGTGTTGAGTATTGCGGAGGCATTATGGGTTTAAGAGCTTCTGCGTTCTGGGGGTGGTGAAGAACTTCGACAGAGTTAACAACTTTGTTGGGACTGAAAATGTGTCTAGTATGGATAATGCTGCTAGGCTTAAAGATTAATGCTGCTGAAGACTTTAATACTGTTATTTGAAGATTACTACTGCTTGAAAAGTTAGTACTGCTAGTAGTTAGTACTGCTTGATGAAGTACTACTGCTAAGGAAGTTAATACTGCTGAGGATGAAGTTAATGCTGCTCATGAAGATAAAGATGGATGGATGCGAAAGACTAGGAGTTGGAGATAATGTTGAAGATAATTATGGAATGGGTGTTGAAGATCAATATTTCTTTTGTAATTATCTTGTAATCAGTTCTGTATATATAGTCAAGTAGTTTTTGATAGAAAAACAAGTTTTTGCATATACGTTTAGAGAGAATTAACCTCAAGATTAGTTTTAATCCTTTCTTTAGAGAAGTATAGAACGTCTGTTGAGTCTGTTCAACAGATTAAGGTTTTGTTTGTAATCATTAAGTTAATTCAATATAACTTGTGATTTGAGTTCATACACTGTTTGATTGATTTATTGTTAAAGTGTTATTCCGCGACTTCTTTAACATAGTTTCTGAGTGTTTAGTTTAAATTCTTGTTCAGAATTTAGAATTTATAATTACCAATTACTTTTTGGGCAGAAGCAGTTAATACTGCTTGTTATGTCCAAAACAGAGTTCTAGTAGTCAAATCCCAAGGAAAAACACCTTATGAACTTTTTAACAAGAAGAAACCTTTTATTGGATTTTTCAAACCTTTTGGGTGTCCTTGCACAATCCTCAATACCAAATCTCATTTAGGCAAGTTTGAAAGCAAAGTTGCGGATGGATTCCTTGTTGGATACTCCTCTCAGAGTAAGGCATTTAGAGTATTCAATAGTTCTTCAAGGATTATAGAGGAAAGTAACAATGTCAAATGCAATGAGAACACACCAAATCAAATTGGTACAGGTCCTGATTGGTTGTTTACATTGATTCACTAACTAATGCTTTGGGTTTTAGTAATGTGCAAACTGCAGGAACAAATTCAGAACAGGTACAAGCACAGAAAGAAGAGTTTGTGTTGTTCCCCATACCTACTGTTGATCCTGTTGAATTTTGCCAGCAAGATAAGAAAGATGATTCAGACACAGGTGACTCTGAATCAGAACAGGATGCAGCTGATAAAGGTGATGAAGAGAATAAGGATGATAAAGAGGATGCTCATCCTTTAGGAAACACAAGTTCTGAGATGCCCATACAGTCAGAAGATGATACTGATGAAGAAAATTCTTCAGTATTTGGTGGAAGTACTCTTGAGAAGAATGACTCTAATCTGGATGCAAATATCAATGAGGAGGCTGCATATCAAACAAGAACTCAGAAAAATCATCCTCCTCAATTGGTGATTGGTGATATCAATTCTCCTAGGATCACAAGGCATCAAAGTAAGTTAGGAGGATTGAAAGACCTGCAGTCAGGGTTGTTATCTTGTTTTCTATCTCAGATTGAACACAAGAAGGCCTATGATGCAATGAAAGAACCAAGCTGGATAGAAGCAATGCAAGAGGAGCTGCTGCAGTTTAAGTTGCAAAATGTGTGGGATCTGGTTGATCTTCCACAAGGACAAAGGGCAATTGGTACTAAATGGGTTTCAGAAATAAGAAAGATGGAGAGGAATTGTGATAAAAAATAAGGCCAGGCTTGTGGCACAAGGGTATACACAAGAAGAGGGGATAGATTATGAAGAAGTATTTGCACCAGTAGCCAGAATGGAGGCAATTAGGCTGTTTCTAGACTATGCTTCTTTCATGTAGTTCAGAGTATTTTAGATGGATGTCAAGAGTGCATTTCTATATGGGAAAATTGATGAAGAAGTGTATGTTTGTCAGCCTCTAGAGTTTGAGAATCCTATCATTCCTGACAAAGTATACAAACTAAAGAAGGCACTCTATGGGCTACATCAAGCACCAAGAGCATGGTATGACACTCTGTCTACCTATCTCTTGGAAAATGGATTTGAAAGAGGAATCATTGACAAGACTCTGTTCATTAAAAGTAAGAAAAAGGACATCCTACTTGTTCAAATCTATGTGGATGATATCATCTTTGGATCCACAAAAGATTATATGTGCAAGGAATTTGAGGAGCTGATGCACAAAAGATTCAAGATGAGCTTTATGGGTGAACTCACCTTTTTCCTTGGGCTACAGGTTAAACAAAAGAAAGATGGAATCTTCATCATTCAATCCAAGTATGTGCAGGATATACTTACAAAGTTTGCATTTTCAGATTCAAAGCCTGCAAGCATACCCATGGAAACACACAAACAGATCACTGCAGATCTTGAGTGGGAGGATGTGAATGTTCATTATTATAGATCTATGATAGGATCCCTCATGTATTTAACAGCTTCAAGGCCAGATATTATGTTTGCTCTCTATGTGTGTGCCAGATTTCAAGTAAGACCTAAGCAATCTCATTTTCAAGCAGTCAAGAGGATCTTCCGATATCTCAAAGGACAACCTAGGTTGGGTCTTTGGTATCCTCATGACTCACCATTTGATCTACTTGCATATTCTAATAGTGATTTGGGTGGTGCAAACTTGGATAGAAAGTCTACATCAGAAGGATGTCAGTTTTTGGGTGCAAGACTAGATCTTGGCAGTGTAAAAAGCAAACCATAGTGTCCATCTCTACAACAGAAGCAGAGTATATAGCTGTTGCAAGTTGCTGCTCTCAAGTTCTATGGATACAGAATCAGATGTTGGAGTATGGTGTTACTTTTCTTCACACTCCAATCTTTATTGATAACAACAGTGCTATAAGCATTGTTAACAATCCAGTCAAGCACTCTAAAACCAAGCATATAGAAATCAGGTACCATTTTATTAGAGATTGCAATGAAAAGAAGCTAATTCAGGTTTTAAAAGTACACACAAGTAACCAATTTACTGATCTATTCACCAAAGCTTTTGATGTGGGCAGATTCACATTCTTGGTCAAAAGTGTAGGCATGATAAACAGTGAATAAGCCTCTTTTGACTTTCTTTATGTACCATTTCTGTATAGATTCCTTCATGCTTACTTTCTCATAATGTATTGTGCATGGTGCTGCTAACTATGTGTGTTTAAGTGTTTCAGATTACCTTGTTGTTTAGAAACTTGGTACTTCTAGTTAAGTTAATACTGCTCTCATTATTAATCCTGCTGCCAGTTCAAATATGATTAAGTATGGTTACTACTGCTAGATGGTTTATACTGCTAGTGCAAAGTTACTACTGCTTATCATATTTCTACTGCCAGACAGTGTTACTACTGCTGGTATGTGTTAATACTGCTAGTCTGTGTTAATGCTGTTGGTATGTGTTACTACTGCTTATATGGGTTAGTACTGCGGGCTTGTTAATGCTGCTAGGGTACTTAGTACTGCTTCTAACTGAATCCCTCCACATATAAATACCCTTTCTGACTTCCAAAATACAAACGGCTCTTTGAATTTCCTACGAGTGTTCTTTCTCTCTCTCTCTCTCTGGAATTCTTGCTTCCCAGTGCGTAAACCCTATTGTTGAGACAAACCCAAGAACGATGGCAGAACTGGAATTTGTGGAAGATCATAATGAGCTTGCGATGCTGCAAAAACCCAAACAATCTTAGGGTTTTGAAGAAATTGTGTATTTCCTGAAAGATTCCCACATTGCCTATGCACTCACAGTCAATACAACAATCTATGTGGAGCACATGCGTCAGTTCTGGGCCAATGCCTCTATACAGACTATTGATGGCAATCAAATCATCCAATCAAGGGTCTGTGATATACCTATCACAGTCTCAGAAGGCTGCATTTGCACTCATCTACGTCTAGATGATGCATCAGGTATATCTTCTCTTCCTAAGGATGATCTCTTCCAAGCAATTGGTAGAATGGGGTATGAAGGTCCCACTGAGGTTTACAAGTTCTTCAAGAGCAAATTTTCACCTCAGTGGAGATTCATTGTTCATACCCTTCAGCATTGTATTTCTCGCAAAACAACTGGATGGAGTGAGTTCAGCAGTACCATAGCTTATGCTCTGGTCTGCTTAGCAACCTCCAGAAAGTTTAATTTTTCACAAATGATTTTGAATGATCTACTGTCAAACTTGGATACCAAAACCAAAACAAAAAGATTTTATATGTATCCAAGGTTTGTACAAGAAGTACTAACCAAAGAATTGACGGATTTACCCTCTTTTCAAGAGGTGTATGTACCTAAACCTTCCAAAGGGAAGGTGTTCTCTAACATGAAAAGACCTAGTAAGGACTTTTCTGGACAAAATACACCATTGTTCTCTACAATGATGGGTGTGTCTCTTTCCCATGGTGAGGCATCAGGGTCACAACCCACATCTGACCACCCAACTGATGACCTACCCACACCATTTATTTCAATTAATACTCCTCAGATCCCTATGGTGAAGCCCATTTACCCCATCACCAAAATATATATAAGGAAAAAGGTACAGAAGGTTTCTTCCCTTCCTGTATCTTCACCTCAACAGCCTGCAAACCCTCTAATGGAGCATTCTCTATTAGAGAATATCCAAAGGGAAACCACAGGGGTGTCTCCTAACCCCAAGAAGGTGCTCTCTAAGGAGAAGGAAGAGCATGTGGGCAGTAAGGCTCACACTACTGATTCTGCACAAAGTGTGCATCAGGAAAGTGTGAACATCTCTAGGACCTTCCCCACGGCAACTTTGGATGAGAAATCATCTAAAGGTCCCAGGTGCCAAGAAACCATGGGGGTAGAAGGTGCTTCTGCTAGGCAGAAGGCCTCCACTAAAAGATCCAAGGATCCTTCAAGGGTGGTAAAAACACCTAAAGGAGGTGAGGACAGATATACTTATAATGAATTGATGGATACTCTTGGTACAATAAGTCTAGATGTTCACAATCAAGGTTTGGAGATAAAAGAGATGAAAAAGGTAATCACCTCCCAACAAGTGCAAATAGCCAAGATGAAGAAGATGGTAATCAGGTTGATGCACAAAAAGAAGCAAAAACAGTTTGTATTGAAGAAAAGGGGAAATGTACATGATGCTTCCAAAAAGGGGGAGAGTCAAGCTGAAGTTGAAAAGCAAAGCCCAGTGGGTATGGAATCTCAGTTTGAGGGGGAGATGTGTAGTGAAGCAGAAAAGAAGCAAGCAGCAGAAACAGTAAATGAAGCAGAAACTGAACAAGCAGCAGAAACAGCAAAAGCAGTAGAAACTGAGAAAGAAGTAGAAACTACAGCAGCAGCGGAAACTGTAGAACCAGCAGCAGAAACTGAAATGTCAATGGAAGAGATAGAAATTGCTGAAACTCTGGTTAATGCAAAACATGACACTCCTAAAGCCACCCAAAAGGCTAAGGGAGTGGTGATCAAAGAAGGAACAAAGAAGACAGAAAGAGATAAGCATGTCAGATGCAAAGAAGAAAGGAAAAGAGAAGGTGGTTGAATCTGAGAAACCAGAGAAAGAGCAAAAGAAAATAGAACTGGATGAAGAGCTAGCTAAAAAGATGCAAGAAGAGATTGAAAAAGAGGAAGAGATCCAAACAGCTAAAGACAGACAGATTGTCTTTGATTTGTCTACAAAGCTAAATGAAGAATATCAGAAGAGTTTAAAGTTTGCTGCCAAGAAAGTTACAATGAAAGCATCTAGACAAAGGCAGCCATCAAAGACAAGACAAAGACAGCCTTCTAAGACCTTTCTGGCTGCACAGGAAAGGAGAAAGATGATAAACTTCCTGAAAGGGTCCATTGGAGTCCCTGAAGGAATGTTTACAAACATGTCTTTCAGCAGAATTGAGGAGTTATACAAAAAGGAGATGGCCAAGCTTCAAGGAGATTTTAGTCAGAGGGTTGAGTTTGAAAGTAAAATGAAAGAAAGACATGATCTGAACATTCAACAACCCTTCCCTGACAGTGAAGAAGGCACTCCTACAAAATAAAAGACTGAAGTCAAGAAGGAAGAGTCTCTAGCACAGAAAATTGAAACTATAAAAAGAAAGAAATCTATTGCTACCAAGAAACAGGCAAAGAGGCCAAGAATTGAAGAAGTTGAGGAGGAGAAGGAAAGTGAAAGAACAAAAGCAGAACCATCAGAACATATTGTTGCACCTTCAGCAGAGCAAGAGCAGAATCAAGAGCCAACAAGTCAACAATCAGAACAACCAAGACAACCTGAGAAACAGTTTGAGTTGTACATGACAATAACTGATGAAGATCCTTTGAAAGCTGATCCTATCTCTGTAGAAGCTCCAGAGATTATCCATTGGGATACCCTAGTGGATAAAAGAACAGAGTATTTCAGAATAAAGAGAATGGGTGATCATTATGAAGTGTATGCTACATGGGGTAAAATAATCAGAATCTGTAACAGGGTGGATTTGGAAGAAATGTACAAGGTTGGTTTGGACTTGTATGGGGATTTACTGAAAGGAGCAGGGATGAGCATTAAAAAGATGGCCATGGAGTACTTGTGCATGATGTTTGATCCTGAAAGAGTACAGTATGTTATCAAAGACTTGCATCTTGAGAATGGATTTAAAAGAATAGATAATTGGATGTTATTAGAAAGATGTGGAGTCTATGCCATTACAATTGACAAAAGTTATCATGAGTATTACCTGGTTGACAAGATGTATGACCATAGCAAGGCAAAGCTGCAAGGGATGTTGAGAGCATAGGTGGTCTGTCCAAAAGGTTTAGAAATGGCCATAATAGTGATCAGAAGAACTATCAATCAAAGTCTAGGTCTGGATCCTAATTTGGGAAATTGAGCTGGAGTTTTGGAATCATCATGAAGATCCTAATCTGAAGAACTTAACTTCTCAATTTGAAAAGTTAAGTTAGGGGAGATTGTTGGGACTGAAAATGTGTCTAGTATGGATAATGCTGCTAGGCTTAAAGATTAATGCTGCTGAAGACTTTAATACTGCTATTTGAAGATTACTACTGCTAGTAATATTACTACTGCTTGAAAAGTTAGTACTGCTAGTAGTTAGTACTGCTTGATGAAGTACTACTGCTAAGGAAGTTAATACTGCTGAGGATGAAGTTAATGTTGCTCGTGAAGATAAAGATGGATGGATGCGAAAGACTAGGAACTGGAGATAATGTTGAAGATAATTATGGAATGGGTGCTGAAGATCAATATTTCTTTTGTAATTATCTTGTAATCAGTTCTGTATATATAGTCAAGTAGTTTTTGATAGAAAAACAAGTTTTTGCATATACGTTTAGAGAGAATTAACCTCAAGATTAGTTTTAATCCTTTCTTTAGAGAAGTATAGAACGTCTGTTGAGTCTGTTCAACAAATTGAGGTTTTGTTTGTAATTTATTGTTAAAGTGTTATTCCGCGACTTCTTTAACATAGTTTCTGAGTGTTTAGTTTAAATTTTTGTTTAGAATTTTGATCCTGACAAACTTCTCCTTACCAAAATAGTAAAAGAGCAATGATGTGGTCAAAAGAGTCTTGTTTAGGCGCAGAGGCTCTGTTACATCTCGTAGAGGCTCTGTTAGAGGTCGCAAAGGCTCTAAGACCAAAAATTTCGAATAAAAGAAAGTTTAAGAGGAATTTGGACCAATCAAGGTTTTGATTTGGTTATTCTGGTAAGTTTGGACATATTTAAAAGTTGGTGTCCGAGAAAAGTGTTTTTGTTGCTTGTATGTGTGAAGAGCTTGCCTTACACTGCAATTTTCTCGATAATGAAGCCTTATTTAGCTCCCCCTTGAATGATCAACCTCTGTGATCAGATTCATGGTCTTTTCCTGTTCCCCCTTGAACTATGCTTGGATCAGATGTGATAAGTTTGGCACAAGACATAGATCATAGAACCACAACAAAGATTAACAACAAGACTCATGCAAACAATATTACTATACATACATAAACAAACTATACAGGCAAAAGTAAAGTTATACATTCTGAAAAGAAATTTGTTACATCAGAGGCTATGTGCCAGGCTCAGAGGTTCTGTGAATCAACTCAAGTTGAGCATACCCAACTTACATACTAAAAATGAGAATCTCTTCTCATCTAAAGCTTTTGTGAATAGGTCGGCAAGTTGGTAATCTGTGGACACGAAGTACATTTTGATTGTGCCTTCCTCTACATGATGCTTGAGAAAGTGGTACCTGATCTCGATGTGTTTAGTTTTTGAGTGCTGAACAGGATTGGCAGAGATCGCAATGGAACTTTTTGAGTCACAGAGGATGGGAATCTTCTCGATGTCCAGACCATAGTCTCTTAATTGGATTCTCATCCATAGAACCTATGAGCAACAACTAGCGGCAGCAACATATTCAGCTTCTAACGTAGAAGTAGACACACAGTTATGATTCTTAGAAGTCCAACTTACTAACTTTCCTCCTAGGAATTGGCAACTCCCAGAGGTGCTCTTTCGATGAAGCTTGCATCCTCCATAATCTGAATCTGTATTAGCCACAAGATCACAGCCAGAGTTCTTTGGATACCAAAGGCCAATATTCTTGGTTCCCTTTACATATCTAAAGATCCTCTTAACAGAAAGAAGATGAGATTCCTTTGGGTTAGCTTGGAATCTTGCACAGAGGCATGTGACAAACATTATATCAGGTCTACTCGTAGTTCAGTACAGAAGAGACCCAATCATACCTCTGTAGAGCTTGCATTCCACAGATTTGACCTCTAGCTCTGCATAGAGCTTGGATCCAGTGGCCATTGGGGTCTTCATTGCTGAAGAGTCAGAGAGTTTATATTTTGAAAGTATGTCAGAGACATATTTTGATTGATTAATGAAAATACCCTCTAGAGTTTGTTTGACTTGAAGCCCGAGGAAGAATGTTAGTTCACCCATCATGCTAATCTCAAACTCATTCTTCATTAATGACTCAAACTTTTTATAATAAGATTCATTTGTAGACCCAAAAATAATATCACCCACATATATTTGCACAAGTATAATCTCACCTTTTCTCTTCTTAAAAAATAAGGCTATATCAGTTGTACCTCTCTCGAAGTTATTTGCAAGCAAGAAGTTAGAAAGCCTTTCATACCAAGCTCTGGGAGGCCTGCTTCAGTCCACATAGAGCCTTGTCCAGGAAATATACATGATTTGGGTATTTCGAGCTTTCAAACCCTGGTGGTTATTGGACATATACTTCTTATTGTATTTGTCTATTCAGAAAAGGGTAACTTGACATCCATTTGATTGACTTTGAATCCTCTGTGGGTTGCGAAGGTTAGAAAGATTCTAATGTCTTTGAGCCATGCGACAGGGGAAAAACTTTCTTCGTAGTTAATCCCTTCCTATTGGCAGTATCCCTTCGCCGCCAATCTTGATTTGTTTCGAATGACCACTCCATCTTCGTCCTTTTTGTTTCTGAACACCCATTTGGTCCCTATTGTGGTTTTACCTTTCGGCAGAGGCACTAGGGTCCAAACCTTGTTACGATCAAACTGTAGAAGCTCATCTTGCATAGCGTCTACTCGGTTTAGATCATCAAGGGCCTCAGAAACCTTCTTGGGCTCGATAATTCTAACAAAATTTGTAAAGAAACAAAAATTTGCAGTAGCAGAGCGAGTCTTCACTTTGTCAGATGGGTCACCAATGATTTGACTTTGTGGGTGACTCTTGGTCCATCTAGTCATTCTTGGAAGATGGTCATTTGAAGCATCAATTTGGACTTCTGTAGAGATTATTTCAGGCTCTTGTACAACTTCTATGGTAGAAGGCTGGTCATTCGTGCTTTCCACAGGAGTAGACTGTTCTCCTTGAGTTGAAGTAGAGACCTCTGTGGAGCCTTTGTTGGAGTTCTGTGATTGCTCCGGTGTTGACTCCTCTGAGATAGTGGGAAGATGATCTTCAACTTGGTTGAGCGTGGAGCCTTTGTTTTCATTGGTCTCTGCTTGCTCCCCCTCGACATTTGGCCCTACAAAAGTAGTTGAATAGAGTGAAGTAACACTAGGACCGGTTAGGGATGTACCTGTTTGGTCCGCAGAGGCTTCAGCTTCAGAGGCTCTGTGATCATCTCAGAGGGATTATCATCGTGAAACATTTCCTCGAATAAGTGTTGTAACTCATTTTCTCGAGTAGATGAGTCACCAGAGTCTTGCAATTGAAGATTGAGTCCTGAGTTGATTTGCTCAGAAGTCACCTAAAAAGAGTCATCAAATGAAACATTAATACTCTCAAGTATAAGTTTTGATTTCAGCACATTGACTCTGTAAGCCTTAGAGGTCATTGGATATCCAATGAACTTGGCTTCTTCGTCTTTGTGATCAAACTTTCCAATGTGTTCTTTGTCGTTCAGGACAAAGCATCTGCAGCCAAAAACATGAAAGAACTTTATATTTGGATTCCTCCGGTTGATTAGATGGCAGGGGGTCTTTGAGTGCCTCTTAACAATCATAGATCTATTCTGAGTGAAGCATGTAGTTTATATTGCTTCTATCCAAAAAGAAGTAGACAATCTTGAAGCAGTAAGCATAGTTCTTGCAGCCTCCACAAGTGTTATGTTCTTGCGTTCAACAACACCAATTAGTTGTGGAGTCCTTACGGCAGAGAAGTTCTGTGATATTCCCTCTTCTGAAAGATTGGCTTCAATAGTAGAGTTCTTGAACTCTGTGCCATTTTCACTTCTCAGCTTCTGGACTTTGTTGTCATAAAGAACTTGTATTCTCTTCATAAGATTGATTATTACTAAAGGAACATCAGACTTCTTTCGGACAAATTCAACCTACGTATATCAATAGAATTCATCTATGAGTACAAGGATGTACTTCTTGCCACCTAGGCTCTGTACTGAAATTGGACCGCAGAGGTCGATATGAAGCATGTACAGAGGCCTAGTACAATACACATCTGTCTTGGACTTGTGGACAACTCTTTTGAGTTTTCCCATTTCACATCCAGAGCATAGATGATCTCTGTCAAACTTAATGTTGGGTAGACCACTTACCAGGTTTAGTTTAACAAGCTTGTCAAGAGTATGAAAGTTTAGATGACAGAACCTGTTATGCCAGAGCCAAGCCTCTTCGTTCTTGCTTGACACCAAACAAAGCCTTTCTTCTTTGTTGGTAGTTTTAAAGTTCTTAGGGTATAGATCACCTCTTCTATTGGCATGCAGAAGCTCTGTGCCTGACCCTTCACTAAGTAAAGAACAATATTGTCGCTTGAACATCACATCGAAGCCATTGTCACAGAGTTGGCTAACACTGAGTAAGTTGTGTTTAAGGCCATCCATATATGCAACTCTGCAGACATCGATGTCCTCTTTGGCAATGACTCCATAACCTTTGATTTTCCCCTTTTTCTTGTCTCCAAAGGTCACAGAGCCTCCTCCAAATTTTTCTTGGTATGAGGAGAGCAATCTTCTATCGCCAGTCATGTGCCTAGAGCACCCGGAGTCTAGGTACCATATGGGCACATGCTGCTTCTTCTGTGAACAGATCAAGGAGATTTAGGTACCCATTTCCAAATGGGTCCATTTTTGTTAGGGGTCTTTAAGGCTGTCGTTGCATCCTTAGGTTTGGCATTACCTTTTTTGATAGAAGAACCATTTTGCTTCTTCTCACCCTTGAATTTAGCATTCTTAGATTGTGGTTGAGAGAGGAAGCTGTGAGGGCATGAAAAGTGTTTATTTAAAGCATGCATGAGATGAAACATTTGCAATAGGAGACACCAGAAGCAAATTGTTTAAACTTTTCATTAAAATTAACAAAGATGGGTACAGAGCAATTATTATTACAATATTTCCTAGCATTGGACTTCTTTTTACAAAAAGACCTATCTAGGCTAGACTGATTTTTCTCAAAAGTCCTTCTTGGATGGCTCTTAGGTTGTACCCTTCCTCTGTAGGATCCTTTCTTCTGATTCACTGCCACAGAAGCAAAAGATTTGTCATTTTTAACCCATTTTTGCTTTTGTTGCCAAGTGAATTTTTCTTGAAAAGGTTTTGGAGTTCTTGGAGTTCTTGGAGCTTTTGGCTTTTGAGATGACAACTCTTTTTGTTTGTTTAATTTTTCAAGCTCAAGAGAAGTCTTACCTTGTAGACACATGTCATGGAAATCAAGTCAAATAGGGATCCTTGCAGAGCTCCTTTTGGGAGGAATCATCTTGTTAGGAATGCCAAAGGGTAATTTAGATCCCTCAAGTATGCAAGGAACTACTCCTAGCTCGACAGAGCCAGTCTCTAAGTCGACAAAGGGTGATTCATTCTCAAATTCAGAGTCTGAATCAAGGAAGTCTCTATGACTGGAGGCATAATCTTCTGAACATGTGCTACGTTTTCCATCATCATTGCCCCTTAGGGAATTTAAAGTTTTGAGAATGCAGGGGAAAACTTCAGGAACTTTTAAGCTCTCCATCAAATCTTGCTCAAAGATTTTATGTATGATAGAGGTCATACCAGGATTGTTGAAGAAATGGTTTTCATAAGCTTTTCTCAAATAATTTTCGAAATGTTCCAACAACTTTTCTTCTACAGAGGCTGGAATGAACTCTGGTGCCTTAGAAGACAACTCCTTTTCAGGGGTTATCATGCACACAAAGGCCATTTAAGTTTGAGTTTCTGGATGATCAAACTTGAAGAGTCCTATCTGTTTTTGGGACAAATATTTCTTTGGATTCCTCTCATGTGGTCCTCCAGAGGTTCTGCGCCCCTTGAAAGCAGAAGTTAAGTTGGGAAACCCTGTTTTTTAACTTTCGCAAGACATAAGATGTTTGATAAAGATTGATTTCTTTTGCTTCCAGTATAGGGCTCGATGTCACAGACCCTATACCCCTTCTGCTGACTTGGGTGTTGACCTTTTCATGCACCTTCTATGCATCCTGATATTTCCTTATCAACAAGTCTCTGTCGACCAAGTCTTGATGAATGACTTCTCTTTCTTTTCGGAAAAAGTTTTTCAGAGCAAGAGTATTTAATCTGTCACTCTCAATGTCCTCTAGCTCCTTGATCTTAATTTTTAAAATATTTATCAAGGGAGATAACCTTTTCCTTTAAAGCTTTCTTTTCTTTAACATGCTCAGCTTCTAGAGTTTGTTTTTCAAGGAACAACTTGTCCTTTTCCTGAGTAAGAAGTCTAGCTTTTCTCTCATAGAAGGCAAGTTTCCTTTCAATATCTGAGCATGTGTTTTTAAAAGAAAGAAATTCCTCTTTAAGTTAAACAGTTTACATTTTGTGTCATAATAGTCTGAGTTAGATGTAGATACCTCACTATCAGCGTCAGGAGAGTTGAGCTCTGCCATCCCATAGAACAAAGCATTGCCTTCCCCTTCATCAGAGGATTCATTAGTGATGAGATTGTCCTGTTCTGCCATCAAGGACTTCTGTGCATAGTACTCTGCCTTCTTTTTGTAGAAAGCAGCATCTTTGACCTGATGACCTCTGTGGGCATTGCTTCGATACTCTGGAGCATAATGTCCTGGCTTTCCGCACTTGAAACAACCAGTGTTCTGAGGAGCGTTTGCAGTTGTTTTCTCTCCTCTTCTGCCATCATCTCTCAGAGTACCCCTCTATGGGTACTCGATGGTCCTCTGTTGGTCCAACATCCTTCTATCTTCTCCTCTTTGCTCATGCACTCTTTGCTCAAACCCCTGTGGTGGCCCATATCCCCTTTGATCATGGAACCGACCACCTCTCTCATCTCCTCTATAATCCTGTCTTCTGCCTAACATGGGCTTCTTTTAGAGTCCTCTGTTGAACTCTTTTATGATTAGTGCCAAAATCTTGGCAAGGGAAGCCATGTTCACTTCTTCTTCAAAATCATCCTCTTCTTCACTCTCAGCTACCAGAACTTTCTTCAGTTTCTTCTTTTTCACCTGAGGCTTGTCATGCACCTTTGTGGCCTTACCTACCAGTGCCAAAGGCCCACCCACTTGAGTTTTGGCCTAGACAATACATTTTTCTTGCCCAGCAAGATTGCCAAAAAGGTCTGACAAGGTCCAAGTATCTAGATCTTGTGTTGTCTGGAGAGACATAGATAGTTGGAGCCACTCATCATTCAAACTCTTTAGGAAAATGACATTGTTTTCCTCAGAGGATATGTGGATTCCATACCTCCAGCACTTGTTTATGAGAGAGTTGAATCTATCATTGGTGCTCTGTAGGGGTTCGCTCGACAGAGCCTTAAATGCATAGTACTCATTTATGCACTGAGCTTTATTGTTCTTTTCGGTCTTGGCTCCCCCCTCAAGATGTTTCTCTAATTCTACCCATAAGTCCTTGGAGGTTTCACATGAGTCAATGGATTGGAAAATGTGATTAGGAATGGTCATAATGAGTAGTCTTTTGGTTTTCTTGGCCAACTCATGTTTTTCCTAGTCATGTTCTCCCCATTCATCGATTGGTTAGGGTTTTACGTATTCAGGGACTTCTGGGGTTATAGCAATTGCATGGACCCTGGGAATAGTGACCATGGGAACGTATGGAGTATTGTGAAGGTACTCAACAAGTTTTTGGTCGACCCCCTCAAGGAAATGGACCATGCGGATCTTCAACTGAGGATATTCATCCCTAAGTAGAATGGGGGGTTTTGATTGTGACCCTGCCGTGAAGAAGTTGGCAGTGTTTGCCATTTTGAAGAGAAAGAGGTGTTATGTTGTGAAAAACAGAGTATGGACAGTAACTGATGAAGAAAAACAGAGTATGAACAGTAACTGATGATCTTGATGAACCTTGGATGAAATAAGTTGAGATTGGGTTTGAATGTAGAAGAAAAGAGTACTGCAACACTTATAGCAATTTTTTTTGAATGATTTAAGACAAGAAAATTTCCCATTATTAGGTTTAGATCAAACTTATTGAAGAAAAACCCAGAAAACAGGGAATGTTCTTTTGTGAGTAAAAAATGAAGCTAATATCAGTTCAAAGTACTACCAAACATCTTTGAATCATTGTAGAACAGGATCCTTTGATATTGACCATCAAAGTTTGCTCTGATACCATATGTAGGTTCCAGTTTAGGTCTAACAATGATTAACCAAAACAAATGCAAACAGAGATGTATACGGAAGCGGTTTAAACGCAAATGAATGGTTTGGTTTGGTAGTGATCACACACAAACAAGAAATAAAGATAACTCTAAACAATAAGAATGATTCACAGAATGTCCATCTTCATTATCTTGCCAAAACACCAAGAACACGCAGTAGTGTGTGTACAATATTTGCTCTTTACAGATTTATCTTTTTCTAAACAAGCGTGGGTGAATTGTGTGCTCTCATTGTGAATTCAGGAGGTGCTCCCAACATATACAGGAAATGGAGCACACAATCGTACAAGACAATGGTTGACATTCCATAAACAGAATGCCACCTGGAAAGTAAAAACAACGTGTGTGTACTATTGATCTTGAGAATCTTCATACAGTAGGGAAGCACGTGATCTTCACATGGCATTGTCTCTCCAATAAATTCACAAGTCTTCCATCTTCCAGAGCTAGCCACCATAGAGGCTTTGTGAAGGATCACAAAGCCTCTGCGGTCTGAGGATCATCTTTAGGTTAAGTCTTCTTGGGTTGATGGTCGACAGAGCTTCTGAGCTTTGCACTTCTGTGGAAACTTGGTGTATGGAAGATGTCTTCTGAGGTTCCTATACTTAGCCTATTTTTCAATACTTCTAGGTACAATGATTGGAGCTAACAAGTTCTGAAATACTAGAATGTATAGTAGAATTAGAAGTTTTAGTTTGTCTAAGTGAAATATCCACTCTGAATTGAGTAGAAGCTTGAACACTAGATCCAATTCCTAAACTGCTTTATCCAGAAGTCCGCACAGGTTTCCCATTGAAGGTTACACTAATAACTTCCATGACTGTCTTGGTACGTTTGTTGTAGATCCGGTAAGCTTTTGAAGTCGGTGAATATCAAAGAAAATATCCTTTATCAACTTTCTTTTCGAATTTCCCAAGATTGTCACAGACATTAAGTATAAAACATCTGCATCCAAAAACACACAAAAAAATTCACATTAGGTTTCCTTTTATTAATAATTTCATATGCTTTTTTATGCAATCTTTTTATGACGACAGTTCGATTTTGCGTAAAGCAAGTAGTTGCAACAACTTCAGCCTAGAGATATAATGGCAGTTCTGAATATGCTAGCATAGTTCTAGCCTCTTCCACCAAAGTCCGATTCTTTCTTTCAACAACTCCGTTTTGTTGAGGAGTTCGTACAGCTAAAAAGTTTTAAGATACTCCAACAGACTATAGAAAGCTCTACAGAACTACATTCTTAAATTTTGTACCATTATCACTCCTTAATTTATGCATAGTAAGTAAAGAAGAACCTGAATTCGCTTTATAAAAGCGATGATCAACTCTGGTGTATCGGATTTAGCTCTCAGAAACTCAATCCATGTGTATCTCGAGTAATATACATTATCCTTTCTTGGAGTTCTTAGTAGTATCATCTTTTCATCAACTACCTTGAATCCAGGAGCAAGGATAATGCATTCAGAATCAGTAAATAATATACTATGCTGTTTGTCACAAACCTGTGATACACTTAACAGGTTGTACCTTAACTGCTCAACATAGAATACATCTTCAAAGATCATTTTACCTTTGGTTACATCCCCCTTACCACTGATCTTACCTCCATCTACAGTATTACCAAAGGCAACATGCCCACCATCAATTTTCTTGAAATTCTTGAGGCATGACATGTTCCCTGTCATGTGCCTAGAGCAACCACTATCAACATGCCAGATGCTCTTCCCCTTGAGCTGCTGGTTGCCCTGCATATAAGATTAAACAGTTAGTATTGATTGGGAACCCAAGCCAAACTGGTCTTGGGTCTCCCTTTCTCATCAAAGTACTTACATTCCTTTTTGATGAGATTTTTAAACACAGAGCACTCTTTATTGGAGTACTTTGTCAATATGATTGGTCTAGCAGCACAAACACTAGGAGCAGTACTAACTTTAGAAGTACTAACAGAGTTAGCAGCACTAACAGGTTTAGCAGTACTAACCTTGTTAGAAGCACTAACAGATTTAGCAGTATTAACATTTGAAGAAGTACTAACCATGTTAGTTTTAGCAGTACTAATACTCTTGGCAGCACTAACATTGGTAGCAGTAGTATTGCTTCTAGCAGCACTATCATTGTCAGCAGTACTATTTGGGGTAGCAGTACTAACCGTTTTAGTGCAATTAGGAACCCACATATTGACACTTTCTTTAACAGTCTTTTTCTTCATGTGGCTTTTAGATTTAACAGATTTCTTAGCCACATGGTTCCTTTCCTTCTTCCTATAACCCAAGGGTTTTTGAATAGATCTTTGAAAATTCATCCTTTGGTTTATGGAACAGGTTTATAGGATTGAAATAACAGTTTTGGTCAATTGATTTTACTCAGATCAACCCCTTGTTTTTGTGGCCACTGATTATTCCAGTTTCTTTGACTTCCCCTCTTTTTATCATGTTTGAGGGGCTCATATTTCTTGCATGCACACTGTTTGCAAGGAACAGGATTCACAACTGTGGTCTGTTTGTAATGGACCTTACCAGACTTTCCCTCTATCTTCTCTATGTCCTTTGATTTGACCCAAATCTTTCCACACCCCTCATTGGTAATGATGTGATTCTCTAGGGGAATCTCACCACTCACATTGTTCTCCTTACTCTTACCAACCTCTTTCTCAGTCTTATCCTCAACAACTACCTCATCTAAGGGATCTATCTCAGTGGCTCCCTCAGGCAAGTCCTTCCTATCTTTAGTTTCTAGCAAATCTGACGAAGGAGGAATGTAGTTGTTATTGTATGGTGGTGATGTGGTATTGTACCCAATTCCTCTTCTCAATTTGTCATGAATCTGAGTTTGTAGTAAAGAGTCCATTGCTTTAGAAGCATTGGAAAACTTTTCCACATCAAGCTTAACCTTGGTTAGCTCCTCTCTCAACTTTTCACTCTCCTCTTTAGATTTGGTCAGTTGGAGTTCTAGATCCTTTTTCTCCCACTTCCAGTAATTGGTATCATATGAGTGTTGGAGTTCATTGGCTTGAAAACCTTTAATATGTTCCTCAAACCTCTCAACAATTCTCACATAGTCTTTTATATCTTTTGCTAACCTCTTAAGGTCATCACTCATGTTCTGATTGTCATCTTTGTACCTTTTAACAGTGTCTATGCAAGTTTTAGAACAGAGAGTAGAACTTACCTCAGTTGGGAGATCAGATACTTCTGCCATAAGAGCTTGATTTTGGATAGCCTCTTCTGCTTGATCACTCCAGTCAAACCCCATTCCTTGTTGAGAAACAAGGGCTTGAGCAGAGTTTCTGTTGTGATTGAAGCTTCCAGACTGAGCTTGTTGGTGGTTGTTGTTGTGAGACACTCCACTTCTGCATTCCCTGACAAAGTGTCCCTTCAGATGACATTTATAGCACTCCACCTTTGATTTATCAAAGCCTGCTCCATCTTCTCTTCTTTGGGAGAAGTTGTTCCTCCCAGTCCTCTTTATGAACTTCTTCACAGCATGGCCATCTGCCATTTAATATCCATCTCTTCACGATTATCAGGATGAAGTTGTTCCAAGTCATCATTAATTAAAGAGGAATTTCCATGGCTGGAAAGAAACGCTTCAAACACAGTTTCAGTGCCTTTTTCTTGATTTGCTCCATTAGCAGCATTAACTGATTCAGGGTTAGCATTAGAATCAATTGATGCTGATAGAAGTGCAGCATTATGAATATATCCAGAAGGTTTCTTCTTTGCCTCCACCTCAGCTTCAAATACTCTATGGTCATTGTACAGATCATCAAGTTCTTTTTCTTCCAATTGTTCATTCTGTCTGAACGAAACAGTGTACATGGTCCATTCATCTCCAAGGGACCTCAAGAACTTTCTGTTTACATCATCTTGATCAATCTGTACTCCCATAGAAGCTAGTTCACCAATCAGCTTGTTAAACCTGTCAAAAGTTTGAGTCATAGACTCATTCTTAGTTTACATAAAGTTTTCATACTGTTGCTTCAATATTGCCTTCTGATTTCTCTTGGTACTTTTGGTACCAGAGAATCTCTTTTCTAGAGCATTCCAGAGCATATGTGCATCAGTGCAATTGTTGAATTGGTGTTGATATTCATTGGGAATAGCCAAGAGCAGTGTGCTCAAGGCTTTCATCTCTGTCTGTCTTGTCTTCCTTTCTGCATCTGTCTTTGGTGGGGTCCTTTTTCCATCTGCACCAATCTTTCCTGCATCAGATAGGCTATTCTCAATGATGTCCCACATGGAGTAATCTGTGAGGAGAATGTATTGCTTGATTCTAATCTTCCACATGTCAAATTCATTGGATGTGAGCATTGGAACCTTTGAGACAAGAGTACTGTTTGATTCAACTGCGTTTTCCATGATGAATAAGATTTCTGAGAATACTAGCTCTGATACCACTTGTCAGGATCTGAATTCTTAACAAGAATAAACACTCAGAATCAATATTAAAGGAGTTTGCGGAATAACACTTTAATATTCAAAGATCAATGAAACAGTGAATCATAATAACAACTTGCAAACTTTATTGAATGGTTATAAAGCTACAAGATTTCACACACAACCTCAATATTGATGAACAGACTCACCAATACGAATTCTACTTCTCTAGAACTAGGATTATAAACCTTGAGGTTGATTCTCTCTAAGAAAACTAAAAACTCAGAATAATTCTCTATCCTCAAGATACAAACTATTCTATACATATACTGAAGATAACAGATAATTACAAAGAATAAAAGATCTTCAGTATAATCTTCCAAAGTTATCTCCAAGCTTTCCATGAATATCTCCATTCAGTACAACTGTCATCCTTGCCATATGAAGTCTTCATCTCATAAGCAGTATTAAGTCTTCAGCAGCATTAATACTTTGAACAGTATTAAGTTCAGCAGTACTAACTACTAGCAGTACTAAAATTGCTTCGCAGTAGTAACTTCTTTAAGCAGTATTAATCTTGACTAGCAGCATTAATCTTTCTCAGCAGTTGTAACTTCAGAAGTAGTAACCATTTAGTGCTAGCAGCATTAACCATACTTGTATAATTTTGAATTCCCAACATTCATCAATCATAACTACAATATACTTCTTGCCATTGATTGAATGAATTCTCATCGGTCCACAGAGATCCATATGAATCATTTCTAAAGGTGATTTGCAAGAAGATTCCATCTTACACTAGTGGGAAATCTTTCATTTCACAACCTGAACACATGGAATACTTCTCAAATCTCATCTCAGGTAGACCATTTACCAGACCTTTGCTTGTTAATTTTTTGATGTCGTTGAAGTTCTAGTGAGATAACCTTTTGTGCCAAATCCAACTCTCTTCTTTTGTGGCTTTTGAAACTAAGCATACTGGTCTTGAAGCAAATAGAGTAGGAAAATTGATAGCATCAGATCACCAAATCACTTAGCTTGAAATATTTCAACTCCATCCTTATCATCTATAGAACAACTTTTGATAGAAAACCTAACATGAAAATGACTATCACAAAATTGAGTAATGCTGAATAGATTATGACCTAATCCTTCAACAAATAGAACTTTCTGGATGGTGACATTCCCATTTGTAAGCATCCCGTAACCTCTAAAAAACTTGTACTCTTATTTCTGAAACTAACTGTTCCAAGGTCGTTCTATATAATTATGCAATAAGTGCTTGAACCCTGTCATGTGTCTTGTGTCTTGTGTCAGGATCGAATTCTCAACAAGAATTAATTCTCAGAAACAATATCAAAGAAGTTTGCGGAATAACACTTTGATATTTAATCAAACAGAAAATCAACACAGTAGATATGAAGAACAAACTGTAAACTTATATTGAATGCTTTGAATTTACAAGATTACACACTCAACCTCAATAATGATGAACAGGCTCACCAATACGAATTCTACTTCTCTAGAATTAGGATCTATGTCTTGAGGTTGATTTTCTCTCTAAAAGAATGAATTAAATTTTTTTAGTTCTCTTCTATCTATTCTATACATATACTAGTCAAAAGATAATTACAATAATTAAACAAATCTTCAGTATATCTTCCATGTATATCTCAAAGCTTCCATAAACTTCAGATTATCCAGCTGTCATTCTTTCCATCCAAATCTCTTAAGCAGCATTAACCATGATCAGCAGCATTAACTTCTTCTAGCAGCATTAACTACTAAGCAGCACTAACCACTAGCAGTACTAACTAGCTAAGCAGTACTAACTTTGTTCAAGCAGCACTAACTTTGACTAGCAGTATTAATAGTACTAGCAGTAGTAACACTCAGCAGTATTAACTTTTAAACCTTCTAGCAGTAGTAACTTTGAACCAGCAGCATTAACCATACTTGATAAATTCTTCAGTTCCCAACAATCTCCCCCTAACTTGACTTTTAGGAAGAGAAGTCAAGTTCTTCAAATTTTCTTCAAGATGCTCCCAAAACTTTATCATGGCCTAAATTCCAGTGTTTGCATCCAATCCCAAACTCTGATTGATGGTTCTTTGAATCAAGTATTTAGCCATTTCTGAATCTGGAACACATCTTAACTTTTTCTTCAGCATGGCATGTATCTTCAATCTGCTATGATTATACACTCTATCCACTAGGAAGTATTCAGTGTGATTTAAATCCAAAGTCACTGTATATACTCCACTAATTTCATATAGAGTCCAACTGTTTACTGATTTGAAGACATCCTTGATCAAATGCTCTACTTCTTCAGGTTTGAACATCATACACAGATACTCCATTACCAGTTTTGTAATTGAAATCCCTGGAGCCTTTAGAATATCTGCATACAACTTCATTCCTATCTCAAACATCTCTTCAATATCTGATCTAGAGCATGTTCTGACAATTTTTGCCCATGTGTTGAACACTTCATACTTTTCATCCTTTCTTTTCAGCCTTATGTATTCCTTTCCATCCACTGTCAATGTATCCCAGTGAATGACCTCAGGAGGCTTAACTCCTACAGGTTCTGCTGAAATTGGTTCAGGCACTTTGTCCATCACTACCATATACAAATTTACATCATCAGTGTTTGATGGCTCTTTCTGTTTAGATGACTCAGGTGCCCCTTCTTCTTCAGCTACCTTCTCAGCCTCTTCTTCAGATACTCTAGGCTTCTTGATTGGCTTTCTTCTTGCCATCATCTTTGTTCTCTTTAAAGTCCTTAGACTTTCTCCCAGAGTGGACTCTTTCTTAGGAGGTGTTTCTTGCTCATCTGGAAATGGCTTTTGACAATCAAAGTCATTACTTTCTTTTATCCTCTTCTCCATCTCCACCCTAGCAGTTTCATTTCCCTGAAGCTTCAACATCTCTGAATCATACAGCTCTTTGATCTTCTCAAAAGACATTTTGGAGAACATCTCCTTTTTGACTCCTACAGCACATTTGAGAAATATAATCATCTTGTTCCTCTCTTGGGTACCTAGGAATGTCTTTGAGGGTTTTCTCTTCTTTGCAACTGTTTTCACCACTGATTTCTTCATACTTGCAGCTTTCTTCTGTGCAATTTCAGTTGCCATACTCAGTTGATAAACTTCATTCAGTTCAGCAGCTAGAGCTTTTGCCATCTCCCTGTCCTTTTCCATCTGAACTCTTTCTTCCTCTTCAATGTCATCTTGCATCTTTCTAGCTAAAGCTTCATCTGATTCAACCAACCTTTGCTTTTTGATTGGTTGATCAGATTTCACCATTTTTGCTTTTCCTTTGTCTTTGTTCATTGCCTTCTTGCTATTATCTTTCTTGATCACTTCACCTTGTTCTTTGATGATTACTCCTTTGGTCTTTGAAGTGACCTTGGGAGTATCATTCTTGGCTTTTAGTAAGGTTTCTGCAATCTCAAGATCTGTTAAAACTTCTTTCACAGTTTCTGCTGCTTTATTAATGTCAGCCGTAGTAACTGTTTCTGCTGCTTCTTTTGTTTCTTTTGGCACTGAATCTCTTTCTGTTTCTGCTTCCTGCTCCCCCTCAACATTAAGCTTCCCCTCTCTTGTGGCTTCTTCCATGTTGATCTCCCCCTTTTTGGGAGCATCATTCTCAAATTTCCTTCTCCTTAGTTGGAATTGCTTTCTCTTCTTCCTTTGTACCATACTAATCACCATCTTCTTCCGCTTAGCAATCTGTACTTGTTGTGACAGAATGACTAGCTTCATTTCTTCAATTTCTTTGCCTTGTTTGAGAACATCTTGATTGATGTTCCCCATTGTTTCCATCAATTCATAGTACGTATATCTGTCCTCACCCTCTCCAGAAGTGTTACCCTCCTTTGAAGGATCATTGGATCTTTTAGTAGTGGAAGTCTTCTGCCTTGCAGAAGCACTATCCACCCCTGTGGTTTCTTGGCACCAGGGACCTTCAAATGATTGCTCATTTAAAGTTGCCATGGGGGAGGTCTTATTGATGTTACCACTTTCCTCCTCTGTGCTAGCAGGAGTAGTGGCAGCCTCATCACCCATATGCTCTACCTCCTCCTCAGAGAGCACCTCCTTTGGGTTGGGAGACACCCTTGTGGTTTCCCTTGGATATTCTCTAGGGGAGAATTCTCCCTTAGAGGGCTTAAAGGCTGAGTGGGTAATGGTACAGGAAGGGAAGGAGCCTTCTTTACCTGTTTTCTCTTGTAAGTTTGGGTGATAGGAGAGGTTGGTTTTTCAACAAGGGACTGGGGAATTGATTTTGAGAGGGAAGGTTGGGCTTGGCTAGCAGTGGGTTGGTCTAATGGAGGCCTTGACCCTGCTGCCATACCTTCATTGGTTTGGGACACCACCATCATTGTAGAGAACAATGGGGTGTCAACTCCTTCAGAGTCCCCAGCAGATCTTCTCATATTTGAGAAAACCTTGCCTTTGGGGGGTTTAGGTACATATACCCCAACAGGTTGAGGTATATCCGTCAATTCATGAGTAATGACTTCTTGGACAAACCTGGGATACATAAAGAAGCTCTTTTTGTTTCCCATGTTTGAGACAAGATCACTGAAAATCATTTTAGAAAAATTATACTTTCTGGCAGTGGCCAAGCACACCAAAGCATAAGCAATAGTGCTGCTGAACTTACTCCACCCAGTAGTCTTTTTAGAGATACAATGAATAAGAGTATGGACAAAGAAACACCATTGGGGTGAAAATTTTGCTTTAGAGAATTTGAAAACTCCCAATGGGCCTCCATACCCCATTCTTGTAAGATTTGAAAACAGTTCATCATTTGGGATAGAGGTTATACCAGAGGCATCGTCTAGTCGTAGACTGATGCGAATAACCTCTTCAGTAACCGTTAGTGATTGATCATAGATTCTTGTCTTGATCATCTGCACACCATTCTCAACAACAATGGTTGCATTAGCCCAGAACTGCCTTTGATGCTCGATATAGATTGTAGGGGATACAATAAGAGCATGAGTAATGTGGCTTGACTTGAGGAAATCCACAATCTGATGAAATCCTGCAGCTTGCTTTGGTTTTTGTAGCATCGCAATCTCATTGTGCTCGTCAATGAAAGTCATTGATGCCATTGATCTTAGTGAAAAGCTTGCCTGAAGACTTCGAACTTGAGAGAAAAGGTTTAGAGCACAAGAGAACAGTATGCAAAGAGTCGTTATGAACTTTTAGGCGGGCAAAGAGTATTTATAGTATTCGGAACATAAGCAGTATTAACCTAGAGCAGTATTAACTAACGAGCCGTAGTAACTGAAAGCAGTATTAACTGCTAGCAGTATTAACTGCTAGCAGTATTAACTGCTAGCAGTATTAACTGCTAGCAGTATTAACTGCTAGCAGTATTAACTGCTAGCAGTATTAACTGCTAGCAGTATTAACTGCTAGCAGTATTAACTGAAAGCAGTATTAACCACTAGCAGTATTAACTGAAAGCAGTATTAACTGAAAGCAGTATTAACCACTAGCAGTATTAACTAGCTAGCAGTATTAACTGAAAGCAGTATTAACCACTAGCAGTATTAACCACTGAAAGCAGTATTAACTAGCTAGCAGTATTAACTGAAAGCAGTATTAACCACTAGCAGTATTAACCACTGAAAGCAGTATTAACTAACTAGCAGTATTAACTGAAATACTCCTTTTAAACGTGCTAAACACTGAGTACTGCTATGCATATCCTGAAAAAGAAGATTAGTAACTCCAAGAATAATATACAGGTATAAAGCCAGTTTTTGAGAAGGGGTTTATTCAGAGTTGATCATTCCCACACTTGTTACCAAGAAAGTGAATCTACCCACATCAAAAGCTTTAGTGAATAGATCAGCAAACTGATTATCAGTGTGAACTTTGACAACTTGAATAAGCTTCTTTTCATTACAATCTCTTATAAAGTGATACCTGATCTCAATGTGCTTTGTTTTTGAGTGCTTGACAGGATTATTCACAATGCTAATAGCACTGTTGTTGTCAATAAAGATTGGAGTGTGTAGAAAGGTTACCCCATAATCCAACATTTGATTCTGAATCCATAAGACTTGAGAACAGCAACTTGCAGCTGCTATGTACTCTGCCTCTGTTGTAGATGTGGATACTGTGGTTTGTTTCTTGCACTGCCATGAGACTAGTCTAGCACCCAAAAACTGACATCCTCCAGAAGTAGATTTTCTGTCCAAGTTTGCCCCACCTAGATCACTATCTGAGTATGCTATTAGGTCAAAGGGTGAGTCATGAGGATACCAAAGTCCCAATCTGGGTTGCCCTTTGAGATATCTGAATATCCTCTTAACAGCTTGAAAGTGAGATTGCTTTGGCCTAACTTGGAATCTTGCACATACACAGACTGGAAACATTATATCTGGCCTTGATGCTGTGAGATACATGAGAGAGCCAATCATGGATCTATAATGATGCACATCCATATCCTCCCCCTCAAGATCTGCTGTGATCTGCTTGTGTGTTTCCATAGGTGTGCTGGCAGGTTTTGATTCTGAGAAACCAAACTTGGTTAGAATATCCTGCACATACTTGGATTGACAGATGAAAATGCCATCTGACTTCTGTTGAACTTGGAGTCCAAGGAAGAAAGTAAGTTCCCCCATGGAACTCATTTTGAACCTTTGATGCATTAAATCTTCAAACTCCTTGCACATGTTGTTTCTTGTAGATCCAAAGATAATGTCATCAACATAGATTTGGTCCAGCAAGATATCCTTTTTCTTTCTCTTGATAAATAGAGTCTTATCAATGACTCCTCTTTCAAAGTCATTTTCCAAGAGATAGGATGACAGAGTGTCATACCATGCTCTTGGAGCTTGATGTAGTCCATAAAGTGCTTTCTTTAATTTGTATACCCTGTCTGGAAAGCTTGGGTTTTCAAACCCTGGTGGTTGACAGACATATACTTCTTCTTCAATTTGCCCATAGAGAAAAGCACTTTTTACATCCATTTGATAGACTTTGAAATTCATGTAAGAAGCATAGGCTAGAAATAGTCTGATTGCTTCTATTCTAGCCACGGGTGCAAAAACTTCTTCATAATCTATACCCTCTTCTTGAGTATATCCTTGATCCACCAGCCTTGTTTTGTTCCTTATGACAATACCTCTTTCATCTCTCTTGTTTCTAAAAATCCACTTTGTGCCAATTGCTCTGTGACCTTTAGGAAGGTCTACTAGATCCCACACATCTTGTAGCTTGAACTGTAACAGTTCCTCTTGCATTGCTTCTATCCAGCTAGATTCTTTCATAGCATCATGTGCCTTTTTAGGCTCAAGCTGTGATAGAAAACAAGAAAGCACTGTATGCTGTTGATCTTGCATTTCCTGAAGCCTGCTTTGATGTCTAGTCATCATAGGAGAAGAGATATCTCCTATTACCAGCTGTGGAGGATGATTCTTTTGAACTCTGGTGTTATGACTAGGTTCTCCATTCAGTCCAGCCTCAAGATTGGATTCATGCAACTCAACTGAAGTGTTTTCAGATGCCACTTCATTATTTTCTTGAGTCTCCTCATCTCTAATTTCTTCTTCACTCTGACTTGGTCCAGAAAATGATTCCTTTTCACAGTCTTCAACAGAATGTACTGTGGGTATGGGAAAAATCACAGATTTAGATATACTTTCTTGAACTTGTGTGATTCCTGATCCTCCACTTCCTGTTCCTGAATACTCATTACTGAAACCAAAAGAGTTAGTTAGTGAATCAATGTCAAATAGCCACTGAGGTCCAGACCCAACAGGATTTGGTGTGTTCTCATTGCATTTGACATTGTCACTTTCTTCAATTATTCTAGAAGAAGAGTTAAATACTCTGTATGCCTTACTCTGAGATGAATATCCAACAAGAAATCCATCATCTGCTTTGCTATCAAATTTACCTAAGTGAGATTTGGTATTGAGAATTGTACAAGGACACCCAAAAGGTTTGAAGAAACCAATGAAGGGTTTTCTTTGATTTAAAAGCTCATAAGAGGTCTTGTTCTTTTGCTTGACCACTAGAACTCTGTTTTGGACATAACAAGCAGTATTAACTGCTTCAGCCCAGAAGGTAATTGGCAATTTTGAATCAGCCAACAGAGATCTAGCAGCCTCTATTAGTGTTCTATTTCTCCTTTCAGCAACACCATTCTGTTGAGGAGTCCTAGGAGCACTATATTGCCTCTCAATACCTTTTTCTTCACAAAAGGTGTTTAGATCATGATTTTTAAACTCAGTTCCATTATCTGATCTAATGACTTTTACTCTTTGATTAGTTTGGTTTTCAATTCTTAGAATAAAGGATTTGATAATACCACTTGTTTCATCCTTAGTCCTTAGAAAATATACCCAAGTAAATCTGGAGTAATCATCAACAATAACCAAGCAGTATGATTTCTTGCCTATACTCATAACATTTGTAGGACCAAACAGATCCATATGCAGTAAATGGAGACAAGAAGAAACAGAATTTAACTCTTTGGTATTATGAGAAGTTTTGTGCTGTTTGCCTTTAAGACAAGCAACACAATGATCATCACATGAAAAGACTTTTGAAGGTAAACCTCTTACAAGGTTGTTTTTAACAAGATTGTTCATAGTCTTGAAATTCATGTGACACATCCTTCTGTGCCATAGAGAGGATTCATCTACAGAAGCTTTTGAAACAAGACAATTTAGAGATGAATCACTATCAACATTGTCCATATCAAGACAGTAAACATTGTCCTTTCTTGGAGTTCTAAGTAGTATCATGCTTTCATCAACTACCTTGAACCCTGGAGCAAGGATCATACACTCAGTATTAGTAAATAATATACTATGTTGTTTGTCACAAACTTGTGATACACTTAACAGGTTGTACTTTAATTGATCAACATAGTAGACATCCTCAAATGTCATCTTACCTTTGGTGACATTACCTTTTCCACTTATCTTACCGCCAGTAAGATTATCTCCAAATGCAACATGTCCTCCATTTATATGCTTAAAGTCCTGAAGGCATAACATGTTGCCTGTCATGTGCCTAGAGCAACCACTATCAACATGCCAAATGCTCTTTCCCTTGAGCTGTTGATTGCCCTGCACATTAAATAAATCAATTAGTATGAATTAGGAACCCAAGCCAAAGTGGTCTTGGGTACCCCTTTCTCATCAAAATACTTGCATTCTTTCTTGACAAGATTTTTTAACTTTAATTCCTCATTCTTGGAGTACTTTGTTGCAATAATAGGCTTGGAAATGTTTTTGCTAGAATCAGTACTGGTTTTAGAAGTACTAACTGCCTTGGCAGTACTTGCATGCTTAGCAGTACTAACCTTGTTAGCAGTAGTAACTGTGTTAGCAGCAGTAACTGTGTTGGCAGTATTAACTTTTGAAGAGGTATTAACAGTATTAGCAGCATTAATATTTTCAGCAGTACTAACACTGTTAGCAGTAGTAACTGTGTTAGCAGTACTAATATTGTTAGCAGTACTAACACTGTTAGTACTTCTAGGTACCCACATTTTGACACTTTCTTTTAAAATCTTTTTCTTTAAAGTGCCTTTACTTTCAATAGATTTCTTTATCACATGTATCTTTCCAGCCTTCCTATAACCCACAGATTTTTGCACAAATCTTTGAAAGTTCATCTGTTGGTTAATAGGGTTAAAGTAACAATACTTAGCCAAATGATTCAACTTGCCACATATAAAACAAGGTTTTGATCTATTTATTTTATTCAGATCAACTCCTTGTTTCTGAGCCCATTGATTATTCCAGTTTCTTTGATTTCCTCTTTTTAAACCAGAGTTTAGGCTCTTTGCTTTATTGCAATCACACTGTTTACAAGATCCAGGATTCACAACTGTGGTTTGTTTGTAATGGACCTTGTTATCATTTCCTTTAGTCTTCTCTATCTCCTTGGACTTGACCCAGATTTTCCCACATCCCTCATTGGTGATAATATTGTTTTCTAATGGTATCTTTTTACCCACATTATTATCCCTGTTCTCACTGGCTCCTTTCTCAGTCAAATCCTTAACTACTACCTCATCCAAAGGATCTATCTTAAAAGCTTCTTCAGACAAGTCCATTTTCTCCTTAGTTTCTAACAAGTCTGATGTAGGAGAAATATAGTTGTTATTGTAAGGAGGGGGTGTATTGTTGTATCCAATACCAGGCTTCATCTTATCATGTATCTGAGCCTTTAGAAGAGAGTCCATTGCTTTTGAAGCATAAGAAAACTTGTCTATGTCAAGCTTAACTTTTGACAGTTCCTCTTTCAGTCTATCATTCTCTTCTACGGACTTAGACAGTTTGGTTTCTAACTCATTCTTTTCCCACTTCCAATAGTTTGTGTCATAAGAGTGTTGAAGTTCATTAGCTTGAAAGCCTTTGATTTGCTCTTCAAATCTCTCTACTATCAACACATAATCTCTTCTGTCCTTTTCTAATCTTTTGAGGTCATCACACATACTTTGATTGTGATCCCTGTATCTTGTAACAGTGTCAATGCAAGATTTAGTGCAAAGATTAGAATTACCTCAGTGGGGAGATCAGACACTTCTGCCATAAGAGCTTGGTTCTGAATGGCTTCCTCTGCTTGATCACTCCAGTCAAATCCCATTCCTTGTTGAGAAACAAGGGCTTGAGCAGGATTCTTGTTCAGATTGTATCCTCCATTCTGAGGTTGTTGATGGTTGTTGTTTGGAACAGCACTCCTGCATTCTCTAGCAAAGTGTCCTTTCTTGTGACACTTAAAACATTCCACCTTAGTTTTGTCAAAACCAGCTCCATCTTCTCTTCTTTGAGAGAAGTTATTTCTTCCAGTTCTTTTAATGAAATTTTTCACCCTCATGGATAACATGGCCATCTGCCATTTAATATCCATCTCCTCCAGATCATCAGGGTGAATTTGATCAAGATCATCATTAATCAGAGAATTGCTGCTATGACTGGACAAAAAGGCTTCAAAGATAGTTTCAGTGCCTTTTTCTGAACTTACTCCACTGGCAGTACTAACTGCTTCAGGGTTGGCAGTAGTATCAGTGGATGCTGAAAGAAGAGAAGCATTGTGAATATAACCAGAGGGCTTCTTCTTGGTTTCTACCTCAGTTTCAAAAACTCTTAGATCATTGTATAAATCATCAAGTTCTTTCTCTTCAAGATTGTCACTCTGTCTATATGAGACAGTGTACATAGTCCATTCATCCCCAAGAGATCTGAGGAACTTTCTGTCGATATCATCTTGTTCCATCTTCACCCCTACAGTAGCCAGTTCACCAATGAGTTTATTGAACCTATCAAAAGTTTGAGTCATAGACTCATTCTTTGTGGAAGTGAAGTTCTCATACTGCTGCTTTAGAACATCTCTTTGATTTCTTTTGATGCTCTTAGTTCCAGCAAATCTTTTCTCTAGAGCATTCCAGAGAATCTGAGCATCAGTGCAGTTGAAAAATTGATGCTGATATTCATTGGGAATGGCCAAGAGCAGAGTGCTCAAGGCCTTCATCTCTGTTTGTCTGATCTTCCTCTCACCATCTGTCTTTGGTGGAGGTCTTTTCCCATCTGGTCCTATCTTTCCAGCTTCAGAAGGACCATTCTCAATGATATCCCACATTGAGTAGTCAGTGAGAAGAATATATTGTCTTATTCTGATCTTCCACATGTCAAACTCACTTGGTTTGAGCATTGGAACCTTAGAAACCAAAGTACTGCTTGATTCTGTAAGATTTTCCATGATGAATAACTGTTTCTGAGAGAGTTAGGCTCTGATACCACTTGTCAGGATCGAATTCTCAACAAGAATTAATTCTCAGAAACAATATCAAAGAAGTTTGCGGAATAACACTTTGATATTTAATCAAACAGAAAATCAACACAGTAGATATGAAGAACAAACTGTAAACTTATATTGAATGCTTTGAATTTACAAGATTACACACTCAACCTCAATAATGATGAACAGGCTCACCAATACGAATTCTACTTCTCTAGAATTAGGATCTATGTCTTGAGGTTGATTTTCTCTCTAAAAGAATGAATTAAATTTTTTTAGTTCTCTTCTATCTATTCTATACATATACTAGTCAAAAGATAATTACAATAATTAAACAAATCTTCAGTATATCTTCCATGTATATCTCAAAGCTTCCATAAACTTCAGATTATCCAGCTGTCATTCTTTCCATCCAAATCTCTTAAGCAGCACTAACCATGATCAGCAGCATTAACTTCTTCTAGCAGCATTAACTACTAAGCAGCACTAACCACTAGCAGTACTAACTAGCTAAGCAGTACTAACTTTGTTCAAGCAGCACTAACTTTGACTAGCAGTATTAATAGTACTAGCAGTAGTAACACTCAGCAGTATTAACTTTTAAACCTTCTAGCAGTAGTAACTTTGAACCAGCAACATTAACCATACTTGATAAATTCTTCAGTTCCCAACATCTTGTGTATCAGGAGTCAATGTACCACACATGACATACCTCTAGAAAACAATTACTTTATTTTAGGTACCCATATCCATATGGGTCCTTTTTTGTTAGTCTCGTGTAACTTTTCAAAATATGCTGAACAACCTTTGATTCTCCATTCAAATTTAGGATCTCTGGCTGAAGTTTGTGGTTTAAGTCTATCTTTTGGTAATCACTTCCAAACAAACTTCACATCAGCAAACTTGAAGATGTTTTCTTTGAAAAATTATTATTTTCATCTCTAAACACATGTCCAAAAGATTGAGATGAACATCTAGAAAACGATTTATTATGAGAATAGCTTTTGACATTCCTTTTATTTGAAAGTCTAGTATTGAAAGAGAATGAATTATGTCCACAATGATTGCAATGTATAATCTTTTGAGCTAATGTCAACATCTTTGCTTGATCAAAATGATTACATTTATTAGAACAAAGTCGACATTTATTAGCAACAAAAGTATTACAAGTTTCTTGGGAAAACCCGTTACATCTATCATTGTTTACAGAAGCATTCTTTACAATCTTAACAGAAGATCTAAAATTTGAAACTTTTTTATTATTATTCTATTTAGAATCCTATCTCTTCCACACTAAGCCTTTTCCTCCTTTCTTTTCTGAAACACCAGAAGAATTAAAGTCAATAGAAGTCTTAAAAAATGAACTTTAAGTTTTGGAAAAAACCTTAGGACCCAAATTAGATTTAGTTTCTGAACGCTTGGATTTTCTTCAAACTTTTGAACCTTTGCAATTGAAGGTTTGATCTGAGACAGACACAAACCCTGGGTTTGAATGAACATTCCATTTTTGACTCTCAAAACAGTTTTTATCAGACTGGTTTCTTTTGAAATACAATTCCTCTAATTATTTGATCTTTTTTTCAAAGCTCTTTGTTTTCATTTAAGAACTTGTCAAGTTGAAATTGAAGATCAAAATTTTCATCATCTATTTCTTCAATTAGCTTTTACAAATCAAAGAGTTCTTTTTGTAAAACGGAATGTTTATCTGTCTCAAAGTTTGACTCAGGCTTATCAAAATCAGGTTCTGTAACATTCTAAATTTAGGGTCAATTTAAAATTTGAAAATTCGGCAATATGACGTCTATAAATAGAGGAAACCTGTCCTCCCTAAGTAGGGGTAGTTTGAAACTTGAGTATTATAGTAGTGACATAATGAAACTAACATGTATCATCCCAAAACGGGGAAACCAAATATGGTGTTTACAAACCCAATAAGAATGAAGAATAAAATCGACAACCTAATAATCTAAAATTTGCCAATTAGATTAGTCAGGTGTCGCTATTATTCCAAAATGTATATCATCAAAATCAACTGTGTTGGTCACTATATCTCCAAAAAGACCACTCACGACCCTAACGTTGTCCACTCAGTCCCGACGAGCCCCATCGCTAAGATGACCTGCCATATACGACAACCAAAGAACAAGCGTTAGGCTAAATCTTAGTGAGAACAATTTAATTGAAAATAGAAATACTAAACCCATTTGAAGTAATACGGTGGATATAGCCGTGAGCTAAATCAAAGTAACAAATAAATCATTAGTGATCATAATATGATACAAATAACACCAATCACATAGTAAGCGCAACTCCTCTAAGTCTATTGCTCGAAAATGTCAAGTCAACCCCTCTAGGTCTATTCTTGAGAGTTCCAAAACGGGAACTCAAGCACAAGGGAATTACATCTTACTGCCCATGGGACGCTTCCCGACCATATAGGTCCATACCTTACTTACCATGGTGACCCGATGCCTATTCCGTGCCAAAGTGGTTATCCTAATGTCCAAAACAGGACATAGGAAACATTGTGCCTATGGATCCATTGCACTAAGACCAAATATCAAAACATACTAACACCTTTATCATTGGTCATGTGTGAAAGGATTGAAACCAAGTTGCACATATATAAAGTTACCACCATGGAGTCTTGACTCCCATCATTAAGAAGACATTGATAGCACAAATCCATCAACAATAATATCATAGATCCCAATCAAAAAGTCAAGATTAACATTAATTAACCCAATACTTGAATCTCACCAAAACTCTAGTTTTCACTTTGAGTTTACCAAAATCCCACGGAAATAGGGTTGGCTACCAAGTAAGTAGGGGACCATAAAAGGCCATAAATCTTGGTTTAAAACACATTTCTCAAGCATTCTTGTTTAGGTTATAAAACCCTAATATCTCTAAAACTCGTGTTTTAGGTTAAAATACAACAAATCCACATACAATAATTAAGAAACATAAATGAGGATTTAGGATGTGTAAACCCTAGTAATAATGTAAGAATGGAGGATGGATGAACTCACCTTTATAGTTTATAAAGTATAAACCCTAGATGATGGATGTAGAAGAGAAAAGAGTAGGAGGTGAGCTTGAAGCTTGGATCTCTAGGATCTCACAATAAATGCCAATAATCCTACACCAACCAAATTAATCATCATAATATGACTTCTTCCATGAATATTGAATGAAGAGAGAGAGACTTACCCTAATTTCTCCCAAATATCGGCTCCAAACAAAACCAGAATGAGGGTGAGTTAAAAGGGTCAATTTTATGCATTTAAATGGGTCTGACCCCGACCGCGACTATGCCTCACGAGATTGACATGGTCATTCTCACTTGGCATTGTCGCCCGAGCTTAGTACCTTACGGTACACTCTCGGCGACTTTGACCTACGAGAGTGACACATGTCATTCTCGCTTGGCATTGTCGCCCCCTATACCCACTTCACGGCACACATCTCGCGATTGTGCCCCGCAAGAGTGACCCCGGTCACAATCGCGGACACAGTCGCCCCGGGTGTACCAAAGCCCATTTCTCCCGTTTTCGACTCGAAGAACTCCCGATCCCAACACTAGATTCGATAATAGGATTCAGGAACATATTATGGATTATTCTAAATGGAGGGGTACTCGATAGGGACGTACCAAAATCACGGGTGTTACAAGTTCAGAATATGAAGCATTCATTATTTCATCAAAAAATCTTTTCAGACATAGTGTCGATGAATTTTGAATTCTTTTCATATTTGGATTCCAAAACGTTAACAATAGGATCCACTATCTTACTCGTCTTACAAGGATCAGAAAGAATAGATTCAGAATTAGAGTTCTAAACATAATTATCAGAATGATATTCAGAATCAGAATCATCTTACTGACATTCAGGTTAAGAAACCTCTTTATCTTCAGGCATTGATTCAACAGATGTACTATTTGTGGAAAACAATGATTCAAATTCAGTAAACTCAAGTTTTCTGCTTTTATAACTCGTGTTTAAATAATCAAACTTAAATACCACTGATTTAAAACATGAATTTTGAGCATCGGTACTATCATCAGATAAATCATCATCTATCTTTTCCTTTCCATTATCAGAAGATTCATATACAGGACTTTCAACATTAACAAATGTTTGATGAATATCTAGAATCTTTTGTGAATTTTGCCCCATTTTGTCAAAGTTATAAAGATTTTCAGGAGCACTTGTCGGGTCTGAATGTGCTAAGGATTGATACTGCTGCTACTTGAAAGGTATTACTACTGCTTGTAACATTACTACTGCAAGATGAACAATTACTACTGCTAGTAGATTTAATACTGCTTGAAGAGTTAGTGCTGCTACTTTAGTATTTGGTACTGCTTGAAGAGTTAGTACTGCTAGTAGTTAGTACTGCTTAATGATAACTACTGCAAGTGAAGGGTTAATATTGCAAGCATGTTTATACTGCTGAGGATGTTAATGCTGCTGGATAAGGATGAAGTTAATACTGCTTATGAAGATAATGCTTGAAGAGAAAGAATAGGAGCTGGAGATAGAGATGAAGATAATTATGGAATGGATTATGAAGATTAATTTTGTTTTGATAATTATCTTGTAATCTGTCTTGTATATATACTGTATAGAAGGCATAGTTTAGAACATACATTGATAGTTTTTCATATACGTTTGTTTTAGAGAGAATTAACATCAAGGTTCTTAGAAGTCCTTTCAATAGAGAAGTATTGAACATCTGTTGAGCCTGTTCAACAGATTGAGGTTGTATTTGTAATCATTAAGTTAATCAATATAACTTGTGATTTGCTTTCAAGTACTGTTTTATTGATTGAGTGTTAAAGTGTTTTTCCGTAACTTCTTTAACATTGTTTCAGAGTGTGTTAATTAAATTCTTAATTCAGAAAATTGGAGCTATAAAAAGAAAGAAATCTATTGCTACCAAGAAACAGGCAACGAGGCCAAGAATTGAAGAAGTTGAAAAGCAGAATAAAAGTGAAAGAGCAGAAGCAGAAGCAGAACCTACTGTTGCACCTTCAGCAGAGCCAGAGCAGAATCAAGAGCAGTCCAATCAACCTTCTAATGAGCAGTTCCATTTGTACATGACTTTGACAAATGAAGAACCAGTGCAAGCTGACCATATATCTATGAAAGCAACAGAGATTATCTTTTCGGATATTCTGAAGGACAACAGAAAAGAATATTTCAGATTCAAAAGAATGGGTGATCATTTTGAGGTTTATACAACTTGGGGCAAAGTGATCAGAAGTTGTTCCAGAGCTGACTTGGAGGAAATGTACAAATTTGGAATAAAACTGTATGAATCTGTGTTGCAAGGGACTGAAATGAGCTTAATCAAGATTGCCATGGAGTACTTATGCATGATGTTTGAGCCTGAAAGAGTGCAGTACAGGATCAAAGATTTGCATCATTAATATGGTTTTAAAAAGATTGATTATTGGATGTTGTTTGAAAACTGTGGTGTCTACATGATTACAATTGACAAAAGCTATCATGAGTACTACTTGGTTGACAAGATCTATGACTACAGCAAAGCTAAGTTGGAAGGGATGTTAAAAGCTAAGTTGGTATGTGCTAAAGGATAAGAAATGGCCAGAATAGTAATCAGAAGAACAATTAATCAAAGTCTGGGACTGGATCCAAATCTTGGGAATTAAAGTTGCAGTTTTGAAAGCATCATGAAGACCTTATGCTGAAGAACTTGACTTCTCATTCTGAAAAGTTAAGTTAGGGGGAGATTGTTGGGTCTGAATGTGCTAAGGATGGATACTGTTGCTACTTGAAAGGTATTACTACTGCTTGTAACATTACTATTGCAAGATGAAAAATTACTACTGCTAGTAGATTTAATACTGCTTGAAGAGTTAGTGCTGCTACTTTAGTAGTTAGTACTGCTTGGAGAGTTAGTACTACTAGTAGTTAGTACTGCTTGAAGATTACTACTGCAAGTGAAGGGTTAATACTGCAAGCATGTTTATACTGCTGAGGATGATAATACTGCCGAGGATGTTAATGCTGCTGGATAAGGATGAAGTTAATATTGCTTATGAAGATAATGCTTGAAGAGAAAGAATAGGAGCTGGAGATAGAGATGAAGATAATTATGGAATGGATTATGAAGATCAATTTTGTTTTGATAATTATCTTGTAATCTGTATTGTATATATACTGTATAGAAGGCATAGTTTAGAACATACATTGATAGTTTTTCATATACGTTTGTTTTAGAGAGAATTAACCTCAAGGTTCTTAGAAGTCCTTTCAATAGAGAAGTATTGAACGTCTGTTGAGCCTGTTCAACAGATTGAGGTTGTGTTTGTAATCATTAAGTTAATCAATATAACTTGTGATTTGCATTCAAGTACTGTTTCATTGATTGAGTGTTAAAGTGTTTTTCCGCAACTTCTTTAACATTGTTTCTGAGTGTGTTAATTAAATTCTTAATTAGAATTTTTCGATCTTGACAAGTGGTATTAGAGCAAGGAAACTCAGAAACCTATAATCATGGACAGTTCAAGCGACAGCGTTTTGGTATCAAAGGTTCCCATGCTCAAACCCAATGAGTTTGACATGTGGAAGATCAGAATCAAGCAATATATTCTTCTCACAGACTTCTCAATCTGGGATATCATTGAGAATGGTCCCTCAGATGGAGGAAAGATAGGACCAGATGGCAAAAGACCTCCACCAAAGTCTGATGGAGAGAGGAAGATGAGGCAGACAGAGATGAAAGCATTGAGCACTCTGCTCTTGGCTATACCTAATGAGTACCAACACCAGTTCTGCAACTACACAGATGCACAAATTTTATGGAATGCACTGGAGAAAAGATTTTCTGGTACCAAAAGTACCAAGAGAAATCAAAAGGCCATCCTGAAGCAGCAATATGAAAACTTCATATCTACAAAGAATGAGTCCATGACTCAAACTTTTGATAGATTTAATAAGTTAATTGGTGAATTGGCTACTGTTGGTGTCCAGATAGATCAAGATGATGTCAACAGAAAATTTCTACGATCTCTTGGTGATGAATGAACTATGTACACTGTCTCCTTCAGACAGAATGACCAACTGGAGGACAAGGAATTGGATGACCTCTATAATGACCTTAGGGTGTTTGAAGCAGAGGTAGAAGCAAAGAAGAGGCCCTCTGGATACTCATACAATGCTGCTCTTTTATCATCTTCTACTGATTCTGCTGCTAATACAGAATCAGTTAGTGCTGCCTATGGATCAAAGCAAGATGGATCTAATGACTCAGTTTTAGAAGTTTTTCTAGCCAGTCATGCTAATTCCACTCTAATTAATGATGACTTAGAACAGATAAATGCTGATGATCTGGAAGAGATGGATATCAAGTGGCAGATGGCTATGCATACAATAAGGGTAAAAAGATTCATCAAAAGGACTGGTAGGAACAACTTTGCTCAGAAAAGAGAAGATGGGGTTGGATTTGATAAATCCAAGGTTGAATGTTACAAGTGTCACAAGCTGGGGCACTTTGCAAGAGAATGCAGAAGTGGAATGCCTCAACAGCATACTAGCAACCATCAACCATCACATCCCACTAGCTTCAACAACAGGAACTCTTCTCAAGCTCTTGTTTCCCAAGAAGGAATGGGATTTGATTGGAGTGACCAAGCAGAAGAAGCAGTTCAGAATCAAGCTTTAATGGCTAAAGTTTCAGAGTCAACAAGCACTGATATTCCCACAGAGGTAAAATCTAACCTTTGCTCAAAATCTTGCATAGAATCTGTTAAAAAGTACAGGGATCACAATCAAAGCATGTGTGATTACCTAAAAAGGTTAGAGAAAGATAGAAGAGAGTATGTTGTGATTGTTGAGAGTTTGGAAGAACATATTAAGGCATACAAAGCCAATGAACTTCAACACACATATGATACTGTTGGGAATTTAAGATTTGTGCAAGTATGGTTAATGCTGTTAGTATATCATGATTACTACTACTAGTAGATTTAATACTGCTTGAAAAGTTAGTGCTGCTACTTCAATAGTTAGTACTGCTTGGAGAGTTAGTACTGCTAGTAGTTAGTACTGCTAAGGGATTACTACTGCTAACATGATTAATACTGCTAAGGAGTTTAATGCTGCTGAACAAGGTTAATACTTCTGAAGAAGGTTAGTGCTGCTTATGAGATGAAGACTCAGTATGGAATGAAGACAGCTGTATAGAAGACTTGCTAAAGTAAAGGAGATAATTATGGACTGAAGATCAATTGTATTTTGATAGTTATCTTGTAATATGTCTTATATAAATAATATAGAAGTCTTTGATAGAATTAACTTTTGATTGATAAGTTTTTAGAGAGAGAATTAACTTCAAGGTTAATAATCCTAATTCTATAGAAGTAGAATTCGTCTTGGTGAGGTTGTTCATCAAGATTGAGGTTTTGTTTGAAACCTTGTAACTTTAATCATTCAATAAAGTTTACAAGTTGTGATTTATGATTCACTGTTATATTGATAGTTGAATATTAAAGTGTTATTCCGCAACTCCTTTAATATTGTTTCTGAGTTCATTATTCTTGTTAAGAATTAGATCCTCACAAGTGGTATCAGAGCTAGTATTCTCAGAAACCTTTATTCATCATGGACAACACAGGTGAATCAAACAGTACTTTTGTCTCAAAGGTTCCCATGCTCAAACCTAATGAGTTTGACATGTGGAAAATTCGGATCAAGCAGTACATCCACCTTACAGACTGTTCTATGTGGGACATTATTGAGAATGGTCCCTCTGCTGAAGGGAAAATTGGACAAGATGGCAGAAGACCACCTCCAAAAACTGATGGTGAGAAGAAAGTCAGACATTTGGAGATGAAAGCCTTAAGCACCCTACTTTTGGCCATTCCTAATGAGTATCAACATCAGTTTCAACACTGCACAGATGCTCAGATTCTATGGAATACTTTAGAGAAGAGATTTGCTGGCACCAAGAGCACTAAGAGGAATCAAAGGGATATTCTCAAGCAGCATTATGAGAATTTTACATCTTCAAAGAATGAGTCTATGACTCAAACTTTTGACAGATTCAATAAGTTAATTGGTGAGTTGGCTACTGTTGAAGTTCATATGGAACAAGATGATGTCAACCGCAAGTTTCTCAGATCTCTTGGAGATGAATGGACCATGTACACTGTCTCATTCAGACAGAATGACATGTTGGAAGAAAAGGAACTGGATGATCTGTATAATGATCTGAGAGTGTTTGAATCTGAGGTGGAAGCAAAGAAGAAGCCTACTGGATATGTGCATAATGTTGCACTCCTATCAGCATCAATTGATTCTACTGCTAACCCTGAATCAGTTAATGCTGCCAGTGGAGTAAATCAAGAAAAAGGCAATGAATCTGTTTTTGAAACCTTTCTTTCCAGCAATGGTAACTCTTCTTTAATCAATGATGACTTGGAACAGCTTCATCCTGATGATCTTGAAGAGATGGATATTAAATGGCAGATGGCCATGTTTTCTATGAGGGTGAAGAAGTTCATTAAGAGGACTGGGAGGAACAACTTCTCCCAAAGAAGAGAAGATGGAGCAGGCTTTGATAAGTCAAAAGTGGAGGGCTATAAGTGTCACATGAAGGGACACTTTGCCAGGGAATGCAGAAGTGGCATGTCTCAAAACAACCACCAACAAGCTCAGACTGGAAGCTTCAACTAGAACAGAAACTCTGCTCAAGCTCTTGTTTCTCAACAAGGAATGGGGTTTGACTGGAGTGATCAAGCAGAAGAGGCCATTCAAAATCAAGCTCTCATGGCAGAGGTATTTGATCTCCCAACTGAGGTACTTTCTAATCTCTGTTCTCAAACTTGCATAGACACTGTTAAAAGGTACAGGGATCACAACCAGAATATGAGTGATGACCTTAAGAGGTTAGAAAAGGATAGAAAAGACTATGTGAGAATTGTTGAGAGGTTTGAGGAACAAATCAAACGTTTCCAAGCCAATGAACTTCAACACACATATGATACAAATTACTGGAAGTGGGAGAAGAATGATCTAGAAATCCAACTGACAAAGTCCAAGGAGGAGAATGAAAAGTTGAGAGGAGAACTAGAAAAGGTTAAACTAGATGTGGAAAAGTTTTCATATGCTTCTAAAGCCATGGATTCAATTCTAAAGGTCCAAATCCATGATAAGCTTATACCAGGAATTGGATACAATACCACACCACCACTATACAACAACAACTACATCCCTCCTAAATCAGACTTGCTAGAGACCAAGGATAGGAAGGACTTGCATGAAGGAGACACTAAGATAGATCCTTTAGATGAAGTAGTTGTTGAGGACAAGACTGAGAAAGAAACTGGTAAGAGTAAGAATAATACTGTAACACCCGTGTTCCGTTAACTCGTACAAGTTGTGTTAAGTGAAACTAGAATTAAACTCAAAATGTGAAGAAATTGACTACTAATGATAAATATGGAATTTATCAAAGTCGAGGGACTAAAATTGAAAAATTGAAAAATATAACAACAATTAATGGAAAGTAAAACCCATTTCCAGTTTTGGTCTTCTTCTTCCTCACGCCAAAATCCAAGAACCCTAGCCAAACCATTCTTCTTCAAATTATACTCCATAACCTTGAAGAAATGATGAAATATTGAAGATTTGAAGGTAATTTTTAAAGGTAAACCATTGGGTAAGCTTAAGATCTTGAAATCTTTGTTGATTGATGAAAACATATGTTAAGTGTGTGTGTATTTGTGTGATTAGGGGCTGGACTTTGCAAAGGATTAAAAGAATCAACATCTTGAAGAAGTTATAATTATCTTTAAGGTAAGAACTTTGTAGATATTTGAGTTTGATATTGGTAGCTTAAGATTCTAGTGGGTTTTGGTTAATATGGTGTTAAGGGCAGTAAAATCAAAAGGAAAATACTCTAATCTTGTCAATATATGGTTTAGAATGATTGTAAAGTCAAGTGTTAGTGATTGGTATGTTAAACATTAAGTATGGTGTTGTTGGAATGAAGCAGAAAGTTTCTGCCACTTTAAAAATATGTAGAAAATCAACCATTGATCAACCATTCTGTTAAGAAGGATCCGAAAGCTAATTTGGACATTAAATATGTCAAAATCCCAAAATACAGCAGCTAGTATTTGTCAACTCGGGATTTTGCACACTGTTAGTATAAAATTCATGTAAAATCAACCGTTTGTCCAAATGATATGAGTAATACGTTTCTGGAATCCCTGAACAACGTAGAACATTTTTGTAGTTTACTCGAAAAGCTGGTTTTGAGTCTAAAATGGCTCGAAACAGTGATTTCCATAGCAGATCATGTCAGATTCGGGATTCTGCACACTGTTTTTATAAAATTCATATAGAATTGGTTATTGATCCAAATAAGGTGAATCTTATGGCATTGGTTTCCTAAGAGATAGAAGTATCTTTTTCATTTATATGCCAAAGGTTGGATTGGTTTCTAAGTGGGTGTAAACAGCCCAAACTTTTGAAGGTCAAAAGCTGAAATGTGCAGTAACTTGAATTGCATTGTGGCTTATTCATTAAGCACTTCCGTCTTATGTAAGGATAAAGCTTATACCAATCAGCCATATATGTGGTTAGGATTATTCCATGGATAAAATGAGTTAGGAATGATGATATAATACGTGTATACTCAAGTAAATAGGTTGGTTGCTATATAATTAATAATTGGTATTTATTTAAATATAAAGGTGATTTGGGTGATTCGTGTCAACATTTCGGCATCCGGTTGTAAGATTCCTTCGTATACAACTAAGGTACGGATATCCTACTTTACTTGACACGGGGATAGCCTCTTGCATAAGGCTTCCTAATCCGAATAAATATTGTTGAATTATAGACTATTGGTTCCAAAATTTCGTTCATACTCATATTATATATTTGGAATTGTTTCGTTTGTTTTATATATCATCTTGATTCTCGTTTTGGAATATGAGTGGTTTGATTTGTGAAATTGTATCTATTGGAACTCTTGTCTATAGACTCAACATTGGGGACACCGGTGTTGAGATGCTTCCATGGTGGCTATAACGATCATGGCGTCCTATATGGAATTATACTTGACGAGGTATTGTTAGGGCGTATGGATCGATCCTAGGAACCGTTATCGGAGATAGAATATGGCCGTGGCCTTCCGTACTCGATATGGTCATTACGAATTTGTTGTTATGCCATTCGGGTTAACCAATGCTCCGGCAGTCTTTATGGATCTTATGAACAGGACTTTCAAAGACTATTTGGATGACTTTGTCATCGTTTTCATTGACGATATTCTCATATATTCAAAGTCGAAAGAAGATCATGAAACTCACTTGCGTATTGCTTTAGAAACTCTCCGAAATAAGAAGTTGTATGCAAAGTTTTCTAAATGTGAATTCTGGTTGGAGCATGTGACATTTTTGGGCCATGTTATCTCCGGTGAAGGCATTAAAGTCGACCCTGCCAAGGTTGATGCCATCACTAAATGGCCGAAACCGACAAATGTCTCAGAAGTCCGAAGTTTCCTGGGTTTGGCAGGTTACTATCGAAGGTTTGTTGAAAACTTTTCCAGGATCGCCCTCCCTATGACAAAACTTCTTCGAAAAGAAGTTAAATTTGTTTGGGGTGAAGAACAGGAAAAGAGTTTTGAAGAGCTGAGAAAAAGATTGACTACAACACCAGTTCTTACATTGCCATCTGGGTCAGAAGGTTTTCAGGTTTATAGTGATGTTTCTCAAAGTGGTCTGGGTTGTGTTCTGATGCAACATGACAAAGTGATTGCTTACGCCTCACGCCAGCTCAAACCCTATGAGGTAAATTACCCTACTCATGATCTTGAGTTAGCAGCAGTTATTTTTGCACTCAAAATATGGCGTCACTATTTGTACGGAGAGACTTGTGATATCTTTACTGATCACAAAAGCTTGAAGTACATATTTACGCAAAAAGAACTGAATATGCGGCAACGACGGTGGCTCGAACTTCTTAAGGACTACGATGTCCGGATTCAGTATCATCCAGGCAAAGCAAATGTAGTCGCAGACGCCCTTAGCCGTAAAAGTATTGGTAATATATCATCTTTAATCGTTCAACCCCAGATTGCTTCAGATCTGGAACGTATGGGTATCGCTTTGTGCTATCGTGGTGGAGACGAAATTTTGGCTAATCTCACGGTTGAACCAACCCTTGTTTCTCGAATTAAAGAGGCTCAACAGCAAGATGGAGAACTTTGTGCTATCTTACAAAAGGCTAAAGATGATTCACAGTCAGATTTTCAAATTGATGACAAAGGTATTATCTGGTTTCGTAATCGACTTTGTGTACCCGATAATCCTGAACTCAAAGATGCAGTTTTGAGTGAAGCCCATAATTCACTTTTCTCGATTCATCCCGGATCCACTAAAATGTATCGAGATATGAAACAATACTTTTGGTGGAACGGTATGAAACGGGATATAGGTGAATATGTGGCGAAGTGTCTTACTTGTCAGAAAGTGAAGATTGAACATCAACGGTCAAGCGGACTGTTACAACCATTAGAGATTCCTGTTTGGAAATGGGAGCATATTTCTATGGATTTTGTGACAAGATTGCCGAAAACTCAGAGACGGCACGATGCTATCTGGGTAGTAGTTGACCGTTTCACAAAGTCGGCTCATTTCCTACCTATTCAAGAGACGTATCCGGTTAGTAAGCTGTCAGATATTTTTCAGCGAGAAATTGTGAGATTGCATGGCACACCAGTTTCCATCACATCAGATCGAGATCCACGATTCACTTCTCGATTCTGGAAAAGTCTTCATCAGGCTTGGGGTACGAGATTGACTATGAGTTCAGCTTTTCATCCACAAACGGATGGTCAGACTGAACGAACTATTCAGACCCTAGAAGATATGTTACGAGCTTGTACTCTTGAGTGGTCTGGTAGTTGGGACGAGTATTTACATCTCGTGGAGTTCGCATATAACAATAGCTGGCAGGCTAGTATTGGCATGGCTCCGTACGAAGCTTTATATGGTCGAAAATGCAGAACACCGACCTGTTGGAATGAAGTTGTGGAACGAGCTATCGAAGGACCTGAACTTGTCCGAATTACTACTGAACAAGTCGATATTGCGAGACAGAAAATGAAAGAAGCTCAATCTCGGCAGAAAAGTTACGTGCATAAGCATCGAAAACAGTTAGAATTCCAAACGGGTGATCATGTCTTTTTAAAAGTTTCACCTTTACGGGGTATTCGCAGATTCGGAATCAAAGGTAAACTTAGTCCGAGATATATCGGACCCTTCGAAATACTTGAACGAGTTGGAGAGGTGGCGTATCGCCTAGCATTACCTCCTCAACTATCGCATATCCACAACGTTTTCCATATATCGTCGCTCCGCGGATATCATTATCACCCCCTTCACGTGATTGATTATCCGTTAGACAAAATCGAAAGAGATCTCTCTTATATTGAAGAACCAGAGGCGATAATTAGTCGAGAAGAGAGACAAATGCGACGAAGGACAATACCGTTCGTGAAAGTGCTATGGCGAAATCATTCCGAGCGGGAAGCCACATGGGAAACGGAAGAATTTATGCGAAAGGAGTACCCGTATCTCTTCGATTCTTGTAAGTCCTTCTAATCATATCTCAATTTCGGGGACGAAATTTTCTTTTTAGGAGGGGAGGATTGTAACACCCGTGTTCCGTTAACTCGTACAAGTTGTGTTAAGTGAAACTAGAATTAAACTCAAAATGTGAAGAAATTGACTACTAATGATAAATATGGAATTTATCAAAGTCGAGGGACTAAAATTGAAAAATTGAAAAATATAACAACAATTAATGGAAAGTATGTCAGGATCGAATTCTTAACAAGAATTAATACTCAGAAACTAATATCAAAGAAGTTGCGGAAAAACACTTTGATATTTGATAAAACAGTAATCAAAAACAGTATATATTTATCAAACAGTAAACTTGTATTGAATGCTTAAAACTACAAGATTACACACTCAACCTCAATATTGATGAACAGGCTCACCAATACGAATTCTACTTCTCTAGAATTAGGATCTATGCCTTGAGGTTGTTTTTCTCTAAAAGAATGAAAACTAAAATTAAAACCTTATTCTCCTATTCTAAACAATACTATATATATATACTGAATACAAAGATAATTACAATGAATAAAATATCTTCAGTATATCCAGCTGTAGTACTTTCCATCCGGATCTCTTTAGCAGCACTAATAATGCTCAGCAGCATTAACTTCATCTAGCAGTATTAACTTCAACTTGTTCTGGCAGTAGTAACTACACTTGTACTAGCAGTAGTAACTATACTTAGTAGAATCTTCAGTTCCCAACAATCTCCCCCTAACTTGACTTTTAGAAGAGAAGTCAAGTTCTTCAGATATTCTTTCAGATGCTCTTTTGATGCTCCCAAAACTTCCAAGATCATGCTCCTAAGTCTGGATTCAGTCCCAAACTCTGATTGATTATCCTCTGAATTAGATACTTGGCCATTTCTGAATTTGGTGCACAACCCAACTTCTTCTTTAGCATGGCATGAACCTTCAGTCTGGTGTGATTATATACTCTATCCACTAGGAAGTATTCTGTGTGATTTCTATCCAAAGTCACTGCATATACTCCACTAGTTTCATATAGAGTCCAACTTGTGACTTCTTTAAACACACTCTTGATGACCTGGTCCACTTCTTCAGGTTTGAACATCATGCATAGATACTCCATCACCAGTTTTGTAAGAGAAATTCCTGGAGTATTCAGATGATCTGCATACAGCTTAATTCCTATGTCAAACATCTCTTCTATATCAGATCTAGAGCATGTTCTGACAATCTTGACCCAAGTGTTGAATACTTCATACTTATCACCCTTCCTCTTGAGTCTGATGTAATCTTTCCCATCCATTGTCAGTACATCCCAGTGAATGATCTCAGGTGGCTTAACTCCAACAGGTTCTGCAGAAATTGGTTCAGGCACTTTGTCCATCACTACCATATATAAGCTTACATCATCTTTGATTGATGACACTTGCTGACTTGATGACTCAGGTGCCACTTCTTCTTCAGCAACATTTTGTTCTTCTTCTACTCTAGGCTTCTTATCTTTCTTTCTTTTGGCCATCATCTTGGTTCTTTTCAAAGTCTTTTGAACCTGTACTAGAGTAACTTCCTTCTTCTTTTCTTCCTTTTCCCTTGCCATTTCTTTGATAGGAGTTCCCTCTTCACTTTCAGGGAATGGTTGATTCATATCTATATCATTACTCTCCTTGGCCTTCCTTTCAAACTCTACTCTTTTCTTTTCATTGCTCTTCAGATTCCCCATTTCTTTTTCATAGAGCTCTCTGATTTGATCAAAACTCATCTTCACAAACATTTCTTTCTTTACCCCAATTGCACTCCTCAAGAAAGTTATCATTTTGTTTCTTTCCTGAGTGGCTTGGTAAGTTTGTGAAGGTCTTCTTTTCTTTGCACTTGTATTAGCCATCATAGCTTTTCTCAGACTTATAGCCCTTTGTTTAGCCTTTTCAGTTTCAAGCCCCTTTTGATAGGCTTTATTTAGCTCAGCAGCTAAAGCCTTTGCCATTTCCCTGTCCTTCTCCACCTGAGCTCTTTCTTCTTTTTCCATCTCCTTCTGCATTTTCCTTGCTAAAGCTTCATCTGATTCAACCAACCTTTGCTTCTTGATTGGTTGATCAGATTCCACTAACTTTGCCTTACCTTTATCTTTACCCATCTCCTTCTCAATGCTAGAGTTCTTTGCTGCATCACCTCTTTCTTTTATGACAACTCCTTTGGCCTTTGAGGTGACCTTGGGAGTATCATGTTTTGCTTTGATGAGTGTTTCTGCAACCTCTAGCTCTGTAAGAACCTCTTTTACTTGTTCTGCTGCTTCTTTCAGCTCAGCAGTATTAACCATTTCTGCTGCTTTACTTGAACTGGCAGTATTAATGGTTTCTGCTGCTGGCTCTGTTTCTGCTGCTTGCTCATTTTCCCCCTCAACATTATGTTTTTCCTCTTGCTCCCCCTTAGCTTTGGCATCAGCTTCTGACTCCCCCTTTTTGGGAGCATCAGTCACTGGTTCCCTCCTTCTGAGCACAAATTGTTTCTTCTTCTTTTGCAGAATCAGTTTCCTTACCATTTGCTTCAACTTGATGATTTGTTCTTGTTGTGACAGTACAATGAGTTTTAGCTCTTCAATATCTTTGCCTTGTTTGAGTACATCCATGTTGATGTTGCCCATTGCCTCCATCAATTCATCATAGTTATATCTGTCCTCACCTTCTCCAGGAGTGTTACCCCCTATTGAAGGATCATTGGATCTTTTAGTAGTGGAAGTCTTCTGCCTAGCAGAAGCACTATCCACCCCTGTGGTTTCTTGGCACCAGGGACCTTCAAATGATTTCTCATTCAAAGTTGCCATGGGGGAGGTCTTATTGATGTTACCACTTTCCTCCTCTGTGTTAGCAGGAGTAGTGGCAGCCTCATCACCCATATGCTCTACCTCCTCCTCAGAGAGCACCTCCTTTGGGTTGGGAGACACCCTTGTGGTTTCCCTTTGGATATTCTCTAGGGGAGAATTCTCCCTTAGAGGGCTTAAAGGCTGTGTGGGTGATGGTACAAGAAGGGAAGGAGCCTTCTTTACCTGTTTTCTTTGATAAGTTTGGGTAATTGGAGAGGTTGGTTTTGTAAGAATGGACTGGGGAATTGTTTTTGAGTGAGAAGGTTGGGCTTGGCTAGCAGTGGGATGGTCTAATGAGGGCCTTGACCCTGCTGCCATACCTTCAGTGGTTTGGGACACCACCATCATTGTAGAGAACAATGGGGTGTCAACTCCTTCCGAGTCCCCAGCAGATCTTCTCATATTTGAGAAAACCTTGCCTTTGGGGGGTTTAGGTACATATACCCCAACAGGTTGAGGTATATCCGTCAATTCATGGTTAATTACTTCCTGAACAAATCTGGGATACATAAAGAAACTCTTTTTGTTTCCCATAATTGATACAAGATCACTGAAAATCATCTTTGAGAAATTGTACCTTCTGGATGTAGCCAAGCATACCAAAGCATATGCAATTGGACTGCTGAACTCACTCCATCCAGTGGTCTTTTTGGAGATGCAATGCATCAGGGTATGAACAAGAAAACGCCATTGGGGTGAAAACTTTGCTTTTGAGAATTTGAAAACCCCCAATGGGCCTCCATACCCCATTCTAGTAAGATTAGGAAACAGTTCATCATTAGAGATAGACGTTATACCAGAGGCATCGTCTAGACGTAGACTGATGCGAATGACTTCTTCAGTAACTGTAAGTGAGTGATCACAGATTCTTGTCTTGATCATTTGCACACCATTTTCCACAACAATGGTTGCATTAGCCCAGAACTGCCTTTGGTGCTCAATGTAGATTGTAGGGGATACAGTAAGAGCATGAGCAATGTGGCTTGACTTGAGGAAATCCACAATCTGATGAAAGCCTTCTGCTTGTTTTGGCTTTTGGAGCATTGCGATTTCATTGTGCTCGTCAATGAACGCCATTGATGCCATTGACCTTGAAGATTTTTGCCTGAAAACTTTGAACTTTGAGAGAGAAAGGGTTTAGAGCGCAAGGGAACAGTATGCAAAGAGTCGTTATGAACTTTTAGGCGGGCAAAGAGTATTTATAGTATTCGGAATATAAGCAGTATTAACCTAGAGCAGTATTAACTGCTAGCAGTAGTAACGGCTAGCAGTATTAACTAACTAGCAGTATTAACTGAAAGCAGTATTAACCACTAGCAGTATTAACTGAAAGCAGTATTAACTGAAAGCAGTATTAACCACTAGCAGTATTAACTGAAAGCAGTATTAACTGAAAGCAGTATTAACCACTAGCAGTATTAACCACTAGCAGTATTAACTGAAAGCAGTATTAACCACGAGCAGTATTAACTGAAAGCAGTATTAACTGAAAGCAGTATTAACTATACTTACTCCTTTTAAACTTTGCTAAACACTGAGTACTGCTATGCATATCCTGAAAAAGAAGATTAGTAACACCAAGAATAAAATTATACAGGTATAAAACCACTTTTTGAGAAGAAGATTATTCAGAGTTTATCATTCCCACACTTGTTACCAAGAAAGTGAATCTACCCACATCAAAAGCTTTAGTGAATAGATCAGCAAACTGATTATCAGTGTGAACTTTGACAACTTGAATGAGTTTCTTTTCATTACAATCTCTTATAAAGTGATACCTGATTTCAATGTGCTTTGTCTTTGAGTGCTTGACTGGATTATTTATAATGCTAATAGCACTGCTGTTGTCAATAAAGATTGGAGTGTGTAGAAAGGTTACCCCATAATCCAACATTTGATTCTGAATCCATAAGACTTGAGAACAGCAACTTGCAGCTGCTATGTACTCTGCCTCTGTTGTAGATGTGGATACTGTGGTTTGTTTCTTGCACTGCCATGAGACTAGTCTAACACCCAAAAACTGACATCCTCCAGAAGTAGATTTTCTGTCCAAGTTTGCCCCACCTAGATCACTGTCTGAGTATGCTATTAGGTCAAAAGGGGAGTTATGAGGATACCAAAGTCCCAATCTGGGTTGCCCTTTGAGATATCTGAATATCCTCTTAACAGCTTGAAAGTGAGATTGCTTTGGCCTAACTTGAAATCTTGCACATACACAGACTGGAAACATAATATCTGGCCTTGATGCTGTGAGATACATGAGAGAGCCAATCATGGATCTATAAAGATGCACATCCATATCCTCCCCCTCAAGATCTGCTGTGATCTGCTTGTGTGTTTCCATAGGTGTGCTGGCAGGTTTTGATTCTGAGAAACCAAACTTGGTTAGAATATCCTGCACATACTTGGATTGACATATAAAAATGCCATCTGACTTCTGTTGAACTTGGAGTCCAAGGAAGAAAGTAAGTTCCCCCATGGAACTCATTTTGAACCTTTGATGCATTAAATCCTCAAACTCCTTGCACATGTTGTTTCTTGTAGATCCAAAGATAATGTCATCAACATAGATTTGGACCAGCAAGATATCCTTCATCTTTCTTTTGATAAAGAGAGTCTTATCAATGACTCCTCTTTCAAAGTCATTTTCCAAGAGATAGGATGACAGAGTGTCATACCATGCTCTTGGGGCTTGATGTAGTCCATAAAGTGCTTTCTTTAATTTGTATACCCTGTCTGGATAGCTTGGGTTTTCAAACCCTGGTGGTTGACAGACATATACTTCTTCTTCAATTGATCCATAGAGAAAAGCACTTTTTACATCCATTTGATAGACTTTGAAGTTCATGTAAGAAGCATAGGCTAGAAATAGTCTGATTGCTTCTATCCTAGCCACAGGTGCAAAAACTTCTTCATAATCTATACCCTCTTCTTGAGTATAGCCTTGAGCCACCAGCCTTGCTTTGTTCCTTATGACAATACCTCTTTCATCTCTCTTGTTTCTGAAAATCCACTTTGTGCCAATTGCTCTGTGACCTTTAGGAAGGTCTACTAGATCCCATACATCTTGTAGCTTGAACTGTAACAGTTCTTCTTGCATTGCTTCTATCCAGCTAGATTCTTTCATAGCATCATGTGCCTTTTTAGGCTCAAGCTGGGATAGAAAACAAGAAAGGACTGTATGCTGTTGATCTTGCATTTCTTGAAGCCTGCTTTGATGTCTAGTCATCATAGGAGAAGAGATATCTCCTATTACCAGCTGTGGAGGATGATTCTTTTGAACTCTTGTGTTATGACTAGGTTCTTCATTCAGTCCAGCCTCTAGATTAGAGTCATGCAACTCAACTGAAGTGTCTTCAGATGTCACTTCTGATTCTTGAGTCTCCTTATCTCTAGTGTCTTCTTCACTCTGACTTGGTTCAGTAAATGATTCCTTTTCACAGTCTTCATTTACTGTGGGTATGGGAAAAATCACAGATTTAGATATACTTTCTTGAACTTGTGTGATCTCTGATTCTCCACCATCTGTTCCTGTATACTCATTACTGAAACCAAAAGAGTTAGTTAGTGAATCAATGTCAAATAGCCATTGAGGTCCAGACCCAACAGGATTTGGTGTGTTCTCATTGCATTTGACATTGTCACTTTCTTCAATTATTCTAGAAGAAGAGTTAAAAACTCTGTAGGCCCTACTCTGAGATGAATATCCAACAAGAAATCCATCATCTGCTTTGCTGTCAAACTTACCTAAGTGAGATTTGGTATTTAGAATTGTACAAGGACACCCAAAAGGTTTGAAGAAACCAATAAAAGGTTTTCTTTGATTTAAAAGCTCATATGGGGTCTTGTTCTTTTGCTTGACCACTAGAACTCTGTTTTGGACATAACAAGCAGTATTAACTGCTTCAGCCCAGAATGTAATTGGCAATTTTGAATCAGCCAACAGAGATCTAGCAGCCTCTATTAGTGTCCTATTTCTCCTTTCAGCAACACCATTCTGTTGAGGAGTCCTAGGAGCACTATATTGTCTCTCAATACCTTTTCCTTCACAAAAAGTGTTTAAATCATGATTTTTAAATTCAGTTCCATTATCTGATCTAATGACTTTTACTCTTTGATTAGTTTGGTTTTCAATTCTTAGAATAAAGGATTTGATAAGACCACTTGTTTCATCCTTAGTCCTTAGAAAATATACCCAAGTGAATCTGGAGTAATCATCAACAATAACCAAGCAGTAAGATTTCTTGCCTATACTCATAACATTTGTAGGACCAAACAGATCCATATGCAATAACTGGAGACAAGAAGAAACAGAATTTAACTCTTTGGTCTTATGAGAAGTTTTGTGTTGTTTGCCTTTAAGACAAGCAACACAATGATCATCACATGAAAAGACTTTTGAAGGTAAACCTCTTACAAGGTTATTTTTAACAAGATTGTTCATAGTCTTGAAATTCATGTGACACATCCTTCTGTGCCAAAGGGAGGATTCATCTATAGAAGCTTTTGAAACAAGACAATTTAAAGATGAATCACTATTGACATTGTCCAAATCAAGACAGTAAACATTGTCTTTTCTTGGAGTTCTAAGTAGTATCATGCTTTCATCAACTACCTTGAACCCTGGAGCAAGAATCATACACTCAGTGTTGGTAAATAATATACTATGTTGTTTGTCACAAACCTGTGATACACTTAACAGGTTGTACTTTAATTGATCAACATAGTAGACATCCTCAAATGTCATCTTACCTTTGGTGACATTACCTTTTCCACTTATCTTACCACCAGTAAGATTGTCTCCAAATGCAGCATGTCCTCCATTAATTTGCTTGAAATCCTGAAGGCATGACATGTTGCCAGTCATGTGCCTAGAGCAACCACTATCAACATGCCATATGCTCTTTCCCTTGAGCTGTTGGTTGCCCTGCACATTAAATAAATCAATTAGTATGATTGGGGACCCAAGCCAAAGTGATCTTGGGTCTTCCTTTCTCATCAAAGTATTTACATTCCTTTTTAATGAGGTTTTTAAACTCAGAGCACTCTTTATTAGAGTACTTTGTCAATATGATTGGCTTAGCAGAATCAACACTAGAAGCAGTACTAACCTTAGAAGTACTAACAGAGTTAGCAGTACTAACAGGTGTAGCAGTACTAACAGGTTTAGCAGTACTAACCTTGTTAGCAGCATTAACATTGTTAGCAGTAGTATTACTTCTAGCAGCACTATCATTGTCAGCAGCACTACTTGTGATAGCAGTACTAACAGTTTTAGTGCTTTTAGGAATCCACATATTGACACTTTCTTTAACAGAATACTTTTTCTTCATGTGGCTTTTAGTTTTAACAGTTTTCTTAGCCACATGATTCTTTTCAATTTTCTTATAACTAAAGGGTTTTTGCATGGATCTTTGGAAATTCATTCTTTGGTTCATAGGATTGAAATAACAGAATTTTGCAAGATGATTCAATTTGCCACAGATAAAACAAGGTTTTGGTCTATTGATTTTACTCAGATCAACCCCTTGTTTATGTGCCCATTGATTATTCCAGTTTCTTTGATTTCCCCTCTTTTTGTCCTGTTTTTGGGGCTCATTCTTCTTACAAGCACACTGTTTGCAAGGACCTGGATTCACAACTGTGGTCTGTTTATAATGGACCTTACCAAACTTTTCCTCTGTCTTCTCTATGTTCTTGGATTTGATCCAAGCCCTTCCACAATCCTCATTGGTGATAATGTTGTTTTCTTTAGAAATCTCACCACTCACCTTGTTCTCCTTACTCTTGTCAACCTTTTTCTCAGTCTTATCCTCAACAATTTCCTCATCTAAGGGATCTATTTCAGTGGCTCCCTCAGGCAAGTCCTTCCTATCTTTGGTGTCTAACAGGTCTGAAGTAGGAGGAATGTAATTGTTGTTATATGGTGGAGGTGTGGCATTATACCCAATTCCTCTTCTCAACTTATCATGAATCTGATTTTGCAGTAAGGAGTCCATTGCTTTAGAAGCATTGGAAAACTTTTCTACATCAAGCTTAACTTTGGTTAACTCCTCTTTCAGTTTTTCACTCTCCTCTTTAGATTTGGTCAGTTTAAGTTCTAAATCCTTTTTCTCCCACTGCCAGTAATTAGTGTCATATGAGTGTTGTAGTTCATTGGCTTGAAAACCTTTGATTTGATCTTCAAATCTCTCTACTATCCTCACATAGTCTTTTATATCCTTTTCTAGTCTCTTCAGGTCATCACTCATCTTCTGATTGTGATCCCTGTACCTTTTAACAGTGTCTATGCAAGTTTTAGTGCAGAGATTAGAACTTACCTCAGATGGGAGATCAGATACTTTAGCCATAAGAGCTTGATTCTGAATAGCTTCTTCTGCTTGATCACTCCAGTCAAACCCCATTCCTTGTTGAGAAACAAGGGCTTGAGCAGAGTTTCTGTTGTTATTGAAGCTTCCAGATTGAGCTTGTTGATGGTTGTTGTTGTGAGACATTCCACTTCTACATTCTCTAGCAAAATGTCCCTTCAGATGGCATTTGTAGCATTCTACCTTTGATTTATCAAACCCTGCTCCATCTTCTCTTCTTTGTGAGAAGTTGTTTCTTCCAGTCCTCTTTATAAACTTTTTAACCCTCATGGAGAGCATGGCCATCTGCCATTTAATATCCATCTCTTCCAGATCATCAGGATGAAGTTGTTCTAAGTCATCATTGATCAAAGAAGAATTTCCATGATTAGAAAGAAGAGCTTCAAATACATAATCAGTGCCTTTATCTAAATTTGATCCATTAGCAACATTAACTGATTCAGGGTTAGCAGTAGAATCAATTGATGCTGATAGGAGTGCAGCATTATGAACATATCCAGAAGGCTTCTTCTTTGCCTCCACCTCAGCTTCAAATACTCTAAGATCATTGTACAGATCATCAAGTTCTTTGTCTTCCAACTGATCATTCTGTCTAAATGACACAGTGTACATGGTCCATTCATCTCCAAGGGACCTTAAGAATTTTCTGTTCACATCATCTTGATCAATCTGTACTCCCATAGTAGCTAGTTCACCAATTAGTTTATTAAACCTGTCAAAAGTTTGAGTCATGGACTCATTCTTAGTTGAGATGAAGTTTTCATACTGTTGTTTTAAGATTGCCTTTTGATTTCTCTTGGTACTTTTAGTACCTGAGAATCTCTTCTCTAGAGCATTCCAGAGCATCTGTGCATCAGTACAATTGCAGAATTGGTGTTGATACTCATTTGGAATGGCCAAGAGCAGTGTGCTCAAGGCTTTCATCTCTGTCTGTCTTGATTTCCTGTCTGTATCTGTCTTTGGAGGAGTTCTTTTGCCATCTTCACCAATCTTTCCTCCATCAGATGGGCCATTCTCAATGATGTCCCACATAGAGTAATCTGTGAGGAGAATATATTGCTTGATTCTGATTTTCCACATGTCAAATTCATTGGATCTGAGCATTGGAACTTTTGAGACCAAAGTACTGCTTGATTCTGTAAGATTTTCCATGATGAATAACTGTTTCTGAGAGAATTTGGCTATGATACCACTTGTCAGGATCGAATTCTTAACAAGAATTAATACTCAGAAACTAATATCAAAGAAGTTGCGGAAAAACACTTTGATATTTGATAAAACAGTAATCAAAAACAGTATATATTTATCAAACAGTAAACTTGTATTGAATGCTTAAAACTACAAGATTACACACTCAACCTCAATATTGATGAACAGGCTCACCAATACGAATTCTACTTCTCTAGAATTAGGATCTATGCCTTGAGGTTGTTTTTCTCTAAAAGAATGAAAACTAAAATTAAAACCTTATTCTCCTATTCTAAACAATACTATATATATATATACTGAATACAAAGATAATTACAATGAATAAAATATCTTCAGTATATCCAGCTGTAGTACTTTCCATCCGGATCTCTTTAGCAGCACTAATAATGCTCAGCAGCATTAACTTCATCTAGCAGTATTAACTTCAACTTGTTCTGGCAGTAGTAACTACACTTGTACTAGCAGTAGTAACTATACTTAGTAGAATCTTCAGTTCCCAACAAAGTAAAACCCATTTCCAGTTTTGGTCTTCTTCTTCCTCACGCCAAAATCCAAGAACCCTAGCCAAACCATTCTTCTTCAAATTATACTCCATAACCTTGAAGAAATGATGAAATATTGAAGATTTGAAGGTAATTTTTAAAGGTAAACCATTGGGTAAGCTCAAGATCTTGAAATCTTTGTTGATTGATGAAAACATATGTTAAGTGTGTGTGTATTTGTGTGATTAGGGGCTGGACTTTGCAAAGGATTAAAAGAATCAACATCTTGAAGAAGTTATAATTATCTTTAAGGTAAGAACTTTGTAGATATTTGAGTTTGATATTGGTAGCTTAAGATTCTAGTGGGTTTTGGTTAATATGGTGTTAAGGGCAGTAAAATCAAAAGGAAAATACTCTAATCTTGTCAATATATGGTTTAGAATGATTGTAAAGTCAAGTGTTAGTGATTGGTATGTTAAACATTAAGTATGGTGTTGTTGGAATGAAGCAGAAAGTTTCTGCCACTTTAAAAATATGTAGAAAATCAACCATTGATCTGATTGAGGTGCATAATACATGGTTGGAAAGATCATTCAGTTTAGAACAACTGTTAAGAAGGATCCGAAAGCTAATTTGGACATTAAATATGTCAAAATCCCAAAATACAGCAGCTAGTATTTGTCAACTCGGGATTTTGCACACTGTTAGTATAAAATTCATGTAAAATCAACCGTTTGTCCAAATGATATGAGTAATACGTTTCTGGAATCCCTGAACAACGTAGAACATTTTTGTAGTTTACTCGAAAAGCTGGTTTTGAGTCTAAAATGGCTCGAAACAGTGATTTCCATAGCAGATCATGTCAGATTCGGGATTCTGCACACTGTTTTTATAAAATTTATATAGAATTGGTTATTGATCCAAATAAGGTGAATCTTATGGCATTGGTTTCCTAAGAGATAGAAGTATCTTTTTCATTTATATGTCAAAGGTTGGATTGGTTTCTAAGTGGGTGTAAACAGCCCAAACTTTTGAAGGTCAAAAGCTGAAATGTGCAGTAACTTGAATTGCATTGTGGCTTATTCATTAAGCACTTCCGTCTTATGTAAGGATAAAGCTTATACCAATCAGCCATATATGTGGTTAGGATTATTCCATGGATAAAATGAGTTAGGAATGATGATATAATACGTGTATACTCAAGTAAATAGGTTGGTTGCTATATAATTAATAATTGGTATTTATTTAAATATAAAGGTGATTTGGGTGATTCGTGTCAACATTTCGGCATCCGGTTGTAACATTCCTTCGTATACAACTAAGGTACGGATATCCTACTTTACTTGACACGGGGATAGCCTCTTGCATAAGGCTTCCTAATCCGAATAAATATTGTTGAATTATAAACTATTGGTTCCAAAATTTCGTTCATACTCATATTATATATTTGGAATTGTTTCGTTTGTTTTATATATCATCTTGATTCTCGTTTTGGAATATGAGTGGTTTGATTTGTGAAATTGTATCTATTGGAACTCTTGTCTATAGACTCAACATTGGGGACACCGGTGTTGAGATGCTTCCATGGTGGCTATAACGATCATGGCGTCCTATATGGAATTATACTTGACGAGGTATTGTTAGGGCGTATGGATCGATCCTAGGAACCGTTATCGGAGATAGAATATGGCCGTGGCTAAATCCACGGAGAGGATTGTTGTGTTGTGTCCGCACCCCTTTTCTCACTTACGCCCAATTAGACTGATCATCTTTTGGGAACAACGTGTCATTATGATACGATATGGTCTTCGGACCCTTGACTTGCGTTCGGATATTTATTGACTTGAATTGATTCAAAAACCTTTCTTGAACTTCGATTGGAGCTTGCTATCAATTGTTGCTATTGAACTTGTTATCTCGTGATTATTGTATTTTATTATCCGTTCACTGAGCATTAAGCTCAGCCGAGATTTTATTTTTCCTCGACAGGTACTTGAATTAGCAGGGCCTTTGGGATGAGAGCATGGAGATAATAGGACAGAAGTTAAATCATAAGAGTTTTTATTTTGTTAATATTTTGATGGCTTGTAATATAGTCATGTGTTTTTGAAACTGTATTTTGGAAACATGTTATCTCCATTTGTGGTTTTGTACAAATTATGGTGATTTATAGTAATCGCTCTGTTTAATTAGTGGAATATGTTTAAATCATTATTGTGGCATCTTCCGTCCTTAACCACGCGGGACGGGGGTGTTACAATTTGTGGTATCAGAGCTATAGGTTATGATCCTGTAGTATAATTTAAGTTTGATCTGTGAGGAATGGGTAGAACTAAGATAGGACCATCTTAGGCACTATACATGCTAGTTAATTAATATCTCGTATGCTTCATTTCTTATTGAAAATAATTGAGCAAATGATTCATCTGTTATTTGTGTTAGCTCCAAATGCCGCCGAGAAGAGTACCCGCAATAAGAGGGGCAATAAGAGGTAGACCCAAGAGAAATAGAACTGGGTCTGAAAATGAAGCAAGAAATCCGCCAACAAGTCAAATAGATCCTAATGTGATCGCAACTGTCCACCAAGCAGTTAATGAGATGCTACCAGGAATTATCGCACAAACAGTGGAAGCATTACGTCAAACTGGCGAAAACCCGAATCCTAACACTGGGAACTCTGGGCCAGAAATCAGAGATCAGGAAACTGTCATTGGTAACGAACTGGTTGATATTCATAAATGGTTGGAGAGGTTCCACAAGCAAAAACCTCATACTTTTATCTCAGCGGTCACTCCTGTTGAGGCCTAAGATTGGATATCACACCTTGAAAAGATATTTCGAGTTTTGAGTTGTTCGGATAGAATTCAGGTGGAGTTGGATACCTATAAACTTGAAGGTGATGCTAATCGTTGGTGGCAAGCTTGGAAGCAATCTTATGGAGGGGACGGAGCTATTAAAAATTTAACTTGGTCTGGGTTCAAAGAAATTTTCTATCAACAATACTTTACTGCAGAAGACAAAGATGCGTATGTTCAAGAGTATTCTACACTTAAGCAGAAAGAAGATGAATCCATATCTGAATACATGGCCAGATTTCTACGATTGGCTAGTTTTGCAGGTACTATGGCCGGTACAGTAAGAAATCAGGTAAATAAATTCAAATGGTCCCTCAACAGCAAATTCAGATCCAAGCTTATCAATCAAGAGTTTACAAGTGTTGCTGAAGTTGCTGATGCTGCGAGAAACATTGAAAGGGAACGACTGGATTCTATACTCTCCCGAGCTGATAATGGTAAGAAAAGAAACCGAGATGCATTTCAAGGAAGTTCTAGCGGACGAGGAACTAATCGGACGGGTCAATGGAAACAACCGGATTATCGATCTCAAGTTTCATCTCAAGGGACTTCTAGTAAAAGTTTTTCGAATACAGCTTCTCTGTTACGGTGCAAAGATTGTGGATTTAGACATCGCCCAGGACCATGTCTTCGAATGACTGGAGCATGTTATAATTGTGGTCAACGGGGACATCTAGCTCGTGATTGTAAACAAGGGCCAAAGGATAATACTAAAGATAAAGAGAAGCAATCTACTGCCGGTGGTCGAGTGTTTTCCCTGTCTACTGATAAATCTACTGTGGGTATGGTTTCTGGTATCCTTTCTATTGACGGTAGAGATGTATGTGTTTTATTCGATACAGGTGCTACACACTCGATTGTTTCTGAAAATTTTGAAGAAAATCTTAAACCATATGAACGATCCACCGATTTCCCTTTGCACATTACTACTCCTATGGGTAGTTCAGTATGTATACTTGGTGAATTTCCAAATTGTCCGTTATTCATTGGTGATCGAATTCGGGAGGTCACTTTACTTCCAATGAAAATGGATCACTTCGATATCATCCTCGGCATGGATTGGTTGTCGAAACACCAAGTGACCATCGACTGCAAAGCCAAACAAATCGTCTTCGGTGATGTCAATGAACCCGAATATGTGTTCCAGGGTGTTTCACCTAAGAAGGGGACCCGTGTTATCTCGGCAATAAAAGTTAAGGCAATGATCTGGCAGGGACGTGAAGGGTTCCTAGCTGCACTACAAGACCCAGAAGAGGTATGCCTTAAACTTGAAGATATTCATGTTGTCAATAAATTTCCAGACGTCTTTCCTGATGAACTTCCAGGAGTTCCTCCGGAAAGGGAAGTTGAATTTAAAATTGATCTTATTCCGGGAACCTCTCCTATCTCAAAGGCTCCGTATCGTATGGCTCCATCGGAGATGAAAGAACTTAAGGAGCAACTTGAGGATCTCTCAAATCGGGGTTTTATTCGACCCACTGTATCTCCGTGGGGTGCACCGGTCCTTTTCGTTAAAAAGAAAGACGGATCGATGCGGTTATGTATTGACTATCGTGAGCTGAACCGACTCACAGTACGAAATAAATACCCTTTACCCCGTATTGACGATCTATTCGATCAACTTCAAGGAGCGAAGTATTTTTCTAAGATCGACTTAAGATCTGGGTATCATCAGCTTCGAGTCAAAGATCAAGATATTTATAAGACGGCCTTCCGTACTCGATATGGTCATTACGAATTTGTTGCTATGCCATTCGGGTTAACCAATGCTCCGGCAGTCTTTATGGATCTTATGAACAGGACTTTCAAAGACTATTTGGATGACTTTGTCATCGTTTTCATTGACGATATTCTCATATATTCAAAGTCGAAAGAAGATCATGAAACTCACTTGCGTATTGCTTTAGAAACTCTCCGAAATAAGAAGTTGTATGCAAAGTTTTCTAAATGTGAATTCTGGTTGGAGCATGTGACATTTTTGGGCCATGTTATCTCCGGTGAAGACATTAAAGTCGACCCTGCCAAGGTTGATGCCATCACTAAATGGCCGAAACCGACAAATGTCTCAGAAGTCCGAAGTTTCCTGGGTTTGGCAGGTTACTATCGAAGGTTTGTTGAAAACTTTTCCAGGATCGCCCTCCCTATGACAAAACTTCTTCGAAAAGAAGTTAAATTTGTTTGGGGTGAAGAACAGGAAAAGAGTTTTGAAGAGCTGAGAAAAAGATTGACTACAACACCAGTTCTTACATTGCCATCTGGGTCAGAAGGTTTTCAGGTTTATAGTGATGTTTCTCAAAGTGGTCTGGGTTGTGTTCTGATGCAACATGACAAAGTGATTGCTTACGCCTCACGCCAGCTCAAACCCTATGAGGTAAATTACCCTACTCATGATCTTGAGTTAGCAGCAGTTATTTTTGCACTCAAAATATGGCGTCACTATTTGTACGGAGAGACTTGTGATATCTTTACTGATCACAAAAGCTTGAAGTACATATTTACGCAAAAAGAACTGAATATGCGGCAACGACGGTGGCTCGAACTTCTTAAGGACTACGATGTCCGGATTCAGTATCATCCAGGCAAAGCAAATGTAGTCGCAGACGCCCTTAGCCGTAAAAGTATTGGTAATATATCATCTTTAATCGTTCAACCCCAGATTGCTTCAGATCTGGAACGTATGGGTATCGCTTTGTGCTATCGTGGTGGAGACGAAATTTTGGCTAATCTCACGGTTGAACCAACCCTTGTTTCTCGAATTAAAGAGGCTCAACAGCAAGATGGAGAACTTTGTGCTATCTTACAAAAGGCTAAAGATGATTCACAGTCAGATTTTCAAATTGATGACAAAGGTATTATCTGGTTTCGTAATCGACTTTGTGTACCCGATAATCCTGAACTCAAAGATGCAGTTTTGAGTGAAGCCCATAATTCACTTTTCTCGATTCATCCCGGATCCACTAAAATGTATCGAGATATGAAACAATACTTTTGGTGGAACGGTATGAAACGGGATATAGGTGAATATGTGGCGAAGTGTCTTACTTGTCAGAAAGTGAAGATTGAACATCAACGGTCAAGCGGACTGTTACAACCATTAGAGATTCCTGTTTGGAAATGGGAGCATATTTCTATGGATTTTGTGACAAGATTGCCGAAAACTCAGAGACGGCACGATGCTATCTGGGTAGTAGTTGACCGTTTGACAAAGTCGGCTCATTTCCTACCTATTCAAGAGACGTATCCGGTTAGTAAGCTGTCAGATATTTTTCAGCGAGAAATTGTGAGATTGCATGGCACACCAGTTTCCATCACATCAGATCGAGATCCACGATTCACTTCTCGATTCTGGAAAAGTCTTCATCAGGCTTGGGGTACGAGATTGACTATGAGTTCAGCTTTTCATCCACAAACGGATGGTCAGACTGAACGAACTATTCAGACCCTAGAAGATATGTTACGGGCTTGTACTCTTGAGTGGTCTGGTAGTTGGGACGAGTATTTACATCTCGTGGAGTTCGCATATAACAATAGCTGGCAGGCTAGTATTGGCATGGCTCCGTACGAAGCTTTATATGGTCGAAAATGCAGAACACCGACCTGTTGGAATGAAGTTGGGGAACGAGCTATCGAAGGACCTGAACTTGTCCGAATTACTACTGAACAAGTCGATATTGCGAGACAGAAAATGAAAGAAGCTCAATCTCGGCAGAAAAGTTACGTGCATAAGCATCGAAAACAGTTAGAATTCCAAACGGGTGATCATGTCTTTTTAAAAGTTTCACCTTTACGGGGTATTCGCAGATTCGGAATCAAAGGTAAACTTAGTCCGAGATATATCGGACCCTTCGAAATACTTGAACGAGTTGGAGAGGTGGCGTATCGCCTAGCATTACCTCCTCAACTATCGCATATCCACAACGTTTTCCATATATCGTCGCTCCGCGGATATCATTATCACCCCCTTCACGTGATTGATTATCCGTTAGACAAAATCGAAAGAGATCTCTCTTATATTGAAGAACCAGAGGCGATAATTAGTCGAGAAGAGAGACAAATGCGACGAAGGACAATACCGTTCGTGAAAGTGCTATGGCGAAATCATTCCGAGCGGGAAGCCACATGGGAAACGGAAGAATTTATGCGAAAGGAGTACCCGTATCTCTTCGATTCTTGTAAGTCCTTCTAATCATATCTCAATTTCGGGGACGAAATTTTCTTTTTAGGAGGGGAGGATTGTAACACCCGTGTTCCGTTAACTCGTACAAGTTGTGTTAAGTGAAACTAGAATTAAACTCAAAATGTGAAGAAATTGACTACTAATGATAAATATGGAATTTATCAAAGTTGAGGGACTAAAATTGAAAAATTGAAAAATATAACAACAATTAATGGAAAGTAAAACCCATTTCCAGTTTTGGTCTTCTTCTTCCTCACGCCAAAATCCAAGAACCCTAGCCAAACCATTCTTCTTCAAATTATACTCCATAACCTTGAAGAAATGATGAAATATTGAAGATTTGAAGGTAATTTTTAAAGGTAAACCATTGGGTAAGCTCAAGATCTTGAAATCTTTGTTGATTGATGAAAACATATGTTAAGTGTGTGTGTATTTGTGTGATTAGGGGCTGGACTTTGCAAAGGATTAAAAGAATCAACATCTTGAAGAAGTTATAATTATCTTTAAGGTAAGAACTTTGTAGATATTTGAGTTTGATATTGGTAGCTTAAGATTCTAGTGGGTTTTGGTTAATATGGTGTTAAGGGCAGTAAAATCAAAAGGAAAATACTCTAATCTTGTCAATATATGGTTTAGAATGATTGTAAAGTCAAGTGTTAGTGATTGGTATGTTAAACATTAAGTATGGTGTTGTTGGAATGAAGCAGAAAGTTTCTGCCACTTTAAAAATATGTAGAAAATCAACCATTGATCTGATTGAGGTGCATAATACATGGTTGGAAAGATCATTCAGTTTAGAACAACTGTTAAGAAGGATCCGAAAGCTAATTTGGACATTAAATATGTCAAAATCCCAAAATACAGCAGCTAGTATTTGTCAACTCGGGATTTTGCACACTGTTAGTATAAAATTCATGTAAAATCAACCGTTTGTCCAAATGATATGAGTAATACGTTTCTGGAATCCCTGAACAACGTAGAACATTTTTGTAGTTTACTCGAAAAGCTGGTTTTGAGTCTAAAATGGCTCGAAACAGTGATTTCCATAGCAGATCATGTCAGATTCGGGATTCTGCACACTGTTTTTATAAAATTTATATAGAATTGGTTATTGATCCAAATAAGGTGAATCTTATGGCATTGGTTTCCTAAGAGATAGAAGTATCTTTTTCATTTATATGCCAAAGGTTGGATTGGTTTCTAAGTGGGTGTAAACAGCCCAAACTTTTGAAGGTCAAAAGCTGAAATGTGCAGTAACTTGAATTGCATTGTGGCTTATTCATTAAGCACTTCCGTCTTATGTAAGGATAAAGCTTATACCAATCAGCCATATATGTGGTTAGGATTATTCCATGGATAAAATGAGTTAGGAATGATGATATAATACGTGTATACTCAAGTAAATAGGTTGGTTGCTATATAATTAATAATTGGTATTTATTTAAATATAAAGGTGATTTGGGTGATTCGTGTCAACATTTCGGCATCCGGTTGTAACATTCCTTCGTATACAACTAAGGTACGGATATCCTACTTTACTTGACACGGGGATAGCCTCTTGCATAAGGCTTCCTAATCCGAATAAATATTGTTGAATTATAAACTATTGGTTCCAAAATTTCGTTCATACTCATATTATATATTTGGAATTGTTTCGTTTGTTTTATATATCATCTTGATTCTCGTTTTGGAATATGAGTGGTTTGATTTGTGAAATTGTATCTATTGGAACTCTTGTCTATAGACTCAACATTGGGGACACCGGTGTTGAGATGCTTCCATGGTGGCTATAACGATCATGGCGTCCTATATGGAATTATACTTGACGAGGTATTGTTAGGGCGTATGGATCGATCCTAGGAACCGTTATCGGAGATAGAATATGGCCGTGGCTAAATCCACGGAGAGGATTGTTGTGTTGTGTCCGCACCCCTTTTCTCACTTACGCCCAATTAGACTGATCATCTTTTGGGAACAACGTGTCATTATGATACGATATGGTCTTCGGACCCTTGACTTGCGTTCGGATATTTATTGACTTGAATTGATTCAAAAACCTTTCTTGAACTTCGATTGGAGCTTGCTATCAATTGTTGCTATTGAACTTGTTATCTCGTGATTATTGTATTTTATTATCCGTTCACTGAGCATTAAGCTCAGCCGAGATTTTATTTTTCCTCGACAGGTACTTGAATTAGCAGGGCCTTTGGGATGAGAGCATGGAGATAATAGGACAGAAGTTAAATCATAAGAGTTTTTATTTTGTTAATATTTTGATGGCTTGTAATATAGTCATGTGTTTTTGAAACTGTATTTTGGAAACATGTTATCTCCATTTGTGGTTTTGTACAAATTATGGTGATTTATAGTAATCGCTCTGTTTAATTAGTGGAATATGTTTAAATCATTATTGTGGCATCTTCCGTCCTTAACCACGCGGGACGGGGGTGTTACAATTTGTGGTATCAGAGCTATAGGTTATGATCCTGTAGTATAATTTAAGTTTGATCTGTGAGGAATGGGTAGAACTAAGATAGGACCATCTTAGGCACTATACATGCTAGTTAATTAATATCTCGTATGCTTCATTTCTTATTGAAAATAATTGAGCAAATGATTCATCTGTTATTTGTGTTAGCTCCAAATGCCGCCGAGAAGAGTACCCGCAATAAGAGGGGCAATAAGAGGTAGACCCAAGAGAAATAGAACTGGGTCTGAAAATGAAGCAAGAAATCCGCCAACAAGTCAAATAGATCCTAATGTGATCGCAACTGTCCACCAAGCAGTTAATGAGATGCTACCAGGAATTATCGCACAAACAGTGGAAGCATTACGTCAAACTGGCGAAAACCCGAATCCTAACACTGGGAACTCTGGGCCAGAAATCAGAGATCAGGAAACTGTCATTGGTAACGAACTGGTTGATATTCATAAATGGTTGGAGAGGTTCCACAAGCAAAAACCTCATACTTTTATCTCAGCGGTCACTCCTGTTGAGGCCTAAGATTGGATATCACACCTTGAAAAGATATTTCGAGTTTTGAGTTGTTCGGATAGAATTCAGGTGGAGTTGGATACCTATAAACTTGAAGGTGATGCTAATCGTTGGTGGCAAGCTTGGAAGCAATCTTATGGAGGGGACGGAGCTATTAAAAATTTAACTTGGTCTGGGTTCAAAGAAATTTTCTATCAACAATACTTTACTGCAGCAGACAAAGATGCGTATGTTCAAGAGTATTCTACACTTAAGCAGAAAGAAGATGAATCCATATCTGAATACATGGCCAGATTTCTACGATTGGCTAGTTTTGCAGGTACTATGGCCGGTACAGTAAGAAATCAGGTAAATAAATTCAAATGGTCCCTCAACAGCAAATTCAGATCCAAGCTTATCAATCAAGAGTTTACAAGTGTTGCTGAAGTTGCTGATGCTGCGAGAAACATTGAAAGGGAACGACTGGATTCTATACTCTCCCGAGCTGATAATGGTAAGAAAAGAAACCGAGATGCATTTCAAGGAAGTTCTAGCGGACGAGGAACTAATCGGACGGGTCAATGGAAACAACCGGATTATCGATCTCAAGTTTCATCTCAAGGGACTTCTAGTAAAAGTTTTTCGAATACAGCTTCTCTGTTACGGTGCAAAGATTGTGGATTTAGACATCGCCCAGGACCATGTCTTCGAATGACTGGAGCATGTTATAATTGTGGTCAACGGGGACATCTAGCTCGTGATTGTAAACAAGGGCCAAAGGATAATACTAAAGATAAAGAGAAGCAATCTACTGCCGGTGGTCGAGTGTTTTCCCTGTCTACTGATAAATCTACTGTGGGTATGGTTTCTGGTATCCTTTCTATTGACGGTAGAGATGTATGTGTTTTATTCGATACAGGTGCTACACACTCGATTGTTTCTGAAAATTTTGAAGAAAATCTTAAACCATATGAACGATCCACCGATTTCCCTTTGCACATTACTACTCCTATGGGTAGTTCAGTATGTATACTTGGTGAATTTCCAAATTGTCCGTTATTCATTGGTGATCGAATTCGGGAGGTCACTTTACTTCCAATGAAAATGGATCACTTCGATATCATCCTCGGCATGGATTGGTTGTCGAAACACCAAGTGACCATCGACTGCAAAGCCAAACAAATCGTCTTCGGTGATGTCAATGAACCCGAATATGTGTTCCAGGGTGTTTCACCTAAGAAGGGGACCCGTGTTATCTCGGCAATAAAAGTTAAGGCAATGATCTGGCAGGGACGTGAAGGGTTCCTAGCTGCACTACAAGACCCAGAAGAGGTATGCCTTAAACTTGAAGATATTCATGTTGTCAATAAATTTCCAGACGTCTTTCCTGATGAACTTCCAGGAGTTCCTCCGGAAAGGGAAGTTGAATTTAAAATTGATCTTATTCCGGGAACCTCTCCTATCTCAAAGGCTCCGTATCGTATGGCTCCATCGGAGATGAAAGAACTTAAGGAGCAACTTGAGGATCTCTCAAATCGGGGTTTTATTCGACCCACTGTATCTCCGTGGGGTGCACCGGTCCTTTTCGTTAAAAAGAAAGACGGATCGATGCGGTTATGTATTGACTATCGTGAGCTGAACCGACTCACAGTACGAAATAAATACCCTTTACCCCGTATTGACGATCTATTCGATCAACTTCAAGGAGCGAAGTATTTTTCTAAGATCGACTTAAGATCTGGGTATCATCAGCTTCGAGTCAAAGATCAAGATATTCATAAGACGGCCTTCCGTACTCGATATGGTCATTACGAATTTGTTGCTATGCCATTCGGGTTAACCAATGCTCCGGCAGTCTTTATGGATCTTATGAACAGGACTTTCAAAGACTATTTGGATGACTTTGTCATCGTTTTCATTGACGATATTCTCATATATTCAAAGTCGAAAGAAGATCATGAAACTCACTTGCGTATTGCTTTAGAAACTCTCCGAAATAAGAAGTTGTATGCAAAGTTTTCTAAATGTGAATTCTGGTTGGAGCATGTGACATTTTTGGGCCATGTTATCTCCGGTGAAGACATTAAAGTCGACCCTGCCAAGGTTGATGCCATCACTAAATGGCCGAAACCGACAAATGTCTCAGAAGTCCGAAGTTTCCTGGGTTTGGCAGGTTACTATCGAAGGTTTGTTGAAAACTTTTCCAGGATCGCCCTCCCTATGACAAAACTTCTTCGAAAAGAAGTTAAATTTGTTTGGGGTGAAGAACAGGAAAAGAGTTTTGAAGAGCTGAGAAAAAGATTGACTACAACACCAGTTCTTACATTGCCATCTGGGTCAGAAGGTTTTCAGGTTTATAGTGATGTTTCTCAAAGTGGTCTGGGTTGTGTTCTGATGCAACATGACAAAGTGATTGCTTACGCCTCACGCCAGCTCAAACCCTATGAGGTAAATTACCCTACTCATGATCTTGAGTTAGCAGCAGTTATTTTTGCACTCAAAATATGGCGTCACTATTTGTACGGAGAGACTTGTGATATCTTTACTGATCACAAAAGCTTGAAGTACATATTTACGCAAAAAGAACTGAATATGCGGCAACGACGGTGGCTCGAACTTCTTAAGGACTACGATGTCCGGATTCAGTATCATCCAGGCAAAGCAAATGTAGTCGCAGACGCCCTTAGCCGTAAAAGTATTGGTAATATATCATCTTTAATCGTTCAACCCCAGATTGCTTCAGATCTGGAACGTATGGGTATCGCTTTGTGCTATCGTGGTGGAGACGAAATTTTGGCTAATCTCACGGTTGAACCAACCCTTGTTTCTCGAATTAAAGAGGCTCAACAGCAAGATGGAGAACTTTGTGCTATCTTACAAAAGGCTAAAGATGATTCACAGTCAGATTTTCAAATTGATGACAAAGGTATTATCTGGTTTCGTAATCGACTTTGTGTACCCGATAATCCTGAACTCAAAGATGCAGTTTTGAGTGAAGCCCATAATTCACTTTTCTCGATTCATCCCGGATCCACTAAAATGTATCGAGATATGAAACAATACTTTTGGTGGAACGGTATGAAACGGGATATAGGTGAATATGTGGCGAAGTGTCTTACTTGTCAGAAAGTGAAGATTGAACATCAACGGTCAAGCGGACTGTTACAACCATTAGAGATTCCTGTTTGGAAATGGGAGCATATTTCTATGGATTTTGTGACAAGATTGCCGAAAACTCAGAGACGGCACGATGCTATCTGGGTAGTAGTTGACCGTTTGACAAAGTCGGCTCATTTCCTACCTATTCAAGAGACGTATCCGGTTAGTAAGCTGTCAGATATTTTTCAGCGAGAAATTGTGAGATTGCATGGCACACCAGTTTCCATCACATCAGATCGAGATCCACGATTCACTTCTCGATTCTGGAAAAGTCTTCATCAGGCTTGGGGTACGAGATTGACTATGAGTTCAGCTTTTCATCCACAAACGGATGGTCAGACTGAACGAACTATTCAGACCCTAGAAGATATGTTACGGGCTTGTACTCTTGAGTGGTCTGGTAGTTGGGACGAGTATTTACATCTCGTGGAGTTCGCATATAACAATAGCTGGCAGACTAGTATTGGCATGGCTCCGTACGAAGCTTTATATGGTCGAAAATGCAGAACACCGACCTGTTGGAATGAAGTTGGGGAACGAGCTATCGAAGGACCTGAACTTGTCCGAATTACTACTGAACAAGTCGATATTGCGAGACAGAAAATGAAAGAAGCTCAATCTCGGCAGAAAAGTTACGTGCATAAGCATCGAAAACAGTTAGAATTCCAAACGGGTGATCATGTCTTTTTAAAAGTTTCACCTTTACGGGGTATTCGCAGATTCGGAATCAAAGGTAAACTTAGTCCGAGATATATCGGACCCTTCGAAATACTTGAACGAGTTGGAGAGGTGGCGTATCGCCTAGCATTACCTCCTCAACTATCGCATATCCACAACGTTTTCCATATATCGTCGCTCCGCGGATATCATTATCACCCCCTTCACGTGATTGATTATCCGTTAGACAAAATCGAAAGAGATCTCTCTTATATTGAAGAACCAGAGGCGATAATTAGTCGAGAAGAGAGACAAATGCGACGAAGGACAATACCGTTCGTGAAAGTGCTATGGCGAAATCATTCCGAGCGGGAAGCCACATGGGAAACGGAAGAATTTATGCGAAAGGAGTACCCGTATCTCTTCGATTCTTGTAAGTCCTTCTAATCATATCTCAATTTCGGGGACGAAATTTTCTTTTTAGGAGGGGAGGATTGTAACACCCGTGTTCCGTTAACTCGTACAAGTTGTGTTAAGTGAAACTAGAATTAAACTCAAAATGTGAAGAAATTGACTACTAATGATAAATATGGAATTTATCAAAGTTGAGGGACTAAAATTGAAAAATTGAAAAATATAACAACAATTAATGGAAAGTAAAACCCATTTCCAGTTTTGGTCTTCTTCTTCCTCACGCCAAAATCCAAGAACCCTAGCCAAACCATTCTTCTTCAAATTATACTCCATAACCTTGAAGAAATGATGAAATATTGAAGATTTGAAGGTAATTTTTAAAGGTAAACCATTGGGTAAGCTCAAGATCTTGAAATCTTTGTTGATTGATGAAAACATATGTTAAGTGTGTGTGTATTTGTGTGATTAGGGGCTGGACTTTGCAAAGGATTAAAAGAATCAACATCTTGAAGAAGTTATAATTATCTTTAAGGTAAGAACTTTGTAGATATTTGAGTTTGATATTGGTAGCTTAAGATTCTAGTGGGTTTTGGTTAATATGGTGTTAAGGGCAGTAAAATCAAAAGGAAAATACTCTAATCTTGTCAATATATGGTTTAGAATGATTGTAAAGTCAAGTGTTAGTGATTGGTATGTTAAACATTAAGTATGGTGTTGTTGGAATGAAGCAGAAAGTTTCTGCCACTTTAAAAATATGTAGAAAATCAACCATTGATCTGATTGAGGTGCATAATACATGGTTGGAAAGATCATTCAGTTTAGAACAACTGTTAAGAAGGATCCGAAAGCTAATTTGGACATTAAATATGTCAAAATCCCAAAATACAGCAGCTAGTATTTGTCAACTCGGGATTTTGCACACTGTTAGTATAAAATTCATGTAAAATCAACCGTTTGTCCAAATGATATGAGTAATACGTTTCTGGAATCCCTGAACAACGTAGAACATTTTTGTAGTTTACTCGAAAAGCTGGTTTTGAGTCTAAAATGGCTCGAAACAGTGATTTCCATAGCAGATCATGTCAGATTCGGGATTCTGCACACTGTTTTTATAAAATTTATATAGAATTGGTTATTGATCCAAATAAGGTGAATCTTATGGCATTGGTTTCCTAAGAGATAGAAGTATCTTTTTCATTTATATGCCAAAGGTTGGATTGGTTTCTAAGTGGGTGTAAACAGCCCAAACTTTTGAAGGTCAAAAGCTGAAATGTGCAGTAACTTGAATTGCATTGTGGCTTATTCATTAAGCACTTCCGTCTTATGTAAGGATAAAGCTTATACCAATCAGCCATATATGTGGTTAGGATTATTCCATGGATAAAATGAGTTAGGAATGATGATATAATACGTGTATACTCAAGTAAATAGGTTGGTTGCTATATAATTAATAATTGGTATTTATTTAAATATAAAGGTGATTTGGGTGATTCGTGTCAACATTTCGGCATCCGGTTGTAACATTCCTTCGTATACAACTAAGGTACGGATATCCTACTTTACTTGACACGGGGATAGCCTCTTGCATAAGGCTTCCTAATCCGAATAAATATTGTTGAATTATAAACTATTGGTTCCAAAATTTCGTTCATACTCATATTATATATTTGGAATTGTTTCGTTTGTTTTATATATCATCTTGATTCTCGTTTTGGAATATGAGTGGTTTGATTTGTGAAATTGTATCTATTGGAACTCTTGTCTATAGACTCAACATTGGGGACACCGGTGTTGAGATGCTTCCATGGTGGCTATAACGATCATGGCGTCCTATATGGAATTATACTTGACGAGGTATTGTTAGGGCGTATGGATCGATCCTAGGAACCGTTATCGGAGATAGAATATGGCCGTGGCTAAATCCACGGAGAGGATTGTTGTGTTGTGTCCGCACCCCTTTTCTCACTTACCCCCAATTAGACTGATCATCTTTTGGGAACAACGTGTCATTATGATACGATATGGTCTTCGGACCCTTGACTTGCGTTCGGATATTTATTGACTTGAATTGATTCAAAAACCTTTCTTGAACTTCGATTGGAGCTTGCTATCAATTGTTGCTATTGAACTTGTTATCTCGTGATTATTGTATTTTATTATCCGTTCACTGAGCATTAAGCTCAGCCGAGATTTTATTTTTCCTCGACAGGTACTTGAATTAGCAGGGCCTTTGGGATGAGAGCATGGAGATAATAGGACAGAAGTTAAATCATAAGAGTTTTTATTTTGTTAATATTTTGATGGCTTGTAATATAGTCATGTGTTTTTGAAACTGTATTTTGGAAACATGTTATCTCCATTTGTGGTTTTGTACAAATTATGGTGATTTATAGTAATCGCTCTGTTTAATTAGTGGAATATGTTTAAATCATTATTGTGGCATCTTCCGTCCTTAACCACGCGGGACGGGGGTGTTACAATTTGTGGTATCAGAGCTATAGGTTATGATCCTGTAGTATAATTTAAGTTTGATCTGTGAGGAATGGGTAGAACTAAGATAGGACCATCTTAGGCACTATACATGCTAGTTAATTAATATCTCGTATGCTTCATTTCTTATTGAAAATAATTGAGCAAATGATTCATCTGTTATTTGTGTTAGCTCCAAATGCCGCCGAGAAGAGTACCCGCAATAAGAGGGGCAATAAGAGGTAGACCCAAGAGAAATAGAACTGGGTCTGAAAATGAAGCAAGAAATCCGCCAACAAGTCAAATAGATCCTAATGTGATCGCAACTGTCCACCAAGCAGTTAATGAGATGCTACCAGGAATTATCGCACAAACAGTGGAAGCATTACGTCAAACTGGCGAAAACCCGAATCCTAACACTGGGAACTCTGGGCCAGAAATCAGAGATCAGGAAACTGTCATTGGTAACGAACTGGTTGATATTCATAAATGGTTGGAGAGGTTCCACAAGCAAAAACCTCATACTTTTATCTCAGCGGTCACTCCTGTTGAGGCCGAAGATTGGATATCACACCTTGAAAAGATATTTCGAGTTTTGAGTTGTTCGGATAGAATTCAGGTGGAGTTGGATACCTATAAACTTGAAGGTGATGCTAATCGTTGGTGGCAAGCTTGGAAGCAATCTTATGGAGGGGACGGAGCTATTAAAAATTTAACTTGGTCTGGGTTCAAAGAAATTTTCTATCAACAATACTTTACTGCAGCAGACAAAGATGCGTATGTTCAAGAGTATTCTACACTTAAGCAGAAAGAAGATGAATCCATATCTGAATACATGGCCAGATTTCTACGATTGGCTAGTTTTGCAGGTACTATGGCCGGTACAGTAAGAAATCAGGTAAATAAATTCAAATGGTCCCTCAACAGCAAATTCAGATCCAAGCTTATCAATCAAGAGTTTACAAGTGTTGCTGAAGTTGCTGATGCTGCGAGAAACATTGAAAGGGAACGACTGGATTCTATACTCTCCCGAGCTGATAATGGTAAGAAAAGAAACCGAGATGCATTTCAAGGAAGTTCTAGCGGACGAGGAACTAATCGGACGGGTCAATGGAAACAACCGGATTATCGATCTCAAGTTTCATCTCAAGGGACTTCTAGTAAAAGTTTTTCGAATACAACTTCTCTGTTACGGTGCAAAGATTGTGGATTTAGACATCGCCCAGGACCATGTCTTCGAATGACTGGAGCATGTTATAATTGTGGTCAACGGGGACATCTAGCTCGTGATTGTAAACAAGGGCCAAAGGATAATACTAAAGATAAAGAGAAGCAATCTACTGCCGGTGGTCGAGTGTTTTCCCTGTCTACTGATAAATCTACTGTGGGTATGGTTTCTGGTATCCTTTCTATTGACGGTAGAGATGTATGTGTTTTATTCGATACAGGTGCTACACACTCGATTGTTTCTGAAAATTTTGAAGAAAATCTTAAACCATATGAACGATCCACCGATTTCCCTTTGCACATTACTACTCCTATGGGTAGTTCAGTATGTATACTTGGTGAATTTCCAAATTGTCCGTTATTCATTGGTGATCGAATTCGGGAGGTCACTTTACTTCCAATGAAAATGGATCACTTCGATATCATCCTCGGCATGGATTGGTTGTCGAAACACCAAGTGACCATCGACTGCAAAGCCAAACAAATCGTCTTCGGTGATGTCAATGAACCCGAATATGTGTTCCAGGGTGTTTCACCTAAGAAGGGGACCCGTGTTATCTCGGCAATAAAAGTTAAGGCAATGATCTGGCAGGGACGTGAAGGGTTCCTAGCTGCACTACAAGACCCAGAAGAGGTATGCCTTAAACTTGAAGATATTCATGTTGTCAATAAATTTCCAGACGTCTTTCCTGATGAACTTCCAGGAGTTCCTCCGGAAAGGGAAGTTGAATTTAAAATTGATCTTATTCCGGGAACCTCTCCTATCTCAAAGGCTCCGTATCGTATGGCTCCATCGGAGATGAAAGAACTTAAGGAGCAACTTGAGGATCTCTCAAATCGGGGTTTTATTCGACCCACTGTATCTCCGTGGGGTGCACCGGTCCTTTTCGTTAAAAAGAAAGACGGATCGATGCGGTTATGTATTGACTATCGTGAGCTGAACCGACTCACAGTACGAAATAAATACCCTTTACCCCGTATTGACGATCTATTCGATCAACTTCAAGGAGCGAAGTATTTTTCTAAGATCGACTTAAGATCTGGGTATCATCAGCTTCGAGTCAAAGATCAAGATATTCATAAGACGGCCTTCCGTACTCGATATGGTCATTACGAATTTGTTGCTATGCCATTCGGGTTAACCAATGCTCCGGCAGTCTTTATGGATCTTATGAACAGGACTTTCAAAGACTATTTGGATGACTTTGTCATCGTTTTCATTGACGATATTCTCATATATTCAAAGTCGAAAGAAGATCATGAAACTCACTTGCGTATTGCTTTAGAAACTCTCCGAAATAAGAAGTTGTATGCAAAGTTTTCTAAATGTGAATTCTGGTTGGAGCATGTGACATTTTTGGGCCATGTTATCTCCGGTGAAGACATTAAAGTCGACCCTGCCAAGGTTGATGCCATCACTAAATGGCCGAAACCGACAAATGTCTCAGAAGTCCGAAGTTTCCTGGGTTTGGCAGGTTACTATCGAAGGTTTGTTGAAAACTTTTCCAGGATCGCCCTCCCTATGACAAAACTTCTTCGAAAAGAAGTTAAATTTGTTTGGGGTGAAGAACAGGAAAAGAGTTTTGAAGAGCTGAGAAAAAGATTGACTACAACACCAGTTCTTACATTGCCATCTGGGTCAGAAGGTTTTCAGGTTTATAGTGATGTTTCTCAAAGTGGTCTGGGTTGTGTTCTGATGCAACATGACAAAGTGATTGCTTACGCCTCACGCCAGCTCAAACCCTATGAGGTAAATTACCCTACTCATGATCTTGAGTTAGCAGCAGTTATTTTTGCACTCAAAATATGGCGTCACTATTTGTACGGAGAGACTTGTGATATCTTTACTGATCACAAAAGCTTGAAGTACATATTTACGCAAAAAGAACTGAATATGCGGCAACGACGGTGGCTCGAACTTCTTAAGGACTACGATGTCCGGATTCAGTATCATCCAGGCAAAGCAAATGTAGTCGCAGACGCCCTTAGCCGTAAAAGTATTGGTAATATATCATCTTTAATCGTTCAACCCCAGATTGCTTCAGATCTGGAACGTATGGGTATCGCTTTGTGCTATCGTGGTGGAGACGAAATTTTGGCTAATCTCACGGTTGAACCAACCCTTGTTTCTCGAATTAAAGAGGCTCAACAGCAAGATGGAGAACTTTGTGCTATCTTACAAAAGGCTAAAGATGATTCACAGTCAGATTTTCAAATTGATGACAAAGGTATTATCTGGTTTCGTAATCGACTTTGTGTACCCGATAATCCTGAACTCAAAGATGCAGTTTTGAGTGAAGCCCATAATTCACTTTTCTCGATTCATCCCGGATCCACTAAAATGTATCGAGATATGAAACAATACTTTTGGTGGAACGGTATGAAACGGGATATAGGTGAATATGTGGCGAAGTGTCTTACTTGTCAGAAAGTGAAGATTGAACATCAACGGTCAAGCGGACTGTTACAACCATTAGAGATTCCTGTTTGGAAATGGGAGCATATTTCTATGGATTTTGTGACAAGATTGCCGAAAACTCAGAGACGGCACGATGCTATCTGGGTAGTAGTTGACCGTTTGACAAAGTCGGCTCATTTCCTACCTATTCAAGAGACGTATCCGGTTAGTAAGCTGTCAGATATTTTTCAGCGAGAAATTGTGAGATTGCATGGCACACCAGTTTCCATCACATCAGATCGAGATCCACGATTCACTTCTCGATTCTGGAAAAGTCTTCATCAGGCTTGGGGTACGAGATTGACTATGAGTTCAGCTTTTCATCCACAAACGGATGGTCAGACTGAACGAACTATTCAGACCCTAGAAGATATGTTACGGGCTTGTACTCTTGAGTGGTCTGGTAGTTGGGACGAGTATTTACATCTCGTGGAGTTCGCATATAACAATAGCTGGCAGGCTAGTATTGGCATGGCTCCGTACGAAGCTTTATATGGTCGAAAATGCAGAACACCGACCTGTTGGAATGAAGTTGGGGAACGAGCTATCGAAGGACCTGAACTTGTCCGAATTACTACTGAACAAGTCGATATTGCGAGACAGAAAATGAAAGAAGCTCAATCTCGGCAGAAAAGTTACGTGCATAAGCATCGAAAACAGTTAGAATTCCAAACGGGTGATCATGTCTTTTTAAAAGTTTCACCTTTACGGGGTATTCGCAGATTCGGAATCAAAGGTAAACTTAGTCCGAGATATATCGGACCCTTCGAAATACTTGAACGAGTTGGAGAGGTGGCGTATCGCCTAGCATTACCTCCTCAACTATCGCATATCCACAACGATAGTTTCTGCCACTTTAAAAATATGTAGAAAATCAACCATTGATCTGATTGAGGTGCATAATACATGGTTGGAAAGATCATTCAGTTTAGAACAACTGTTAAGAAGGATCCGAAAGCTAATTTGGACATTAAATATGTCAAAATCCCAAAATACAGCAGCTAGTATTTGTCAACTCGGGATTTTGCACACTGTTAGTATAAAATTCATGTAAAATCAACCGTTTGTCCAAATGATATGAGTAATACGTTTCTGGAATCCCTGAACAACGTAGAACATTTTTGTAGTTTACTCGAAAAGCTGGTTTTGAGTCTAAAATGGCTCGAAACAGTGATTTCCATAGCAGATCATGTCAGATTCGGGATTCTGCACACTGTTTTTATAAAATTCATATAGAATTGGTTATTGATCCAAATAAGGTGAATCTTATGGCATTGGTTTCCTAAGAGATAGAAGTATCTTTTTCATTTATATGCCAAAGGTTGGATTGGTTTCTAAGTGGGTGTAAACAGCCCAAACTTTTGAAGGTCAAAAGCTGAAATGTGCAGTAACTTGAATTGCATTGTGGCTTATTCATTAAGCACTTCCGTCTTATGTAAGGATAAAGCTTATACCAATCAGCCATATATGTGGTTAGGATTATTCCATGGATAAAATGAGTTAGGAATGATGATATAATACGTGTATACTCAAGTAAATAGGTTGGTTGCTATATAATTAATAATTGGTATTTATTTAAATATAAAGGTGATTTGGGTGATTCATGTCAACATTTCGGCATCCGGTTGTAACATTCCTTCGTATACAACTAAGGTACGGATATCCTACTTTACTTGACACGGGGATAGCCTCTTGCATAAGGCTTCCTAATCCGAATAAATATTGTTGAATTATAGACTATTGGTTCCAAAATTTCGTTCATACTCATATTATATATTTGGAATTGTTTCGTTTGTTTTATATATCATCTTGATTCTCGTTTTGGAATATGAGTGGTTTGATTTGTGAAATTGTATCTATTGGAACTCTTGTCTATAGACTCAACATTGGGGACACCGGTGTTGAGATGCTTCCATGGTGGCTATAACGATCATGGCGTCCTATATGGAATTATACTTGACGAGGTATTGTTAGGGCGTATGGATCGATCCTAGGAACCGTTATCGGAGATAGAATATGGCCGTGGCTAAATCCACGGAGAGGATTGTTGTGTTGTGTCCGCACCCCTTTTCTCACTTACGCCCAATTAGACTGATCATCTTTTGGGAACAACGTGTCATTATGATACGATATGGTCTTCGGACCCTTGACTTGCGTTCGGATATTTATTGACTTGAATTGATTCAAAAACCTTTCTTGAACTTCGATTGGAGCTTGCTATCAATTGTTGCTATTGAACTTGTTATCTCATGATTATTGTATTTTATTATCCGTTCACTGAGCATTAAGCTCAGCCGAGATTTTATTTTTCCTCGACAGGTACTTGAATTAGCAGGGCCTTTGGGATGAGAGCATGGAGATAATAGGACAGAAGTTAAATCATAAGAGTTTTTATTTTGTTAATATTTTGATGGCTTGTAATATAGTCATGTGTTTTTGAAACTGTATTTTGGAAACATGTTATCTCCATTTGTGGTTTTGTACAAATTATGGTGATTTATAGTAATCGCTCTGTTTAATTAGTGGAATATGTTTAAATCATTATTGTGGCATCTTCCGTCCTTAACCACGCGGGACGGGGGTGTTACAAATACTGTAAGTGGTGAGGTTCCATTAGAAAATAACATTATTACCAATGAGGATTGTGGAAAGAATTGGGTCAAATCTAAGGACATAGAGAAGACTGAGGGAAAGTCTAAAAAGGTCCATTACAAACAGACTACAGTTGTGAATCCTGTTCCTTGCAAACAGTGTGCATGTAATGAGTCTGAGCCCCTAAAAAATGATAAAAGGAGGGGCAATCAAAGAAATTGGAATAATCAGTGGGCTCAGAAACAAGGAGTTGATCTGAGTAGAATCATCAGACTAAAACCTTGTTTCATATGTGGCAAAGTAAACCATCTTGCCAAGCACTGTTACTTTAATCCCATTAATCAAAGGATAAATTTTCAAAGATCTATGCAAAAACCCTTTGGTTATAGGAAGGATGAAAGGAACCATGTGGCTAAGAAACCTGCTAAATCTAAAAGCCACATGAAGAAAAAGACTGTGAAAGAAAGTGTCAAGATGTGGATTCCCAAAAGCGCTAAAACTGTTAGTACTGCTACCACAAATAGTGTTGCTGACAATGATAGTGTTGCTAGAAGCAATACTACTGCTACCAATGTTAGTGCTGCTGAGAGTTTTAGTACTTCTAAAACTATCATTGTTAGTACTTCTTCAAATGTTAATACTGCTAACTCTGTTAGTGCTTCTAACAAGGTTAGTACTGCTAAACCTGTTAGTGCTGCTAACTCTGTTAGTACTTCTAAAATTAGTACTGCTTCTAGTGTTTATACTGCTAGACCTATCATCTTGACAAAGTACTCCAGTATAGAGTGCTCTGATTTTAAAAATCTCATCAAAAAAGAGTGTAAATACTTTGATGAGAAAGGGAGACCCAAGACCACTTTGGCTTGGGTTCCCAATCAATACTAATTGATTTATCTTATGTGCAGGGCAATCAGCAGCTCAAGGGAAAGAGCATCTGGCATGTTGATAGTGGTTGCTCTAGGCACATGACAGGGAACATGGCTTGCCTCAAGAATTTCAAGAAAATTGATGGAGGACATGTTGCCTTTGGTAATACTCCAGATGGAGGTAAGATTAGTGGTAAGGGTGATGTAACAAAAGGTAAGATGACCTTTGAGGATGTTTTCTATGTTGAGCAGTTAAGTTACAACTTGTTAAGTGTATCACAGGTTTGTGACAAAAAGCATAGTATATTATTCACTGATTCAGAATGCATTATCCTTGCTCCTGGTTTCAAGGTAGTTGATGAAAAGATGATACTACTAAGAACTCCCAGAAAGGATAATGTCTATTGTTTGGATATGGAAAATGTTTCAACTGATTCATCCCTAAACTGTCTTGTTTCAAAAGCATCTTTGGATGAATCATCACTTTGGCACAGAAGGATGTGTCACATGAACTTTAAAACAATGAATAAACTTGTTAAAAACAACCTTGTAAGAGGTTTGCCTTCAAAAGTCTTTTCATGTGATGATCATTGTGTTCCTTGTCTCAAAGGCAAACAACACAAAACTTCTCATAAGTCCAAAAAAGTGAACACAATTTCTTCTTCTCTTCAGTTGTTGCATATGGATCTGTTTGGACCTACAAATGTTATGAGTATAGGTAAGAAATCATACTGCTTAGTTATTGTTGATGATTACTCTAGATTTACTTGGGTGTATTTTCTAAGGACTAAGGATGAGACAAGTGGACTGATCAAATCCTTTATTCTAAGAATTGAAAACCAAACAAATCAAAAGGTAAAAGTCATTAGGTCAGACAATGGTACTGAATTTAAAAATCTTGACCTAAACACCTTTTGTGAGGAAAAGGGAATTGAGAGGCAATACAGTGCTCCTAGGACTCCACAACAAAATGGTGTTGCTGAGAGAAGGAATAGGACACTGATTGAAGCTGCTAGATCTCTGTTAGCTCATTCAAAACTTCCAATTACTTTCTGGGCTGAAGCAGTTAATACTGCTTGTTATGTCCAAAACAGAGTTCTAGTAGTCAAGCCTAAAAACAAGACACCATATGAGCTTTTAAATAAAAGAAAACCATTTATTGGATTTTTCAAACCTTTTGGGTGTCCTTGTACCATTCTCAATACCAAAACTCACTTAGGAAAGTTTGATAGCAAGGCAGATGATGGTTTTCTTGTTGGTTACTCATCTCAGAGTAAGGCCTACAAAGTATTTAGTTCTTCTTCTAGAATAATTGAGGAAAGTGACAATGTCAAATGCAATGAGAACTCACCAAACCCTATTGGTTCTGGTCCTTAGTGGTTGTTTGACATTGATTCACTAACTAACTCTTTTGGTTTCAGTAGTGATGATCATGCAGGTTCCGGAAGTAGAGGATCAGGGGAAGAACAAGTACAGAATAGTATTCCTCAGTCTGTGATCTTTCCCATACCTACAATGGACCCTGTTGAAATCTGTGAAAAGGAAACTGTTACTGAACCAATTCAGAGTGAAGAAGAAAGAAGAGATGAGGAGAATTCAGAGCATGAAGAGCCAGAAGCAGCTGATGTAATTCCCTCAGCTGACTTAAATGATTCCAATTTAGATGTGGGAATTAATGAAGAACCTAGTCATCAAACAAGAACTCATAATATTCATCCTCCTGAGCTGGTAATAGGAGACATTTCTTCTCCTATGATGACAAGGAATCAAAGCAGACTTCAAGTTTTGTAGGATCAGCAAAATATAGTACTCTCTTGCTTTCTATCCCAGATTGAGCCTAAGAAGACTTATGATGCAATGAAAGATTCAAGTTGGATAGAAGCCATGCAAGAAGAGTTACTTCAGTTTAAATTGCAAGATGTTTGGGACTTGGTGGACCTTCCAAAAGGTCATAGAGCAATTGGCACCAAGTGGATTTTCAGAAATAAAAAGGATGAGAGAGGAATAGTAATCAGAAACAAAGCAAGGCTAGTGGCACAAGGGTACACTCAGGAAGAAGGCATAGACTATGAGGAAGTTTTTGCTCCAGTTGCAAGGGTAGAGGCAATCAAGGTGTTTCTAGCCTATGCTTCATATATGCAGTTCAAGGAATATCAAATGGATGTGAATAGTGCCTTTCTATATGGAACAATTGATGAAGAAGTATATGTCTGTTAGCCCCCTGGATTTGAGCATCCATCATATCCTGACAGAGTATACAAACTGAAGAAAGCTCTCTATGGTCTACATCAAGCCCCAAGAGCATGGTATGATACTCTGTCTACCTATATCTTGGAAAATGGGTTTGAAAGAGGAATAATTGACAAAACCCTTTTCATCAAAAGAAGAAAGAAGGACATCCTACTTGTTCAGATCTATGTGGATGACATCATCTTTGGATCCACAAAAGATCAGATGTGTAGAGACTTTGAAGAGTTGATGCACAAGAGCTTCAAAATGAGTTCAATGGGTGAACTTACTTTATTCCTTGGGCTTCAAGTGAAACAGCAGAAAGATGGGATTTTCATAAGCCAATTAAAGTATGTGAAAGACATCCTAGATAAGTATGGTTTATCAGACTCAAAGCCAGCAAGCACACCAATGGAAACACACAAACAGATCACTGCTGATCTTGAGGGGAAGGATGTTGATGTCCATCTTTATAGATCAATGATTGGATCCCTCATGTACCTCACAGCCTCAAGACCAGATATCATGTTTCCAGTGTGTGTTTGTGCCAGATTCCAAGTCAAGCCAAAGCAGTCACATCTTCAAGCAGTTAAAAGGATTTTCATATACTTAAAAGGGCAATCTAGATTAGGTCTTTGGTATCCCTATGAATCCAACTTTGACTTGATTGCATATTCAGACAGTGACTTGGGAGGTACTAATATGGATAGAAAGTCTACTTCAGGGGGATGTTAGCTTTTGGGTGCAAGACTAGTATCTTGGCAGTGTAAGAAGCAAACCACAGTGTCCTTATCCACAACAGAAGCTAAGTACATTGTTGCTGCAAGTTGCTGCTCTCAGGTTCTATGGATTCAGAATCAAATGCTGGACTATGGGGTAACCTTTCTTCACACTCCAATCTTCATTGACAATAGCAGTGCTATTGGCATTGTGAACAATCCAGTCAAGCACTCCAAAACAATGCACATTGAAATCAGGTATCACTTTATTAGAGACTGCAATGAAAAGAAGCTTATTCAAGTTGCTAAAGTTCATACTGATAACCAGTTTGCTGATCTATTCACTAAAGCTTTTGATGTGGGTAGATTCACTTTCTTGGTCACAAGTGTGGGCATGATCAACTCTGAATGAGCTCATGTTTAAAAAGTGATTGTATACCTGTTATTTGGTTATTTTTGGTGCTACTAATCATCTTTCTCAGGAAGTGTATTGCCTTGCTCAGACTATCACAAGCTTCAATAGTGTAAGTTAGTTAATACTGCTAGTGATTAATACTGCTCTCAGTTAATACTGCTAGTTAGTTAATACTGCTAGTTAGTTAATACTGCTAGTGGTTAATACTGCTCTCAGTTAATACTACTAGTTAGTTAATACTGCTAGATGGTTAATACTGCTTCTTTCCCGAATCATATAAATACCCTTTTTGCCCGCCTAAAAGCTCATAACGACTCTTTGAATACTGTTCATCTTCTCTCTAACCTTTTTCTCTCAAGCAACCAGTGTGTTTCAGTAAATAAACCTCAAGCTCGATGGCATCAATCGCGTTTATTGATGAACACAATAAGATCGCGATGCTTCAAAAGCCTAAGCAAGCTGCTGGATTCCATCAGATAGTCGATTTTCTCAAGTCCAGCCATATCGCTCATGCTCTTACAGTGTCACCCTCAATCTACATCGAGCACCAGAAGAAATTTTGGGCCAATGCCACCGCTATTATTGAAAATGGTGTGCAGGTTATCAAGACAAGGGTGTGTGACAAACCCTTGACAGTTTCTGAAGAGGTAATTCGCATCAGTCTACGACTAGACGATGCCTCAGGTATCACATCTATCTCTAATGATGATATGTTTTCCACTCTTACTAGAATGGGGTATGGAGGCCCATTGGGTGTTTTCAAGTTCTCCAAAGCTAAATTTTCTCCCCAATGGCGTTTCTTTGTCCATACCCTTATGCATTGTATTTCTAGAAAGACTACTGGATGGAGTGAGTTCAGTAGTACCATTGCTTATGCTTTGGTCTGCTTGTCCACTGCCAGAAATTTTAATTTCTCAAATATGATTTTCAATGACCTTGTGTCAAACTTGGGAAATAAAAAGAGATCCTATATGTACCCATGATTTGTCCAGGCAGTTATCACCACTGAATTGACGGATATGCCTCAATTTGATGAGGTATATGTACCTAAAATCCCCAAGGGCAAGGTCTTTTCAAATATGAAGAGATCTGCCATGGACTCGGAAGGAGTTGACACCCCATTGTTCTCTACAATGATGGTGGTGTCCCACAATCAAGAAGGTATGGCATCAGGGTTAGAGCCCTCACTAGACCATCCCACTGAGAGCCAATCCCAACCTTCAATCACTATATCAATCCCTCAGTCCCTTCTTCAAAAACCAACTTCACCAATCGCCCATACTTACATAAGGAAAAAGGTAAAGAAGACTCCTTCTCTTCTTGTACCTTCACCCACAAAGCCTCTAAGCCCTCTAATGGAGAATTCTCCATTAGAGAATATCTATAGGGAAACCACAGGGGTGTCTCCCAACCCCAAGGAGGTGCTCACTGAGGAGATGCATGAGCATATGGGTGAGAAGGCTGCCACTACTGCTGCTAGCACAGAGAAGGACAATGGTAACATCAATAAGACCTCCCCCATGGCAACTTTGGATGAGCAATCATCCAAAGGTCCCAGGTGCCAAGAAACCAAGGGGGTGGAGGGTGCTTCTGCTAGGCAGAAGACTTCCACTACTAAATGTTCCAATGATCCTTCAAAAGGGGGTAACACTCCTGGAGAAGGTGAGGATAGATATAACTACCAAGAATTGATGGATACAATGGGCAACATTAATCTAGATGTCATCAAACAGGGAGTAGATATAGAAGAAATGAAGTTAGTAATTCTGTCTCAACAAGTGCAGATTACCAAACTGAAGAAGCTAGTGAAGAAGTTGGTACAGAAAAGGAAAAGAAAACAGTTTGTCTTGAAGAAGAGGGCAGATGCTTTCAAAAAGGGGGAGAAACAGGATGAAAAGGAGAAACTCAGTCCTAGTGGTATGGAAGAACAATTTGAGGGGGAGCAGAATAGGGAAAAAGAAAATAAAGCAGCAGAAACTGAAAAAGCCCAAGCAGCAGTAGCTGAAAAAGCTCAAGCAGCAGTAACAGGGCTATCTGTTGAAGAGTTGTAAATTGCATAAACATTGGTAAAAGCTAAGAATGACACTCCCAAGGCTACTCAAAAGGCCAAGGGAGTGGTCATTAAAGAAGGAGGTCTTGAGCAGAAAAGCAAAGAAATCAGTGAGGCGGAATTGAAGAAGAAAGGAAAGGCTAAGATGGTTGAACCTGAGTAAACCTTAAAGCAGCAGAAACAGATAGAGCTAGATGAAGAAGTGGCAAAACAACTTCAAGCAGAGATGGAAAAGGAGGAACAACTCCAATCAGAAAAAGACAGAGAGCTTGCACTGAATATGGCTAAAAAGCTCAATGAAGAGTATCAAAAGAGCATGCAAACTGCAGCTGAGGCCAAGAAAAGTATAGTAAAAGCAACCAAGCACAGACTGCCTTCAAAGATTCAGAAAAGACAACCCTCTAAGACCTTTTTGGCCAATCAAGAAAGGAGAAAAATGATAAACTTTTTGAGAGGCTCAATTGGTGTAAAAGGAGAGATGTTTGCAAACATGGCATACAACAAAGTTGAGGAGCTATATCAAAAGGAAATGGCAAAGCTCCAAGGGGACTCCTCTCAAAGGGAAGAAGCTGAAAGAAGGATGAAAGAGAGACATGATCTCAACATCCAACAACCCTTCCCTGAGGAAACCACTCCTTCAAAGGAAAAGGCTGAAAAGAAGGAAGAGCAAGTTGATGTAGAAGCCAAATCTGCAAAGAAAGTAAAAACCATAGCTTCCAAGAAATAGTCCAAAAAGCCAAGGATTGAAGAAGCAGAAAAAGAGGCAGAACCATCTGTTGCAGATCATACAGAGCAAACAAGACAAAGTACACAACAACCAAATCAATCTGATGAGCAGGTTGGTCGTTACATGACTTTAATAGAACCAGTACAGGTTGTTCCCATTTCTGTGAAGGCACCAGAAATCATCTTTTGGGATATGCTGAGGGACAACAGAAAAGAATACTTCAGACTCAAAAGAATTGGTGATATATTTGAAGTATATGCAACTTGGGGGAAAGTGATCAGAAGTTGTTCAAGGGATGACTTAGAAGAAATGCATAAGGTGGGAATGAAGCTATATAAGCCTGTTTTAAAAGGAACTTAAGAAAGTCTACTAAAAGTTGCTATGGAATACTTGTGTATGATGTTTGAACCAGAAAAGGTGGTGTACAGGATAAAGAATTTGCATCATGAGTATGGGTTCAAAAGGATTGATCAGTGGATGCTCTTTGAAAACTGTGGTGTCTACATGATCACAATAGACAACTGCTATCATGAGTATTTTCTAGTGGACAAAGTGTATGATCATAGCAAGGAGAAGCTGAAAGGAATGCTGAAAGCCAAGCTAGTGTGTGCAAAAGGATCTGAAATGGCCAGAGTTGTGATAAGAAGGACAATCAATCAAAGTCTGGGACTGGATCCAAATTTGGGCAACTAAGATGATGTTTTGAAAGCATCTTGAAGACCATGTCTGAAGAACTTGACTTCTCTTCAAAAAAGTCAAGTTAGGGGAGATTGTTGGGAATTTAAGATTTGTTCAAGTATGGTTAATGTTGCTAGTATATCATGATTACTACTGCTAGTAGATTTAATACTGCTTGAAAAGTTAGTGTTGCTACTTCAATAGTTAGTACTGCTTGGAGAGTTAGTACTGCTAGTAGTTAGTACTGCTAAGGGATTACTACTGCTAACATGATTAATACTGCTGAGGAGTTTAATGCTGCTGAACATGGTTAATACTTCTGAAGAAGGTTAGTGCTGCTTATGAGATGAAGACTCAGTATGGAATGAAGACAGCTGTATAGAAGACTTGCTAAAGTAAAGGAGATAATTATGGACTGAAGATCAATTGTATTTTGATAATTATCTTGTAATATGTCTTGTATAAATAATATATAAGTCTTTGATAGAATTAACTTTTGATTGATAAGTTTTTAGAGAGAGAATTAACCTCAAGGTTTATAATCCTAATTCTAGAGAAGTAGAATTCGTCTTGGTGAGGCTGTTCATCAAGATTGAGGTTTTGTTTGAAAGCTTGTAACTTTAATCATTCAATAAAGTTTACAAGTTGTGATTTATGATTCACTGTTACATTGATAGTTGAATATTAAAGTGTTATTCCGCAACTCCTTTAATATTGTTTCTGAGTTCATTATTCATGTTAAGAATTAGATCCTGACAAATACTAACTACTGGAAGTGGAAAAAGAATCAGTTAGAGTTTAAGCTTAAAAAGTCTGAAGAGGAATGTGAGAAGATAAGGAGTGATTTTGAGAAAGCCAAATTGGACATTGAGTAGTTTTCCAATGCTTCTATAGCAATGGACTCACTTCTAAAATCTCAAGTCCATGACAACCTAAAAAGAGGTTTAGGAAACAATAGTACCCCTCCACCCTATAACAATAACTATATCCCTCCCACTTCAGACCTCTTAGAAAGACAAGAGAAAATAGACTTACCTGCAGGAGCCACAGATGTAGATCCTCTTGACAGTGTAGTGATTGAGGAAGAGGCTGAAGAAGAGACCACTAAGGGTAAGAATAAGGATGACCTTAAAGAAATCCCTTTAGAAAATCATATTCTTACTAATGAAGGGGGGGGGGGGGGGTAAACCTTTTGTAAAGAGTGAGAAGGTTGAAAGTTCTAAGAGAGGGAAGGGAAAGGTACAGGGAGTCCATTACATGCAAAACAAGGGGAAATCAAAGAAACAGAAATAATCAGTGGGCTTTAAAACAAGGAATTGATCTGAGAAAAATTAACAAACCAAAGCCTTGTTTTATCTGTGGCAAGTTAAATCATCTAGCCAAATACTGTTATTTCAATCCTATTAACCAAAGTATCACTTTTCAAAGAAATATACAAAATCCTGTTGGCTATAGGAAGCAAATAAGGAATCATATGGCTGAGAATGTGAAAAGGGCTCCTATAAAATCTCATGCACAGAATAAGTTTGCTAATTCAAAGAAAAATACTCCAAATACGCCAAGGAGTAACTTAAAGAAAAAGAAAGCAAACAACTTTGTCCAGGTTTGGGTTCCAAAAGTAAAGAAATCTGTTAGTACTGCTACTACAAATAGTACTGCTGACAGAAATAGTGCCGCTGCATGCAATACTACTGCTAACCCAGTTAGTACTGCTAACAAAGTTAGTACTGCTAACCCAATTAGTATTGCTAATGATGTTAGTACTGCCAATCAAGTTAGTACTGCTTCCAGTGACAGGCCCATTCTTCTGACAAAGTATTCAAGCAATAAGATTCCTCGGTTTGATAATCTCATCAAGTCTGAATATGAATATGTTGATGAGAATGGGAAACCCAAGACCACTTTGGCTTGGGTTTCTATTAAAAACTAATTGCTTTATTATATGTGCAGGGCAACCAACAGCTCAAGGGAAGGAGCATTTGGCATGTTGATAGTGGTTGTTCCAGGCGCATGACAGGTAACATGGCCTGCCTTCAAAACTTCAAAAGAATTGATGAAGGATGTTGGATCAAATAATTGTATTCAAGATTAAAGTTAAAGTTCAGGGTTTAAACTGCAATTGTGTCAAAGTTATTTAGAGGGTTTATTATGTAATAAATTGATAGTTATTAGCTATTGGGCCCAAGCCCATTAAGCATTAGGAAGCCCATATGGCCTAAGTATTTAAAGTTTTAATTATTTAGTTTTAGGGTTAAGATACCTCATAATAATTGTTTAAGAGATTATAGTAGCCGTACGTATTCTCTGTATTCAAGGGTATCAAGAACACACAAGGGTTTCATTGTTTATTCAAGGGATTGGTATGTTACTCTGATTTATATATCTCTTGATTATTATTGTGTTGCTTGATTACTTGATTGATTATTTACCAACTAGATTAAACTGGGATAACAGAGGACATGTTGCTTTTGGTGATAATCCAGCAGGTGGAAAGATAAGTGGAAAAGGTAATGTGTCAAAAGGTAAGATGATCTTTGAGGATGTATACTATGTTGAGCAATTGAGATACAACCTGTTAAGTGTATCACAGGTCTGTGACAAGAAACATAGCATATTATTCAATGATACTGAATGTATTATCCTTGCTCCAGGGTTCAAGGTAGTTGATGAAAGTATGATACTACTTAGAACTCCTAGAAAGGACAATGTTTATTGCTTAGACTTGGAGAGTGTAGCTTCTGATTCATCTTTAAATTGTTTATTTTCAAAAGCTTCTTTAGATGAATCATCTCTTTGGCACAGAAGGATGTGTCACATGAACTTTAAAACAATGAACAAACTTGTGAAAAACAACCTTGTAAGAGGTTTGCCACAAAAGGTATTTTCATGTGATGATCATTGTGTGGCATGTCTTAAAGGAAAACAGCACAAAACTTCTCATAAGTCCAAAGAGATAAATACAATCTCTTCACCTCTTAATTTACTGCATATGGATCTGTTTGGTCCTACAAATGTGATGAGTATTGGTAAGAAATCCTACTACTTGGTTATTGTTGATGATTTCTCTAGATTCACTTGGGTCTATTTTCTGAAGACTAAGGATGAGACAAGTGGACTGATCAAATCCTTTGTTCTTAGAGTTGAAAACCAAACAAATCTAAAAGTTAAAGTCATCAGGTATGATAATGGAACTGAATTTAAAAACAATGACCTAAACAACTTCTGTGAGGAAAAAGGCATTGAGAGACAATACAGTGCTCCTAGGACTCCTCAACAGAATGGTGTTGCTGAAAGGAGAAATAGGACTCTGATAGAAGCTGCTAGATCTCTGTTGGCAGATTCAAAACTTCCAATTACTTTTTGGGCAGAAGCAGTTAATACTGCCTGCTATGTTCACATCTTTTACATATCCTCCCAGTTTGTCAACTTTTGGGGAAATGATAACAGAGTTCTAGTAGTGAAATCCCAAGACAAGACACCTTATGAGCTTTTTAAAAAGAAGAAACATTTTATTGGATTTTTCAAACCATTTGGGTGTCCTTGCACAATTCTCAATACCAAAACTCACCTAGGCAAGTTTGATAGCAAAGCTGAGGATGGGTTTCTTGTTGGATATTCATCTCAAAGTAAGGCCTACAGAGTTTTCAACACCTCTTCTAGGATTATTGAAGAAAGTGACAATGTCAAATGCAATGAACACAACAAATCAACTTGGTTAAGGTCCTGATTGGCTATTTGACATTGATTCACTGTCTAATTCTTTGGGTTTCAGTAATGAGCATAATGCAGGAACAAGGACAGAAAAGGTACAAGTACAAAGACAAGAGTTTGTGTTGTTCCCAACACCTACTGCTGATCCTGTTGAATTATGTGATCAAGATAAGAAAGATACTTCAGATTCAAAGGATACTAAACCAGCTCAGAATGAAGAGGACAGAGGTGAAAAGGAAGATCAACCCTCAGATTCTGAAATCAAAGGTCCTGAGATGCCATGTTTGGAAGAAGATGACACAGATGATGATAACTCTTCAGTTTTTGGTGGCAGCACTCCTGAAAAGAATGACTCAAATCTGGAAGCAGATATTAATGAAGTGGTTGTTCATCAAATAAGAGTTCAGAAAAATCATCCTTCTCAATTGGTGATTGGTGACATCAATTCTCCTATAATCACAAGGAATCAAAGCAAGTTGGGAGGATTGAAGGACATACAATCAGGATTACTATCTTGCTTTCTATCACAGGTTGAACCTAAAAAGGCATATGATGCAATGAAGGATCCAAGCTGGATAGAAGCAATGCAAGAGGAGCTACTGCAGTTTGTGCTACAGGATGTATGGGATTTGGTTGACCTTCCAAAAGGACACAGAGCTATAGGCACTAAATGGATCTTCAGGAACAAGAAAGATGAGAGAGGAATAGTAATAAAGAACAAGGCCAGATTAGTGGCACAAAGGTATACTCAAGAAAAGGCAATTGATTATGAAGAGGTATTTGCACCAGTGGCCAGGATTGAGGGAATCAAGCTATTTTTAGCCTATGCTTCTTTCATGAAGTTCAGGGTCTACCAGATGGATGTAAAGAGTGATTTCCTGTATGGGAGAATTGAAGAAGAAGTGTATGTCTGTCAGCCTCCAGGGTTTGAGAATCCAAATTATCCTGACAGAGTATACAAATTGAAGAAGGCACTCTATGGGCTACATCAAGCACCAAGAGCATGGTATGACACTTTGTCTACCTATCTCTTGGAAAATGGTTTTGAAAGGGGAATAATAGACAAGACTCTGTTCATCAAAAGGAAGAAGAAGGACATCCTACTTGTGCAGATCTATGTGGATGACATCATCTTTGGATCCACTAAAGATGTTATATGCAAGGAGTTTGAGGAGCTAATGCACAAAAGATTCAAGATGAGCTCTATGGGTGAACTTACATTCTTCCTTGGGCTACAGGTTAAACAAAAGACAGATGGTATCTTCATCAGCCAATCCAAGTATGTGCAGGATATACTCCCCAAATTTAGATTTTCAGATTCAAAGCCTGCAAGCACACCCATGGAAACACACAAACAGATCACTGCAGATCTTAAGGGGGATGATGTGGATGTTCATCACTATAGATCCATGATTGGCTCCCTCATGTATCTCACTGCTTCAAGACCAGATATCATGTTTGTTGTTTGTGTGTGTACAAGATTTCAAGTAAGGCCTAAGCAGTCACACTTTCAAGCAGTCAAGAGGATATTCAGATATCTCAAAGGACAACCTAGATTAGGTCTTTGGTATCCTCATTACTCACCATTTGACCTACTTGCTTATTCAGACAGTGACCTGGGTGGTGCAAATTTAGATAGAAAGTCAACTTCAGGGGGATGTCAGTTTTTGGGTGCAAGACTAGTGTCATGGCAGTGCAAGAAACAAACCACAGTGTCCACCTCTACAACAGAAGCAGAGTATATAGCTGCTGCAAGCTGCTGTTCACAAGTACTCTGGATTCAGAATCAAATGCTGGACTATGGTACGACTTTTCTTCACACTCCAATCTTCATAGACAATAACAGTGCTATTAGCATTGTTAATAATCCAGTCAAACACTCCAAAACAAAGCATATAGAAATCAGGTACCATTTTATCAAAGACTGTAATGAAAAGAAGAAAATTCAGGTTGTGAAAGTCCATACAAGTAACCAATTTGCTGATCTATTCACTAAATATTTTGATGTGGGTAGATTCACATTTTTGGTCACAAGTGTGGGCATGATAAACTCTAAATAAGCCTATTATCTTGTGTCTCATGTACCTGTATAGATTCTTCCCTATGTACTTTCTCATAATGTATGGAATATGGTGCTTTTAATCCTCTGTCTTTAAGTGTTTCAGGTTGCTTTGAAATAAAGGAAGTTAGTACTTCTGGTTCATTTAATACTGCACGCACAAATACTGACAGGACAAATAGGATTAAGTATGGTTACTACTGCTAGGCGGTTTATACTGCCAGTGCAATGTTACTACTGCTTGTCTTGTTTCTACTGCCAAAAGAGTTAATACTGCTAGCCTTTGTTAATACTGTTGGTATGTGTTACTACTGCTAGCCTGTGTTAATACTGTTGGTATGTGTTACTACTGCTAGCATGTGTTAATACTGCTGGTATGTGTTACTACTGCCAGTTTGTGTTAATGCTGCTGGTAAGTGTTACTACTGCTACTGTAAGTTAATACAGCGGGTTTGTGTTAATGCTGCTAGGGTATTTACTACTGCTCTTAACTGAAACCAGTACCCTATAAATACCCTTCATGTCTGCCAATATATCAAAACGGCTCTTTGAATTTCTTTTGCTTATTCATCTTCTCTCGTCCTAACTCTTGCTTTCCAGTGATTACACCCTAGTGTTCAATCGACTTAAGAACTAATGGCAGGTCTCGTGTTTGTGGATGATCACAACGAGTTAGCAATGCTACAGAAACCCAAGCAAGCTTCGGGGTTTCATCAGATTGTGGATTTCCTCAACTCGTCGCACTTTGCCTATGCCCTCACTGTCAATCCCACAATCTATGTGGAACATCTACGACAGTTCTGGGCAAATGCCTCAATCCAGACTGTGGAAGGAAGGCAGGTCATCCAATCAAGGGTTTGTGATAAACCCATTACCATACCAGAGGACAACATACGCATTCATCTTCAATTAGATGATGCCTCAGGTATTACCTCTCTTCCTAAGGAAGATCTCTTCCAAGTTCTTAGTCGTATGGGGTATGAAGGTCCCACTGATGTATATAAGTTTTACAAAAACAGATTTTCACTCAGTGGCGATTCTTTGTTCATACCCTACAACACTGCATTTCAAGAAAAACAACTGGCTGGAGTGAGTTCAGCAGCACCATAGCCTATGCTTTGGTCTGCTTAGCGACCTCTAGAAAGTTTAACTTTTCTCAAATGATTTTAAACGATTTGCTATCAAACCTAGATACCAAAACCAAAAGCTTTTATATGTATCCAAGGTTTGTGCAAGAAGTACTAAATCAAGAATTGACGGATTTACCTCATTTCAATGAGGTATATGTACCAAAACCCCCAAAGGGGAAGGTGTTCTCTAATATGAAGAGGCCCAGTAAGGACTTCTCTGGTATAGACACACCATTGTTCTCTACAATGATGGTTGTGTCCCACTCTCAAGGTGAGGCATCAGGGTCAAAGCCCAAATTAGACCAACCCACTGATGACCTACCCACACCTTCCACTACAAAGCATATCCCTCAGTCCCTTCTAAAGAAGCCAACATCCTCCATTACTCATACATACACAAGGAAAAAGGTACAGAAGGTTTCTTCCCTTCTAGTATCTTCACCCCAAAGCCTAAAAGCCCTCTGATGGAGCATTTTCCATCAGAGAATATCCAAAGGGAAACCACAGGGGTATCTCCCAACCCCAAGAAGGTGCTCAATGAGGAGGAGGAAGAGCATGTGGGCAGTAAGGCTCACACTACTGACTTTGCACAAAGTGCAGGGCAGGACAGTGTGAACATCTTTAAGACCTTCCCCACGACAACTTTGGGTGAGCAATCATCCAAAGGTACCAGGTGCCAAGAAACCAAGGGGGTAGAGGATGCTTCTGCTAGGCAGGAGACCTCTACTAAACGTTCCAATGATCTTCCAAGGGTGGTCAACACACCTAAAGGTGGTGAGGATAGATATACATACGATGAATTGATGGAAACCATAGCAAATATCAATATGGATGTCATTTCTCAAGGGCACAAAATAGAGGAAATGCAACAAGTCATAACTTCCCAACAAGGGCAGATTGCTAAACTCAAAAAGATGGTTCATAAGCTGGTGTACAAAAAGAAAAGAACAAAGTTTGTATTGAAGAAAAGGAGCATTCCTCATTATGCTTCCAAAAAGGGGGAGAGTCAAGCTGAAGTTGAAAAGAAAAGCCCTGTTAGAATGGAATCTCATTTTGAGGGGGAGATTGGCGCAGAAGCAGAAACAGCAAAAGAAGTATAAACTACATCAGCAGCAGTAACTACACCAGAAGTAGTAACAATAGCAGTAGAAACAGAGAAAGTTGTAGCTGAAACAGGTATGTCTGCAGAGGAAATAGCAATTGCAGAGACTCTAGTAAAAGCAAAGAATGACACTCCCAAGGCCACTTAAAAGGCTAAGGGAGTGATCATTAAAGAAGGAGAATCAAAACAGATAAAGAAAAAGATTAGTGAGGAAGAGATCAAAAAGAAAGGGAAAGAGAAAGTGGTTGAGTCTGAGAAACCAATGAAGAAGCTGAAACAGATTGATTTGGATGAAGAGTTAGCAAAGAAACTGCAAGAAGAGATGGAAATGGAAGAAGAAATCCAATCTGCAAAAGACAGAGAGATTGCTTTGGAGTTATCTACAAAGCTTAATGAGGAATTTCAAAGGAGTTTAAAGACTTCTGCTGCTGCTAAGAAAGTTACAAATAAGGCATCAAGGCAAAGGCTGACATTAAAGACAAGACAAATACAGTCTTCAAAGACATTCCTGGCCAATTAAGAAAGAAGAAAGATGATCAACTTTCTGAAAGGGTCAGTTGGAGTCAAAGAAGGGATGTTTACCAACATGTCTTATGGTAGAATAGAAGAACTGTATAAGAAGGAGATGGCCAAACTACAAGGGGATTTCACTCAAAGGGAATAGGTTGAAAGAAAGATGAAAGAAAGGCATGACCTCAACATACAACAGCCCTTCCCTAACAGTGAAGAAGGCACTCCTATCAAAGACAAGGAAGAAGTAAAGAAAGAAGAGACCTTAGATCAGAAAATTGGAGCTATAAAAAGAAAGTAATCTATTGCTACCAAGAAACAGGCAAAGAGGCCAAGAATTGAAGAAGTTGAAAAGGAGAATAAAAGTGAAAGAGCAGAAGCAGAAGCAGAACCTACTGTTGCACCTTCAGCAGAGCCAGAGCAGAATCAAGAACAGTCCAATCAACCTTCTAATGAGCAGTTCCATTTGTACATGACTTTGACAAATGAAGAACCAGTGCAAGCTGACCCTATCTCTATGAAAGCACTAGAGATTATCTTTTCGGATATTCTGAAGGACAACAAAAAAGAATATTTCAGATTCAAAAGAATGGGTGATCAGTTTGAGGTTTATGCAACTTGGGGCAAAGTGATCAGAAGTTGTTCCAGAGCTGACTTGGAGGAAATGTACAAAGTTGGAATAAAACTGTATGAATCTGTGTTGCAAGGGACTGAAATGAGCTTAATCAAGATTGCCATGGAGTACTTATGCATGATGTTTGAGCCTGAAAGAGTGCAGTACAGGATCAAAGATTTGCATCATGAATATGGTTTTAAAAAGATTGATCATTGGATGTTGTTTGAAAACTGTGGTGTCTACATGATTACAATTGACAAAAGCTATCATGAGTACTACTTGGTTGACAAAATCTATGACCACAGCAAAGCTAAGTTGGAAGGGATGTTAAAAGCTAAGTTGGTATGTGCTAAAGGATCAGAAATGGCCAGAATAGTAACCAGAAGAACAATTAATCAAAGTCTGGGACTGGATCCAAATCTTGGGAATTAAAGTTGCAGTTTTGAAAGCATCATGATGACCTTATGCTGAAGAACTTAACTTCTCATTCTGAAAAGTTAAGTTAGGGGGAGATTGTTGGGTCTGAATGTGCTAAGGATGGATACTGCTGCTACTTGAAAGGTATTACTACTGCTTGTAACATTACTACTGCAAGATGAATAATTACTACTGCTAGTAGATTTAATACTGCTTGAAGAGTTAGTGCTGCTACTTTAGTAGTTAGTACTGCTTGGAGAGTTAATACTGCTAGTAGTTAGTACTGCTTGAAGATTACTACTGCAAGTGAAGGGTTAATATTGCAAGCATGTTTATACTGCTGAGGATGATAATACTGCTGAGGATGTTAATGCTGCTGGATAAGGATGAAGTTAATATTGCTTATGAAGATAATGCTTGAAGAGAAAGAATAGGAGCTGGAGATAGAGATGAAGATAATTATGGAATGGATTATGAAGATCAATTTTGTTTTGATAATTATCTTGTAATATGTCTTGTATGTATACTGTATAGAAGGCATAGTTTAGAACATACATTGATAGTTTTTCATATACGTTTGTTTTAGAGAGAATTAACCTCAAGGTTCTTAGAAGTCCTTTCAATAGAGAAGTATTGAACGTCTGTTGAGCCTGTTCAACAGATTGAGGTTGTGTTTGTAAACATTAAGTTAATCAATATAACTTGTGATTTGCATTCAAGTACTGTTTCATTGATTGAGTGTTAAAGTGTTTTTCCGCAACTTCTTTAACATTGTTTCTGAGTGTGTTAATTAAATTCTTAATTAGATATTTTCGATCTTGACAACACTTTTCAAAACCTTATTTTCTGGTAAACCCAAACACATTTTCGGATTCTAAAATCTAGTATGTTTGGGTTTATTGGTCAAAAGATTCAAAGTTTGTTCAGTCTGACCTCTTTTGTAGTTCAAATCTTCCAATTGTTTTATTTTTGTATAGGCCGCATTTATTTTTTTCGTAACACATTTCAAATTTATGTTTGAATTCACCTTTTTCAGAATTCAAATTAACTAAATTCTTTTGTAGTTCGGAAATTTTGGCTTCTCAGTTAACTTTCTTAGCACTAAAAAGAATTTTCCTGTTTTCTTTATCCTCAACCAAAACATTATGTTTTCAGAAAATGAATTTCAGAAATTAAGCATTGAATTTCATCAGAATAATCATTATTGTGTTCAGGAATGTGACGTACCTCAGATTCAGTATTGGAATTTCTCTCCTCAGCGAAATCAGCATCATCATTTAATGTGGCCATGAAATTGTAATGCACTTGAGTAAACGGTGCTTCTTCATCCTCAGATCTATCCTCAAGCCAATTTTCCTCTTCAACCATAAGAATCTTTCCCTTTTCTTTACTTTTCACCAGTTGGGCTTTCCGTGTGTAGGGATTGTTTCCTGGGGAGGTCCCTCCGGTTCTGGTTGGATCAGAGAAGCTCTATATTCCCTATATTCCCTAACACTTTGTGGATCTTGATCTGCATAAGCTAAGAGTTCATCAGGAATAGGTAGAATCACAATAAAAAACACCTTCTCATTCTTGCGGAGATATTTCATCTCATATTCTGGACATACGGGCGCTGAAGATCTCGAAGGAATATTGCGGTTAGTGAACATCATGTTGTGAATAAAAAGTTGAAGAATCCTATGATATGGCACGAACTTTCTTGCTTTGGAATTGCCCTTATCAGATACGAGTTCATCCAGCTCAGTCCAAAATATGGTGGTGTAATCATAGTGAATGTTGAAAGCTACACCATGAAACAAAGGGAAAACTTATACATTACACTTATCAAGTTCTGTGTGCTTGGGTGTTAAACATCTGTTCAGAATGGTGAATAAAGTATGCCAGATCAGCGGTAAATGCATTCTCTTGAACATACTTGAAGTCACTAATGCTTCTTTGTAGCAAAGCGATTTGATATCAGCACACAATTGAACTTCATATACAAACTCATCAAAATCCTCTTTGCCCTGTACATCATTTTTGTTTGGAAGCTGTAGTACCAATCTCAATCGTTTGTTGGTGAGTTTGGTCATACGAACGCTTCAAATCGATAGTTATTTTTCTTTGGAAGATAAGTGATTGTATTCCAGAACTGATTAAGTAGATGAGTTGTACATTAAAGTAGCATTCAAAGCATAATCCAGAGGATGCCCTTTCAGAATTTCCAGAATCACATGATGTTATGTCTTCATTGTGGCAAAATCAAAGTGATGATTGTTTAGCTTCAACTGGAGAAATTCTAATCTTAGAATCAGTAAATCATCTCGATTTTTAGCATCAACTGAATGAGATCTGGTTGGTAATGCAGATCTGACAGATGACATAGGATGCTCATCATCAGATTGTTGACTAGACTGATGTTGCTCAAGATTGTCATGGAATACCCGAAATGTAAACAGATTAGCAAGAAATCCCATTTGAAAATGATTTTTGAAAGTTGATCCTTTTTGAAAATTTTGAAAAATCCAAAATTTTTGCTAAGTGTCAAAATTGTCGCATGCCAAAGAAATAATAGAACACGATAGTTTGAACTATCGCACGCCAAAGACCAATTATCGCATCCCAAAGAGAAAGTATCGCATTAGAAACACAGAATATACTCAAACTGCCGCGAAGAAGGATGTGACAAACACAACTATCGCATGACACTAGACTTAGAAGAACGCGATAAAAACCGAAGAATTTTCAAGCACACACAAGAATGCGATAAACTCTTCAACTTCAACCAATATTCAAGAAAAAATGTCATAAAATTGAAGTAAACAACACAAAAACACACAAACTCGACTCAATTTTTGAAAAAACTGGTACAAAAGCTTCTGATCTGTATTTTCTGTGTGTCTTATCAAAGTACAGACTACATGCTTTTATACACACTCAAACGAAGGAAAGAGAGAAGAAGTAGCTAACTAACTCTCAGATATTTATACACATGGGATAACAACTAATTTGAAGATATAGATACCAACAATCTGATTGATATATGCAGATAAGATCGATATGTGCGGATAACCGTTCCTTTACTCCCCCTCAAGTTGGAGCATGTAAATTTCTAATGCCCAACTTGATCAATAACGAGTGTAGACGTTGTGACCCAAGAGCTTTGGTCAATAAATCGGCTAGCTGATCACGGGCATCGATCCACACTGGTGCAACCTCCTTTGACTCGACTCGTTCTCGTACAAAATAACAATACATTTCCACGTGTTTTGTTCTCTCATGGAAGACGGGGTTATGAGAAATATGAGGAGCCGCTTCGTTATCACAAAAGAGAGGTGTCGGCTTGTAAATTCTGATATCAAGTTTCGTTAACAACCATCGGACCCAAAGTAGCTCACTAACAGTTGTGGCCATAGCTCGGTATTCTGCTTCGGCAGATGATCGAGAAACCACCGACTGTTTCTTTGACTTCCAGGAAATTGGTGCACCACCAAAAAATAAAAGGTAACCGGTTCGTAAACGTCGAGAAAAGGGACAACCAAGCCAGTCTGAATCGCTATAAGCCGTGAGATCTGTACCCCCGTCTGTAGGAAGAAGTATTCCTTGGCCCGGTGTACTCTTGAGGTAACGAAGAACTCTTGTAGTTGCATCCAAATGATTCTATTTAGGATATGAGACAAACTGGCTTAAGACATTCACAGCATACGTAATATCCGATCGGGTCGCTTGGAGATAAAGAAGCCTACCAACCAAACGACGATATGAACTTGCATCGACTGGATTTTCTTTGTCACCCTTGTCCAATTTGAGGTTCTGTTCCATAGGAAATTTGCTAGGTCGACACCCCCGTAGACCGCTATCTTCCAATATATCCAACATGTATTTACGTTGGCTTAAGACCAACCCTTCTTTTCTTCATGCGACTTCGATGCCCAAGAAATATTTAAGGGTTCCAAGGTCCTTGATGCTGAACTTTGCATCGAGGTCTGACTTCGTTTGTTGGATTTTTTCCGAGCTGTTTCCCACGACTATTACATCATCTACATAAACTAGTGCTGCCACAAAAACATTCCCTTCTTTATGAATAAAAAGAGAATGATCAGCATGAGATTGTCTGAAATTAAGGTCAAGAAGAGCGGTTGTGAATTTGTGGTACCAATTCCTGGAAGCTTGTTTCAGCCCGTACAAAAATTTCTTGAGTTTACATACCCTTGTTTCATCTTTCTTGGCAAAAACTTGTGGTATTTTCATGTATACATCCTCCTGTAAGTCGCCATGTAAGAACGCGTTGTTCACATCAAGTTGGTGTATAATCCAATTCTTCTTGACTGCAACTGCTAATAGTGTGCGAATCGTGACAAGCTTGGCTACAGGTGCAAACGTATCATGGAAATCCACACCTTCCATCTGAGTATACCCCTTTGCCACGAGACGAGCTTTATAACGTTCCACTTCTCCATTCGGCTTGTATTTGATTTTATAAACCCACTTGGAGTCGATGGCCCGTTTTCCTTCTGGCAAGTGTTCGAGAATCTATGTCCCATTTTTTTCGAGAGCTTGGATTTCTTTCTTCATTGCTTCTTTCCATCTTTCATCCTGTATTGCTTGATTAAAACATTTTGGCTCATCATGTGAATTGATGTCCGCTAAGAAAGCCTTGTGAGATTTTGAAAATTTATCATAAGAGACATAATGAGAAAGGGGATGTACCGTTGAGGTGCCTTGATTGTTGGCGGGTTGCAGGTGGTTTACCGAGGGGGCAGCTTCACCACATAGTCGCCAAAGCGTTTCGGTTGAGTTTTAGTATGCGTTTCTCTAACCTCGTCTTCTATTTGGATGTTTTGTGCATCAACAAAAATATCATCATGGTCACTTTTGACATTGATTTGCATGGGAGGTTCAGGATTGTGTACATGGAAAGGTGGTATATTTTGGTCTAGGGAATATGCATGCATGTGAGTGGGGGAAACATTATCCCTTTGTGAAGAAGCACTGCCTTGCTCATCTTCCATTTGTGGACCCACTTCACTATTATTGGGCCATGGACCATCATCGTTTGTGTCATCAGAAAGCTTGGTGTGTGCACTTGTTTCCATCGCAGGGATAAAACGAAAGGGATCTTCCTCCTGGACTTCACCACTAATATAAGTGTGGGCCATAGGGAAATTGTTCTCAACAAACCTGACATCCCTTGATATCATAATTTTCTTGTTCTCAATATCATACACTTTATAACCCTTTGTGCCCTGTGGATAGCCAACAAAAATTCCCGGTCTCCCCCGTAGCTCGAACTTGTCACCTCCGGTTTCTGTACTTCGGTAATAGGCCAAACAACCAAAAACTCGCATGTGATCATAATTAGGCTTTTGTTTAAAAACGATCTCGTAGGGTGTTGCATCATGAAGGACTTTGGAAGGAAGTCTATTTATCACATAAGTTGCGGTCAAAATACATTCACCCCAAAATGTCTTTGGCAAGCTCGCTTGAAAGCGAAGTGCCCGAGCCGTTTCTAAAAGATGTCTATGCTTGCGTTCCACCACCCCATTTTGTTGTGGGGTGTGTGGACATGATGTTTCCAAGATTATTCCTTCTTGTGCATAAAAATCGTGCATTTTGTTTGAAACGAATCCCCCCCCCCGTTATCACATCTTATTCGCTTGTTTTGATTCCCAAATTGTGTTTTGACCATTTTGTGGAAATCTATTAAACATGTGCTTGCTTCATGTTTATGTTTAATAAGATATGTCCACCCGGCTCGGCTAAAATCATCTACGATTGTTAAGAAAAAATTCGCTTTAGATAACGAAGGAGTCCGATACTTTCCCCAAACATCACAATGGATTAGATCAAAGCATGCAATTGTTTTTATTGCACTAACAAGAAATGGAAGTCAAGTATGCTTTGCCTTAAAACAAGCATCACACACTTGAGCTTGATTTTTCATGGAAACATCTTGAATAAAATCTAAATGAGATAACTTCTTATTAGACGGATGACCCAATCTTTTGTGCCAAACCTCGAACGATGTGATTAAAGCTTTTCTTCCCTTCTCCATTTCCCCCATTCGGTAAAGCCCCCCCCCCCCCCCCCGTGCAATTACCCACTCCAATCAAGTCCCTCGTCACCAACTCCTGCATAACAAAGAAATCAGGGAAGAACGTTACTGCACAATTAAGGTCTTTTGTAAGATTTCGAACTGACAAAAGGTTGTAATTAAAATTTGGCACGTGCAAAACTCCTTTTATTTTAACTCCTCTTGGTAAGGTGTGTTCACCCTCACCGACAACTAGTACCATCTCCCCATTCGGTATAATGACAGGAGCTTCCTTTGACTTTGTAACTTCATTTTCAAGGAAGTCACTTTTATGTGTTATGTGTTCGGTTGCACCCGAATCAACGAGCCAACCATTATGAGGTTCGATTCTACCTGCCATATTCATGACTGGAGAGGCCTCGTTGCTTGTTACTTTCGTTTCTTCCCTGAAGTGCTTCACAAATAATTGATATTGCTCATCGGTTAGTCCCGGGATAGGTCTAGATCCGATTTCTACACACGCTGCCTTTGGCTTCGGTTTTTCTTTCTTTTCCTTCCCCGACCACCAATCGGGATAACCGATTCTTTTAAAACAGCCATCTTTGTTGTGTCCATCTTTCCCACAAAAGGTGCATTTCTCAAGCTTTTCGTTGACGGGGAGTTTCGATACCTTTGGTGTCACCTTGTTCGCCCCTTGGGCTTGTTGCCCACCTTTTCGGCTCATGTAGTTAACCTGGAAAGCCGTAGCTTCTACACCAGGTCTCTTGGAAGCTCCGGTGATCGCCCTTTGCTGCTCGTCTTCGGCCACCAAATGGTAGGCAGCCCCCAAGGTGGGTGTGGGTTTCATGGCTAGAATATGTGTTCTAATGACTGAGAAATTTTCATCGGGTCCCATCATAAACTCATAAAGCCGCTCCTTTTCCTTCAATTCGTTTAGCCTTTTACCTATGCCGCAACCACATCCTTCACAGGTACACCGTGGGGTAGGAAGAACTAACTGTAGTTCATCCCAAAAAGACCTCAATTTTGTGTAATATGCAGAAACGGATGTCCCGTTCTTCCTTGTGATGCTGAGTGATTGCTTCAATTCATATGCTCTAGGAGCGCCTTCCTTCCCAAACCGTTCTTCTAAATCTGTCCAGATCTCAGCCGAGGTATTTGCATACCTTACGCTAGTCCGTATGTCCCTTTCCATGGTTGTTGTCAACCAGCCTTTGATCATAGCATCAGCCCTCATCAACGCCATGTACGTTTCTGAGGTCTTTTCCGGTTTCTTGATCGACCCATCTACGAGGCCCTTCTTGTTCTTTGCAAGTAGAAAGTTTATCATCTCCTGCTTCCAATCATTGAAGTTGTTGTCGCTTAGTACGTCGTTCACTTGCATTTGCTTGGGATAATCCGATGGATGGATGTAAAACGGTGAATTGACGTCGATTGTCTCTCCACCATTTTTGCTTCCACCGGTTCCTTTGTTGTCTCCCATGAACGTTGCATATTTTGGTTTATGAATCTTGGTGAATCGTTTGCTCTGATACCATGAAAAAACTGGTACATAAGATTCTGATATGTATTTTCTGTGTGTCTTATCAAAGTACAGACTACATGCTTTTATACACACTCAAACGAAGGAAAGAGAGAAGAAGTATCTAACTAACTCTCAAATATTTTCTACACATGGGATAACAACTAATTTGAAGATATAGATACCAACAATCTGATCGATATATGTAGATAAGATCGATATGTGCGGATAACTGTTCCTTTAATTTTATCTATACAACTCTATCCTACATCAATTTTTATGTAAAAAACCCTAAAAAGTATCAAGAACAGTTCTTGAAAACTGTTCGAATGCTCAGTACACAAAATCACAAATATGATGTTAAAAACTATGAATAATCGACAAACAATGATACCAAATGATTTGATTCTAACAACCAGACATAGACACACACTCAATTTGAACAAAGAACCTAAACTCATGATTTTCGAATTTGAACAGTTAACTCAGTAACATACGTATCGAAGACAAAAAGACAAGCCCCAAGTATTCGAAAACAAAAACACAAAGATATTAACATGATGAAATCGAACTCAAAGATGAAACTTGAAAGATATCAATTCGAAATCAACGGTTCTTGAAAATATCGAGTGAGGTGGAGTGAATAGTGAACAATGAAGTGAAATTAGAAGAAAAGTGAAAAATACAACGGAAGAAACCGTTTATATACTCAAAGATGACAACCTTTGACTTTGATTTTAAACACTTTGACTTATCGCAACAGAAGGACGCAACAAAACTGTTTAACTTCAAATAACACACATGACAGACATGATATACCTGTTCATATTGAACTATCACATGCTAAGGACGCGATAACACTGTTCATGTTGAACTATCACATGCCAAGGACGCGATAAAAAAATCCATTTTTCAAAAAATTTGAACATTTTGAAATTTTCTCAAAAAAAAATTATCAGCTTAAAAGATGTTCAACTTTTAACTGATTTTCAGCACAGTCTTTCAGCAAGAAAATACTCCTCCTTAAATGATGCATTTAAGGATAAGACAAAATAATTTGAAAAAAAAAAACTTTTCACAACTTCAATTCTCCCACTACAAGTATGCATAAAAATTTCAATTCTCCCCTAAAAAATTTGCATACTTGCACACTTTCTCCCAAAAAAATTATTACTCCCCCTCGAACAGCTATTTCAAAAATCAGTTTCACTCCCCCGCAATTCATGTACACAAATCAATATTGAACAAAAAAAAATGAAAAAGACATGTACAAAGAATTATACTTGAAAATACAGATTTTTGAATATGAATCAAAGATAATGAGAATTCAGAAAAGATGTAAATTTCAAATTTAACCATCAAAGAAAGAAAAAGAAATTTTTGAGATTAAAATGTGAAATTAACGAAATAATGAATTATCCTTATAGAAGATTCACATGTTTTAAAATCTAAGTTTTCAAATTGAGCATTCCTAATTTGGACAACAGAAAACTGAAGCATTTTTCCTCTAAAGATCTAGTGAACAAATCAACAATCTAAAATGTTGTATTGACAAAGTATAATTCAATAGTGCCTCGTTCAACATGATCTTTAATGAAGTGATATCAGACATCAATATGTTTTGTTTTCGTATGTTGAACCAGATTGCATGAAATGGCTATGGTACACATCGAATCGCATTAAATGGGGATCTCCTGGCATATGAATCCATAGTGTTTCAATGAGTTCGCATCGAAATTACCTGAGAGCAACAACTGGCATCCACAACATACTCATCTTCAGCTGTTGAAGTAGAAACACAACTCTGCTTCTTGGATGCCCAACTTACTAACTTGTCACCAAAAAATAGTGCATCACTAGACGTGCTCTTCCTAACTAGTTTACCACCGACATGATCAGCATCAGAAGAGGCAAATAATTCAAAGCCAGTTTCCTTAGGATACCACAATCCTAGGTTAGAAGTGCCTTTCAAATACCGAAGTATTCTTTTGAATATCCAATGAACACGACTTCATATACTTTAGTATTAAATTTTCCAAGCTCATCTTTATCATTCTGAACAAAACACCTGCATCCAAAAACATTAAAGAAATTTAGATTAGGTTTCTATGATTAATAAGCTCATATGGAGTCTTTCCAAAGCGTTTGTGAATGATGGATCAGTTCGCCACAGCGTCGGCCCAAAGAAATAATGGAATTTCTGAATGTACCAACATGGTTCGGGCATCTTTTAGTAATGTACAATTTCTTTTCTTAACAACACCATTTTGTTGCGGTGTCCGGGAGACTGAGAAGGTGTGAGAAATTCAAACAGATTCAAGATAAGAATCTAACACCTTGTTCTTAAATTCAGTACCATTATCGGTCCTAATAGATTGTACTAACAACTGCAGATTAACTTGTACGTCTTGATGAAAGAAATAATCGGTTTAAGAGCTTCATATTTTGACCTTCAAAATTTCACTCAAGTACACCTCGAATAATCATCCACCATCACTAAAACATACTTCTTCCTATTTATACTCTACACTCGCATCATGCCACACAAGTCCATATGATTAAGTTGAAGTGGTCGCTTAGTACTATGTTCAATCTTTGACTTGTGAGAATATCTCTTCATCTTGCCGATTTCACATACAACACATAAACTCTATTATCAAACTTCAAATCAGATAAGCATGTGACTAACCCTCTTGTAACTAGTTTGTTGATATTCTTAAAGTTCAGGTGAAAATGTTTTTTATGCAATAACCAACTTTGTTGCATAGAGGCTTTAGACAGTAAACACACTTCATTCGACGTCTTAAGATTTAATACGTCAATGGTATATAGGTTCGATTTCCTGGTACCAACTAAGAGCTCATTTCCTTCCTCGACTCTCATACTACATCTCCTAGCTCTGAAAATAACCTGCAACTGTTTATCACATAATTGACCTATACTAAACAGATTATATCCTAACCTTCAACATATGAAAGTGTCTTGGTCATAAGCTTATCATGCACCAGATCACCATAACCCATGAACGGTGAGAAATGATCATTACCAAACCCGATAGTTCTATCATATCATTCAGTGTAGCTGGTTAGATTTCTTTTCCTTCCAGTCATGTGTTTTCAACATCCTGAATCTAAGTACCAGACATGACGGGCCTGAAAAACATATTAAGCAGTTTTAGGTACCCACCTGAAAATGGGTCCTGACATGTTAGGTGCAGTATCTTTAACTTTATTGGTCGAGATCTTATAAGTTCCATACTAGTTATGGACATTCTTTTTATGAACAAAATCATTCATTCCACAATAAGAATAAAAAAAATTCTCTTGAGATAAACTGATCAAATGATTTATGGAATATATCAAACAAGGAAATTAAACATCAATTTTAACAGAAGTGTCATCAACATGAGTTATATCAAGAAAAACTTTGTCATACTTCACATGAGAATTAGAAAAAAAATGATTTTGACACATCTACATCTCTATTACACTTATTTATTCTCCAAACTTATTTCACTCTTTTCAAATGCTTATCTAAAACATCAAAGAAACCAGAGTCGGAATTGCTCGAGTAGTAAGTATGCAATTTCGAAAAAAAATCGGACTTATGATGTCTATGAGAATACCTCATTGTTTTATTACAAGAGTAGTTGGTATTGTCAAGGACAGTCTTAGAAAAACTTTTTGAAGACTCGCCTATGTAAATCTTGGCCAAAATTTTCTGTTCTTTTCCTTTGGTTTTCATTTCAAAATAAGAAGAACACATGAATTTTTTTGAACAGTCAAAACAATTACTTTCATCATCTAAACTCACCTCAGTATTCATCAAATCATCAAACTCCTTTTCAGTTTCAGACTTAACGAATTCATCTGATGATGTTGAAATCTTTGAATCACAAAAGATATTTCCAATTAAAGCTTTACAAGTAGAACCTTGTGAATCAGTTAAGATATTATCAGATAATACCACACTTGGTTCAAAAGTTTCTTTAACTTGAGATTTTATAACATTTTCAAGTTCCTTGATTTTACTTAAAAACTGACTTCTTTCTTCAAAATTCATATAACTTTCGTTTTCAAGATCAGTTTAAAGTTCGAATACTTTATTTTCTAAAAAACTGTTATCCATTGAATTTGAAATAGAAACTTGATTAACACTAAGAAATTTCCTATTTAGAATAGCTACGAAAGTAATCATCATAAAGAGTAATTTCCCTCGTTTCGTAACCTTCATTTATCTTATCATAAACAAGAGGAGTTTGCATTTTATCTGTTGTAGACCTATTGGAATCTTCTATTACTTCAACTTCTTCAGATGACTTTGTAAAAATCATTTTGTAACCATAACACATGTATCAAATATCATACATAGTTCGAGATTGAGCAATGTCTTTTGTCAAACACATTGGATTTTCAAAACCCAAACCCTTTTTGGATTATAATATTTGAATTTCTTGGATTTATTCAGATGAATAGTTTGATCAATTTGACCTCCTTTCAAAAACTTGTCCTCAAGTTACATGATTTTTGCATAAAGCTCAGTTCTTTCAGCAAATAAAGAATCATATTTAACTACATTCTTACTACACTCACTTTTTGAATTTTGAAGATCTTTTTCTAATTCAGATATCTTCATTTTCAATCTATCATTTTCTTCTTCAACTTCTTTCTTATTCTTTCCTAAAGAATTTAAGTTTCCTAGAGCTTGATCTTTCTTAAAAGGAAATTGTAAAACTAACTCATGCTCATTTTTCAGTTTGTCTTCCAAAGAAATAACCAAAGTTCTTTCCTTTTTGAGTTTAACTTCAAACTTTTGACGTTTAAGCATTAGTTCATTAATTTGTTCCTCAAACGCAGAATAAATATTAGAATTTACCTTAGATGCATAATCAGAATAGGAAGAACCATGATCCTCCTCATCGGACAGGTATTGCTCTTTCTTCTTTGCCATGAAGCATAGATGAACTTGAGCATTCACTTCATTATGTGTCAATCTCAACCGGTGATCATCCTCTGTCATCTTTGATATTAGATCCAATTTTGGCAAACAAAAGAAGAACTCCATATAAAATAAGATATAAGAGAGAAATGAAGAACAATTAATCATAAACTCATATGATATGCTTTGATTGATGATCAATGGAGGGGAAATTGTAGAGAATACCACTTTAAACGTGAAGTCGACTCTCACGAACAAATAGTCTGTGTGTGTAAAAGTGTATTATCTCCCAGTATTTCTCTTATGACAAAGTGAGCCATGGGCATCTATAAATAGGGCCCATTTATAAGGAAAAGGATCAAACCCATAAACTAATTATAAAGCCCAAAATACAATTCTTTATAAAACATTCTATTGAATTGGGGCTAATTTGAGCTAACAATCTCCCCCTAATGTTTTATAAAGAAAGCATCATCTTAACAACTACCACTTGCTTTCTTTAGAAGCTTTGTTGTGTCGTTCTTCGAGCCTTCAAAGCATCGCAAGCTCCCCCTCAAATGTAGGCTCATATTCTTGAAAGACCGAGACAATTTACCTCTTTTTGTCCAGCTTTCATGACTCAACTTCACTGTTGTTTTTGACCATCAAGGATCCTGTTTGAGAGAAAACATAAAGCATGAACATTGAACTCCAGCATCTTAGATTTCCAACGAGCTTTGATTCATCCATTTTGGATGAAAAATGATTGAGTTATGCAATTTTTCCCTCAGTTGCGCATAACGGTGGTCAATGCAGAAAATTTGACTCTATAAACACCGTTGAGTAAATGTTCAGCTCCAATACTTAGACTTGAATAACAAAGGAGGTAGTGACAAACAGTTTGTCACAATAGAATCTTGAAACCATGAATAACCGTCGAGAGAATATCATTCTTGAAAGCGGAAAGAGCACGAGTGAAATGCAATACTTTCGGTCCAACACCCTAGCGTAGACTTTGACACTGATTCTGGCATATCAGATCAAGGAATTTGAGAAAACTCAAAGCATCAATGTAACACCCCAAATTTCGTTTGGTTTTGCGAAGTTGTGTTATGAAAAAAAAAAGAGGCTTCTGTTTCTGTCTACAGGGCGCACAGGTCGTGCGCCCTCCTTCAGAAAAGACGCACGGGTCGTGCGCATGAATCAGGGTGCGAGGCAGTGGCTTGCGCACGGGCCGTGCGCATTTCCTTCTTTGAGGGCGCACGGCTGTCAGGCCACTTTTGTGGATTGCTTAAATATCTAGAGTTAAGAGATATTTTCATAATATCTCAAACTCAGTTCTCTCTCTCTCCTCTTTTTCTCTTTTTCTCTTTCGATCTTCAAGGTCTCGTTTGGTTGCTAGTTTTCGGTGTTTCTAGCAAGGGGTCGGTGTTTTAAGCTTCACCTCTCCGTCGTGATCGTTATCTGGTTTTCCGGGTTTTATTCTGAAAACCTACCGGTGAGTTCCTACTACCATTTTACAAACTTTATACATGTCAAAACTCTTATTTGCGAAATCTGAAGTATTTCTACGGTATGATTTTATGTTCTCTACATTTTGATATAAATGAAGTTTTTGGTGATTTTCGGGGTTCCCGATCAGTTTTGACTAAAATGACTGGTTCCGCCTTATTAAAGTAAAATGATGTTTTATTTGCACATTATGTGGATATGTGAAAAGAATGTTTATGAACTCATTTTAATGATTTTCATTCTTACCAGAAGTTGAACTGGAAATGACATTTTGTTTATAAAATGTGTTTATACCATATGTATATTTATGGTTGGTCACATATGTTCTTGTGACGAGTTTGTACCATTACTAGTGGATCCCTAGGTTTTGAGTCGACTGTTTTGTTGGGATGTTATATTCCCCAACTTTGTAGCTATGGATCATATGTTCCTCGGGGGCAACTTGGTACGGTTATGTGAGGCCGGATACTAGCCATGGTTCATAGTGATCCTAGCGAAGGAGTATACATTGGTTTTGCGCTTGGGGCTTGATCTCACGTTGAAGCACGGACTTTTGTGTTCGTATCCGCGGATTCCAAATGTTTAGCTCATAACACGGATTTGTGGTCTACTTTGTGTTACACCACAATCCTTGGTAAAATGGTCCTTTTGTCATCATTTAATGAGTTTTGGACCGAAAAGGCCCGGTTGTGGCGAAACGTTATCTTTTATAAACTAAACCTTTATGAAAAGATTTCCTTATGATACTGATGTTTATATCTTTCGAGCTTTATAAACTGTATGTTCTCACCAGGCTTTAAGTCTGACACTTTTTCTCAAATGATGTGTATAACAGGTTTCCCTTAGCGGTGGGTTGCCGGGGTTTTGAGAGACGGGTTTGGTCTCGAGGCATTTTGAGATGACTAGTATTGATTCAGGGCATTTGCTAAGTCCCATCCTTTTGGTACATTATGGATCGCCAACTGATGTAATCTTGATATAGGTGTCTAGATTAGTTTGTTGACAAACTCTATATCGATACAGGTTTTTGTAAAGTCTTAAGGAGTGATCCCCTTCTTGGGAGTTTATTATCAATACGAATGTCATGTTTCCAAGTTTTTCAGGTTTTAATTTACTATGATTTTTAGGGTGTTACAGGTTGGTATCAGAGCTCTGGTTTAAGCGAACTAGGCATGAATGTAAGATGTCTAGACTTAGACTGAGTATGCTAAGAATTGATCTGTGAGATCGGGTAGAGCTTCTAAGATGGGTTAGTCTTAGAGTCAACAGAAAGTACGTTTATCAGGCGTTGTGGTGATCGTGACGAGAACTTTTATGTGTTATATGTTCATAATCTCACTTAGCTAATGTTATTATGAAGATATCGTACGTAAGTGTTCTTGAATTTCTCTTGCTATGACAATTGGTAATGTGGTAGTACGTTTCCTTTGTGTTTATTCAATCTCTCTCTTATCTCTTTCTCTGTTCTGTGAAGCAGTTCAGTATGGTGAATACGCGTGGTAGACCGCATACTCATGTTGATGGTCTGGAAGCGACATCCTCCACCGCTGATCAGCCGGAAGGAGTTGAGGTTGTCGTGCGTCCACCAGTTCAACATATAGTAGGTGGGGGGCCAGAGGTCATTCCGCGTGTGGACCTGGCGTCGTCCCACCCAGTTATCGGGGATGCTAATCCCCAGTCCGAGTTGATGGCCAGCATGATGTTGGCAATGAGGGAAGAAATGGCAAAGCAGCAAGAGTTTCTGCTGAAGGTGATTGAGGACCGCGATGTGAACAATCGTAGAAGTGAGACGGTTGTGGAAAACATCGTAGCAGGTTCTGGAGGCGCTGGTACAGGGGTCAGGGCTGAGGAAAACGGGATTGTTGGTACTCCGGGAGGTAGGAAAAGTTGTTCCTACAAATCCTTTCTGGGTTGCGGACCACCAGAGTTTTCTGGTTCCGACGACCCAATCTTGTGTGTGAAGTGGATTCGAGCGGTTGAGCAAGCTTTTGGCTCTTCCGAGTGCGGAGATGATCAGAGAGTGCGGTTCGGTACCCAACTGCTGAGGGATACTGCACTCATTTGGTGGAATTTCATCCAATCCACCCTAACTCCTGCAGTGTTGGCTCAGTTGTCTTGGGCCGAGTTCAAGAAGAAGTTGTTATAAGAATTCTGCAACGAAAGAACAATGGACCGAATTGAGAAAGAATTTCAGTCTCTGGTGAAAGGAAGCCTGACGGTGAGGGAATACACCCGTCAGTTCATGGAGAAGCTAGATCTGGTGGGGCACGCTGCCCCAACAGAGAAGGATAAGATGAAGGACTATCTGAATGGCCTACCTGCGGAAATGCAACCTATGGTCCACAATTCTAAAGCTTCTAACCTTCGAGAGATGATAGAAGAAGCTCAGTACATGGAAGAGATGTTCGCGAAGAGCAAATCTGAGAATTCCGTTGTGGTGTCTGATAAGAGAAAGTGGGAGGGCAGCTCAGTACCTCCCAAGTGGGCCCGACCTTTTGTTGGAAACCGTAACTTCAGCAGTTATCAGGAAGCAAAGTGGTGCCCGAAGTGTCGAACCAAGCATCATGGTAACTGTTACACCAATTCTCAAACTTGTTATAAGTGTGGGAAGTTTGGTCACGCTGTCAGAGATTTCCCGGTCAGAGGACTCGTCTGCTATGAGTGCAAGGCACCGGGGCATGTGAGAAGAGATTGCCCGAAGCTTGTGTCGGTTAGCACGCCAGCAAGGAAGGAGAACCCTCCTAAGGTTTCGGGTTGAGCTTTTCAGATGACGGCCGAAGAGGCCAGAGCATCTGCTGACGTGGTATCGGGTACTTTCCTTATAAACTCTGTACCTGCTCGTATTTTGTTCGATACGGGTGCCAGTTTCTCTTTCGTATCTGAATTGTTCCGCCAGAAAATTTCTATGCCCACTACTAGTCTTGAGGATGCATTAGTGGTAGAAATAGCCGATGGTAGTCAAGTTCTGATCCACGAGGTTCTGAAGCAGTGTACTCTTAGTATCGAAGGGAGAGAATTCTCGATCGATCTACTGCCGATGTTAATCGGGGGTTTTGATGCGGTGGTCGGCATAGATTGGTTGTCAAACAATCATGCCGAGATCGTATGTTCCAAGAAGATGATTCGACTTCCCAACCACTCTGGCGAAGTCGTTGTCATCTATGGTGAAAAGAGAAAGGATGAAGTGGCAATAATCACAATGGCAAAAGCACGCAAGTGTTTAGTTAAAGGATGTTCGTCTTTTCTAGCCTATGTGATCGATGCCAAGTTAAAGAAATCAAAGCTGGAAAATGTGAAGATCGTGCGTGAGTTTCCAGACGTCTTTCCGGACGACTTGCCCGGGTTACCACCCGATCGTCAGGTTGAGTTTCGGATTGATCTTGTACCTGGAGCGGCACCAATCGCTAAAGCTCCTTACCGTTTAGCGCCATCAGAGATGCAAGAGATGATGGCACAACTCCAAGAGCTATTGGAGAAAGGCTTTATAAGACCGAGTTCGTCACCTTGGGGAGCTCCGGTCTTATTTGTCAAAAAGAAGGATGGCACAATGAGAATGTGCATTGACTATCGTGAGTTGAATAAATCTACAGTAAATAACAGATATCCGCTTCCGAGAATAGACGACTTGTTCGATCAACTTCAAGGAGCGAGTTGTTTTTCCAAAATCGACTTACGTTCGGGTTATCACCAAGTGAAGGTAAGAGAAGATGATGTTCCGAAGACAGCTTTCAGGACGCGCTACGGCCATTACGAATTTCTTGTAATGCCTTTTGGTCTAACGAACGCACCAGCTGTGTTTATTGATTTAATGAATAGAGTATGCCGACCATTCCTCGACAAGTCGGTCATTGTATTCATTGATGACATACTCGTGTACTCCAAGAGTGAGTCAGAGCACGAGCAACATTTACGTGAAGTTCTGGAAGTGTTGAGAAAAGAAAGATTGTACGCCAAATTTTCCAGGTGCGACTTTTGGCTTAAAGAAGTACAGTTTCTGGGTCACGTAGTCACTCGGGTCGGAGTGAAAGTAGACCCCTCCAAGATTGAAGCTATGATGAATTGGGAGCCTCCTAAGAGTCCGTCCGAGATCCGAAGTTTCTTGGGTCTGGCGGGATACTACAGAAGATTTATCCAAGACTTTTCAAAGATCGCTTATTCCTTGACAGTTCTGACTCGGAAGAATGTGAAGTTTGAATGGACTGAAGCCCAAGAGAAGGCGTTCTGAATACTTCAAAAGAAGTTGTGTGAAGCTCTGATCCTGACGTTACCTGAAGGATCGGAAGATTTCGTGGTATAAAGCGACGCTTCAAAGATGGGACTGGGATGTGTGTTGATGCAACGAGGCAAGGTGATCGCTTATGCCTAGAGGCAACTTAAGATACACGAGCAGAATTATCCAACCCATGATCTGGAGTTAGCGGCGGTGGTGTTCGCTTTGAAACTTTGGCGACATTACCTTTACGGCACGAAATGCACTCTTTACACGGATCACAAGAGCCTGAAATATGTCTTTGATCAGAAAGAGCTGAATATGAGGCAAAGGCGGTGGCTCGAGTTTCTCAAAGATTACGACTGTGAATTGTTTTACCATCCCGGTAAGGCGAACGTGGTGGCCGATGCGTTAAGTCGGAAGGACTATAGCGGAAGTATTCGAGCTACCTATTCGAGGATCGAGCTAGTGTCTAGTCTTGTTGAGAAGATCAAGGCATCACAGGTGGAAGCACTGTTAGAAGAGAACCTAAAAGATGAAGTCATGATGAAGCAGCGTTTACTCTTAACGGAAGATAGCCGTGGAGTAAAATTGTTCAGCGGTCGTGTGTGGGTACCCAATATTGGGGGTAACCGTGATCTGTTGCTAGAGGATGCTCACAAGTCCAAGTATTCCATTCATCCGGGAAGTACAAAGATGTACAGGGACTTGAAGCTTCACTATTGGTGGCCGGTAATGAAACTTGATGTGGCGCGTTACGTTGAGCGTTGTGTGACGTGTTCGCAAGTTAAGGCTGAGCATCAGCGACCATATGGGAGTCTACAGTCTTTAGAGATTCCCGAATGGAAGTGGGAGCATATCACCATGGACTTCGTGATGAAGTTGCCTAAAACTCTTCGAGGTCACGATACCATTTGGGTGATAGTTGACAGATTGACAAAGAGCGCTCACTTCTTGTCTATGCACGAGACTCTACCGATGGATAAGTTAGCAAAGCTTTATATCGATGAGGTGGTCTCGAGGCACGGCATACCATTGTCGATCGTGTCGGATCGCGACAGTCGGTTCACTTCGAATTTCTGGGATGGGTTTCAGAAAGAACTGGGTACTCGAGTGAAGTTAAGTACGGCTTACCATCCGCAAATCGACGGGCAGAGCGAGTGAACGATCCAAACTTTGGAAGACATGTTGAGGTCTTGTGTCATCGATTTCGGGGGTAGCTGGGACTCTCACATGCCTTTGGTGGAGTTTGCTTACAACAATAGTTACCACTCGAGTATCGGAATGGCACCCTTTGAGGCCTTGTATGGGCGAAAGTGTCGGACTCCCGTGTGCTGGCTTGAAGCGGGAGAAAAGCAGTTCGCTGGACCTGAGATCGTGCAGGAGACTGCCGATAAGGTCAAGTGCATTCGTGAAAGAATGAAAGCGGCTCAGGATCGTCTGAAAAGCTATGCCGATAAGAAGAAGCGACCGATGGATTTCCAAGTGGGCGACCGCGTTATGCTTAAGGTGTCGCCGTGGAAAGGCATTATACGGTTCGGAAAACGTGGGAAGTTGAGTCCCCGTTTCCTCGGACCTTTCAAAGTGCTTAAGCGGGTGGGTTTGCAAGCTTACCAGTTGGAACTGCCACCGGAGTTGAGCAGAATACACAACACGTTTCATGTTTGCTACCTCCGGAAATGTTTGGCGGTAGAAGACAGCGTCATTCCCCTTTCAGAGTTAAGGGTAGACGAAGGTAACCGTTGTGTGGAAGAACCCGACGCCATCTTAGAGATAAAGTCTAAGAAGTTGCGTCACAAAGAAGTCACTTTGGTCAAGGTGCAGTGCAGTGGAAGCATCACCGAGGAGCAAATGTGACGTGGGAATCTGAAGAAGATATGAAGCAAAGATATCCTCATATTTTTGTATAGTTGGGATTTCGGGGACGAAATCATTCCCAAGTTGGGGAGGATTGTAACACCCCGAATTTCGTTTGGTTTTGCGAAGTTGTGTTATGAAAAAAAAGAGGCTTCTGTTTCTGTCTACAGGGCGCACGGGTCGTGCGCCCTCCTTCAGAAAAGACGCACGGGTCGTGCGCATGAATCAGGGTGCGAGGCAGTGGCTTGCGCACGGGCCGTACGCATTTCCTTCTTTGAGGGCGCACGGCTGTCAGGCCACTTTTGTGGATTGCTTAAATATCTAGAGTTAAGAGATATTTTCATAATATCTCAAACTCAGTTCTCTCTCTCTCCTCTTTTTCTCTTTTTCTCTTTCGATCTTCAAGGTCTCGTTTGGTTGCTAGTTTTCGGTGTTTCTAGCAAGGGGTCGGTGTTTTAAGCTTCACCTCTACGTCGTGATCGTTATCTGGTTTTCCGGGTTTTATTCTGAAAACCTACCGGTGAGTTCCTACTACCATTTTACAAACTTTATACATGTCAAAACTCTTATTTGCGAAATCTGAAGTATTTCTACGGTATGATTTTATGTTCTCTACATTTTGATATAAATGAAGTTTTTGGTGATTTTCGGGGTTCCCGATCAGTTTTGACTAAAATGACTGGTTCCGCCTTATTAAAGTAAAATGATGTTTTATTTGCACATTATGTGGATATGTGAAAAGAATGTTTATGAACTCATTTTAATGATTTTCATTCTTACCAGAAGTTGAACTGGAAATGACATTTTGTTTATAAAATGTGTTTATACCATATGTATATTTATGGTTGGTCACATATGTTCTTGTGACGAGTTTGTACCATTACTAGTGGATCCCTAGGTTTTGAGTCGACTGTTTTGTTGGGATGTTATATTCCCCAACTTTGTAGCTATGGATCATATGTTCCTCGGGGGCAACTTGGTACGGTTATGTGAGGCCGGATACTAGCCATGGTTCATAGTGATCCTAGCGAAGGAGTATACATTGGTTTTGCGCTTGGGGCTTGATCTCACGTTGAAGCACGGACTTTTGTGTTCGTATCCGCGGATTCCAAATGTTTAGCTCATAACACGGATTTGTGGTCTACTTTGTGTTACACCACAATCCTTGGTAAAATGGTCCTTTTGTCATCATTTAATGAGTTTTGGACCGAAAAGGCCCGGTTGTGGCGAAACGTTATCTTTTATAAACTAAACCTTTATGAAAAGATTTCCTTATGATACTGATGTTTATATCTTTCGAGCTTTATAAACTGTATGTTCTCACCAGGCTTTAAGTCTGACACTTTTTCTCAAATGATGTGTATAACAGGTTTCCCTTAGCGGTGGGTTGCCGGGGTTTTGAGAGACGGGTTTGGTCTCGAGGCATTTTGAGATGACTAGTATTGATTCAGGGCATTTGCTAAGTCCCATCCTTTTGGTACATTATGGATCGCCAACTGATGTAATCTTGATATAGGTGTCTAGATTAGTTTGTTGACAAACTCTATATCGATACAGGTTTTTGTAAAGTCTTAAGGAGTGATCCCCTTCTTGGGAGTTTATTATCAATACGAATGTCATGTTTCCAAGTTTTTCAGGTTTTAATTTACTATGATTTTTAGGGTGTTACAGGTTGGTATCAGAGCTCTGGTTTAAGCGAACTAGGCATGAATGTAAGATGTCTAGACTTAGACTGAGTATGCTAAGAATTGATCTGTGAGATCGGGTAGAGCTTCTAAGATGGGTTAGTCTTAGAGTCAACAGAAAGTACGTTTATCAGGCGTTGTGGTGATCGTGACGAGAACTTTTATGTGTTATATGTTCATAATCTCACTTAGCTAATGTTATTATGAAGATATCGTACGTAAGTGTTCTTGAATTTCTCTTGCTATGACAATTGGTAATGTGGTAGTACGTTTCCTTTGTGTTTATTCAATCTCTCTCTTATCTCTTTCTCTGTTCTGTGAAGCAGTTCAGTATGGTGAATACGCGTGGTAGACCGCATACTCATGTTGATGGTCTGGAAGCGACATCCTCCACCGCTGATCAGCCGGAAGGAGTTGAGGTTGTCGTGCGTCCACCAGTTCAACATATAGTAGGTGGGGGGCCAGAGGTCATTCCGCGTGTGGACCTGGCGTCGTCCCACCCAGTTATCGGGGATGCTAATCCCCAGTCCGAGTTGATGGCCAGCATGATGTTGGCAATGAGGGAAGAAATGGCAAAGCAGCAAGAGTTTCTGCTGAAGGTGATTGAGGACCGCGATGTGAACAATCGTAGAAGTGAGACGGTTGTGGAAAACATCGTAGCAGGTTCTGGAGGCGCTGGTACAGGGGTCAGGGCTGAGGAAAACGGGATTGTTGGTACTCCGGGAGGTAGGAAAAGTTGTTCCTACAAATCCTTTCTGGGTTGCGGACCACCAGAGTTTTCTGGTTCCGACGACCCAATCTTGTGTGTGAAGTGGATTCGAGCGGTTGAGCAAGCTTTTGGCTCTTCCGAGTGCGGAGATGATCAGAGAGTGCGGTTCGGTACCCAACTGCTGAGGGATACTGCACTCATTTGGTGGAATTTCATCCAATCCACCCTAACTCCTGCAGTGTTGGCTCAGTTGTCTTGGGCCGAGTTCAAGAAGAAGTTGTTATAAGAATTCTGCAACGAAAGAACAATGGACCGAATTGAGAAAGAATTTCGGTCTCTGGTGAAAGGAAGCCTGACGGTGAGGGAATACACCCGTCAGTTCATGGAGAAGCTAGATCTGGTGGGGCACGCTGCCCCAACAGAGAAGGATAAGATGAAGGACTATCTGAATGGCCTACCTGCGGAAATGCAACCTATGGTCCACAATTCTAAAGCTTCTAACCTTCGAGAGATGATAGAAGAAGCTCAGTACATGGAAGAGATGTTCGCGAAGAGCAAATCTGAGAATTCCGTTGTGGTGTCTGATAAGAGAAAGTGGGAGGGCAGCTCAGTACCTCCCAAGTGGGCCCGACCTTTTGTTGGAAACCGTAACTTCAGCAGTTATCAGGAAGCAAAGTGGTGCCCGAAGTGTCGAACCAAGCATCATGGTAACTGTTACACCAATTCTCAAACTTGTTATAAGTGTGGGAAGTTTGGTCACGCTGTCAGAGATTTCCCGGTCAGAGGACTCGTCTGCTATGAGTGCAAGGCACCGGGGCATGTGAGAAGAGATTGCCCGAAGCTTGTGTCGGTTAGCACGCCAGCAAGGAAGGAGAACCCTCCTAAGGTTTCGGGTTGAGCTTTTCAGATGACGGCCGAAGAGGCCAGAGCATCTGCTGACGTGGTATCGGGTACTTTCCTTATAAACTCTGTACCTGCTCGTATTTTGTTCGATACGGGTGCCAGTTTCTCTTTCGTATCTGAATTGTTCCGCCAGAAAATTTCTATGCCCACTACTAGTCTTGAGGATGCATTAGTGGTAGAAATAGCCGATGGTAGTCAAGTTCTGATCCACGAGGTTCTGAAGCAGTGTACTCTTAGTATCGAAGGGAGAGAATTCTCGATCGATCTACTGCCGATGTTAATCGGGGGTTTTGATGCGGTGGTCGGCATAGATTGGTTGTCAAACAATCATGCCGAGATCGTATGTTCCAAGAAGATGATTCGACTTCCCAACCACTCTGGCGAAGTCGTTGTCATCTATGGTGAAAAGAGAAAGGATGAAGTGGCAATAATCACAATGGCAAAAGCACGCAAGTGTTTAGTTAAAGGATGTTCGTCTTTCCTAGCCTATGTGATCGATGCCAAGTTAAAGAAATCAAAGCTGGAAAATGTGAAGATCGTGCGTGAGTTTCCAGACGTCTTTCCGGACGACTTGCCCGGGTTACCACCCGATCGTCAGGTTGAGTTTCGGATTGATCTTGTACCTGGAGCGGCACCAATCGCTAAAGCTCCTTACCGTTTAGCGCCATCAGAGATGCAAGAGATGATGGCACAACTCCAAGAGCTATTGGAGAAAGGCTTTATAAGACCGAGTTCGTCACCTTGGGGAGCTCCGGTCTTATTTGTCAAAAAGAAGGATGGCACAATGAGAATGTGCATTGACTATCGTGAGTTGAATAAATCTACAGTAAATAACAGATATCCGCTTCCGAGAATAGACGACTTGTTCGATCAACTTCAAGGAGCGAGTTGTTTTTCCAAAATCGACTTACGTTCGGGTTATCACCAAGTGAAGGTAAGAGAAGATGATGTTCCGAAGACAGCTTTCAGGACGCGCTACGGCCATTACGAATTTCTTGTAATGCCTTTTGGTCTAACGAACGCACCAGCTGTGTTTATTGATTTAATGAATAGAGTATGCCGACCATTCCTCGACAAGTCGGTCATTGTATTCATTGATGACATACTCGTGTACTCCAAGAGTGAGTCAGAGCACGAGCAACATTTACGTGAAGTTCTGGAAGTGTTGAGAAAAGAAAGATTGTACGCCAAATTTTCCAGGTGCGACTTTTGGCTTAAAGAAGTACAGTTTCTGGGTCACGTAGTCACTCGGGTCGGAGTGAAAGTAGACCCCTCCAAGATTGAAGCTATGATGAATTGGGAGCCTCCTAAGAGTCCGTCCGAGATCCGAAGTTTCTTGGGTCTGGCGGGATACTACAGAAGATTTATCCAAGACTTTTCAAAGATCGCTTATTCCTTGACAGTTCTGACTCGGAAGAATGTGAAGTTTGAATGGACTGAAGCCCAAGAGAAGGCGTTCTGAATACTTCAAAAGAAGTTGTGTGAAGCTCTGATCCTGACGTTACCTGAAGGATCGGAAGATTTCGTGGTATAAAGCGACGCTTCAAAGATGGGACTGGGATGTGTGTTGATGCAACGAGGCAAGGTGATCGCTTATGCCTAGAGGCAACTTAAGATACACGAGCAGAATTATCCAACCCATGATCTGGAGTTAGCGGCGGTGGTGTTCGCTTTGAAACTTTGGCGACATTACCTTTACGGCACGAAATGCACTCTTTACACGGATCACAAGAGCCTGAAATATGTCTTTGATCAGAAAGAGCTGAATATGAGGCAAAGGCGGTGGCTCGAGTTTCTCAAAGATTACGACTGTGAATTGTTTTACCATCCCGGTAAGGCGAACGTGGTGGCCGATGCGTTAAGTCGGAAGGACTATAGCGGAAGTATTCGAGCTACCTATTCGAGGATCGAGCTAGTGTCTAGTCTTGTTGAGAAGATCAAGGCATCACAGGTGGAAGCACTGTTAGAAGAGAACCTAAAAGATGAAGTCATGATGAAGCAGCGTTTACTCTTAACGGAAGATAGCCGTGGAGTAAAATTGTTCAGCGGTCGTGTGTGGGTACCCAATATTGGGGGTAACCGTGATCTGTTGCTAGAGGATGCTCACAAGTCCAAGTATTCCATTCATCCGGGAAGTACAAAGATGTACAGGGACTTGAAGCTTCACTATTGGTGGCCGGTAATGAAACTTGATGTGGCGCGTTACGTTGAGCGTTGTGTGACGTGTTCGCAAGTTAAGGCTGAGCATCAGCGACCATATGGGAGTCTACAGTCTTTAGAGATTCCCGAATGGAAGTGGGAGCATATCACCATGGACTTCGTGATGAAGTTGCCTAAAACTCTTCGAGGTCACGATACCATTTGGGTGATAGTTGACAGATTGACAAAGAGCGCTCACTTCTTGTCTATGCACGAGACTCTACCGATGGATAAGTTAGCAAAGCTTTATATCGATGAGGTGGTCTCGAGGCACGGCATACCATTGTCGATCGTGTCGGATCGCGACAGTCGGTTCACTTCGAATTTCTGGGATGGGTTTCAGAAAGAACTGGGTACTCGAGTGAAGTTAAGTACGGCTTACCATCCGCAAATCGACGGGCAGAGCGAGTGAACGATCCAAACTTTGGAAGACATGTTGAGGTCTTGTGTCATCGATTTCGGGGGTAGCTGGGACTCTCACATGCCTTTGGTGGAGTTTGCTTACAACAATAGTTACCACTCGAGTATCGGAATGGCACCCTTTGAGGCCTTGTATGGGCGAAAGTGTCGGACTCCCGTGTGCTGGCTTGAAGCGGGAGAAAAGCAGTTCGCTGGACCTGAGATCGTGCAGGAGACTGCCGATAAGGTCAAGTGCATTCGTGAAAGAATGAAAGCGGCTCAGGATCGTCTGAAAAGCTATGCCGATAAGAAGAAGCGACCGATGGATTTCCAAGTGGGCGACCGCGTTATGCTTAAGGTGTCGCCGTGGAAAGGCATTATACGGTTCGGAAAACGTGGGAAGTTGAGTCCCCGTTTCCTCGGACCTTTCAAAGTGCTTAAGCGGGTGGGTTTGCAAGCTTACCAGTTGGAACTGCCACCGGAGTTGAGCAGAATACACAACACGTTTCATGTTTGCTACCTCCGGAAATGTTTGGCGGTAGAAGACAGCGTCATTCCCCTTTCAGAGTTAAGGGTAGACGAAGGTAACCGTTGTGTGGAAGAACCCGACGCCATCTTAGAGATAAAGTCTAAGAAGTTGCGTCACAAAGAAGTCACTTTGGTCAAGGTGCAGTGCAGTGGAAGCATCACCGAGGAGCAAATGTGACGTGGGAATCTGAAGAAGATATGAAGCAAAGATATCCTCATATTTTTGTATAGTTGGGATTTCGGGGACGAAATCATTCCCAAGTTGGGGAGGATTGTAACACCCCGAATTTCGTTTGGTTTTGCGAAGTTGTGTTATGAAAAAAAAGAGGCTTCTGTTTCTGTCTACAGGGCGCACGGGTCGTGCGCCCTCCTTCAGAAAAGACGCACGGGTCGTGCGCATGAATCAGGGTGCGAGGCAGTGGCTTGCGCACGGGCCGTACGCATTTCCTTCTTTGAGGGCGCACGGCTGTCAGGCCACTTTTGTGGATTGCTTAAATATCTAGAGTTAAGAGATATTTTCATAATATCTCAAACTCAGTTCTCTCTCTCTCCTCTTTTTCTCTTTTTCTCTTTCGATCTTCAAGGTCTCGTTTGGTTGCTAGTTTTCGGTGTTTCTAGCAAGGGGTCGGTGTTTTAAGCTTCACCTCTACGTCGTGATCGTTATCTGGTTTTCCGGGTTTTATTCTGAAAACCTACCGGTGAGTTCCTACTACCATTTTACAAACTTTATACATGTCAAAACTCTTATTTGCGAAATCTGAAGTATTTCTACGGTATGATTTTATGTTCTCTACATTTTGATATAAATGAAGTTTTTGGTGATTTTCGGGGTTCCCGATCAGTTTTGACTAAAATGACTGGTTCCGCCTTATTAAAGTAAAATGATGTTTTATTTGCACATTATGTGGATATGTGAAAAGAATGTTTATGAACTCATTTTAATGATTTTCATTCTTACCAGAAGTTGAACTGGAAATGACATTTTGTTTATAAAATGTGTTTATACCATATGTATATATAAACTAAACCGGTTGTGGCGAAACGTTATCTTTTATAAACTAAACCTTTATGAAAAGATTTCCTAATGATACTGATGTTTATATCTTTCGAGCTTTATAAACTGTATGTTCTCACCAGGCTTTAAGTCTGACACTTTTTCTCAAATGATGTGTATAACAGGTTTCCCTTAGCAGTGGGTTGCCGGGGTTTTGAGAGACGGGTTTGGTCTCGAGGCATTTTGAGATGACTAGTATTGATTCAGGGCATTTGCTAAGTCCCATCCTTTTGGTACATTATGGATCGCCAACTGATGTAATCTTGATATAGGTGTCTAGATTAGTTTGTTGACAAACTCTATATCAATACAGGTTTTTGTAAAGTCTTAAGGACTGATCCCCTTCTTGGGAGTTTATTATCAATACGAATGTCATGTTGCCAAGTTTTTCAGGTTTTAATTTACTATGATTTTTAGGGTGTTACAATCAAAGTCATACGTCTATGTTTTAGATATCCAAAGAAACCGGACTCATGTCATTTGTAACTCTGAATAAAAAGTAGTGTGTGTGTTTCCGAAACAGAAACAGTGCAATGTTGTCAGAAAATCTGAAAAATTCGGGCTTCAGGCTCTTTGCTCATTTAGACCTCTGGACCATCGACCTCTAATGTTCGTGTTCAGGTCTGGTCCCCCCCCCCCCACCCCCCTTCTGCTCTTCAGAGGTTTTGGTCCACAGAGGCTCTATAAACAACTTAAGAGCCTCTCTGTGCCTCTTAGGAGCATCTCTGAATATCAACTTTTGCATGCTTTGGACAGCCTACAGAGGCTCTGTGCATTAGCCTCTGATGTGCATAATCTGCACTTTTGAACTTCTGCACATGTTTGGACTGTTTTGAATATCCTCTGCTCATATCTTTTGAGATACCACATAACCATCTTCTGGACAGCTTCTGATCATGTGCATAGATGTCTTCTGCACAAATAGCCTCTATGTGTGCATAAGCACCTCTGGACAACTTCGGCAGAGTTTCTGGACAATCTACAAAGGCTCTGCAATCTACCTCTATACAGCAGCAGCCTCTGCACACTTCTGAATTAAATAACAAACTCTTTTGAATGAACAACATCACGATGAATTCAGAAGGAATTTTTCGAACACTATTCACTCTGCACATATCACACTTAAACTCTGTATGCACTTTGTAATATGTTAATTTGTTGCACACACTGGAATGAACAACAACTTTCTGTTTGGCTCAATTCTTGGAATATCATTGTTAATCTGCATATTTCAAATGGACAGCAGCAACGGAAATCTGGAATTAAAAAAAAATCTGCATCCCCTGCAGATCTGAACACAACAGATTTGCATAACATGTGCAAATTTTGGACAGTCCGTAAACTTCTACACATGAACATTGAAATATGATATGTTGTCAAATAACTATGCACATTTCAGACACAGCTTTTGGATACTTTTTAGAGTTGTTCGAACTATGTTCTCCTGCATTTTTCGAATATATGATCAACAAGAACAACAACATTCTGAAATCTGTGAACATAGATTGAAATCTGGAAATTCATGATCTTCTGCACCATTTCAAATACGTCATTTGATCACTGGACTGTTCTGTTTTGAGATTCTGTTTTAAACCAAACAGCAGAATCTGTTTGGACAGCGGAAAATTTCTGCTTTTAATCGATTTCTGGAACGACATAAACTCAATCTGGAAGGCTTTCTCGAATACTGCACAAGAACAGATTGAAAAACCTGCTGCTCCATTTCAAATCTGTAATAACTCTGATTTTTAAACTGTTGGTGCACAAAAAAAATCAAAAATGGACAACAACTTCTGGAAAAACTTTTCAAACTTCTGTTGCACACTTCTTTGAATCTGTTGTCGCACCCCTTTTTTATACCCAATATATGTTAGCACAATGGATAAGCAGCTTCTGTTTACACATCAGCCCAAAGAAGGTGTTGCAATCTTTTTGCGAAACCAATCATCAACAGACTCTGGGAATTTGACGGATTGGTATTGCAGTAAATTATTGAAATCCACTGTAGATGCACAAGCGATCTGTTTGGTCAAATGTGGAAGAAGAAATGGCATCTCTTTGAACACAACAACTTGATAGAACCGATTATGTTCAAAACTTCTTTCATGATTAACAACAGATTTGAACAATAGCAACACCACTGCACTTTATATATTCTGGACAACACCTTATCGAATTCTCATGATAATATGTTTGATTGTGGGATGGTAGGATCCTGAAGAATATCAGATTTAGAGCCAATAGCAGTAGCATCCCTTTGAATCGATTCAGCAAGTTTTGTGGAGACCCACATCTCTTTGCTGTACTTTTTGAAAACTTTGAACTGCAGCAACTATGATATGTCCAAATTTTGTTTTTCGAACCAACTAAAAATATTTTGTTAATGTTGAGAGATCCTACGGCAAAATCTCGAATACTTAATCAAATTCTTGACCAAGCTTGGGACAATCTGTTTTTCAATTGGTTTCACAATTTTGACATGCACAAATCTAAGAACTTGTTGTCACAACATTAACATGGGCTTCAAGGTCACCTCGACAGCAACAAACTTTATGTTTTGTTTATAATTTTCCATCAACAGAAACTCAACACATCCCCATGATCACTTCGAATCTGCTTTATCAAAAGATTGTCTCACAGTAACCTCTTTCAAGGAATGAAGCAACATATATTTTCCCTTTTTTCTGTTGGTTATGGATCTTGTTCAAGATAAATGGCAATTACTTGGGAAAATTTCCTACAACAATATTTTATCTCTTGAACCAATTTTTTTTAAAGTCTGTGAGATGCACACTTCAATGGTTGTCATTAATAATCTGTACATGACATTGATCACTTGAACAAAATCAGAATCACAGGACTTGCACACTTTCAAATTCTGAAATCTGAACTTTCATGTTTCAAAGTCTACACATAATAAGCTTGAAATCTGAATGGTCCATGATCTGCTGCACTTATATAAAACTCTTCATGATAACTAAATTGGTTTGATCATAGATCAAAAACCAACAAGTCACAAAATCATTAGACTAGGAGCCTAGGAGGATTGATGACTGATTTGAGCATTTGCCAATCCCAAACAGATCCAAAATCTCACAAACCAAAATCTGAGTAAAAGGAGAGTCCGATCTCGGATTTAAATAAAGTTCGGATCAAATGATCGACAACCTTACTACCAAGATGCAAAAATTGCTATGGACTAAAGCACACACAAGGATGGGATCATAGATCAACCATCTACTTAGTGCTTATCAAATTTTAGACCAATAAATGAGAAAGTATCAAAACACACACATGTAATCAATCTGATCAAATTTAATCCAAATAAAATCAAATCTTCACATAGGCATTTCATCAAACATGTGGTGTGCAGAATTCAGATTTGTGTAGAATCAAACAAATATTCTATAAAAGATCATCCAAATCACATCTATGTCAAAAAATGGATCTCAAATAAGATCACATAAATGATATTTGAGTGTAGGCTTATGTGATTGAATAAATCTAAGCACCAAAACATCAAAATAATCATCTAATCTTCAATTGTTGCCATAGATGACCAAATACACCTGGGAAAGAGAAGATTACATGAAGCGCAAGTACCCTCATTTATTTAAGGAAGAGTCAGTCCGGAAACAACAGTCATTAATTTCGGGACGAAATTCTTCGAAGGAGGGGAGACTGTGACACTTGTCAAAATCTGAATCATAAGGTTAGCATCCTTTGATTTATTAGAAAATATATTATAGTATTTTCACTCCTAGAATTTAATTAAAATCATTAAGTTAAAAGTTTTCCCGAAAAATTTCGGAAGTCGCGTAGAATACCCGGTTCGGACTGATAACTGACCATTACATCTCAGAAATGCCAGAAATTATGTTGGAAGTCTAAATTACATAAAATAATAGGATTTCATTATTTTTAAAATAAAATATATTTATTAATTTATAATATTCATTTTTAGCCTAAACTGAGAATTGAGAGTTACGGTTCTCAAACTTATCTGATTATTTAACCAAATTTACATCATAATCATAATTTTTATATTTTTGAAAACATTTTGGTGAATCATGGGCCACTTGGCCGAAAATTATAACCCCTCTCTCTTTTATTTTTTTTATTTAAAAACCAATTAAGAGAGTTAATTCATGTTCAAACTTCTACACAACCCCTCATCTCCCTCTCCTCTCTTCTCCTTTCTCCTAATCGGCCACCACACACCACCACACACCACCACCGAAATTTCAGGAAAATCTTCAAGGAAAACCAAGGTTTTAACACCCTATTATATCAAGAATTCAAGTTTTCATCTCCTTTTGTGAAGGTAATCACTTAACATTCTCATTTTTTTCAAGTTTATTATCAAAAAGTTTGTATGTTTCATATCCTTTCATGTAAGTGATGTATAATCCAAGTTTTGGAAGTGAAATGGGATGCATTTAGTATCAATATATTTTGCTAATGAACCATTGAATGATCTTCCAATGAAACTAGGGTTTTTAAGTGTATTATTTTGGGATTTTATCAAGAAATGTTAATTTTATGAAATGTGGTATTTGGTCCACGAAATTTTAATAATGTTGGATTGAAATTTATGTATTTACATCAATTTTGAGTATAAATAAACTCTTAGGATTAAGAGCATCTAAAGTGGTGTAATATCACTTAATTAGTGATTTTGTTGTCATGCATTTATTTGGATGAGCATCATAGGTTGCTATGAGTCGAAAAAGTATAGTTTTCATCTTAAAGTCATTTTATAATTGATTAAGATGTGAGGGCATGTGGTTATATCATAAACCAAGTGCAAAAATGATCATCTTACCATTCTTTACAAGTTTGATTTTTACCACAGTGCTGTCCAGAAAAAAAAATGCACCTACTTTCATGATGCATAACTCAAGTTCTACTCATCAAAAATTGGGTATTTTGCTACTAAACCCCAGTTTAAGGTGTTAGTAATCCTTAGAGTCAAGAATCACCCAAAATGGTGGAGATTTGGTCATCCAATTGGATTTTAGAAAAAGATGGTGCAATCTGTCCAGAAATGGCAGAATCATACACCCAACTTCTAAAGGCAATAACTCCCTCAATTCTTGTCCAAATTGGGTGAATCTTTTTCCACATGATAGGTTTTTGAGTTAGCTTTGCAACCATATATGGCTCATTGCATAATTCTGAGCTTTGGTATCCCAAATATAAGTTGCAAGTGAAGTGTGTCATTAATCTGAAAATCAGTAACATTCTGTTTTGTGGAATTTAATTGAGGTATCAAAACACCTCTCCAAATCATGAAATTTTGCAGATTAGTTCTTAACTCAGTATATTAATTCCTATAAAAATTTGATTATTTTTGGTATTTGGGAAGTGTTATTTTGAAGCTCATTTTGTGATCACAAATTCTGGACAGCAAGTGCTGAATCCAGAAAGTTGATCTTAAAGCCTTAAAGGTTTATGTTTTGGTGTTCATTTTTGGTATTTCAATTCTAAATTTCTATGTTAGACAACTATATAAACATAAAGGCATATATTGAGATGTAGAAATGGTTAAGTTAGGATTATAGATGGTTATTGACATTGTGGTATTCCTTTATGCAAATTATTCTATAGGGATAAAGGTTCCGGGCTAGAGAATTGCATTGTCTTATTCCTTAAGTATCATCATCATCCAAGGTGAGTATTCACAGCCCCACTTTTACCGTTCTAATTGATTTTGGGGTGGAAAGCATGTCAAATTACTTTTGTAAAGATTCATGAGATTGGTTATAAAGTATTGCATATTTATCAATGTATGAGGCTTTATTATAAGCATTCGGAAATATAATGGTATGACGTATAAGAAATGTTGGTATGTTGAGTATCAAAGAGTTAGTCCCCTTAAGCACTACTATTAACCCAAAAATTGGGCCTATAGTATTAGTGGATAGTGCTATTTGGTCTGACAAACCCACCTCATGCTGACGAGTAAGGGTGCACTATACTAGAGATTATGACTATCCATGTGGCATAGACCACCGCTGAGTTAGTTCATTGGGCGTTGAAATTGGTCAGGGACGGTTTAGTAGTGGCTCAACAAGTTTTATCAATACCGACTCAAGTCATACGGAATTTAAAATGGCAATACTCATGAATTTCTTTTAAGTTTAAAAGTCGAATTGTACAAAATGCTTCAATTATCAAAATTTGGTATATGAAATGATTTGTGCATATCTAAAACCTGTGAACTCACCAACTCTTTGTAGTTGACCTTGATTTTATACATGATTTTCAGGAATCAAGAAGGTAAACAACGATGTTTAAGCCGCGTACTTCATGTTTTGACGCAAGATTATTTTGTTTTATATATATATATCGTTATGTCTAAGTCTTTGGGAAGTGTAAACAATGATAAATACTATGTTTTGATATTGTAATGCTTTTAAAAGATCAATGCATGATGGTATGACTTTAATCTTGTGTTATGAGATCGGAGATGTTATGCCTCGTGTTTCCGCTTTAGCGGGGTGCGACACCGAACTAAAGAAAAGTTTCTTCAATTGACTCTGATACCAATTGTTAGATCCCATTTTGGCAAACAAAAGAAGAACTCCTATAAAATAAGATATAAGAGAGAAATGAAGAACAATTAATCATAAAGTCATCTGATATGCTTTGATTGATGAGCAGTGGAGGGGAAATTATAGAGAATACAACACTAAACGTGAAGCCGACTCTCATGAACAAATAGTTTGTGTGTGTGAAAGTGTATTTGTTAGCACAGAATTGTTGGATTCAAGATCATAAAGATTGAAGACAAAGTTCAAGAAGTCAAATGTTGAGAAAGTCAACTCTCACTGAAAGTCAAAGTCTTTTGTTAATAAAGTCAAAGTCAATTGTATTGTGTCTTAGTATAAATAGTTCTCATTTGTAATCTTTGTAAGGAAGTAAGTCATTCAAGCGTGTGGGAGCATATCAGAGAAGAACTGATTAGAATATCCTTCTAGAGAGAGAAAGTTTGTATTCATTTGAGGTTTGAATTGAATCAAACAGGTAGCTAATTCAATCTTTTTGTTTGTGTATTTGCAATTAGAATCTTGATTTCAGGGACACTCAATTGGTATCAGAGCATATCCAATTTTTGAAATCTGATCAAGAAATGTCTCAACACTGTGTTATTTGATTTTGAGTCGAATTTTGAGATTTAGTGCTAATCTGGTGTTGAATTTGATTAGGTTATGTGTCATTAGTATAATCAATCGAGTCTATGTACTTTAATTTTAAAATTGCAATGTAATTGATTGAGAATTTCGAATTTTTGTGATTTTCCAATTCACGAGTTTCACGCACTGTGTTCGATTCAAATTGTATCATTTTGTGTTTGTTTTTGAAATTCTTGCATTGTAATCATTTCTAGTATTGTAATCAAGCATTCCTGCAAAATCTTGAGCTAATTGACAAAGGTTTGATCGAAATCAGATGGAAAAATCAAGTTTTTGTTCGACAGACTGAAGAACACGCAAGATTCATCAAACGCGCAAGTTCTTCAAGAAACGCGCAAGATCTGTGAAACGCGCAAACTTGATCCGGAAGAACGCGCAAGTCGAAGGATTGATTTTGGCAAGAAACGCGCAGAGGGTTATCTGCGAGTTCTAGAAACGCACAGATCGAAGTCTGTGAGTTTGAAGATTGGGAAATTTTTCTAAGTATTGAAACGTGCACGTAGACATTAGAGAGTTCTACAAACGCGCAAGTCTAAGCTTGCGAGTTTCTTCGGCAATAATGATCTGCGAGTTCATTCAATCTGCGAGTTTCAGAAAACGCGCACGCTACCATTAGCGAGTTTCAGAGATTATTTCGACCTGCGAGTTTGTCAAAATACGCAAACCTTTGCTTGCGAGTTTCATAAACGCGCAAGCTTAAGCTTGCGAGTTTCTCGGTAAACAGTGTGTTGCGAGTTTAGGCATCTGCGTGTTTTAAGCTTCTATAGTGCTTTGCGAGTTTTAACACTTAGTCAAAATTTCTGAATTTCTGAATTTTCTATATTTCAAGATTTCTTGTATTTTTGAGATTTCATAATTGGACTAACGATCATTTTTTTTTTCAAGTTCTTTTTGTTAACAGATATTCAAGATGAGTTTTTCAGCTGAAGAGGTAAAGGATTTCACTGTAATGATTTCATGACCACAATGGAAGCTATGATGGTTAAAGTTGAAGACCTTCAAGATAAATTGATAAAGGAAAAAGACAGAGTTGCTAGAAGAAATGAAAAGATCTTTGAACTTAATAAGTCTGTTATTGGAAACAAATATCTGATTGATTCTCTACGTAAATCTGCTTCAGATTTTAAACATGAAAAGGATTGTTTTGAAAAGAAGATTTTTGATGTTGAATCTAAACTTTCAAAGTCTGATTTAGAAAAGAAAAAATTTGTACTAACTGTTTATAAATTGTTTATAAATTGCAGGTTGAGAACGAGAGCCTAACGAAAAAGGTAAATGATTTGGAAGCTAAACTTCATGCGATAGGTCAAACAGATCACACCATTTTTCTAAATGCACCCATTGAAGAGGCTGATGTTAAAGAGAAATAGGGATTAGGTTATGATAATCCTCATTACCTAGAAAAAGCTATCAGAAAACAATCAGCTTTATATAATGCAAATTATATGTATTATGCTGATAAATATCCTCATTTGAAACCCAAATTTGTTACCAAATTACCAAAAGAAGTTGAGGCCAAAGAAACTGAGAAGAGAAACAATGGAAAGAAAATGCAACTACCATTTCGCTATGAAAAGCTAAATGATAGTTACCATTCTGACACACCAAAAGTTCTTTCAGATGACTATTTTGTTAGCTATTCTGTTACTGAGATGGAGGCAAAACCTGCAACTGCAAAAGTTTATGTTCCTCCACTCATTCTAGAAAGCAAAATAGTTGAGCTTGAAAATGTTTTATTTGAAGAAAGAATTTTGGTTGATATTGACCAAAATGTGTTTTCTATTGTTATAAAGAACACTGTTTGTCAATTTAAATCTAAAATGTGTTCTAAAGTTTCGAAGGCACCTCAAACTTCGACTGATAACTTTGATGACTTATTTGAGTCTTCAAATGATTTTCTAAATTTTGATGCAGGGTGTATAGAGGAAATTGATATGTTTGACTTCAATGCACCACTTCCAGATCATTCTCCTTCTATCATTAATGATGAAAGCTTTGAAGACAAGGAACAGAGTCTCATAATTGAGAACACTGAGCTTCAGAAGAAAATATCAGATTTGGAAATAAAAATGGCTAAGGAGAAAGGTGAGTTTGAAAAGAAGTTTTCAGAACTTTCCAAGAAGAGTTTTGAATAAAAGAAGACTCTTGAGCTTAAGTGCATAAAGCTTTCTGAGCAAGTTACTGATTTTGAGAAAGTAATAATCTTGGAAAGAGAAAAGTTTACCAAAGAGAAGAAGGCCATTGAACAAAAGAATGTGGGATTTTTCAAAGAAATATCCGGCCATAGAAACAATGTCGAGAAGGACTTTGAGAAAGGAATATTTTTGAGGAAGAGATAAAGAAGCTGACTGTCAAGTTATCTGAACTATCTGAAAGTGTGTTAAAAGAGCAGAAAACGAAGTCTGAATTCGAAACGAAGATTGACCAACTCGTCAAAGAAAGAGACAGTTATTCTTCAAAGGTAAAAGAGCTTCAAGATATTGTTTCCATGATGGTGGTGGTGGCTGAGCATAAGACTCCAGAGTCACTTATCCACTCACCTAGAGATGATTCAGTTGAATCTGAATGTTCATTTAAGACAGCTGCAAGCTCACTTCATAAGAATGTTTCTTCAAAAAGGTCAGTCAAATTTTCTAGTCAGATTCATACTACTAATATTTTCTATGATAGAAAAATAGATGGTTCAGGTACACATAGAAAAAGGAGATATAAAGAAGAGAAACTTGTATGGAGAGTGAAACCAGTGGATGATGAAGAGAAGAAAGATGAAAAGAAAGATGAGCTGAAAAGTAAAAAGTCATGTGTACAAACACATACTGCATAGAAGAACAATGTACATAAAGATAAACCTGATCATATATACATGAAAGATCAATTAATCAGGTTATCAGGTAAGAAATATTACTGTTCTTACTCTTACTGTTGTACACATGATCATGTTCACAAGACAAGTGATCATTTCTGGTATGGTTCTTATTCTGTTACTCCCATTCGAACTGCAACTAACACACATGGACCCAAATACCAGTGGGTACCAAAGCCGAAAAGTGAATCTGTGTTGCAGGCACCTACAGTAAAGGGGGAGTAAGACAACAAAGGCTTCTAAGTAAATCATCTTAGGACCCGTACTTCAACAAAGTTTGACTTCTAAACACAACAGTTTAGGACTCGTACTTCAGTGATCAAAAGACCTTACTCCTGTGCTGATAAGAGATTGTACTCCAAAACTCCAATAAGGAAATTAACCATCAAGGGGGAGTCCATATTTTTCTGAAATATTTTGCATCTGATAGATATGATGAACTACATTTCAAAATAGAATTGTAGATCTCTATCTTGTGCTGTTTCATTGACATATTTGAGATGCATAATTTCAGGGGGAGTAAAGGTGATGACTTATGATTGCTTCATATCAGAACTCGTACTTTAATTGTTTTACTTCTTTATGTCTTTTACATTTGAATAAGTTTTTGTGAATAAAGTTGCTTTGACATGACTTTGAGACTTGTCCAGAATGAGAGAAGCTATCAAGATCATATCTTTATGACTTCAGCTGACTTCATGAGATTTAAGACTACACGAAAAGGTTAATTTCTTATCTTAATCTCATATATGGTTGAAAGAAGGACAACTTTCAATCATAGAAAACATGTTCTTAAATGTTCAAACCACTTCCCGATTCTTAAACAGATTTCATGAATTGGAAGTGTGCTTTTAAATGTTTTCATTTTATTTGTACTTAAATGATTACAAACCGTGTGTTTCCAAAGATAAATACTTGCGTCTTGTCTTTTCTATATACTTTCAAGAATTCATATACACCGGTTTGATTTATTATTCAAATTGTTCTTACCATGTCTCAAATTTGAAACATATTTTTCGATGGTAAGACACCCCGCTTGTACTTCGAAGAATTTTGAGCGTAATTTCATTTCAAGACTTGTCTATATCTTGGTTCGTATAGACACATATCTGTTATTCTTGACCATAAGCTTTGATTGCTAAATCATATCATTTCTGATCATTTCATACAATGTCAGATTTTCAAACAAGTTTCTTGCATTCATGTTCATTCTTTCAATATACTTGTTTGAAAAATACTTCAATGTTTAAAAATGTTCATTTTTTTTTCATGATTACATCTATGAGCATACACATATTTGACCCATATTTTCCATGTCTTAAATGTTCAAGTTAAACCATATTGAGCGATATTATGCTATTTTAGGATAATACATGGGTTCTTTATGCTAGGACTTAAATGAACCTTCTATGGAATCACGTTACCCAGTGATTTCTACCCAAGAAGTTATTCTATAGTGATTGAGTGTGAGGAGTCTAAAAGAAATGAGTGTGGGATGTGTGACGAGGTAAAATGGAAATGAGAGTTTGGTTAGATGTGAGTTTAATGATTAAAAAGAAAGAGGGTGTGAGATCAGAGTAAAAGAATATCAAACTCTGCACCAACTACTTTCTGTGTCGGGCAGCCACATTACTAATGTTTCACATTTATTCGTGAACATTATTGAAACAGGCAAATAGCCCATGCCAACTCTTGTTAAAACCCCACCAACCACTCATTTTCTTCTTAAAAAGAAAGTGTTTCATATTTTTAGGGGATGCAACATATAATCTATCTGGTTTTCATTTGGAAAATCTGGATATTGAAAAAGAAGGAAGTCTGCCCCACCTTCGCACTTCAATCATGCACATTGAGTCTGTGTTTATACTACTGTTGTCTCAGTGGTTTACATAATTTTGAGCCTTTATAAGCATATGATGACTTAATTCTTTCTACACTTGCACGAACACACAAGGAATTTGTTTTCTTGTCATAACATTCATAGAAATTGCCTTTGTGGTGTTTCGATGATTGGATGGAAGCCCTGGGGGAGTGGACATCAAAAAGCTCCTTTCCTTTGTGTATCTGTTACACACAGTGACTTAGTGTTACTGACAGGCATTTTAACTGATTCATTTGTTGATTCAGGTGTTACATGAATATTTTGTCTGGATTTGAAAAGATCTAGATGGATACATTATTCGAATTGGCAAAGGATTAGAGGCTCAGCTTGACAGATCAATGGTCAGAACAGAATTTCAAAGACATTTCTTGATAAAAGTTTTGATGATATCGATGCTCTATTCATCAAAAAGGGGGAGATGAATTACAGAAATGTCTGAATCAGAAATTTCAAAGATTTGAAAGTTTGGATAAAGAGTTGAAGAATATAAAGTTCAAAGATTGAAAGTTTGGAAGATTTTTTCTAGCAAAGTCAAAGATGTTTAAAGAGGTGCTGATTTTCAGAAATTTTCTTTGAAGATTATTTGCTGAAGCAAGTTGAGCTAAATCTGAAGATAATTTCTTTCTAAAGTCTGAAAGAGTCTTGTGATGATTCTGAAGAGATTATTGAAGATTGTTGGTATTTCTTGAAGATAAAACATCATGAATGTCTAACTCAGAAAGATTCTTGTTTTGGGTGATGTTAGTAGCAACCCGCTTCCACTCAGACCTTAAATGATTCACAAACTTAATATTAAGGTCAATGTTTTTCATGTGAATGCCATTCTTTCTCAACTCATGAAGCAAATCTCAATGTTTGTCATGTGAATGCCATTCTTTCTCAACTCATTAAGCAAGTTACAACATGTACTCTCCAACAGCTCTCCTTCTCTACCTTTATAAGATTCATAATTCGATAGGCAGTTTGTCACCTTAATTTGAGTTCCCATGTCAATGTCCTACATTTGCTTAGAGATTTCATCCCACATAGATTTAGCCATTTTATGACTTTCAACACTGGTATAAACCTCATTTGTCATTTGTCAATTGTCAATCCCTTCATCGGATTGGATCTAGCCAATTTATCTGCTTTAAGTCGATTTTTCTCTTTATCAGTCAACTTAGCTGGATCCTGAGGAATTTATCTTGCTAGAATAGGTGGATTCCAGTTGGAACTGCAGGTACATCAACAAGAATTATGCTAATGAACGAATAAGTGGTGGAACGTGTAGAACCACATATTGGATCCCTCCAGTGTGACTCCGACAGAAACAATAGTACGGTGCCTAGTATCCCAGGGAATAATAGACAAACTTAACATGAGCCGAGGAAAGGCTGGATGGAATTAAGCTCGACCAGCAGGAGATGTTGGTACCATCATCTTTAGCATGGCTAACTGGGGTGCTGATGATTTAAGACGACTAGGAACAAGAATAGGGTCAATAGTCTCCGCCATTGCAGGTCCTTCTCCTTCCGCTGAGATGACCCTCTTTTTGTTTTGTTTGTTCACCTCCGAGATGAAGATGTTGGTGATTTTAGTGAAATCATCGGTCATTTTGTGTAATTGGATTCACAAGATAATAATGGGGTTGGTAGCTAAGCTATAACACGAGTTAGGAGGTGTGGAGTGAACACTCGTGTAAGCTAACTATAACCCGGGATAGTTGGATGGTCGTTTGGTGGTTTGTAACTGAAAAAGAGCACCGGACGGGTTATGCCGCGGGTTAACCAGCACGGCTACCCGCGCTGTGCACTCGATTGCGGGGTTGAAATAGTGCACCGGGCGGGTTATGCTGCGGGTTAACCCGTATGGCTACCCGCGCCGTGCACTGGTTTGTGGGGTTGAAACAGTGGCCCAGGTGGGTTATGCCGCGGGCTATCCCGTGCGGCTACCCCCACCGAGAACTGTTACAGATTTCATTTTTGTAACCCCCTAATCCTTTTGTAACCCCCAAAATCTCTTTGTAACCCCCACCATAAAGTCCAACAAATAATGCCATTGAATGGAAATTATTATTGGTCTTTAAAATAGCGTCGGTTACGATTCTCTAGGTGTTTAAATAGGATCGATTTCTGCCAGAATCGAGACCGGTGAATTGAGATTATCCTCGAGTGAATTTTGTGATACCTAGGCAGAATAGGGTCGAAATATCACTTAAGGAAAGCGAGTTCTCATGCGATCTGACATTCTTATCCAAGTCGATTACTCTCTCATCCTTCTCTCCATCGAATTATGTGACCCACACTCCCCAACAATCATAAGTGATATTTCTCACCATTAGAGAGATGGCGAGTGATCAGTCCGTGAGAGATATGACGACCAAGTTCACCAATCTTGAAAAATTCGAAGGTGTCGACTTTCGAAGATGGAAGAAGAAGATGCATTTCCTGTTGACGACATTGAAGGTAGTGTACGTGCTAAGCACTCCTATGCTGGAGGTGATGGAAGACGAGACGTTGGAGATGACCCGGCGTTGCGGTAAATGGGAGAACGACGACTACATCTATTGTGGCCACATTTTGAATGGTATGTGTGACTCCCTCTTTGACATTTATCAAAACGTCGAATCTGCCAAAGAGCTATGGGACTCTCTTGAGTCCAAATACATGGCGGAGACACCTTCTTGAGGTTGGGAGACACCTCTATGGTTTCCCTTTGGATATTCTCTGATGAAAAATGCTCCATCAGAGGGCTTGTAGGTTTTGAGGTTGAGGATACAAGAAGGGAAGGAACCTTCTGTATCTTTTCCTTATATAGTATGGTAATTGGGAATGTTGGTTTGACAAAAGAAATCTGAAGATTTATGCTTTGTAGTGGAAGGTATGGATAGGTCATCAGTGGGTTGGTCTAATGAGGGCTTTGACCCTGATGCCTTACCTTCTTGATTGTGGGACACCACCATCATTGTTGAGAACAATGGGGTGTCAACTCCTTCAGAGTCCCTAGCAGATCTTCTCATGTTTGAGAAAACCTTGCCTTTAGGGGGTTTAGGTACATATACCTCATCAAAGTGAGGTATGTCCGTCAATTCATTATTAAGTACTTCTTGTACAAACCTTGGATACAGATAAAAGCTTTTTGATTGATATCCAGGTTTGACATTAAATCATTGAAGATCATTTTTAGGTATAGAAAACTTACATTAGCAGTAGTAACACTTATCAGCAGCATTAACACAAACTGGCAGTAGTAACACATACCAGCAGCATTAACACAGTCTGACAGTATTCACTGAACTAGAAGTACTAACTACCTTTCAGTATTAGCAACCTTTTTCACTTTTCTTACCTTCTGCTGGATCAAAAGTAACATGTCCTCCATCAAATCTTTTGAAGAATTTGAAGACAATCCATGTTCCTTGTTATGTGCCAAGAGCAACCATTATCTTCATTCCAAATGCTCTTCCTCTTGAGCTTTTGATTGCCCTGCACACTTGATAAATCAGTTAGTCTTTGATGGAACCCAAGCCAAAGTGGTCTTGGGTTGACCTTTCTCATTAATATAATCTGTCAGTTTGGTCTGAATGAGTTGTTTAGGAATCTCATGACTTGAGTACTTTGTCAAGATTATAGGCTTGGCTGCATTACTACTAGAAGCAGCACTAGCCTTGTTAGCAGTACTAACTTGGTTAGCAGTACTAATCAAGTTAGCAGCATTATTCTTGTTAACAATACTATCTGGGATAGCAGTACTAACAGGTTTCTTTGCAATTGGAACCCAAACTTGAGCAAAGTTGTTTGCTTTCTTTGTCTTTAAGTTACTCCTTTGTTTATTTGAAGTATTTTTCTTAGTTTTAGCAAACTTGTTTTGAACATGAGACTTTTTAGGTGCTCTGTTCTCAGCCATTTGATTCCTTCCTTGCTTCCTATAACCAAAGGAGTTTTGAGTTTGTCTTTGAAAATTTACTCTTTGGTTTATAGGATTGAAATAACAGTATTTGGCAACATGATTAAGTTTTCCACAAATAAAACAAGGTTTTGGTCTATTGATTTTACTTAGATCAACCCCTTGTTTTTGTGCCCACTGATTATTCCAATTTCTCTGATTTCCCCTCCTTTTTTTCATGTTTTTGGGGCTCAGATTTATTGCAAGTACACTGTTTGCAAGGGACAGGATTCACAACTGTTGTCTGTTTGTAGTGGACCTTACCAGACTTTCCCTCTGTCTTTTCTATGTCCTTAGATTTGACCCAAGTCTTTCCACATCCCTCATTGGTGATAATGTGATTTTCTAGGGGAATCTCACCACTCACAGTGTTCTTCTTACTCTTATTATTAGAGTACTCTCCTTCAGAGTCTGTTTCAACCACCACTTTGTCTAATGGATCTACCTTAGTGGCTTCATCAGACAATTCCTTCCTATTCTTGGTCTCTAGCAAGTCTGATATAGGAGGGATGTAATTGTTGTTGTATGGTGGTGGTGTGGTGTTATAACCTATTCCTCTTCTAAGTTTGTCATGGATTTGAGTTTGGAGCAAAGAGTCCATTGCTTTAGAAGCATTGGAAAATTTCTCAATATCCAGCTTTGCTATCTCAAACTCACTCTTTATCTTCTCATTCTCCTCTTTAGACTTTTTCAGTTGAAGTTCTAGGTCATTCTTCTCCCACTTCCAGTAATTTGTATCATAAGAATGTTGAAGTTCATTGGCTTGGAAAACTTTGATCTGTTCCTCAAAACTCTCAACAATTCTTACATAATCTTTTATATCTCTCTCTAATCTTTTAAGGTCATCACTCATTGTCTGGTTGTGATCCCTGTACCTTTTAACAGTTTCCATACAAGTTTTAGAGCAAAGATTAGACATTACCTCTGTGGGGATTTCTGTGCTTGAAGAATCTGAAACTTTAGCCATTGATGATTTCTGATTTCAAGGAAGAATGATGATTGCAGGTTTCTGAGAATACTAGCTCTGATACCACTTGTCAGGATCGAATTCTCAACAAGAATTAATTCTCAGAAACAATATCAAAGAAGTTTGCGGAATAACACTTTGATATTCTATGAAACAGTAAATCAACACAGAAAATATGAATAATAAACTGTAAGCTTTTATTTAATGCTTTGAAGTTACAAGATTACTCACTCAACCTCAATATTGATGAACAGGCTCACCAATACGAATTCTACTTCTCTAGAATTAGGATCTATGCCTTGAGGTTGATTTTCTCTAAAAGAATGAAAAACAAAAGTTAGAATGAATAAATTAATTTCTATCTAAACTATTCTATCAAATCTATACATATACTGAATAAAAAGATAATTACAATAAATAAAATATCTTCAGTATATCTTCCATCATTATCTTCAAGCTTCCATGTATATCTCTAAGCTTCCATGTATATCTCTAAGCTTCCATGTATATCTTCAGATTATCCAGCTGTTATCCTTTCATGCAGATCTCCATCTTATAAGCAGTATTAATCATAAGCAGCATTAATACTCTGAGCAGTATTAACTCTAGCAGTACTAACCATGCTCAGCAGCATTAATCTCTTCAAGCAGTACTAACTTTGAACTAGCAGTACTAATCTTGTTGAGCAACATTAACCATCAACTAGCAGCATTAATAACAAAAGTACTAACTAGAAGTATTAACAACTAGAAGTATTAACTGTTTTCTTCTAGCAGCATTAACTAGAAGCATTAATATCAGAAGTACTAACTAGAAGTATTAACAACTAGAAGTATTAACTGTTTTCTTCTAGCAGCATTAACTACAACTAGCAACATTAACCACAGAAGTAGTAACCGTGTTGAATATTAACTTCAGAAGTATTAACCATGTTGAACTAGAAGTAGTAACCATGTTGAACTAGAAGTAGTAACCATGTTGAACTAGAAGTAGTAACCATCCTTGGCATATTTCAGACCCAACAATCTCCCCCTAACTTAACTTTTCAAAACTGAGAAGTTAAGTTCTTCAGTATAGGGTCTTTATGATAATTTCAAAACTTTCTGCAATTACTAGTTCTTCTTGATTCAGTTTCTGCTGTTATCTTCTTTTCTGTTTCTGTTGTAGTTACTGCTTTGTTTCAGCTTCTTCACTTATCTCCCCCTCAAAATAAGATTTCATATCAACTTGATTCTCCTTCTCAATTCTTCTCAAGTTCAGATGTTTAAGTCTCCCCCTTTTTGAAATAATCATGATCTTTTCATCTCTTTTATCCCCATAATTTGATTGTGAACTTTCAGACAAATTGTACCAAGTGTATCCATCAATTCTTTGTAGTTAAACTGTCCTCACCTCCTTTAGGTGTGTTTACCACCCTTGAAGGATCCTTGGATCTTTTAGTAGAGATCTTCTGCCTAGCAAAAGCACCTTCTACTCCCTTGGTTTCTTGGCACCTGGGACCTTTAGATAATTACTCATCTAAAGTTGCCATGGGGAAGGTCTTAGATATGTTCACACTGTCCTGTCATGCACTTTGTGCAAAGTCAGTAGTGTGAGCCTTACAACCCATATGCTCTTGCATCTCCTTATTGAGCACCTTCTTGGGGTTGGGAGACACCCCTATGGTTTCCCTTTGGATATTCTCTGATGAAAAATGCTCCATCAGAGGGCTTGTAGGTTTTGAGGTTTAAGATACAAGAAGGGAAGGAACCTTCAGTATCTTTTCCTTATATAATATAGTAATGGGGAATGTTGGTTTGACAAAAGGAATCTGAAGATTTATGCTTGGTAGTGGAAGGTGTGGATAGGTCATCAGTGGGTTGGTCTAATGAGGGCTTTGACCCTGATGCCTTACCTTCTTGATTGTGGGACACCACCATCATTGTTGAGAACAATGGGGTGTCAACTCCTTCAGAGTCCCTAGCAGATCTTCTCATGTTTGAGAAAACCTTGCCTTTAGGGGGTTTAGGTACATATACCTCATCAAAGTGAGGTATGTCCGTCAATTCATTATTAAGTACTTCTTGTACAAACCTTGGATACAGATAAAAACTTTTTGATTGATATCCAGGTTTGACATTAAATCATTGAAGATCATTTTTAGGTATAGAAAACTTACATTAGCAGTAGTAACACTTATCAGCAGCATTAACACAGACTGGCAGTAGTAACACATACCAGCAGCATTAACACAGACTGACAGTATTCACTGAACTAGAAGTACTAACTACCTTTCAGTATTAGCAACCTTTTTCACTTTTCTTACCTTCTGCTGGATCAAAAGTAACATGTCCTCCATCAAATCTTTTAAAGAATTTGAAGGCAGTCCATGTTCCTTGTTATGTGCCAAGAGCAACCATTATCTTCATTCCAAATGCTCTTCCTGTTGAGCTTTTGGTTGCCCTGCACACTTGATAAATCAGTTAGTCTTTGAGGGAACCCAAGCCAAAGTGGTCTTGGGTTTTCCTTTCTCATTTATATAATCTGTCAGTTTGGTCTGGATGAGTTGTTTAGGAATCTCATGGCTGGAATACTTTGTCAAGATTATAGGCTTTGCAACATTAATACTAGTAGAAGCACTATCCTTGTTAGCAGTAGTATTGGTTGCAGCAGCACTATTTCTGTTAGCAGTACTATCTGGGATAGCAGTACTAACAGGTTTCTTTACAATTGGAACCCAAACTTGAACAAAGTTGTTTGCTTTCTTTGTCTTTAAATTACTCCTTTGTTTATTTGAAGTATTTTTCTTAGTTTTAGCAAACTTGTTTTGAACATGAGACTTTTTAGGTGCTCTGTTCTCAGCCATTTGATTCCTTCCTTGCTTCCTATAACCAAAGGAGTTTTGAGTTTGTCTTTGAAAATTTACTCTTTGGTTTATAGGATTGAAATAACAGTATTTGGCAACATGATTAAGTTTTCCACAAATAAAACAAGGTTTTGGTCTATTGATTTTACTTAGATCAACCCCTTGTTTTTGTGCCCACTGATTATTCCAATTTCTCTGATTTCCCCTCCTTTTATCATGTTTTTGGGGCTCAGATTTATTGCAAGTACACTGTTTGCAAGGGACAGGATTCACAACTGTTGTCTGTTTGTAGTGGACCTTACCAGACTTTCCCTCTGTCTTTTCTATGTCCTTAGATTTGACCCAAGTCTTTCCACATCCCTCATTGGTGATAATGTGATTTTCTAGGGGAATCTCACCACTCACAGTGTTCTTCTTACTCTTATTATTAGAGTACTCTCCTTCAGAGTCTGTTTCAACCACCACTTTGTCTAATGGATCTACCTTAGTGGCTTCATCAGACAATTCCTTCCTATTCTTGGTCTCTAGCAAGTCTGATATAGGAGGGATGTAATTGTTGTTGTATGGTGGTGGTGTGGTGTTATAACCTATTCCTCTTCTAAGTTTGTCATGGATTTGAGTTTGGAGCAAAGAGTCCATTGCTTTAGAAGCATTGGAAAATTTCTCAATATCCAGCTTTGCTATCTCAAACTCACTCTTTATCTTCTCATTCTCCTCTTTAGACTTTTTCAGTTGAAGTTCTAGGTCATTCTTCTCCCACTTCCAGTAATTTGTATCATAAGAATGTTGAAGTTCATTGGCTTGGAAAACTTTGATCTGTTCCTCAAAACTCTCAACAATTCTTACATAATCTTTTATATCTCTCTCTAATCTTTTAAGGTCATCACTCATTGTCTGGTTGTGATCCCTGTACCTTTTAACAGTTTCCATACAAGTTTTAGAGCAAAGATTAGACATTACCTCTGTGGGGATTTCTGTGCTTGAAGAATCTGAAACTTTAGCCATTGATGATTTCTGATTTCAAGGAAGAATGATGATTGCAGGTTTCTGAGAATACTAGCTCTGATACCACTTGTCAGGATCGAATTCTCAACAAGAATTAATTCTCAGAAACAATATCAAAGAAGTTTGCGGAATAACACTTTGATATTCTATGAAACAGTAAATCAACACAGAAAATATGAATAATAAACTGTAAGCTTTTATTTAATGCTTTGAAGTTACAAGATTACTCACTCAACCTCAATATTGATGAACAGGCTCACCAATACGAATTCTACTTCTCTAGAATTAGGATCTATGCCTTGAGGTTGATTTTCTCTAAAAGAATGAAAAACAAAAGTTAGAATGAATAAATTAATTTCTATCTAAACTATTCTATCAAATCTATACATATACTGAATAAAAAGATAATTACAATAAATAAAATATCTTCAGTATATCTTCCATCATTATCTTCAAGCTTCCATGTATATCTCTAAGCTTCCATGTATATCTCTAAGCTTCCATGTATATCTTCAGATTATCCAGCTGTTATCCTTTCATGCAGATCTCCATCTTATAAGCAGTATTAATCATAAGCAGCATTAATACTCTGAGCAGTATTAACTCTAGCAGTACTAACCATGCTCGGCAGCATTAATCTCTTCAAGCAGTACTAACTTTGAACTAGCAGTACTAATCTTGTTGAGCAACATTAACCATCAACTAGCAGCATTAATAACAAAAGTACTAACTAGAAGTATTAACAACTAGAAGTATTAACTGTTTTCTTCTAGCAGCATTAACTAGAAGCATTAATATCAGAAGTACTAACTAGAAGTATTAACAACTAGAAGTATTAACTGTTTTCTTCTAGCAGCATTAACTACAACTAGCAACATTAACCACAGAAGTAGTAACCGTGTTGAATATTAACTTCAGAAGTATTAACCATGTTGAACTAGAAGTAGTAACCATGTTGAACTAGAAGTATTAACCATGTTGAACTAGAAGTAGTAACCATCCTTGGCATATTTCAGACCCAACAAGTTGTCTCTTCTATAACTCGGTAGTCACTTGTGCATAGAGGAATCTCTTCGGGCGCAAGAGACTGAGAAACCTAAGATCAAAGAGGTTTCTGCACCTTCAGTGAACATGGTGGAAGAGGGAAAATCCAACAACTTCAAGGGAAAATGCAAGTTCAATGAAGCTAAGAGAGGTCCCAGCAAAAAGGTTAAATTAACTTGTTGGACCTGTGGGATGACCGGCCATCTCAAGGCGGATTGTCGGGTTGTCAAGAATAAAAGTGGAGCAAGCTCAAGTGGTGGTGGGAAAGGATCCAAGGATCAAAACCCGCGCAAGGACAGTTTCTTGACTTTGGTTTTAATTCAAATTTGAATTATGTACCACTAATATCGGAATCATTTTATGTGTAGGATGATGATGATGCTTGGTGGATTGACACGGGTGCCTTGAGTCATGTGTGTAAGGATCGACGTTGGTTCACTTCATTGGAACCGGTTGAAGACGGATACGTGCTCCACATGGGGAACGAGTCAAATGCTCCCATTTTTGGTCGCGACTTAGTTAGGCTAGAGTTTAGTTCTAGCAAAATAATTGAACTTATTGACGTTTTGTTTGTACCACAAATTCGAAAGAATTTGGTTTCCGGTAGTGTCTTGAATAAGTTAGGATATAGGAAAGTGTTTGAATCCGACAAGTTTATCTTGTCAAAAGGTGGCTCTTTCTTAGGATTTGGCTATTTGTTAAATGACATGTTTATGTTGAGTTTGGATAAAAATAATTTTGTTTCAAATTCTGTTTATGTTGCAAATGAGAATTATGTTGATTCTATTTTATGGCATGAAAGGCTTGGTCATGTTAATTTTAAAAGAATGGTTGAAATGTCATAAGACGGTCTTATTCCGGCTTTTGACGTTAAAACCGAAAAATGTAAAACTTGCATGTTGACAAAGATCACTAGACAACCTTTTCCTAACGTGAAAAGGAACTCGTCGGTGCTTGAATTAATTCATAGTGATCTTTGTGATTTGCATTCAACTCCGTCTTTTGGTAATAAAAAGTATGTCGTTTCTTTTATTGACGACACTTCACGTTTTTGTTATATTTATTTATTGCACTCAAAAGATGAAACGTTAGAAAATTTTAAGATTTATAAAACGGAAGTTGAATTGCAAATAACGGTTTTATTAAATGTTTACGCACCGATCGTGGTGGGGAATATTACAACCCCATGTTTTTCCAACCCGTAGGAATTATTCATGAGACTACGACGCCTTATACACCACAACAAAATGGTGTGGCAGAACGGAAAAATAGAGTTCTCAAAGAAATGGTGAACTCTATGTTATCCTACTCGGGATTGAGTTAGGGATTTTAGGGTGAAGCCATGTTAACGGCTTATTATTTATTAAATCGAGTTCCTAATAAAAGGAACAAGATTACCTCATATGAACGTTGGTTCAAGAAGAGGCCCAATTTGAATTATAATCGAGTTTAGGGTTGTCGAGCGGTTGTTCGACTACCCGAACCCAAAAGGAAAACCTTGGGTGAAAAGGGTATTGATTGCATCTTTGTTGGATATGTCGAGCATTCCAAGGCCTATAGGTTCTATGTTATTGAACCTAATGATTCTATAGCAATTCACACCGTTATAGAATCGAGAGATGCATTGTTTGATGAGACTAGATCCTCTTCAATACCTAGGCCAAAGGACATAGTTCCAAGTACTAGTGTAACTAGTGAGGTTGAAGAACAAGCAATTGTTCCAACCGAATCTCCGATGCTTCAAAGGAGCAAAAGAGTAAGGATTGAAAAATCCTTTGGTCCTGATTTCCAAGTGTACTTGGTAGAGGGATCAAGAGATGAGATCGGGTCACAATTCTCTTACTGTTATAGTATTGAGGAAGATCCAAAATCATTTGATGAGGCTATGAAGTCTCATGATATTGCTTTCTGGAAAGAAGCAATAAATGATGAGATGGATTCCATCATGGGGAATAATACTTGGGTATTATCGGACTTGCCACCGGGTTGTAAACCGTTGGGATGCAAGTGGATCTTCAAAAGGAAGATGAAATCCGATGGATCAATCGACAAGTTCAAAACTCGATTAGTAATCCAAAGCTTTAGACAACAGGAAGGCATCGATTATTTTTATACCTATGCCCCGGTTGCAAGGATCTCCATGATTAGATTTTTGATAGCCTTAGGAGTTATCCACAATTTAGTGATTCACCAAATTGATGTCAAAACGGCATTCTTGAATGGTGACTTGGAGGAAGAAGTTTACATGAAACAACCGGAAGGTTTTGTTATGCCCGGGATGGAGCATAAAGTGTGTAAACTTGTAAAATCATTGTATGGGCTTAAACAAGCAACCAAACAATGGCATAAAAAATTTGATGAGGTTATCTTGTCCAACGGTTTTATGTTAAACCAAGCGGACAAGTGTGTAGATAGCAAATTTGACACATCCGGTAACAGAGTAATCATTTGCTTATACGTTGATGACATGTTGATCTTTGGCACCGACCAAAATCAAGTTGATAAAACCAAAGAGTTTTTGTCATCAAGTTTCTCCATGAAAGATATGGAAGAGGCGGAGGTGATCCTTGGAATAAGGATCAAGCGTGAGAACAAAGGGATTGCAATTACGCAATCTCATTACATTGAGAAAGTATTAAAGAAATTTAATTGCTTTGTTTATTCTCCGGTGAGTACTCCAATTGAACCGAGTGTAAAGCTTATGCCCAATTCAGGTGAAGCGGTGTCACAACTCGAGTACTCAAAGGCTATTGAATGCTTGATGTATGCCATGACAAGCACTAGGCCGGATATCGCTTTTGCCGTAGGCAAGTTGAGTAGGTATACTAGCAATCCTAGTATACATCATTGGCAAGCGATAAGACGAGTATTTAAATACTTGAAGAAAACCATTGATTATGGTTTGTCATATGTCGGGTTTCCTTCGATATTAGAGGGATATTCGGATGCAAGTTGGATCACCAACTTAGAAGATCACTCCTCTACAAGTGGTTGGGCGTACTTACTTAGGGGAGGTTCCATCTCATGGGCTTCCAAGAAGCAAACTTGCATCACGAGTTCGACTATGGAGTCGGAATTTGTGGCATTAGCCGCTGCCGGTAAAGAGGCAGAGTGGCTAAGGAATTTAGTCCATGAAATTCCGTTATGGCCGAAACCAATATCCCCTATTTCTATCCGTTGTAATAGTGAAACTACTTTGGCTAAAGCTTATAGTCAAGTATATAATGGAAAGTCTAGACACATAGGTGTTAGACATAGCATGCTTCGTGAGCTAATCACGAATGGGGTGATTTTGGTTGAATTTGTTCGGTCGCAACAAAATCTAGCGGACCACTTGACGAAGGGGTTAGCTAGGGACTTGGTCCACAAGTCGGTAATAGGGATGGGATTAAAGTTCATCTAAATCTCTAACGGTGAGACACCCAATTCCCTTCTAATACAACGTTAGAAGTTGAATTCAATGGGAAAGATCACTCTAAGGGATTGGAGCACAAAATAATCATCCCAAGGTATGTGCTCGGTACTGCAAGTGAAGGAGGTAATTGTTCTTTTGTAAAAGTGCATGTGCAGGTGCATGATGAAAGGAACTACCTATATGAGTGCGAAGTGTGGCCGCTTCAAGAAGCTTGGACTTGGCTTTGATGCACTCACAAATGGATAAGGACACATGGCATGTATAGTGTCAAGTTTAAACTTTAGAGAATCTTTTAAATTCATGTGTATGTTATTTTCAGGTACTCAAATGGGTAGAAGGGTTCAATCCATAGGACACCCAGATTCTCGAATATTTTAAATGTGTAATGTACTAAGATGGAAATTCAATCTTTTAGATATTTTCATTTATGCATGAGTTTGTTTTGCTATATTAATTTTGTTTGTGAATCAAGGATTGCACTAAAATAGGGGAGGAATGTTGGTGATTTTAGTGAAATCATCGGTCATTTTGTGTAATTAGATTCACAAGATAATAATGGGGTTGGTAGCTAAGCTATAACACGAGTTACGAGGTGTGGAGTGCACACTCGTGTAAGCTAACTATAACCCGAGATAGTTGGATGGTCGTTTGGTGGTTTGTAGCTGAAACAGTGCACCGGACGGGTTTTGTCGCGAGTTAACCCGCACGGCTACCCGCACCGTGCACTAGATTGCGGGGTTGAAACAGTGCACCGGGCGGGTTATGTCGTGGGTTAACCAGCACGGCTACCTGCGTCGTGCACTGGTTTGTGGGGTTGAAACAGTGGTCCGGGTGGGTTATGTCGTGGGCTATCCCGCGCGGATACCCGCGTCGGGAACTATTGCAGATTTCGTTTTTGTAACCCCCTAATCCTTTTGTAACCCCCCAAAATCTCTTTGTAACCCTAACCATAAACTCCAACAATCAATGCCATTGAATGGAAATTATTATCGGTCTTTAATATAGCATTGGTTACGATTCTCTAGGTGTTTAAATAGGATAGATTTATGCCAGAATCAAGACTGGTGAATTGAGATTATCCTCGAGTGAATTTCGTGATACCCAGGCAGAATAAGGTCGAAATATCTCTTAAGGAAAGCGATCTCACATTCTTATCCAAGTCGATCATTCTCTCATCCTTCTCTTCATCGAATTCTATGACCCACACTCCGCAACAGATGATAGATTGACGGGGTTTTCAGGGAGCTTCATATGGATTGTAGGATCCATAGTTGGACATTCCTGAAGTGAAAGTAGCATTTCTGGACCTAGTTCTTGATGATCGATAAAATCCAGAAATCTATCCTTTCATTGAGAATAATCTTGTTAGAGAATAAAAATGTTGGATACAAGATCATAAAGTCTGAAGACTGAAGTCAAAGCAAGTCAAAGCTCAAGTCAACTCTTATAGCATAGTCAAAGTCTTTTGTAATAAAAGTCAAAGTCAAAGTGTTGTTATATTTTGTTGTGTAAGTGTTTTGTGTGCGTATAAATAGGGATATGACTAGAGTTAGTTTAACAAGTGGTAAAAAGTGTTCAAAAGAGTTTTTGTGTGTGTCTTGTAAGAGTGTTGTATGCAGATAGATTCTAGAGAGAGAAATTTTTCAAGAACCTGTATATGAATTCTTGAATTGAATTGAAAAACAGTTTAATTGATTTCCATATTGTCATCGTAATCTTTCTGTGATTAGAACTTGAATTTTTGGGATTAATAATTGGTATCAGAGCAGAGTTCAAATCGAAATCATTCAAGAATATGGAGTTTCACACTGTCGTCTGACATTTGATCGAGTTTTAATTATTGGAGTGTAATTGTGATTGTAATTGATTCAATTGAGTTCGTATCATGTTTTAGACAAATCTTGTATAGGTTTGAGAATCATTTGCACTATAATTGTACATCATTTTTGAGATTTTGTTCATTTGAGAATTCACGAGTCCTAAAGCACTGTTCATATTCAATTTGTACGTTTGACTGAATTTCTTTGAAATTCCTTGATTGTAATAGGCTCGAATAGTGTTAGTGATCAAATTGGCAAAGTTTCAGATCGTAATTCAAAGATTTGATGGGTTTTTGAGAAGATCAGAGTGATTTTTAGTCGAGATTCGAAGAACTCGCAGAAACCTCAAGAACTCGCATCAAGAACTCGTACCAAGAACTCGCAGATCAAGAGATTTCGCATCTTTTTTTGTCTGAAAATTTCACAAGTATAGAATTCGCATGATAGTGATATACGAAATGTGCTGAATTTGCATGTGTGTGTTACAAGAAATCCTTAGAATTTGTACAAGCTTGTGTACGAAAAGTCATAATTCGCATAAGTTCTTTATACGAAAAGTTTGTTGAAAAATTCTCTAAGGAAAGATTTCGCATAAGGGTGATATACGAATTCCTCAAAATTCGCATAAGAAGTGTTAAAGTTTTCTAAGTACAAAATTCGCATAAATCTGTTGTGCGAAAAGCTTATGCGAAAAGTTGTTTTTCAAAAAAAAATTCTAAGTCCAGATTTCGCATAGTGTTGTGTGCGAATTCATGGAACTCGCATATAACTACGTGTGAATTCTATAGTGTGCAAATTCTGAATTTTGTGTGTGTGCGAATTCTGAAGTTTGTTGTTTGTACAAATTATGGCCTACGAATTCTGTGTATGCGAATTGTTTTTGTCTAAGTGTGACGTGCGAATTCCATACTTAGAAGATTTTTGGAATTTTATTCTCTGAAAATTCTTTCTAAGTTTTTCTGTATTCTGATTTCAATTGAACTAATGATCATTTTAAGTTCTTATTGTACAGTTTTATTGACAGGATGACTTCAAGGGAAGCATTAGCTATTGGAACAGATGTGAAGCTACCGGTGCTTTTCAAAGGCGAGTACGAACAGTGGAAGGATCGATTTCTGGACTTTATTGATCGCAACGATTTGGGTGACTATATCTGGATATCTCTCAAGGAAGGAGTGATGAAACTTCCTATGAAGGTTCATGTGGTTGAAAATGAAGGAGAGGAAGGTGAACAGAAGGAATACCCACTGCCTCTAGAAGAGTACACAGATGAACAAAGGAAAAGGGTCAAAGCTGACAGACTGGCTAGATCGTTCATCTTACAAGGAATTCCGAACGAGATCTACATCAAGATTGACAGTTATAATGCCATGGTAAAACAGATGTGGGATCAACTAGAAAAGATGATGCTAGGATCCAAGATTGGTAACCAGCTTAAAGTCTCAAACTGCCTGAATAACTATGAAGAGTTCAAGGCCAATGAGGATGAGTCTCTTGAAGCAACATATGATAGATTCGTGACTCTTCTGAATGAGCTAAGTAAGAACAAAGTCAGGAAATCTCAGATCGAACTGAATGTCAAATTCCTGAGCATACTGCAGCCTGAGTGGAAGAGGTTCACAAGGCAGATGAAACAAATGAAGGATCTGAATGAGGAACGAGATACCACTCCACGAGGTGTACGAGACTTCAAGGCAGAATGAAGAAGAGGTGGAAGAGATTAAGGATGAAAAGAAGAAGGATGAGAAAGTGATTGTTGATCCTGTTGCCCTGGTGGTAAAGAAGAAAGAAAGGAAATCTGTGAGCCTAAAGAAAAATAAGAAGGTTATAGTTTCTGAATCTGAGGAAGCTGATAGTGAAGAGGATTCTGACTCAGATGACTGCGAGATTCTGAAACAGGATATGTTGTTGTTGACAAAATCCTTTCAAAAGAAATTCTACAAGAAGCCTGGTTCAAACAGTCAGAGATACTCTTCAGGTTCAAGAAACTACGAACACAAGGAAAGAATTGAAGGAAAAAGGATGGAAGAGAAAAGGCCTGAGCAGAACAGGTACAGATCTGAGGAGAAGAAAGAGCCAGAATCAATGAAGTGCTACAACTGCGGCAAAATCGGCCATTTTGCAAAGGATTGCCGGAAGCCAAAAGTCCGAAACTCCGAGTATTACAAAAACAAGATGCTTTTGGCCAAGCAACAGGAGGCTGGCAAAGCACTTATGGCTGAAGATGAGTGTTGGCTCGATCACTCGGAAGATGATGAAGAGGATATAGAAGAAAAGGCTCACATGTGTTTTATGGGTAAGGAAGAGAATGAAGTTGAACCAGATTCTGACTGTGAAGACAATGAAGAGGTATGTGATATGTCTGAATCGGATTTTCTTAATCAAATGCAAGCCATGATGGTTTAACTCCAGGAATTAGAGTCTAAGCTTAAACGTGAGAAAGGTATCATTAAAGAGAAAAACCAGTCAATACTGAAACTTAGCAAGGATATTGATGAGAAGAACGTATTGATTGAGGCTTTGCACAAAAAACATTGATACTAGCGCGAAAAAAAAGATTATAATTCATAATGAACTGTCTGAAACTACTTCAAAATATAGACCGTGTCAATTTGAAGTCAAAGAGGTTGCGAAAAAGTGTTCATCACTATCGAAAGAAAACAAATCTTTATCTGAAAAAGTGAATGTTTTGGAGGAAAAATTTATACTTTAGGTCAAACTGAGCAAACCATTCACCTGAACAAGCCTAAGAAGAGTAGTGAGTGTTGGGGTCTTGGTTACGAGAACCCACAATATCTCAAAAAGGGTATTTCTAAAGTGCCTGCCTTATATGATTTCGGATTTTTAAAACTGGCACCACAATGCCCTGAACTCAAAGTTAAGTGGACTAAACTTTCAGAAGAGGATGAAGCTAAGGAAAGGGAGAAAAGAAAGAACAAAACTAAAATGCAAATTCCATTTAGATATGAGAAGTTGAATTATAGTTACGGTTCTGATAAGTCAAAATTTCCTTCTAATGACTATTTCCAAAGTTATTCTGCAGAGGAATTGGAGGCTAAACCAGTTGAAGGTAAAATTTATATACCTCCACTCGTGTTAGAAAGTAAAATTTCTGAACTCGAGAACACTCTGTTAGAAGAAAGAATTTTGACTAATCTAGAACAAATTGTGTTTTCAACTGTGTTTATAAATACTGAATTTTCAAAGACTTCCAAGGCTTCAAAATCTGATTATGTTAACAATATGTTTGATGAAGAGTTTGATTTCTTAAACTCTGATGGTGATTTAGATGATTGTGTTGCTCAATTTGATTTCAATGCAAAACTTCCTGATCATTCACAATTTATTATCAATTCTTTTGGATTACCAAGTGTGTTTGAGAAAGGTGAAACATCAACGAAAGTTGATGAACCAGTTTATGTGAATACCAAGAATACCAAAGGTAAAAAGAAAAGAACTCGGCATTCACAGAAACGGACAACCACTGGTAAGCCAAAGAACAAGAAATCTTTCAAATCTCACAGTTCTAACTTTAAAAGTTCAAATGTTTTAGATGTAAATAAGAGAAAGACTGGAGTGAGATCAGAATGGCAACCAAAGAAGAAACTTGACGAGACTGCAAAATCATCTTCTGATATTTCTTGTAATAGAGTGTCTAGTAGTAAAACTAAAGTAGTTGGTAATTTTGTTTTTCAAAATCCAAAAATTTTAACTTCTTACAAGCGTTATTCAATAAAGCAATTGTTCCAATTATCTTCGTCTACTAATAGATCTTCTACTTATCATACAAATGATTTTGCTTCTCGGCATTATTCTGATGTTTGGTTTGGATCATATCATGTTTATTCATATCCTTCTCATGCTTCAAATGATTTTCAAAAGAAAAGAGGACCCAATTTTAAATGGGTGACAAAATCTTGTGTTAACGTGCTAGGATCCATTTATCAATGGGTTCCTAAACCCCTTTCTGATAATTACTGGTATGGTTCTTATTATATTACTCCTAATAGAACTGCAACTATCAAACATGGACCCAAATACCAGTGGGTTCCAAAGCCAAAAGATTCATCTGTGTTGCAGGCATCTCAAGTCAAGGTGGAGTAACAAAACCAAGGCTTCTGAATACAACAATTCAGAACCCGGACTTCAATGTTAAAGAGTTTGACTTCTAAACACAACAATTTAGGACTCGTACTTCAACGATCAAAAGAGATGATACTCTTGTGCATGAATGAGATTGTACTTCCGATACATAAATGAGATGATGAACCTTCAAGGGGGAGTACATATTTTTCCTGTTGATTAAATATTGTGATACAATGTTAATGTGATCTACACTTGAGGGGGAGTTTATCAAATTTTGCATATATTCTATAACTGATAAAATTTTCTGATGCATAATTTCAGGGGGAGTATGGAAAATGACTTCTAATTACATCTGATCAAAACTTGTTCTTAACAAGTTTTATTGCTTTATGTCTTTATTTTTCAATAAATTTTGTGAATAAAGCTTTGTGCTTTCATGACTTTGTGACTGTTGCATATTTTGAGAGGGAGCTTAAACGATCATATCTTTTATGACTTTGAGCTAACTTCATGAGAGTAAGGTTCATTCTAAACTTAATCTCATATATGGTTGAAAGAAGGACGACTTTCAATCATAGAAAACATGTTCTTAAATGTTCAAACCACTTCTGATTCTTAAACAGATTTCATGAATTAAGAAGTGTGATTTTAAATGTTTTCATTTTTCATGAGCTTAATTGTTTAAACTAGTCGTGTGTTTCCAAAGATTAATACTTGTATATTATATTTTCAATATACTTTCAAGTATTCACAACACCGATTTAGTACTTTTATTGGAAATGTTCTTACCATGTCTCATATTGAAACAAATTTTCAATGGTAAGACACCCCGGTTGAAATTCAAAGTTTATTGAGCGTGATTTCATTTCAAAACGTTTCTTTCAAAAATGTCTATATTTTGCTTCGTATAGACAAATTTCAATTTTCTTGACCTAAGTCTTGATTGTTAAATCTTTCATATTTGATTTTTTTATACGATGTCAGATTTTCAAACAAGTTTCTTGTATTCATTTCATTTATTCAATTCTCTTGTTTGAAATATTTTCAATGTTTAAAATGCTCAAATCTTCATGATTATCCTTATGAGCATACATATATCTGACATGTATTTTGTGCTTTAACTGCAAAGTTAAACCATTTGAGCAACTCTTTGCTTATAGGAAAACATCGGTTCATTGTGTGAGGACTTAACAGAACTTCTATGGATTTACGTTAACCAGTGTTTCCTACCCATGAAGTTAATCCTTTAGGGTGCGTTTGTTTTATAGTACAACATAGGACAGGACGGGACAAAAAAAATTTGTCCCACGTTTGGAAGGGAACATACATGGGACAAGGTAGTACATCATGGGACTATTTTTTCTTTTTTTTTGTCCCGGGTTAAACCATGGAACAATGTGGGACAAGTGAAAAAAAGACCATTTTACCCTTACTTCTTATCAGATAGCCTCCTAACAAATCTGCCTACTTCATCTGACGACTTGTTCTCTTCTCCAAGAAATCGCTCGCTGACTTCTTCTTCCTCCCCTTGAAATCGACCGACTTCTTCTTCCCCATTAAATCGTCTCTCCTTCCAGCCCATTTCTTATCTAAAATCGAACTTCTACTTCTCCCGGTTGTTCAACGTTGATTGATTCCTGTCACTGGTTCCCATCGACTGTAGGTTTGGTTCGGTTCCCGACACTGGTTCCATCAACTGCAGGTTTTGTTCCCGTCACTGTTCCCATCGAACTGCAGGTTCAATTTCTCTATAAATGGTATTGATTTCGTCTATAGAGGTATTGAATTCGTCCATTGGTTCCGGTCAATTGCAGAAAATTGTCTTTGTTCAACATCACTTGGCCCCTTCGATTGGTTCACGTCGATTGCAGGTTTGATTTCGTCCTAAACAATATTGATTTTGTCTATAAACGGTATCAATATCGTCAATTTTTTCCATCGATTGCAGAAAATTGTTTTTGCTTTGGATAGGGGTATTTAATATATGTGATATTTGTTGTCTGCATATGTATATGTTTACGGTCAAACTGAATATGTTAATGGTTTTTATGTGATTAACTGATTGGAGTATGATCTTTTGAATTTTTATTGGAAACATTAGATATATGTTCATGTATTTCCTTGGAGCATTAGCCATCAGTTTGGAAAAGTCTAGTTAATGATTAATACTTGACCAGGGTCACTGTAATTCCAAAAACCAAATAAAACACATTTATTAAATACCATATGCCATTGGAAACGAGTTGTTGCCATTGAAAATGGGTTCTTGTTGCCATTGGGAATGAACTATTGATGGAAATGTAAGACATTTGTTGCCATTGCAGATCATATCAAGTGGAAGTTGCACATTGTACTGTTTATAATCCCAAAAGGGATTTTTTTCATGATACCACTGTTAGGATGTTTTTTAACCAGTAAACTAAATGTTCAATTGTCTAAAGCATTGTTGTGGATGTATGAGTAGAATTTATTGATGTAATACCATTGTGTGGCCACATGATTATAAAGTATATTCTACCGTCGAGGGATTTTTATAGTTTTTACTTGATTTTGAGGGATTTTTAAGTTTTCTTTATCGATTTCGAGGGACTTTTTCGGTTTTTTGGGTTGATTTCAAGAGTTCTTTTTGGTTGATTACAAGGTGCACCGTACCTTCTTCAACTTTTGAATATCATACGGTGACACATTTTAAAACAATACAGTTGAACCTTTCATTAACGAAAATTTTTTAACCTTTCGGCGGAGAGATAATTATCTCTTTGTTTGATTGCTATTGTGTCCGATGACATGATCTGATAACCATCACGTGCAAGTGATTCTTTATACCAAAATACATAATGTCTTACTTCTCCGTTTTGATTGTTTTGTATACATTAATTAATGCTTTTATCTTTTTGTGCATTTTGTAGATATGGATCGTAATCATTTAATTTTACCCGTTACACTCTTGAGGACTTACATTCACTTGCTAATGTGTTTTTCCGCCGTTAGAATGTGGTTAATAGAATTTGAGACGGTAAATTATGAAAGGAGAACTTTGGTTCAAAGGACATTCACTAGATTTCAGATTAGATCTACAGAAATACAACGTCTTACCCGTGAAAGTGATACTAACTGTACCACTTTCCTTTATCCAACCCTTCTAATGTTGCATCGGTTTCCTGTGCTCGAAGTGGAGGTGAAATATCATCGAGAAGGAAAAAAAAAAGCCACTACAGCAGATGATATGACAAAGCTAATAGAGCTTTTTTCTGTATCCGATGAAATGCATAAGTTGGTTACAATTATTACATCTTCTTCACCTAACCTCGAAAGTTTGGATAGTTTTCCTAACGAGTTGAAAGACATGGGTCTTAATACTATGCAAGTTGTATGTGTTAGTATGTATTTTGGAAATAACCCAACTCAATTGCGAATTTGGAAAGGTTTGGATGGATCTTTCAAACCGGAATTTGTGAAGGCGATATTGGAAGAAGATTAGTGAAGCTTTATCATTTTAAAGCAATTCGTCTTGCTAATTATTTTTTTTTGTGAACTTCCAAATAATGAGTTGGTTATTTTGGTTTGTGAACGCTATGTCAGTATTCGTAAATTTCTTAACAGTTTGTGCTTATAATCGTTTGGTAAATGTTATTTATAATATTGAATGAGATGGTATAAGTTCTATATATATACACACACACACACAATATTATGTAAAAATATACATAATAAGACTATTTATTTGACATGTATCTCATAATTTTTATAAATTAAAAAATATTAAACAAAATTTTAGAAACAATCTTGTCATTTTGACATTTTTGTTCGATTCTGTTGAGTCTTACAAAAAATTATATCAAATAACTTATTCAATTTTATTCTGTCAGGGTCAATCTGGTTATTTTGACAATTTTGTCCTGTCCTGTCCAGTGTTACCAAACACAATCCCAGACAGCTTGTTCTGACCTGTCCTGTCCTGTCCTGTCCTGTCCTGTCCTGTCCTGTCCTGTCCTGTCACGTACCAAAGCACTCTTAGTGATCAAGAGGCGAGGAGTCAAAATAACTGAGTGTGGGTATGTATGATGAGGTAAAATGTAAAACAGAGTTTGGTTAGAAGCGAGCTCAATGATAAAAAGAAAGAGGGTGAGAGAACAGAGTAAAATAATATCAAACTCTGCACAAACTTTTTCTGAGCCGGGCAGCCTCATTTCTGATTGTTTCACAATTCTTTGGTGAACATCATTGAATCAGGCAATTAGCCCATGCCAACTCTTGCTTTAAACCCCATCAGCTACTCATCTTTTTCTTAAAAAGAAGATGTTTCATATTTTTCTTGGGGATGCAACACATATGCTATCTCGTCTTCATTCAGAAGATGTGAATATTGAAAAAGAAGGAAGTATGCCCCACCTTCATACTTCGATCATGCACAATTGAGTCTGTGTTATACTATTGTTGTCTCAATGGTTTACACAATTTTGAGCCTAACTAACAAAAGCAATCATCAGTGCTTAATTCTTTCAAACACAAGCACGTACACACAGGAAATTCGTTTTTTATGTCTGAACGTTCATAGTTTAACCTTGTATTATTCGATGATTGAATGGAAGACCTGGGGGAGTGAACATCAAAAAACTCATTTCCAATATGTATTCGTTACACACAGTGACTTTGTGTTACTGACAGACATTTTAACTGATTCATTTGTTGATTCAGGTGTTACACTCATATTTTGTCTGAATTTGAAAAGATTCAGATAAATATCTTATGATTTGACGGATAATCAGAGGCTCTTGTAAAAGATCAATGGTCAGATTGGTTCATGACATTTCTTGTGAAAGTTTTGATGATTTCAATGTCACAATCATCAAAAAGGGGAGAGACTCAAGAAATGGAGAAGATTTGTTCAATAAATGTTTGTTGTGGAGAAATTTTGTTACAAAAGATGATTTGAAGAAAGTTCATTACAAAATTCAGTCAAAGAAATGCAAGATTGCTGAAGATTGTACAAGTTTGAAAGAGCAAGTTCAAAGAATTCTGAAAGTGAGCTGGATTTTACTGAAACTTTCTTTGAAGATAATTTGCTGAAGCAAACTGAGCTAAACCTGAAGATAATTTATTTCCGATGTTTGAAAGAGGTTCATATTACCTTGGGAGAGAATGTTAAAGGTGATTGCAAAAGATGTTATTCAAAGACCTTGGAGAGATTACATAATGGTTGAAGTTTGATTATGAAAAAGGGGAGATTATAATTTTATGCTTCAAAGTTTATCTTTCTGAAGATGATCTTTATTCTGAAAGAAATCTACAAGGGGGAGATAAATGTGTTAAAGACTATTCAAAGAGGTTATTTGAAGTTGATCTTGATCCTAAGGGGGAGAATGTTAGAGCATAAATATGTTGGATACAAGATCATAAAGTCTGAAGACTGAAATCAAAGCAAGTCAAAGCTCAAGTCAACTCTTATAGCATAGTCAAAGTCAAAGTCAAAGTGTTGTTATATTTTGTTGTGTAAGTGTTTTGTGTGCGTATAAATAGGGATATGACTAGAGTTAGTTTAACAAGTGGTAAAAAGTGTTCAAAAGAGTTTTTGTATGTGTCTTGTAAGAGTGTTGTACGTGGATAGATTCTAGAGAGAGAAATTTTTCAAGAACCTGTATACGAATTCTTGAATTGAATTGAAAAACAGTTTAATTGATTTCCATATTGTCATCATAATCTTTCTGTGATAAGAACTTGAATTTTTGGGATTAATAAATCACCTGGGGGTTTCTAATCTAACCCAATTGCCATAGATTCTCTAGATATTATTATAAACTTTAATTCATCTTTAAACAGTATTGGTTTAGAACAATTTGAAACTTTGACTAAAATTCAAACTTTGACCAAAAGTCAACACTTGAAAAACTTGAACAGTGATGTCTCACCACTTGAGATGCGATATCACACGCTTGTGTTGATCCAAACTCTCTCAGTGATTTGATAATGTTAAACCCAGATAACTAGTTGATAAACACTCACACACAATAATATAGATCAAGAGATAAACAGATCAGAATAACATACCACAATCCCTTGATTAATCAATGAAAACCAGTTGTGTGTTCTTGGTACCTTGAATGCGATTACAGAGATAACGTACGGAAGCCTCTTCTAATTAACTGTGATTATTAGGCTTAACCCTAAAACTAAGAAAATAAAAACTATTTATACATAGGCCTAATGCCTAATGGGCTTTTGGGCCCAGTTACAAATAACTATCAACTTATTACAATTTGAACCCTGAACTTTAATCTTGAATACAATTTATGATCCAACAATCTCCCCTTTGGATTCAAGATTAAAAAAAATTTGGCAATATTCTTCGGGTCTTCACATTTCTTGAAAACTTCAGATACAGTCTTCATGATCTTCCTCTTTCTTTAAGTGAAGTGTCCTTCTGACGATCATCTTCAGTCAAACTAGACATTTTGACATCTTTGAAATCTTTAGCAATCTTTAGTCAAAAATTCTTGTAATCTTCTTGTATTCTCCCTTTCTGATTATTCTCCCACTTTTTGATGAGTGGTGAGAATCATCATCAAAACATAGCAAAAATAATCTCCCCCTTTGTGTATTGTCATCAATTTAGCACTATCTTCATGTATCGATCCCTGTGTGGAAATAAGAGCAGTCTTCCCAGATGGAAAGATTGATTATTTCAATCTTTTCAGATTCAAATAAGAAAAATGTGGTAACCCTGAATCAACAAATGACTCAGTTAAAATGACTGTCAGAAACACAAAGTTACTGAGTAACACAAAGTTACTGAGTAACACAAAGTTACTATATAAGGAGCTGGTTTTGATGTTGGCTCCCCAGGACTTCCATTCAATCATCGAATAACACATGGTTATCTATGAACGTTCTGACAGAAAACAAATTTCTGTGTGCTCGTGCATGTGTATGAAAGAATTAAGCATAGATGATTGCTTTTCAATGTAGGCTCAAAATATGTAAACTTGTTGAGACAGCAACAAATTATACAAAGACTCAATGTGCATGAGAAAAGGGTTCGAAGGTGGGGCAACTTTCCTTCTTTTTCAATATTAGTATCTTCCAAGTGAAGAATCAATAGCGTATGTGCTGCTTCCCCAGAAAATGTGAAACATTCTCTTTTTGAGAAAAGAATGAGTAGCTGGTGGGGTGAAATGCAAGAGATGGCATGGGCTAGTTGCCTTTTTCAATATTGTTCACCAAAGATTGTGAAACAATAGATTATGTGGCTGCCCGGCTCAGAAAGAAGTTTGGTGCAGAGTTTGATATTCTTTTACTCTGTTCTCTTACCTTCTTTCTTTTAATTCTCACTTCTAACCAATCTCTCTTTTCCATTTTACCTCTTCACACACCAACACTCAAATCTTTTGACCCCTCTCCCCTCAATCACTCAGGGAATAATTCCTGTGTAGGAAACACTGGTTATCGTGAATCCATGGAAGTTCTGTTAAGCTCACACACTGAATCCCATGTATTTTCCTAAAAGAACATGTTGTTCAACAGTCTTTTGTACATGTAAGCACAAAGGAATAACATGAAGAATAAAAATTTGGAGAAGTCAAAACATAAGGTGTTTGACAATGCAATTCTCCCCCTCAAACTAAAAGGTGATAGTCCAAGATCACTGATTCTTTAGAGAGAGAAAGTAGAGAGAGAGTAACAAGGAAGCGCAAAGTAAGAATTCAGATTAATGTGCGTGTGTTCCTTACAAGACACAAAGACCAAAGGGACTTAAATACCCTTGGTCAGATACAACACTGATAAGCACTAAACACAGTATTTGACCAAGCCCTATAAATACAATGATTACTATAAAATCAGACCTAACAATCTCCCCCTTAGTAATCATTGGCGCTTTGGTCTTCAAAAATTATCTTCTATAACAGCACGGACCAACAAAGCGACTTTGTGAAACTTTCTGACTTTGTAAGAAAAAATTCTTCTCAGCATCTTGCAGATTGAAAATTTTCTTTGCTGCTTAAGCTCAAGACGATACACCTCTTTTGAATGATCTTGAATGAACTGTGATGATCGGAGCAGGAACAGCAAAAGAATTTGTTGTAGCTGAGAGAATAGAATCTTTGAGCGAATCTTGATCAGCAGATAAACTTTTGAGCTCTTTGTCTCTTTAACTTCTCCTTGACTTCTCCCCCTCATGACCTTGATGATCTTGATCAACTTGGTCATGCAAATGTTGGAGACGAGACAACTTAAGATTTGCAAAATCAAAGAAACAGAGAAAACAGAGGAGGTTTGTGCTTCATGTTGGATGAGCAAACCAAGGTTTGCGTTTCATGAAGGGAGCGCAAAGCAAAGTTTGCGGTTCAAGAAGGAAACGCAAAGCAAGGTTTGCGTTTCACAAAGGAAGCGCAAAACAAAGTTTGCGGGTCATGCTGGAAGCGCAAATCTGACTTAGAAAAAATTTACCTTTTGAAACCCTTTGACTCCCCCTACACAAATGCACTAGATATAACAATTCAAATTAGCATTCATATAAAGAAAGTCAGATACTCCCCCTCAAAAACAGATATAATCTTTGAAAAAAATATTCTCTTTGTTCACTCCCCCTTGAATAATGCATAAACCCATTAAAATATATTTATGAGAACACAATGATCAAATATTAATGTAGAAAGAAAAATATACTGAATGTAAATTTTGAAACAACTAAACATATAAAATTTTAAACACTAAACAAATTAAATTCTACTTAGTAAAATATCACAGATTTATCAATCATTTGAAATCAAACATATGTTGTTGGATACAAGAACAAGTTTCATTGCATATCAAGTTAAAACATGTTCAGTTTCAAAAACTTCCATCAATCTATTCAGTGTGATCACATGCGAATCTTCGATTATCTTCAAGAAAATGCAATTCTAAAAGTATTATAGAGAACTTTGCATATACTCACACTAAGCAATCAAAAATTAAGATTTTCACAAATTTATAGTTTTATCGCAACTCAAACATATCACCAAGTATCATGAGATGTGTGCTCATTGGCATCTTTTTAGCAATGTGCTCCTTGGCATCTTAACATGAGTGTACTCTTTGGCATCTTTTAAGCTTGTGCACTTTGGCATCTTTTGATCAAAAAGTTTATTAAGTAAAGAACATGCCGTAAACGTAACTTTCTATCTGACCCTATTGCAGGATTTGGGTCAGCCGCTCCCAGACTAGTTGGCCTTAGGGGACTAGGTGTCAAGCACCCCTTGGAACTTACTCTCCCAAATCAGAAAAGCTACATCGACATATCCTAAAACCATTCATACCAGTAGAACATGACTTTCGATTTGGTTCTATTGAAGGATTTCTGTTCGATCACTCCCAGACCAATTGACCTTAGGGGACCAGATGACAAGCATCCCGAGGAACTTACTTTCCCAAACCAGAAAGGTCACAGGTACAAACTTTTAAACTCAGAGATTTCTGATTTTTAAGAATTTAATAATCATCTCAATCACTCAGATTTATATAAAAGTACTTAGCCCATATTTTCATTACAATCAACATTTTGACTTTTTAGAATTTTCCAAGCATTGTAAACTATCAATATTCCGAATCACACAACTTTAAAGCAGTAATAAAAGTTTCAAACAAGTTGCTGACTTTTCGACTTTTGTAAGACTTGAAATTTGATCATATGAAAACTTTAATATAAACAAAAGAACTTGAAAATTTATCCTAGACACATATTTTATTCAAAAGAAAGAAAAAATGTAAAACTTTACTTTATAGAATAAAATTTGTAAAGATTTAAACTTTTAAATAATATTTAGTTGGAACAAAATAAAATTCAATTATTTCATCTTTCACATTAAAAAAATATATTTTGTGTCTCAAATTAAAAAAAAAATTGGGTTATACAAATTCACGAGATAGATAAACAAGCTCAGATTCTTAAAACATTTAGAAAAACTGGAACACATCATTATCAGAGATAAAATGCAGCGGAAATAAAATTGATGTACTCACAATATCTCATTTAGTCAGAAGCTTAAATCATTGAAGAATGAGTTCTAAACTGATTTGTTTAGAAGTCGAAGTCTATGAAGTACGGGTCCTGAGCTGAAGTACTCAGAAGCCAATTTCTCTTACTCCCCCTTAACATGTGATGCCTGCAACTTTAAATCAGATTGAGATTTGGGTACCCACTTAAATTTGGGCCCGTGTTTGTTAGTTGCAGTTCGTATGGGGAAATATTTGTCAGACTTAACATTTAAAGCACAAGGAATATGATCAGAAAAATAATCACAACCATCAGAAGAGAAAGCATAATCATCAGAACTAGAATCTGAGGAAAAACATGAGACATGTTTTGAAATTTGAATCATTTGCTTTATAGAGTATTTTGAAATTTTATTACATTTAGCAAATGAATCACTGTTATAAAGTTTGTCTACACATTTATCCCCATCAACAATAGATTCATCAGATGTCCGCCTCGCTCTCCAGATTTGCTTCTTTGACTTGCTCACAGTCCTATCAGAAAAAATTGAATCGGAAGAATTAAAACTGTCAGAAAGAACTATATCTCGTTTCTTTGACTTCTTTGACCGTCTTCTTTTACGCTTAGGTTTATAATATTGATCATTGAGCGTAAAAGAATCATCAAGAATTTTAGACTTGATATTTAAATCAGAAGAAATAAATTTATCCAAGCAACCAATCTGATAAACTAATAAATCTGAATGAGCCTCGGAGTCTGAAGAATTTTGAGAAAAGATTTTAAAATTTGAAACTTCCTTTTTATTTTCCTTAGAATCAGAAGATAGGCTAGAAATAGAATCTGATTTTTGAGAAAATAAATTTTCTTCAATACTAGAAGTCATAAAAGAAAGAATAATGTCAGATTCAATTTCTTTTAAAATATTTTGATCTTCTATCTTATCTTCAAGATCAATGATTTTACCTTCTAAAACTAATGGAGGAGTATATTTCTTCGAATCATAAATGATTGAAGAAATATTTTCCTTATCAGAATCAGGAGCAAAAGAAGGAACAAAATCATTAGACATTGAATATTTAACAGAAGATATATCATTTAAAACTCTTCTTCCTCTTCTTGATTTTTTAGAAAAATATTTTGCATTTTCAGACGTATAAACAAAAGGAATTTCATTTTTCTTGTTATTCATCCTTTTCTCATTTTCGATTTCTAACACTCGCTTCTCATTCATCCAATCAATTTTAAATTGAGGAGCATAATGAGCAAGAGTCAGATAATCGTATTTATATAAAGTTGGGGATTTTTCAATCGCATTGTTTAAACAATGAGGATTTTCAAAACCAAGTCCCCACCTTTGTTTTAGAGCCTCTTCACTCCTCGGTTTGTTCATATAAATTGTTTGTTCAGATTGGTCTCTTCGATAAATTTTTTCTTCTAACTTAATTATTTTATCAGAAAATTCATCTTTTAAATTAGTCATAGCCGACAAAGACTCAAGATAAGTCTTATTTGAATTTTCCAAATCATCCAATTTCTTTTGAAAGATGTCTTTAGTGTTTTCTAAAATAAATTTTTCATCTTTCAAAGAAACTTTCAGTTTGTCAATCAAATGTGACTTTTCAGAATTTAGATTCTTTTCAGATAAGAGTTTTGAACGTAAATCAGACAAAGCATTAATTATGATATCAAACTGAGAGGTAATGAAATTAAAATCAAATTCAGAGTATACCTCATCAGCATCAGAATCAGAATCATCTGACTGATCATCTCCGATCAAGCACATCTGAGCGATCTCGACGTTTGATGCTTCATCATCGGAATAATCCAGCCAGAATTCTTCCTCGGCCAGCAAAGCAGTTCCGTTCTCTCTCTTTTCAGCCAATTCCACTTTCTTTCTGTAGTATGCCGAATCCCTAACCACCTTTGTTCTACACTCCTTTGACATGTGACCCGGCTTTCCGCAATTGTAGCAAGCAGCATTTTTTAGCTCGGGTACTTTCACTTTAGGACTGGAAGTGAAGCGAGAAGAGTTGGAACCCGATCTAGGTTGGAACTTCTTCTGATAGTGTTGGGAGAGAAGGATTATAGTTTTCTGTAAGGCCTCTCCATCGTCATCAGTTGACCCGGTGTAAGCGTTATCAGACAACGCTTGTTCATTCAGTTGCTTCGTGAGAAGAGCAACCGGATCAACTGCTTTCTTGTTCTTTTTATCCAGTTTGGCCTTCTTATCTAACACCAAGCTTTCATCAGTCATCAGAATCTCGTAAAGTTCTTGAATCTGCATAGTGGAGATTCTGACATCATTCCTTAATCTGTGGCATGATTTATTCCACTCAGACTGAAGAGCATTAAGGAATTTCAGATTCGTCTCAAGAGCAATCTTTTCCACTTTAATCTTTCTGAGATCATTAATCACAGTGCAAAACCGGTCAAAAGTCACCTTCAGAGATTCATTGTCCTTTGCCTTAAATTCCTCAAAGTTATTCATGAAGCGTGTTTGGCGTATTTGAGTAGCAACTGATGACCCAAGCATGATCTTTTCTAACTGAGTCCACATCATGTTTGGATTATGCTTGAAACAATCAATTCTATTGTAGATTGAGTTAGGAAGTGCTAGCATCAAATTGGACTTTGCTTCTCTATCGGCTTTTTCACGTTTGATTTCATCATCAGTCAAAGGAATGTCATTTTTTGATCTGATGAATGATCCTTCAGTAAACGACTTCATCATATTTTCTCCATTTGTCTGACGCTCAATGAAATTTATGAACCTATCTTGCCACTGTGTAAACTCATCTTCGTTGATTAAGACTGGTGGACGAGTATCAGTTCCCAATTGCATCATCAGATCATTTGAGTAGAACCTAGCTTGGAAAGCAAACTTGGCAGAATCCATTGCTGATGTACCAGAAAATCAAAGATCAAATTGAATTAAAAAAAATCGAAAAATATTAAAAATTGAAAATTTGAAAAACACTTGTTATGACACAAAGTTTAAAAAAAATAAAGATGACACACACAAAAAAAAAAGAATTTTCCAGATTTTTTTTTTAAACTAAGACAGGTAGACGCGCAAAGAGAAGTTTTCAGGTGTAGACTGATGTGCAAAGTGAAACTTTGCGATTGTGAAAAGAACCGAAAACAGAAACTTTGCGAGTTGAATGTTCTTCGGATTATGGCATATACGCAAGACACACTTTGCGTATGAGGAAGGAAACGCAAACTGAACTTTGCGGGTGATGTGGGAAACGCAAACTGAGGTTTGCGTTTGCAATGGGAAACGCAAAGTGTGATTTGCGGGTGAAGTGGGAAACGCAAAGTGTGATTTGCGGGTGTAGTGGGAAACGCAAAGTGTGATTTGCGGGTGTAGTGGGAAACGCAAAGTGGAGCTTTTCGGATGATGTGAGAAACGCAAACTTAGACTTTGCGGGTGATGTGAGAAACGCAAATCATGATGAATGAAGCGCAAACCAACAAGAATGAGACGCAAACTTCGTAAACTCAACCAATTCACGCAATATCAACTACAACTTCGAAATTTAACCAAGAAAAGCATACACTGAACTTCGAAAACTACTTTCTAACACATTTTATCAAACAATTTCGATCAAAATCAACAAAATCTTAAAATTCGACAATGAACAGAACGAGAACGGCGTTTTTCCAGAAAAACACAAAATCACCAAATTGAGAATCATATCATGTTTTTTAAGGAAAACTTTGTGAATCAAAAACAATCGATTATCACAAACGAAACAGAAGAAATCAAATTCACACAAATTCAATCACAAACAGATCCAAATTTTATGAGAAATCAAGAAAACGAGATTTTCTTGAAAAAATTCAAGAAAATCGATCAAATTTTCGATTTCAATCACAAATTCAGATAAAGAAAAACAATCTCTCAATCCTCTCAAGATTCAGATTGCTCTGATACCAATTGATAGTCCAAGATCACTGATTCTTTAGAGAGAGAAAGTAGAGAGAGTAACAAGGAAGCGTAAAGTAAGAATTCAGATTAATGTGCGTGTGTTCCTTACAAGACACAAAGACCAAAGGGACTTAAATACCCTTGGTCAGATACAACACTGATAAGCACTAAACACAGTATTTGACCAAGCCCTATAAATAAAATGATTACTATAAAATCAGACCTAACAATCTCCCCCTTAGTAATCATTGGCGCTTTGGTCTTCAAAAATTATCTTCTATAACAGCACGGACCAACAAAGCGACTTTGTGAAGCTTTCTGACTTTTTAAGAAAAAATTCTTCTCAGCATCTTTCAGATAAAGTTGTCTTTACTGTTTTGAGCTCTAGACGATACACCTCTTTTGAATGATCTTGAATGAACTGTGGTGTTCGAAGCAGAAACAGCAAAAGAATTAGTTGTAGCTGAGAAAATAGAATCATTGAGCGAATCTTGATCAGCAGATAAACATTTGAGCTCTTTGTCTCTTTAACTTCTCCTTGACTTCTCCCCCTCATGACCTTGACGATCTTGATCAACTTGGTCATGCAAATGTTGGAGACGAGACAGCTTAAGATCTGCAAAATCAAAGAAACAGAGAAAACAGATGAGGTTTGCGCTTCATGATGGACGCACAAACCAAGATTTGCGTTTCATGTTGGACGCGCAAACCAAAGTTTGCGTTTCATGAAGGGAGTGCAAATCAAAGTTTGCATGTCATGCTGGAAGCGCAAAGCTGACTTAGACAAGATTTACCTTTTTAAGCTCTTTGACTCCCCCTACACAAATGCACTAGATGTGACAATTCAAGTTAGCATTCATATAAAGAAAATCAGATACTCCCCCTCAAAAACAGATATAATATTTGAAAAAAATATTCTCTTTGTTCACTCCCCCTTGAATAATGCATAAACCCATTAAAATATATTTATGAGAACACAATGATCAAATATTAATGTAGAAAGAAAAATATACTGAATGTAAATTTTGAAACAACTAAACATATAAAATTTTAAACACTAAACAAATATTCTACTTAATAAAATATTACAAATTTATCAATCATTTGAAATCAAACATATGTTGTTGGATACAAGAACAAGTTTCATTGCATATCAAGTTAAAACATGTTCAGTTTCAAAAACTTCCATCAATCTATTCAGTGTGCTCACATGCGAATCTTCGATTAGCTTCAAGAAAATGCAATTCTAAAAATATTATAGAGAACTTTGCATGTACTGACAGTAATTCATCAAAAATTAAGATTTTCACAAATTTATAGGTTTATCGCAACTCAAACATATCACCAAGTATCATGAGATGTGTGCTCATTGGCATCTTTTAGCAGTGTGCACATTGGCATCTTAACATGAGTGTGCTCTTTGGCATCTTTTAAGCTTGTGCACTTTGGCATCTTTTGATCAAAAAGTTTATTAAGTAAAGAACATGCCATAAACGTAACTTTCTATCTGACCCTATTGCAGGATTTGGGTCAGCCACTCCCAGACCAGTTGGCCTTAGGGGACTAGGTGTCAAGCACCCCTTGGAACTTACTCTCCCAGATCAGAAAGACTACATCGACATATCCTAAACCCATTCATACCAGTAGAACATGACTTTTGATCTGGTTCTATTGAAGGATTTCTGTTCGATCACTCCCAGACCAAATGACCTTAGGGGACCAGATGACAAGCATCCCGAAGAACTTACTTTCCCAAACTAGAAAGGTCACATGTACAAACTTTTAAACTTAGAGATTTCTGTATTTTAAGAATTATATAATCATCTCAATCACTCAGATCAACGTCTAAATGCTTAGCCCATATTTTCATTCCGATCTATAATTCTGATCATTTAGGTAGTCTAAGCAAAGTAAACTATAAAAATTCCGAATCACACAACTTTAAAGCAGTAATAAAAGTTTCAAACATGTTGCTGACTTTTCGACTTTTGTAAGACTTGAAAGTTGAACATATAAAACTTTAATATAAACAAAAAAACTTGAAAATTTATCCTAGACACATATTTTATTCAAAGAAAAGAAAAAATGTAAAAACTTTACTTTATAGAATAAAATTTGTAAAAATTTAAACTTTTAATAGATATTTAGTTGGAACAAAATAAAATTCAACTATTTCATATTTCACATTTAAAAAAAAAAATGTGTCTCACATAAAAAAAAATTGGGTTATACAAAATTAAGAAAAAGTTGAACAAGCTCAGATTCTTGAAAAAATAATGAGAAAAAACTGGAATACCATCATTATCAAAGATAAAATGCAGCGGAAATAAAATTGATGTACTCACAGTATCTCATTTAGTCAGAAGCTTAAATCATTGAAGAACGAGTTCTAAACTGATTTGTTTAGAAGTCGTAGTCTATGAAGTACGGGTCCTGAGCTGAAGTACTCAGAAGCCAAAGAGAATGGATTTCAAAGAGAATGGATTTCAAAGATTATATCTGTTTTTGAGGGGGAGTATATGATTTTCTTTATATGAATGCTAATTTGAATTGTCATATCTAGTGCATTTGTGTAGGGGGAGTCAAAGGGCTTCAAAAGGTAAAAATTTTCTGAGTTCAAGTCAGCTTTGCGCATTAAGTTGGAAACGCAAACCTTGCTTTGCGTCTCCTTCATGAAACGCAAACTTTGATTTGCGCTCCCTTCATGAAACGCAAACTTTGGTTTGCGCGTCCAACATGAAACGCAAATCTTGGTTTGCGCTCCTAACATGAAGCGCAAACCTCCCTGTTTTCTCTGTTTCTTTGATTTTGCAGATCTTACGCTGTCTCGTCTCCAACATTTACATGACCAAGTTGATCAAGATCATCAAGGTCATGAGGGGGAGAAGTCAAGGAGAAGTTTAAGAGACAAAGAGCTCAAAAGATTATCTGCTGATCAAGATTCGCTCAAAGATTCTATTCTCTCAGCTTCAACTGATTCTTTTGCTGTTCCTGCTCCGAACACCACAGTTTATTCAAGATCATTCAAAAGAGGTGTATCGTCTTGAGCTTAAGCAGCAAAGAAAATTTTCAATCTGCAAGATGCTGAGAAGAAATTTTTTTCTTAAAAGTCAGAAAGCTTCACAAAGTCGCTTTGTTGGTCCGTGCTGTTATAGAAGATAATTTTTGAAGACCAAAGCGCCAATGATTACTAAGGGGGAGATTGTTAGGTCTGATTTTATAGTAATCATTGTATTTATAGGGCTTGGTCAAATACTATGTTTAGTGTCTTATCAGTGTTGTATTTGACCAAGGGTATTTAAGTCCCTTTGGTCTTGGTTTGTTGTAAGAAATACATGCACATTCATTGAATACATACTTTGCGCTTCAAAATCTCTCTCTCTCTACTTTCTCTCTCTAGGATTCAAAGATCTTGGATTAACAAAGCAATTGTGAGTCCAAGATCACTGATTCTTTAGATAGAGAAAGTAGAGAGAGAGAGACTTGAAAGCGCAAAGTATATTATCTCAATATTGTGCGTGTGAAACTTACAAGACACAAAGACCAAAGGGACTTAAATACCCTTGATCAAATACAACACTGATAAGACACTAAAACACAGTAATTGACCAAGCCCTATAAATACAATGATTACTATAAAATCAGACCTAACAAAGCTTATAGACGATTAAGCTCCCCTTCAACTTAAGTTTTTTTTTTTATCAGAATACAGAAAAAATAAAGCACTGAAGTGCGGGTTCTAATCAGATGTAATTAGAAGCCATGATTACTTATTCTCCGGTGAGAATAGTATCATTCATTTTTACCAATGAAGAACGAGTCCTAAGTTGTTATACTTAGAAGTCATTATTCTTTCTCCCCCTTAAACTTTGGGTGCCTGCAACACAGGTTTAGCTTTTGGTACCCACTGGTAATTGGGTCCTAATGGGCTAGTTGCAGTTCTAGTGGGAGATATAAAATAAGAACCATACCAGTTATTCACATAATATTTTCTTACAAAATCATTTGAGAACAACTAATTTTCTTTTGTGCTAACCTGATTAATTGATTGATTGTGTAAACCAGATCAGGTTTGCCAAAAGTTTTACCTTTTGAGGCATAGTTCCATTTAGCATTTGATGTATGCACAAATGATTCTTCTTTCTTCGTTTCCTCTGGAGATCCTTTAATTCTCCAGATCCAATTTCCTCTGTCTTTTTCTTCATCATTCCTTTTCCAGAACATTTTCTTCTGAGACTTGTTCTTCTTGAAGTTACCTGAACCATCAATATTTTTGTCATAGAAAAGGTTAGAAGGATGAATCTGATCAGTAGATTTAGAAGTAAGGCCATCATCTAAATCACAGAAAGGATTATAGAAAACATTTGAAAAATGTGAACTCGAAGCCTTTTTGAGTGAACAATCTGATGCAGTTTGATCATCTTTCGGTGATTCAGCTATTGACTCTGGCGTCTTCTGCTCTGTTAGCTTCACCTTGAATACGATCTCTTCAAGTTCCTTTATCTTTGAAGACAAACTATTTCTTTCCTTTTCAATCAGATCAAACTTCTTTTGCAATTCAGAATTCGTCTTCTTTTCCTTCAGAATGATTGTTGATAGCTCAGATAGCTCTCTTGTCAGCTTAGCTATCTCAGTTTCAAATACTTTCTTTTCTTCAGAAAAGTCTATATTTACTTTCTTTTGCTCAAATATCTTTTTCTCTTTCTCAACTTTTTCTCTCTCAAGAATGATAACCTTCTCAAAGTCTGAAACTTGTTGAGAAAGCTTAACACATTTAAGCTCTAAAGATTTCTTCTCTTCAAAGGCTTTTCTGGAGAAATCAGAGAATTTCTTAGCAAATTCTTTTCTTTCTTTCTCAATCTTCAACATTTCATCTTGGACTTTTGTATTGTCTTTGTCTTGGGTTGCCTTTTCTTTCAGCATATCAATCTCAACCTCAAGACTGAAGACTTTATCTTTCAGTTTATCTCTTTCCGCAAAGACTTGAGAATTTATCTTTCTCAGTCCATTACTAGTATCACTTGCAACACTTGCTCTCCTTCTAAGCTCCTCAAGCTCTCTTTGCATTAATTCCTTCTTTGACCATGTAGAGCTTGAATTATAACTTTCAGATTTCTTCAGTTTTGCTTGAAGATTTGAGATTTCTTTCTCTTTCGACTCAATAATTCCTGCATAATTAATTTTAGAATTATTAATGCATTTTGAGCAAACAAAATCTTTCTTTATGCATTTATCATCTTGCAACTTATCAATATGTTCAAGAAGATATGAGTTCTGACTCTTCAGATTTTCATTCTCAGCTTCTAGTGCTGGAATCTCTGGCATATATGCTAAAGCACAGTCTCTCTTGGTTAGTACTGTAATTCCCTTCTCGTATGTGTAAGGCATGATAATATCTGTATCACTTAAATCAACTAGATGAGATCGTTAGAATAAAGTATTGGATAAAATCTACACTTAAAAATTTTCAGAAAAATTAATTTCCAAAAATAATTAAATGCAGAATTCTCACACAGTACAAGTCAAATTAATCACAGAAAATCTGGAGCAAAATTGAGCTAAGGCAGTGGCGCAAAAGGACTGTTTGTGCGAGAGACAGGTCGCGCGAAATAAAGTTTTGTGTGAACAGTGGATGGCGCAAACCTGAGGTTTGCGCGAGCAACAGGTGGTGTAAGAATGAAATTTACGCTAGACGAGGGTTGCGCGAAAGGAGTTTTGCGCGAGTAATTGATGGCGCAAAAGGGGTGTTTGCGCGATGAACTGTTGGCGCAAAAGAGTGATCGACCGGGGTCTTGCTTGACCGGAGTCTTTGACCGGTATGTTGCACGACCGGAGAAGACTGAGGTCGACCGGTGAGGACTGAGTTCGACCTGTGAGGTTGCTTCAACCGGTATTGTGATGAGACCGGGACCGGATCGACGTTGACCGGTACCCTATGACCGGGGTTTGGTGTGTGAGGAGACCGATAGGTATTGACCGGTACCAGAGTGAACCGGTAAGTTGCTGCGACCAAACTGCAACGACCGGTATTGACCGGGATGCTAACCGGGATTTTTGTGAGTAAGCTGACCGGTATTGATAGTGACCGGTATGGTATATTCGACCGGAGTAGTGTGTGGCGCAAACCTGGTCGATCGATGTTTCGACCGGTACCGGACCACTTGAATAACGACCGGTATGTTCTTGAAGCTTTCGACCCAGAAAACAATAATCAACTCAGAAAACACTTCAAACATAGAAATTGAATGCAAAAATCAAACTTTGTACCCCTGAACATGTATTGATCACAATGCAATCAAACTCAAAGATTAAAATCAACTTTCATGCTTCAATTTTATAAACACAGGAGTCGATGAATATACGAACCCAGATCCAAAAATCATCAAAAATCCAATCAATTGATGATTTACAATGCAATTAACCAATCAGATAACGTTTAATAGCATAAAACACATCTAATCAATTCGATTTTAAGCATAAAAACACATAAATTCGAGGAATCGATTATCGCACAGGGAAAAGTCGATGAACAGTAAAAACGATGAACATATAACTGTTTGATCCAAAAACTTGATTCTTTTGGCTCTGATACCACTTGTTAAACCCAGATAACTAGTTGATAAACAATCAGACACAATAATATAGATCAAGAGATAAACAGATCAAAATAACATACCACAATCCCTTGATTAATCAATGAAAACCAGTTGTGTGTTCTTGGTACCTTGAATGCGATTACAGAGATAACGTACGGAAGCATCTTCTAATTAATTGTGATTATTAGGCTTGTGAGGATCGAATTCTCAACAAGAATTATGAATACTCAGAAACAATATTAAAGAAGTTGCGGAAAAACACTTTAATATTCAATAAACAGAAGAACAATGAAACAGTGAATCACAATCAACTTGTAAACTTTATTTAATAATTCAAGTTACAAGCTTTTCACTCACAACCTCAATCTTGAAGAACAGGCTCTTTCAAGACGAATTCTACTTCTCTAGAATTAGGAACGATGCCTTGAGGTTGATTTTTTCTAGAACAAAAACTCAGAATTATTCTCACAAAAAATTACTTAGCTATTCTAAACAAATCTATACATATATTGAAGAATAAAAGATAATTACTAAACATAAAAAGATCTTCAATATAAACTTCCATCTTTATCTCCAACTTCCATGAATATCTTCAGTCCATCCAGCTGTCATCCTTCCATGCGAATTCTTTATCACATAAGCAGCATTATTCTTTAGCAGAATTAATACTCTGAGCAGTATTAACTCCAGCAGTACTAACCATGCTCAACAGTATTAATCTCTTCAAGCAGTACTAACTTTGAACTTAGCAGTACTAAACTTGTTGAGCAGCATTAATCTGCAACTAGCAGCATTAATCACAGAAGTACTAACTAGAAGTAGTAACTATTTTCTTCTAGCAGCATTAACTTTACTTGTGATGTACTTGTGCAATTCTTCAGTTCCCAACAAGGCTTAACCCTAAAACTAAGAAAATAAAAACTATTTATACAAAGGCCTAATGTCTAATGGGCTTTTGGGCCCAGTTACAAATAACTATCAACTTATTACAATTTGAACCCTGAACTTTAATCTTGAATACAATTTATGATCCAACAGATAACGACCATTTTCTATACTTAGTGAAAATTACGTTTATTAATATGTATTAGTGTTTCACCATCAACGATCAAGCTGAGTCTGTTCAGTTGTCGCTGATGATCTTTCTTATAAACGCTCATATGTATTAGTGTTTCACTATCAGCGATCAGACTGAGTCTATTCAGTTATCGCTGATGTTCTCTGATGTAAACGTAATCCCTGAAGACAAGTTTCGCGTCAACAGATGTTCATAGCTGAATCGAAGACGAAGCTGCTGAACAAAGACAAGTCTACTAGTGACTTGATGCGGATATCAGTGAAGCAAAGACGACTCTACTCATACGCGAAGAAACCTGAGGAAAAGCTTCAGCGATAGCTGAACCTCTTTATATCTCTGAAGGAAGAGATATTAAGCGATCGATGATCTCTTAGCTTATGCCTCAAGTCTCTTTTGTCTTTCCCTGCACAACCAGTACGATGCGTCAGAACGGACATACCTCTGCCACAATTCGTACAACAACTCTGTCAACTACACTGTTCATGATACGTCCGAAAGCATGTCTCCCAAAGTCAGACCCTCTCAGCCAATCAATGAAGGACACGTGTAAAGTTCCCTGCCATGAATTTAATGCATAGGGTATAAATAGAAAGATTACCTCTCCATATGAAGAGTGTGCTCACCTCTAGCCTTCATCTTTCTATCTTATAGAAACCCTTGTTTTCTATACTTCTAAAATCTCCCATTCTCTATATTCTTGTGCAACCATCTTAGTGTTTTCTTAAGTTTGTTTAGATTGAGTTCTACTTAATCTTATTCCGCAACAGACTTGTAAATTGTGTTTGATTTATCAATAAACAATTTATTAAACTTTCAATTTTGTGTTTGTATTCAACCCCCCCCCCTTCTACAAACTTGTTAAGCACCTCCGGGACCAACAAGTGGTATCAGAGCAGACTGTTTAATCTGATAAACAAGATCTTGCTTTATTCTCTTCCTTGCTATTCTAATATGGCACTTAACACAAACACAAACTACTATGATAATGGTTCACTTTCTAAACCTCCTTGATTTAGCAAAGATAAGTTTTCTCTCTGGAAGAATCGAATGATGCTATTTCTTGAAGGTGCAGATCCCACTATACCTGAATACGTAGCAAATGGACCCTATGAACCTGTCCAAATCATAGTTGCAGTTCCAACTACTGCCACCACTCCTTTTGTTCCTGAACGCTATGTTGTTAAGGAAATCAGACAATGGAGTGATGAAGACAAAAAGAAAGTTGGTATCGATGCAAGGGCAAATACCATTATCTCAATGGCTCTGTCTGATGAAGTTTTCCATTCCATCATGCATCTTAAAACCTCTAAATAAATGTGGGAAACCATATGTGTTCAATATGAAGGCACCACTGAAATCCAAGAGACTCGAATGATTAACTTGGTAAGACAGTATGAAAGTTTTATCGCTGGTAAGAATGAATCTCTCTCTAATGTTCATCAGCAGTTTAACTGTTTAATCATTGATCTAAGAACTATTGGCAGGACCTATTCTAATTATGAGGTCCTAACAAAATTCTTAGAATGTCTTCCTGAATGCTGGGACAGTTATTCAATATGTCTCAAGCTGACAAAAGACTTAAATTCTCTTTCTCTCAGCACCTTGTATGGAATATTGCTCAACTATGAGCAATCAAATATCTTGAAGAAGAATCTTATAAAATATTCTAAAGACTCCAAAAGCACCCCTGTTGCTTTAGTCTCTTCAGAGATAATTCCATCTCAGCGATCTACTCTTACTATCACTGAGTTAGATTCTGATTCTGAGGATCTATCAGACACTGATATTTCAGAGTTTGATGAGTCCTTAGCACTCTTGACAAACCCTTTTAAGAGATTTTCAAGAAAGAGCAATTTCCAAAGAAATAAGCCTCTCTCCCTCACTGACAAGCCAAAATCAACCCCTGTTGATAAGGCTACTGCTACTTGCTTTAACTGTGAAAAGATTGGACACCTTGCAAGTGAGTGCAGGTCGAAGAAAGTCTTCAAACCTTCTACCTCGAGAAGATCCAGTGATGACAAATACCTTAAGCTGAAAGAGAAATATCAAAAGTTGAAAAACTACAAGCGAAAAGGTAAAGGTCTCATCGCTGAAGAACATGACTTGGCTGAATCAGAAGAATCAAGTTCTGATGAAGAAGAAGTCGCTAATCTCTGCCTCATGGCTGAGATTAAAGAAGAAGTGGAAGAACCAACTGAAACTTCTATGAGCTATATATCATCTCAGGTATCTATCTCTACTAATCCCTCTCTACCTGAAGAAGAGAGAAGTCGCGCTATTGACGTGCTGACGATTGATCTATACAATGCTCTAAACGGCATTGAACGCGAACAAGTCATTGTTAATGAAATCATCAGCATTGAACGCGAACAAGCCATCGCTGCTCTAAAAGCAGAAAAGGTTATTGTTGAAGGATGGTGCAAATCTTCAACAAAGATCACTGAGATTATAAGTGCTCAGATCCCTGCTAGTGATAGAACTGGTCTTGGTTTTTGGAAACCACAGGATGAATCTAAAGAAGACAGTTCCATGATTAAGTTTGGAATGTTTGTTTCTTCTATCCCTGACACTTCTCAAGCTCAATGCTCTTCATCATCTTCTTCTAATCCCATCCCTGAGGAAATATCCAAAGGCTCTAAGTCTGCGGATAAAGGAAAATCCATTCTTCATCCTAAGAAAGCTACCAAGAAAGCAAAGCTAAAAGTTCCTTCTAAACCTTCAGCGAATCAATCGTCTAGCACCGTGATAGAAATCTTGGATCTCTGTCCTCCAAAGTTAAAGATTGATCTTAAGCCTAAGAGATCTGAAGAAATGAAAGTTCCTCCCAGATCTCATGATAAAAGCATTCTTGGAGCTGGCCCTGCTCATCTTAAATTCTCAAAACCTTCTACTCATGGTCCTAAAACCACTTTCAAATATAGAAAATGCTATCACTGTGGATTTACCGACCATATTGCAAGCAAATGTCCAACTGCCACTAAAGCTGATAAATTAGCTAAAGTGAAGATAAATGCCTCCAAGGCTGAGAAGGTCACCAAAGCTGAAAAATCTACCAAGGTGAAAAATACCACTAAGGTTAAGAAATTAACCAAGGTGAAGGTCACCACTGAAGCTGAATCTTCATCTGTTGTGAAGATTGATGAACCTTCCATCTCCACTAACCCTAAAGGACCTATTGAAAAGTGGGTACCAAACAAAGCTTAATCTTCCTTATGTTTGCAGGGATCAAAGGGCATCTGGTATCTTGATAGTGGATGCTCTCGTCATATGACAGGACAAAAAGACCTGCTCACTGAATACAAGGAAGAGAAAGGTCCCTCTGTGACCTTTGGTGGAAATGGAAAAGGATATACCCGAGGGTTTGGTGTCCTCAGCAATGGGACAACTACCTTCAGAAGAGTCGCTAATGTAGATGGACTGAAGCACAACCTTCTGAGCATTAGTCAGCTATGTGACAAAGACTATGAAGTTCTCTTTTCCAAGAAAGCATGATCAGTGGTAAATGAAAAAGGAAAACTTGCTCTCAGTTGTTATCGTAAAGAAAATGTCTATGTAATAGATATGGACTCTACTACCACTGAAAAAGTATGTTTTCTCTCTAAAGCCTCTTCTGATGTCAACTGGCTATGGCACAAAAGGCTCTCTCATCTAAACTTCAAAACCCTGAATTCTCTCTCATCTAAGGAACTGGTTTCTGGTCTTCCTCAGCACTCATATGCTAAAGAATCTCTCTGCTCAGCATGTGAAAAAGGAAAACAGACGAAAGCTAGTTTCAAGTCTAAACAAGTTTCCTCAGTGACAAGTCCTCTTCAACTCTTGCATATGGATCTGTTTGGCCCTGTCAACATCCAATCAATAGCTGGAAAGAAATACACACTTGTCATTGTAGATGAATACTCTCGCTACACCTGGGTTATATTTCTTCGCTGCAAGAGTGATACTACAGAAGAACTAATATCTTTTGTTAAAAAGATGGAAGTGCTGAATAATCTCACTGTTCGTTCAATAAGAAGTGATCATGGAACTGAATTCAAAAACAGTTCCCTGAAAAAATTCTTTGATAACAAGGGAATGTCTCATAACTTCTCTTCAGTAAGAACACCTCAGCAAAACGGAGTCGCTGAAAGAAGAAACGGAACGATCATTGAAGCTTCTAGATCAATGCTCAGCGATTCTCACCTCCCTACTCAATTTTGGGCTCAAGCTGTAAACACTGCATGTTTTACTCAAAACAGATCGCTGATAGTAAAGCGATTTGGAAAAACAGCTTATGAACTTTTTCATGGAAGAAAACCTTCTATCAGTTTTCTTCATATCCTTGGTTGTCAGTGCTTTATTTTAAACAACAAAGATCAACTTGGAAAGTTCGACCCAAAAGCGGATGATGGAATATTTCTTGGATATTCCTCTATCTCCAAAGCCTACAGAGTTTTCAACAAAAGAAGACAATTTGTGGAAGAAACAATTCATGTCACCTTTGATGAAACTCGCTCAGCGAACTCTAAACCAATTGCTGACAATGAAGAGTTAAATACTTCGATGTTTTCTCATTACAGAGAAACAGAACCTTTCTTCTCAAACCATCAGCACACAGATCCTCCAGTTGCTGATGATGATCCAAACATCATACCTCCGAACGCTGAATCCATCTCATGGGTTTCAGCTGAGCCTCTAAACACACTTCTTCCATCTGATCCATCTTCGTCTGAACTCCTCTCAGAAAACACTGGTTTGTCTGACTCTCAACATATAATAGCTGATGAACCTCATGCTTCTTCATCAGTGAACATTCCTATTGTTGATCCAATCTCTGAAATGAGCGATCATGCTCATGCTCAGCGATAGACCAGAGATCACCCCATAGATCAAATTCTTGGTGATCCCGATGCAGGTATTCAGACACGACGAAGTTTAGGTAATATCTGTCTCTTTGTCAACTTTATTTCTTTAATAGAGCCATAGAAGGCTGATGATACCCTCAGAGATCCAAACTGGGTCAGCGCTATGCAAGAAGAGCTGACTGAGTTCTCTCGCAACAAACTTTGGAATCTCGTTCCTAGACCATCTGATAAAACTGTTATAGGCACCAAATGGGTGTTTAGAAACAAGTTAGATGAACATGGAACTGTAACCCGCAACAAGGCTCGACTTGTTGCTCAGGGATACAGACAAGAGGAAGGCATAGACTATGATGAAACCTTTGCCCCTGTGTCTAGGCTCGAAGAAATTCGACTATTCTTAGCTTATGCAGTTTACAAAGACTTCATTATATATCAAATGGATGTAAAATCAGCATTCCTAAATGGAAAGTTGAATGAAGAAGTCTATGTAGAACAACCTCTAGGGTTTTATGACCCTAATCATCCAAATTATGTTTATAAATTGGATAAGGCTCTCTATGGTCTAAAACAAGCCCCTCGTGCTTGGTATGACACTCTCTCATCTTTTCTTATCTCTGAAAATTTTGAACGTGGCAAAATTGATAATACATTATTTTTCAGAAAGATAAAAGGTCATATTATTCTTGTACAAATATATATCGATGACATTATATTTGGTTCTACTAACCCATCTCTATGTACTCGCTTCACTGAAAGAATGAAGAAAGAATACAAAATGAGTATGATGGGTGAGCTGACATATTTTCTTGGTCATCAGAATAAACAATCTGACAAAGGTACTTTTATAAGCCAAGGTAAGTATGTTAAAGATATGCTGAAGAAGTTTGATCTAACACAAACTTCAGTGATGAAAACTCCTATGGCACCTCCTCTAACACTTAACAAAGATCCATCTGGAAAACCTGTTAATGTCACTGCCTATAGAGGAATGATAGGCTCCCTGTTGTACCTTACAGCGAGCCGACATGACATCATGTACTCTACTTGTTTATGTACACGCTATCCATCTGAACCCAAGGAGTCCCATCTGATCGCTGTTAAGCGAGTTTTCAGATATCTGAAAGGAACTCCTAACCTCGGTCTTTGGTATCCCAAAGACTCAGGGTTCGATCTAACTGGATATTCCGATAGTGATTTTGCAGGTTGTAAACTCAATAGAAAAAGTACCATTGGTGGATGTCAACTCCTAGGAGGAAAGCTGGTAAGCTGGACAAGCAAAAAGCAAAATTCAGTGTCCACTTCCACAGCTGAAGCTAAATATGTAGATGCTGGAAGTTGTTGTGCTCAGGTCTTATGGATGAGAAATCAACTATTAGACTATGACCTTCAGCTATCAAAGATTCCAATCTATTGCGACAGCACCAGTGTTATCGCTATAACAAACAATCCAGTGCTACATTCAAAGACAAAACATATAGAGATCAGATATCATTTTATCAGAGATCATGTGATGAATGGTGATATTGAACTTATTTTATCCCCACTGACTATCAGCTAGCTGATTTGTTTACCAAGCCTCTTGATGAGACAAGGTTCAACTTTCTCATAAGTGAGCTTGGAATGCTGAATCTTGAAGAGTAATTCTTCATCTTCATGCATTATGTCAGTGATTCTAAGTTTCCCTTTATCACTCTATCTCTTAATAAATCTCTGACTCTCAGGTATGTTCTCTTATTCTCCATCACTGAATATTCATTCAGCAAGTTGGTTTTTTCAAAAATAAAAATAATAATTTTCTTTCTTCAAATGATTAAAAGCTTTTTGATAAACAAATTCTATCACTGACATTTCTCTTCAGTGATCCTTCTGAAATGAAAAATCAATCTCTGAATTTCTATCAGGGATTCTTTCAAAACAAAAACCTATCTCTGACTTTTCTTCAGAGATAATTTCAAAAAGGACAAATGAAACGTTTTTATCTCTCCTCATGACGTCATTTGAACCGACAATCCACGACATGCCTTTTTCTAACACGTTCGTCCGTTGCCCTTCTATCCAATCAACTTCTTGGAACGTGTCCATGTCATGATGAACATTTGTTTTCCCGCCTCATTCTCTCTCACACTCTCTAACGTATAAAAAGAATGTTTTTTCATTCTTATCTTTTTACGCCTTCTGGAAATCTTTTCAAGCAAGAATCTCTCTCAAGCATTTGCAAACAACTCTTTCAAGCATTTGCATCTTCTTCCTTAAGGATCAACAGGTTATTTTTGATATTCTTTGTCTTAAATCTTGTTACTAAATCTTATCTATGTTCCATCATTATGGGTTTTCACAAGATTTTTGTTCACTAAAATCATTTTTTTTTATTTTATTCATTCAAAACCTTTGGTTTTCTCATTGTTCTTCCTTCTTCGACTAAGAACACTGTTTTAATCTTCAAATATTTTAGTTTTTTTTCTACGTTTCTTTCTCCAAATAGAAACTGGTAAAAACTTCTTTATTTTTAGACTCTAATCCTTTCCTTATATTCTCATTCTTTCCATATTCAGAAATGGCACAATCCACTCTCATTGCTTCCAAGAGTGTCAAGTTTGCTCAATCTGAATCTGAAATTCCCAAGAAAAATCATCTTGCTCGATTGGACTTCGATGGTGTCAAATACCCACACCTGGTGGAAGCAGCTAGGTTCCTAAAACAGTCGTGTATTGCTTACGCAATCACTGTGGATCCTCAACCATCCAAAACTCTTCTTCAACCGTTTTGGTTCACTGCTGACGAAACCTCAATCACCAACAAGAAAGGCGATCAGGTTCCTGCTATCTCTTTCAGCAATGAAATAGGCTCAGGCATGATGACTGCATACAGCCTGAGGAAGGCACTCTGATTCCTTGACAAACACAAAAGTGGATTTGATGCCCTTCCAACCGATGTTGAACTCATCCAGTTTCTGGATGATGTGGAATACTGTTGGGACAACAAGCCTCGCTCAACCATTCCCAACAAAAAGCTGACAAAGATCCTGAAGGCAAACATGCGTTCCCAACTAAACTGCATCTTCTCACACATCATTCAATGTATGAGTGGGAAGAGTGGGTCACTAGATCAGGCAAGCAAAGTTCAACTCCAGATGGATTACTCTGTGATCGCTGGAAAGAACTTTGACTATGCCACCGCTATCTTTGACGATCTCAAGTCAAAGATAGAGAAGACGGAGAGGGATCCTAAGATCCCATATGTATAGTTCATCTGTGCATACCTGAAGTTTCTCTACCCCAACACTTACCCCACTACTCAAGATGGTACTTTCGCCAAAGTGGTTCAGCGATCGTTGGAGGTCAAACCGGTCGACAACGATGTGAGTATCTCTACTCTTCGCTCTCGTCTCTCTCTCTCCACACTTCTTCTACTTCAGCGGCCATGCAGGAGGTTCTTTCTTCTGCTAGCCCTACCGCTACCACCGCTTCAAAACGACCATCAGCTAGTCTTTCTGATCCTTCGAAGAAGGCCAAATTGACTAAGGAGACTATTGCCCCTATCTCAAGGCCTGAGGTAGTTTCTCAACAAACTACCTTAGATGGTTTTGTGGGACTCTCCTCCACATCTGCAGCTGTCATCATATCAATCGTGCCAGCGATCTCGGTCGTTGTCACAACATCAGTGACGCCACCGACCACACTTCTTCTATCCCTGTTACTTGTCCTCCCATCTCTTTGGTCTCTAACCCTCCTTCTCTAATGCAGCAACCTCAAGTTGCATTTATAGGACCTGATGCTTAAACCTTTGAAAGAGACATGCAATTTTTCAATATGTTTGAACCATCAGGTATACCTCAACCCACAAATACAACTCCCATCTCTCCATATAAGTCTGTTACTCAGAAGCTAACTTTTTCTTTCAGGTTCTACTATGGAAACTGTTGACTCTCATGTCAACAGTTTAGGTGTCAAGGTGGATTCTCTCACCACCTCCATCAACGAAACCACCAGCCCTGTGAATACCGCTGGTGAAGAGCTGAAGAAGCTGACTACTACTTGCTCCTCGAAAGTTGAAGCCTCCCAAATCACAACTCTTCAGGGAGAGCTTCTCAAAGTAAAGAAGGATTCTCAACTCCTTCAGGGACGTGTCGAAACTCTAAGCAACGATGTCCAGGGGTTATCTGCAAAGATCGATTCCTGCACCTCAATCCTACAGCAAGTCCTTGAAAAGTTGAATGCACCAGCTTCGACGCCCACTGCTTCTTTCACAGAGGCTGACCGCACATCTATGAACATAGCTGTTGAATTTATTCATCAAGCTACTTAAGACATCACTGTGATTGAAGAACTTCTAGAGCGTTTGGAGGCTGAAGTCCGGTCCCTGACATCAACAAAAGCTACTCCTTCCATTTATGGCTTCCCCCGTTCTGATAATGACAAAGAGGGGGAGAAAGAGCGTATTGAAGAAAATCTTGAGGAGGATGTTGCTGCTGCTGAAGTTCAGATGGAAGAACCTCCCTCTCAGGTTGAGGGGGAGAAGGTTGCTGATAAAGCCCCTCCATCTTTGCTCGATCAAGGTTTATTAGAAGACGAAGATGAGGAGGAAGAAGAAGAGGATGAAGATCTTGATCTCCAGGATCAAGATAAAGAGCAGCAACATAATGATGATGATGATGACGATGAAGAAGACCAGTCTCTATGTTTTTCTGCAGCGAACACTTCATCAGTGATAGCTTCGAAAGAAGTTATCACAACAGGGGGAGAAGTGGAACTTCTTCAGGAACCCCTTCCCAAAGCAAACCAAAGGGTTCAGCTGCTGAGGGAAGCCTGAAAAATGTTTCACCATCTGAGGGGGAGAATCCTTCTCAGGTATGCCTCTCACTTGTCCCTATATCATTCTATAAATCCCCAACCCTTGTTTCTTTCTAGCCTTTATCTCTCTTCTTCCCAAAACATACACTAACTCTTTTCATCTACTTTCTGACCAGACAGTTCTCTCCCCTGCTTAAGGGAAAGGAACTACAAATAATCCCAGCTTCCATAGCTGATGACTCAATAATCCCAATCTCCTTAAATGAGATTGATGAAGAAGATGAAGAAGAAGATGCCCTGCACCATCCAGGAAGGCCCTCTAGACCATCTCACTGGTCAGAGGAAGAGATGAAGAGAAGAACAGAGATGATCTCGCATCTAGAGAGTCAACGGCTGAAGGTCCCTCTTCAAATAACATCTACAGAACTAGACTTCCTGACTGAAGCTGAAATTGAAGAATCTGTCAGGGTTGACAAACTAATTGTTGATTATCAAAGAGATGCCTCTCTAGATCTCAAGGTTCAGTTCTCTCAAGTCACAGACAAGAAGCTGAAAAAGAATCCATTGGAAGTCCAGGATGCTCTATTAAAGGAAATTAAAGAGGAGCGCTCAAAAGAACAAGCGGTCAGCGATAACACTGTCGAATGGTGCAAACATAAAGTCGACTATCGCTCTGATCCATTAAAGATATCAGTTGTTATCATCTCTGGGAAAAGGAAGAAGGACCGAATTTTTGTAACAATGGAGATAACCAGAGAGGATGGAAGCTCTAAGGCTATGTTTGTTTCAAAGCTTGAAAGCTTCGGCTAAATGGAATGGATAGAGTTCAAAGTTGCGCTGAAGAAATCCAAATCAACCTACAGAGGCTATGTCGAAGGCATTCTATAAGCCCTCATCAACAGAGTCAATGCTGTGTTAAAGGTACCATCTGCTCTTCCTTCCAAGCCAAGGCAACTCAAAAGAAAGCATGTCTCCTCCTTATTTGAGAATGATCTTGCAATAAGAAACGAAACCTCCATCAAGTTCTCAAAAGAAGCTCTGTTTGGTCCTCCTCCTGATCTCTCAGTACTTGATCTATCCCTGCCTCCTGGTGGTCCATATATTGCAGGGCAAGTACTCAAAGAGCCTTTTGGAATCTTCTTCAGAGATGATGAGGAACATCTCAGATTTCAAAGAGTCTCTGAAATTCCTATCTGTCCCCTCAGCCATCTCAAGGATCTCTTATGCTTATGGTGTGACTTCTCTCCTTTAGCTGAACCGATCAAGGCAATCATTAGTCAAGAATCTTCAGATCGAAGGCAAAGAGGAGAAGAAATACCTGACTATATGGTTAATCCTCCAAAGTCTTCTTTAGATATATGATAGATTAGTTTTCTATTTCTTGTAATCTATTAGTTCCTCACTTGTACTTATAATTTTCATATCTTGTAATTCTATCTTTGAATTAATGAAAATTTCAGTGAAGTACTTAACCCTATCAGTACTGTAAAAGATCACTCAAAATAGTAATTGGGACATGTATGTTATGAGTCCTGATTATTCCATTATTTTGAACTATAAAGTAATTTTCTTTAGTTACTTTGTCATTATCAAATAGGGGGAGATTGTTGATCCAAACTCTCTCAGTGATTTGATAACGACCCTTTTCTATACTTAGTGAAAATTACGTTTATTAATATGTATTAGTGTTTCACCATCAGCGATCAAGCTGAGTCTGTTCAGTTGTCGCTGATGATATTTCTTATAAACGCTCATATGTATTAGTGTTTCACTATCAACGATCAGACTGAGTCTGTTCAGTTATCGCTGATGTTCTCTGATGTACACGTAATCCGTGAAGACAAGTTTCGCGCCAACAGATGTTCATAGCTGAATCGAAGACGAAGCTGCTGAACAAAGACAAGTCTACTAGTGACCTGATGTGGATATCAGTGAAGCAAAGACGACTCTACTCATACGCGAAGAAACCTGAGGAAAAGCTTCAGCGATAGCTGAACCTCTTTATATCTCTGAAGGAAGAGATATTCAGCGATCGATGATCACTTAGCTTATGCCTCAAGTCTCTTTTGTTTTTCCCTGCACAACCAGTACAATGCGTCAGAACGGACATATCTCTGCCACAATTCGTACAACAACTCTGTCAACTACGCTGTTCATGATACGGCCGAAAGCATGTCTCCCAAAGTCAGACCCTCTCAGCCAATCAATGAAGGACACGTGTAAAGTGCCCTGCCATGTATTTAATGCATAGGGTATAAATAGAAAGATTACCTCTCCATTTGAAGAGTGTGCTCACCTCTAGCCTTCATCTTTCTATCTTATAGAAACCCTTGTTTTCTATACTTCTCAAATTCCCCATTCTCTATATTCTTGTGCAACCATCTTAGTGTTTTCTTAAGTTTGTTTAGATTGAGTTCTACTTAATCTTATTCTGCAACAGACTTGTAAATTGTGTTTGATTTATCAATAAACAATTTATTAAACTTTAAATTATGTGTTTGTATTCAACCCCCCCCCCCCTTCTACAAACTTGTTAAGCACCTCCGGGACCAACATCTTGAGATGAGACAAAGTCAACTATTGCACACTTGAGACACGATAGTTTGAATGAACAGTAACTATTGCAGACTGAGGACGCGTAACTGATACGATAGATAAACTTGAGCAACAACTATTGCACACTAAGTACGCTATAGTTCTCTTTCGATACGCAATAAAATCAAATTGTCGTGTCTTTGAGATGCGATATCCTTCCTTTAAGGTGCGATAAAAATCAAAAATTTCCAACAATCACTTAGAAGGACGTGATAAGCTCAAGAACACCAATATATCACATAAAACTCAGATTTCAACTGTTCGAACTTTGATCCATCAAAACTTAAAATCAATTGTAAATTCTTTGGATTCATGGTCGATTCTTGTTCCCAAACACAATTAGAGAACGACTAAATGCCTAATTCAAATCAAAACTAACAAATTTCACCAAAATTCATCAAGAACAGCCGAACAAAAAATTATATAAAATTCTCTGATTTGATCAAAATGATTTGAAATTGTAGAAAAAAATTGATTCAGATTGATTTTAGAATGAAACTCAAACCAATTAAACTCCAAATTTAGCAAAAAGAGGATTAAATCATCAATATCGAATAGCCAACCCCTCTGTTCATCGTGTTCTTCAAGAAAATCAAGAAAGTAAAATTGTTGTTTCAAATCATCTCTAAATCACCGAATTTGCTCTAATACCAATTGTGAGTTCCAGATTATATAGAGTAGAAAGATCAAGAACATATCCATGGCTTCAAGCTTCCATATGTATTTCATTCAGAGAGTATATTACACCTAGAGTTACACATAGTTAACCTCAAATATCTATTAAGCTCGTGTAAAGATTCTACCTCACAAAAGTTATTTATAGTAACAAGGATAGGGGTGTAAATGATGCGAGTTGAGCTCGAGTATCAGTAAACTCGACTCGAGCTCAAAATGAAATTCTCAAGCTCGAACTCGACTCGAAAGCTCGCGAGTAGTAAAAATCCAAACTCGAACTCGACTCGATAATCAATTCCAAAACTCGAACTCGTTTCAAGATCGAATCAAGCTCGAACTCGAACTCGAATCAAGCTCGAACTCGTTTAATGCATAACAATATGAAAAGTTCAAAATAAATCTATATTACCAACAAAATAAATCCAGAAAATTGAAAGTTTACAACCAAATACAAAATAAAACGGAACTAGTTGCAAGTTACAATAAAATTCAACACAAAGTCAAGAAAATTACGATAATTAAACCAAGTACATTATAAATCTGTCTAAAAGCAAAACACGACAAGTTAAACATGATCTCATTTCAATTCAATTGTCGGGTTCCTTGAACGGTACTAAAATGAGGATTTCCTTTGGTTGTTCTTCACTCTCCTACAAGAAAAACAAAAACAAATTAGTATACTTACTAAAAGTGAAAAATGAGTAAACATATTTAAACATTTACCTTATTCTTCCTTTTCACTCCATGGAGGGATCTACACCAATCACCCGTGCACATCAACATTTGCATTGTTTCTGGAGTAAGAGAAGCTCTATAAAGATCTATTACACGACCACCGACACTAAAAGTTGCCTCTGAAGCCACAGTAGTGATAGGAACCGCCAAGATATTTATAGCCATTCTAGACAAAATTCGAAACGTGTTTGATTGTTCCTTCCACCAAGATAAGACATTAAACTTGTAGTCTTGACTAAAGAAACATCCCTCTTCTAGATACATATCAAGCTCAGATTTCACACGACTTACCAATGTCTCGCCACTAAGCACATCTAACAAAAGTTCAGATAAACCACTAGATCCATCATTTCCATCATGAGTATTTGAACCAAATTCACACTCTCCACTTTCATCCACAATAGAAGTAGAATACATTTTCACATATTCATCAAAAAGCTCATACATAACCTCTTTCACCTTATTAATATTTTCCCGGGCTACACTTGGAGAAAACATTTGTGGCCATGCAATCTCTATAGGCCTCTAAGGTCTAACACGGTCCCTGTTGACATCAACATGTTACATTCCCCCCAATATTTATCAAATCTCGCTTTCATGTACGTTACCATAGTTTTAACAAAATCATCGCTCGACTCAGATTGTTTATCCAACATAACTTTAATCCTTTCTACTTCAGCAAGAAACAAGTTAGATAGTGGATAGAACCGGATATAGAGTTAGTGGCATCTATAAACATTTTCAATATATCAAGAAATTTTGCAATTTTACCCCACTCCTCTTCATCAGGACAAGAAGTATAATTACGGTCATGCATAGCATGTCGAGGAAATACCTGTCTAAACTTGATGGCACAATCTAGCGTGTCGTATGTTGAATTCCAATATGTCTTGCATTCAAGAACTAACTTCCGATGCTTCATGTTGTACTGGCTTACAAGTTCACCAAAACGCTTGAGACGCGCATCACTTGAGTTCAAGTAATCAACAATATCATGAACTTTCTCGATAATGTCCTTCACTTGTTGAAGATCATGTTGAACCATAATGTTGAGATTGTAGGCGCAACATCGGACATGAAACAATATTCCACCACAAATAAGCCTTCGATTTGATTCAAAGTTGTCCTTCAAAATGGCAATGCAAGAATCATTTGCAGATGCATTGTCCACAGAAATTGTGAAAACCTAACACGAATACACAAATATTAGCTTTATTAATGCACAAATCATAAATAAAATAAAACACATATATAGACTATATTAAGCAAATCAAAACTTACTTTGTCCTCAATTTCCCACTCCCTTAGACATGTTAAGATGCAATCAGCTATATTTGCGCCTTTTCATGGAGGAGGCAAATAAACAAAGTTAATCACCCTCTTTTGAAGCTTCCAATCAATATCCACAAAATGGGCAGTAATCACCATGTATTCACTTTTTTGTGGCTTTGACTTCCACAAATCTGTAGTCAAACTTACTCTTTCCACCTTCTTGAACAAATCTTTTAGTTTTTTATTCTCAAACTCATAGACTTTGAAAGTGTCTGCCCTAATGGTAACTCGGATACACGGTTCCATTCAGGTATTCCCCTTTTCATAATCAAGTTGAAGCCTTCCTCCTCAACAATACTGAAAGGATGCTCATGCATAGTGATCCAATGAGTTATCCCCTCTCGCATCTTTAACATGTCAAGTTTGCCATTATGTAAAGCACTAACAAATCCAGATTGATTTGTACCGGTGCTTGAATCAGATGGTAAAAAATTAATCAATTTTTGTTGTCTCATGTGTTTCGCTTTCATAGTACAAGATTCTAAGTGTCGGTGCATGTGGGTAGTGCTCTTAGATTTCAAAAGAGAAAGGGGAGTTTTACAATACTTTCATTTGAAACACCAACTGGTGTGGTAGATAGTTGTGGTCCACTAGACATCTCTAAAATTTTAAATGCATATTTAAATAAATTTAAACTCCAAATATAAACAAATTAAAAACATTCAAATTCTAACTAAAACATACTCCAATTTAGTAAGTAAATTACAGACTTACAGCTCAAAAAAAAAGTCAGTATTAAGCAAATAAAAGCAAGCATATATAACATAAGCAAAGAACTCAAAAAACCAAAACTCAGTATTAAGCAAATAAACATACAGTGGGCTGTGGGCACATAAATATTAAAGATGATGCATGAATATAGAAAGCTATATAATTATTAAAGACCATTCAAGTGAACAAAACATATAATTATTAAAGATGATGCAAGAAAACTAAATAAAACTAAAGGGGCATAAGATAGCTTCATTAATTCTTTGAGTTGGAGGCCAAAAATGAGAAATAATATCAAGAAGATGAGTAAGGAAATAAATCAATAATGGCCAAAAGACTATGGAACTTTTATGTTCTAATCTTACTTCATTAAATAAGCTTATATCCCAAATAAAAATTGCAAATCAATTAAGGTTATACTTCTTCTTCCTGTTCTTCGTTGGTGAAGAACAAACAGAGAGTAACACAATCACACATGACACACCGTATTAAGCAAAGAGGAAGGAGGAACACAGTCACACACCGTATTAAGCAACGTCATTTGTTGTCTTTCCCGTTGTCTGCCGCGTCTGAGAGAGGAAAGACGACGCGCCGGCCGTTGGGGCTGCAGGTCGCCGGCGTTGAGGGTTGGAGGGCGCGGGCTGGAAGCGCCGACTGTTTGAGGGTTTGAGGGTTGGAGGTTGGAGGTGTCGGCTGAGAGAATAGAGATGGAAGAAAGAGTGAACTCTAGGGTTTTCCTTTTTTGCTTTAATCATATTTTATTGTTTTAATGAAAAACAAAAATAAATTTTTTTTTAATTTAAAAAAACCCCTCTTTTATTTAGGTGGGTGAGTTTTTAGTTTAAATTAAAATTTAATTTTTATTAATTATAATTAATAAATATAATAATTAATGATATAAAATTTATTATATATAAAATTTATTCGAGTATATCACGAGCTTATCGAGTCGAGTATTAGGTAGCTCGACTTGACTTGTTAGTGTGTCGAGTCGAGCTTATTCGAGTTGAGTGTTAACCAAGCTTTGACCGTGTCGATCTTGAGTAGCTCACGAGTTGTCTCGTCTCATTTACACCCCTAAACAAGGATCAAGGGAAGTCACAAGTTGACTCCTCAAGATATTTACAAAATAAGCCCTTTAACTTGAATACACATTTTAAACCCGATAGAGAGATAGATCAAATACCATAAAATTATAATTATAATTATGATGAATATATATGTATATATATATATATATATATATATATATTGCAACGAGAGGGGAAGTCTCTTCCACGATGAACATGAACCTATAAAGAAATCAAGATCGTTACTCTCTTTCATTGGCTTAAACATGCAGTAACACAATCGTTTTGCTTCTCTCTTATGTTTTCCATAATCCAGACACCCGTTTGCAAACCATCTTATAAATATGAGACATGTTTTGGTAAAAGATATCAATGTCACGACCGGCGTAAAAATCTTACGACCAGACATATTTGGCGAGACATATTTGGCGAGACATATTTGGCGAGACATATTTGGCGAGACATATTTGGCGAGCAGGTACTAACGACCAAAAACCATAAGACTAACGGTACGACTAGCGACTAAAGACACTTATGCTACCGGTCATCACTAAGTAGTGACGATCGTAAGTATCTATCGACATATGTTCACCGTTACTAACTTCCGACAAAACCGTATTTTATATTGCTTTAATGCAGGTCTTCACTCATTAAATACCAATGGACATATATATTTGAAGACAATAATTCAAGAGCATTAAAGATACCGACCGTTGCCAACATTAGAGCATCTCCAACAGCATTGCTAAATTTTTTCTAAAATAGAGAATGGAAAGTCAAAATCTTTAAAAACATTTTCTTCTAACTCCAACAGCTTTTCTATTTTAGATAATCAATCATTATTTATATTATTATAATATTCCATAATTTATCATTCCAATACACTTTTTAAAAAAAACTTAAAATAAAATGTTGAAAATTGAATCTTATTGGTTGGATTGAATAAAATAATATTTTCTCTCTCCAATTTAGAGATTATAGAGAATTCTCTATATTTAGAGATTTTTTGATCTTTCTCTATTTTAGCAAACCATATAGCAAAGCTGTTGGAGAAAATAGCAAAGAAAAAGCCAAAATTTTCTATTTTAGCAATGTTGTTGGAGATGCTATTAAGGCTCATAAAGGACTCATTTATTACAAAGAAACTTATATAAACAAAGCCCTATCAATCCTGAAGGACACAAGTTGAACATGTGCAACAAGCAATACTCTCAAGGATTCTTACGACACATTTGAAGATCTCGTTCCATCTTACGATTTCTTTACTTTTTGATCATATTGTAGTCAATTGTACTCTCGACCTTTATTACTAAATGACGACGTCCCTATTTGACGTCACTAGTGCATCGACGACCTTCACTCTTATCCGCAGTTTTTACCCTCGATAGGGGTTTTGCATATCACCAAAATTCTCGTGTCTTATTTACTTTTCTACATTTGTTGTGTGTTTATCGAAGAAAATCATCTTTAGTTGTTAAATCTAGCTCCACAACGACCTGAAGTTATTCCTAAGAGTAATTTTTGGCATAAACAAGATCAATAGATGAATCGGAGATGTCAGGATCGCCATCGATCTAGAATGCACACCATGTTCATATGAGCTACGCTCTCCTTTCTACACTTATTGCCTTCGCTCTCGCCCAGTCTATTAAGGTCTTCATCACATTGTATGCTTATTGTTTCATTCTAATTTCTTACAATTGCCATTAATGTAAGCCCAATTTTGATTTACTTTGTTTTAGCTAGGTTTGAATTATGACATTGATCTCTTCCGTTGGTTTTTCCAATCCATGAATTTAGAATTCTATATCTAGATAATAATAATAATAATAATAATAATAATAATAATAATAATAATAATAATAATAATAATAATAATAATAATAATAATAATAATAATAATAATAATAATAATAACAACAATAATAATAATAATAATAGATTAAGACTAGAAATGATGTTTCATCATTTGGATATTGATATATAATTATATATTTACGTTCTCCTTTAAAATCTTTGTACTTTTTTTTCAAAATTTGTAGGATTTTTATATTTGAAGGATATATTTCTACGTGCCATACATTGTTTTTCTTTAAGACACTTATCTATAAAGCTTTTCGTATGGTTGTTATTCATTTTCGGTAATGTTCATATGCTCTCTCTAAAGGGCCGTTTACTGAACGTTTGCCTTGGTAAGTACTTATCGAGTCATTTACCTTACCGGATGTACAAGGTAAGGACTTAGAATCTTACCCGATAAGAATGATGACAAGGAACAAGAGTCTTACCCCATAAGTTACGATGATGACTCTTACCCGGTTAGTGCTTACCAGATAAATTATTGCATATAATGCCATTTCAGTTGACTAGAATCTCAACTGGTAAGTTGAAAATTGGTGTTTATCGGGTACGCGTTTGGGTAAATGGCCCCTAAGTACGTCAACAACCTGTTTTCTACCACTATATGCTTTCTGTATGCTAGTGTTGTCAATTGCACTCATTACTTTCCGTGTTTATGTGATCAATAAATGTACAGGGCATCAACAAAGACATGTTCAATATTATAGAAGTAATTTGTGTGTATTTACTTTTGGCAGATACCAACAACAGGATCAGAGATTTAATAAGGAAGAGTGTTCATTGAGACTGTTGGTATTTTCTTAAATTTACTAGATTATTAGATTTACAGTTTTTATTTGCAATTTTTTAATTTTTACATGTATTCCTTATGATCTTATCTTATTTTTATTTTTCTTTGATGTGTGTTGCAGCAACATTCTTGAAAATACAGCATTTACCATTTGGCTTACTGGGTTTTTGGTTTTTGCATGTCAGAAAGCATGTTTATATTTTTACCGACGCATAAAAAAAATATTTTGTTGCCTACCCTAAACAGTCGATCATTATATCACCATTTTGTTGTATGTGCCATAGATAATGAAAGGGAAGATGATGATTCCCCGAATCATCAAGTGATTGAACCTAGAAGAAGCAAACGTCAAAGAGCAAGAAACATTGGGCCTGACTTTGAAATGTACCTAGTTGAAGGTGATTGACATGGTTCAGTGAAAGAATATCCAATTATTTACAACTTGGATGAAGAACCACGTACATATGCGGAAGCTATGAAATCTCATGATGCATCTTTTTGGAAAGAAACAATCAACGATGAGATGGATTCCATCAAAGGTAATAATACTTGGATCTTAGTCGACCTACCCCCTGGTTCAAAGGCTATCAAGAATAAATGGATTTTCAAAAGAAAGTTAAGGGTTGATGGTAGTATTGAAAAAGAAGGACTAGACTATTTTGACACATATGCCCCTGTAGAACGAACATCCACCATTAGAATTTTGATTGACTTAGCTTCCATTTATAAACTCGTAATTCACCTAATGGATGTCAAAACCGCATTCTTGAACGGTGAATTAGAAGAGGAAGTATATATGGAACAACCAGAAGGTTTCATAGTTCAAGGACAAGAAGAGAAAGTTCGTAAACGTATTAAGTCCTTGTATGGACTGAAACAGGCTCCCAAACAGTGGCATCAAAAATTCGACCAAACCATTCTATCGAATGGTTTCAAAATTAATGAATCAGACAAATGTGTTTATAGTCGATTTGTTAATGGTCAAGGGGTTATCATCTGCTTGTACGTGGATGATATGTTGATCTTTGGAACCGACTTAGAACAAGTGCAAATGACTAAGAAACTCTTATCTAAAAATTTTGATATGAAGGATCTGGGAGAAGCTGATGTTTTCTAGGAATAAAGATTCTTAGAAATGACAATAAACTAATGCTATCCAAATCTCACTATATTGAAAAGATATTAAAACGTTTTAATAAATTTGATTGTTTACCTGTAAGCAGTCCGTTCGAAGTAGGTTCTAGATTGACGACTAATACCGGTAGGGTATTAGGTCAAAATGAATATGCTAAAGTTATTGGTAGTTTAATGTATGTTATGACTTGTACTAGACCTGATATCGCCTATGTTGTAGGAAGATTAAGTAGACATACTAGTAAGCCTGGAAAAGCACATTAGGATGTTGTAAATCGGGTACTCAAGTATTTGAAGAAAACCATGGATTATGGTTTGGAGTATAGTGTATATCCTTCAGTATTGGAAGGATACACCGATGCAAGTTGGATAAATGATCAAGAAGACTATGCATCTACAAGTGGATGGATTTTCACACTTGGCGAAGGTGTAGTGTCTTGGGGATCAAAGAAACAAAGTTGCATAACAGATTCTACCATGGCATTGGAATTTGTTGCTTTAGCTTCTTGTTGTAAAGAAGCAGAATGGTTAAGGGACTTGTTGATTAACATACCCTTATGGCCAAAGCCAATGCCGCCAATTTCTATACACTGTGATATTGCGGCTACACTATCAAGGGCATAAAATCAAGTGTATAATGGTAATTCCAGACATATTGGACTTAGACATAGGCAAGTAAATCAATTAATAAATGATGGGGTGATCACCATTAGTTTCTTACGATCAAGTAAGAACTTAGCAGATCATTTCACAAAAGGATTACCAAGAAAATTGATTGAAAGCACTTCGAAAGGGATGGGTATCAAGCCTACCTATAAATAGTCACCCATGATGGAACCTTGTCTTGACACTTGGTATTTCACCAAAGTCTCAAGATTAAGTTAAAGTACATCATTTGAATGTGACTGAAAGTTCTGCAATGTTTCAAAACCATCCCAAGGTCAGCAGAACTTGGAACCATAATGTTAAGAAAGGTTGAATCTAGTTCTTAATGGACTTGTAACACAATATGTGTTGGAATGTTCAAGTTACGGGAACACTCTTGACAAGGTCCACCTATCTGAATATGGAAGTGAGGCCGCTTCCTATGAGCTAAAGGGCTTGGCTCTAGAACATTCTGAGAAATCAAGATATAGACCCATGGCCAATTAACGGGTCGGCTTATAGTGGTTAAATGAATGAGAGGAAGGATATGTGTGAGGTGTTTCCGTCTAACATATAAAGGAAGATGGTTCAATGACTTTAGTTTAACCATTCTTACCCTAGTTATATTTGAGCACTTTCACTATGTAAAGGTTCAAGGTGCAAGACTCCACCTTTACTTATGCATAACACCCCCAAGGATTTCGGAATCTGGTTAGGTCATATCAAGTCAGTCTTTTCAAATTCAAGTCTATTTTGAAAATGGTGGGGGTTTGTTGGGGAAATTTTCATAATAAGTTAGTCTAAAATATTTTGGGTTAAGTCTTAGGTAGATGAGAAAGTCTCTTTTTGGTAGTTTTCACTTTGTCCCACATAGGTGGAAGAGTGAAAAATAAGTGGGTATATAAATGGGACCAATTTCCATTTATTAATTTAATAGATTGGAAAATGGTAGGGGCTCCACAAGGGTAGGCGCAATGTGGCGTTTTGATGGCCCACTTTGCACTTCGCACACACGCATCACCGCAAGCCACAAATTTTCTTTTGATATGTCTATTAGCGACGACACAGCACCAAGTCGTGACTGTTCACGAGAATTAGCGACGGTCCGTGAATAGGTACTTCCAACAGTTGCGATGGTTGGGTTCAAAAGGTACCTATTCGTGAACCAACACCATGGTTCGGCCAAAGAGGTATCCTTGACATATGCGACGGTTCGTGCATAGAGCAGACCGTTGTGAAAGCTATGGATGGCACCTATTGGAATATATGCGACGATTCAAACCGTCGTGAATAGTGACTGTTGACTTTGGTGGTGGTTGTTGGAACAATTGCGACTGTTCAAAGCGTCACGAAAGGTGACTGCTGTCACAAAAAACTGCAGTCATGACTCTTCAAAGAGTTGTGACATTCCTCTATATATATATCCACCTCTAGACATCAAAAGGATTAACTTTTTTCATATACCAGATTGCTAGAATTTGTGTTGCTATAGAAACACAATATTCTAGTTTCTCGAAATCCTTGAAACTCAATAGTTTAACCGGGATTATCACCACTTGTGCGGTGTTGATAATCAATCTACATACGTTGCTTCATTGTATCTTGAGAAGCAATTCGCCAAATCCCAAAGCACCTACGGTGGGGGTGAAATTGCTTTAAGGATAGAGAGATCACTCGCCTTGAAAGCAACAAGTAGTAGAATTCCTTGTTATTCTATTTCTTTAGTTTAGAACCCCAAAATTTAACATTGTGGATATAAGGTATAGAGAGATGGACATTTTGGGAGGACAATTTTTGATTTTTTTGCGTATGTTTAGATCCTTTATAAAAGGTATGCAGATCTATTATGGTTCAATCATTTGCCATCTCAAAAATTCGAATGGTTTCAAAATTAATGAATCAGACAAATGTGTTTATAGTCTATTTGTTAATGGTCAAGGGGTTATCATATGCTTGTACGTGGATGATATGTTGATCTTTGGAACCGACTTAGAACAAGTGCAAATGACTAAGAAACTCTTATCTGAAAATTTTGATATGAAGGATCTGGGAGAAGCTGATGTTATTCTAGGAATAAATATTCTTAGAAATGACAATAAACTAATGCTATCCCAATCTCACTCTATTGAAAAGATATTAAAACGTTTTAATAAATTTGATTGTTTACCTGTAAGCACTCCGTTCGAAGTAGGTTCTAGATTGACGACTAATACCGGTAGGGTATTAGCTCAAAATGAATATGCAAAAGTTATTGGTAGTTTAATGTATGCTATGACTTGTACTAGACCTGATATCGCCTATGTTGTAGGAAGATTAAGTAGACATACTAGTAAGCCTGGAAAAGCACATTAGGATGTTGTAAATCGGGTACTCAAGTATTTGAAGAAAACCATGGATTATGGTTTGGAGTATAGTAGATATCCTTCAGTATTGGAAGGATACACCGATGCAAGGTGGATAAATGATCAAGAAGACTATGCATCTACAAGTGGATGGATTTTCACACTTGGCGGAGGTGTAGTGTCTTGGGGATCAAAGAAACAAAGTTGCATCAGATTCTACCATGGCATTGGAATTTGTTGCTTTAGCTTCTTGTTGTAAAAAAGCAGAATGGTTAAGGGACTTGTTGATTAACATACCCTTATGGCCAAAGCCAATGCTGCCAATTTCTATACACTGTGATAGTGCGGCTACACTATCAAGGGCATACAATCAAGTGTATAATGGTATGTCCAGACATATTGGACATAGACATAGGCAAGTAAATCAATTAATAAATGATGGGGTGATCACCATTATTTTCTTACGATCAAGTAAGAACTTAGCAGATCCTTTCACAAAAGGATTACCAAAGAAATTGATTGAAAGCACTTCGAAAGGGATGGGTCTCAAGCCCACCTATAAATAGTCACCCATGATGGAACCTTGTCTTGACACTTGGTATTTCACCAAAGTCTCAAGATTAAGTTAAAGTACATCATTTGAATGTGACTGAAAGTTCTGCAATGTTTCAAAACCATCCCAAGGTCAGCGGAACTTGGAACCGTAATGTTAAGAAAGGTTGAATCTAGTTCTTAATAGACTTGTAACACAATATGTGTTGGAGTGTTCAAGTTACGGGAACACTCTTGACAAGGTCCACCTATCTGAATATGGAAGTGAGGCTGCTTCCTATGAGCTAAAGGGCTTGGATCTAGAACATTCTGAGAAATCAAGATATAGACCCATGGCCAATTAACGGGTCAGCTTATAGTGGTTAAATGAATGAGAGGAAGGATATGCGTGAGGTGTTTCCGTCTAACATATAAAGGAAGATGGTTCAATGACTTTAGTTCAACCATTCTTACCCTAGTTAAATTTGAGCACTTTCACTATGTAAAGGTTCAAGGTGCAAGACTCCACCTTTACTTATGCATAACACCCCCAAGGATTTCGGAATCTGGTTAGGTCATGTCAAGTCAGTCTTTTCAAATTCAAGTCTATTTTGAAAATGGTGGGGGTTTGTTGGGGAAATTTTCAAAATAAGTTAGAGTCTAAAATATTTTGGGTTAAGTCTTAGGAAGGTGAGAAAGTCTCTTTTTGGTACTTTTCACTTTGTCCCACATAGGTGGAAGAGTGAAAAATAAGTGGGTATATAAATGGGACCAATTTCCATTTATTAATTTAATAGATTGGAAAATGGTGGGGGCTCCACAAGGGTGCAACGCACCATTACGCGTGCACGACCGTGGGCGTGGGCGCAATGTGGCGCTTTGATGGCGCACTTTGCACTTCGCACACACGCATCACCGCGAGCCGTAAATTTTCTTTTGATATGTCTATTAGCGACGACACAGCACTAAGTCGTGACTGTTCACGAGAATTAGCGGCGGTCCGTGAATAGGTACTTCCAACAGTTGCGATGGTTGGGTTCAAAAGGTACCTATTCGTGAACCAACACCATGGTTCGGCCTAAGAGGTGTCATGGACATATGCGACGGTTCGTGCATAGAGCAGACCGTCGTGAAAGCTATGGATGGCACCTATTGGAATATATGCGACGATTCAAACCGTCGCGAATAGTGACTGTTGACTTTGGTGTTGGCTGTTAGAACAATTGCGACCGTTCAAAGTGTCACGAAAGGTGACTGCTGTCACAAAAACCTGCAGTCATGACTCTTCAAAGGGTTGTGACATTTCTCTCTCTATATATATATATCCACCTCTAGACATCAAAAGGATTAACTTTTTTTCATATACCAGATTGCTAGAATTTGTGTTGCTATAGAAACACAATATTCTAGTTTCTCGAAATCCTTGAAACTCAATAGTTTAACCGGGATTATCACCACTTGTGCGGTGTTGATAATCAATCTACATATGTTGCTTCATTGTATCTTGAGAAGCAATTCGCCAAATCCCAAAGCACCTACGGTGGGGGCGAAATTGCTTTAAGGATAGAGAGATCACTCGCCTTGAAAGCAAAAAGTAGTAGAATTCCTTGTTAATCTATTTCTTTAGTTTAGAACACCAAAATTTAACATTGTGGATATAAGGTATAGAGAAATGGACATTTTGGGAGGACAATTTTTGATTTTTTTGCGTATGTTTAGATCCTTTATAAAAGGTATGCAGATCTATTATGGTTCAATCATTTGCCATCTCTATTTTCTTCTTGATATTTTCATTACTTACATAGGTGATTCAGTTTTGGTATACAAGGGATCCTGTGCGGTAAATTACATATCTTCCCCTTCAATTTACATTCCGCAACATTGTGTGACAGTTTTGGTATATGAGGGATCCCATAGGATAAATTACATATCTTCCGGTTCAATTTACATCCCGCCGCATTGCGCGGGTACACAACTAGTATTTTCTACAACATAAAAAATAAAACATCTGAATATTAACCAAACATTAAAAATGCTAGTATTTGATAATCACAAAATAGAAATTTATGTATGCTAAAGTCAAATGATATTTTTTTAGTAGTTCAACTGTTCAAATTTTACCACTTATCATCTTGGGTTTAGTTTGAGTCGTTCTTAAGACCACTAAGGGGTTGTTTGTTTTTTTTAAAAAACCTCTTAATGACTCTTAAGTCTGAATCATTCAAACATTTTTACACATCACCTCTTATCAATCATAACTAAAATAAGACTTCAGACTTTAGACCTCTTAAAAAACAAACGACACCTAAATGTTTTCTTGATTGTTAACTTCAAGGTTACAATATTAGAAAGTTCCGTTAAAAACCCAAAATTGATTAGGAATTCGGGAACTACCCACAGTGCGGTGCATATCCTCTTTCAGGATGAATATTAATCATTAATAACTATTTAAGAATATGATGGAAAAACGAGGCTAAACGGACTTGAAATTGGTAGTCGGTGAATTGTAGACGCATGGACATCATCTAACACAATCAAGGGAATAAAAATCGCGGTCGGCGTTGTTTGTTGTCCAGCTCTTGGGTTGTAATTAAATGGGCTTTAATTAATTGTAGCAGTTAGTCAGTTAGTAATAAGGAGAGGCCAAGTCATTTCTTTTAGGCTATAATTAAATTGGGTATTTAATTGGTTTTAGACTAAGAGGTTGTTTACTAAAAAAAATTAAAAACTGTATGGATAAATTTGTCAATATAGATAAATTGGTGATGTTGTTTACTTTTTTTTTTATCTAAATTAACAGTCTGAACGACAGGGGATCCAGACAATCATCTCACTCCCCGGAGATGATAGCTTCTTTTACTTTTGTTTTGCAGTTAGTAAGAAATGCACTGAGAGGTGGTTATAGGCCTAGAGTCGTTATCAAGCGTAGAACTTAGAGGTGTATTAAATTATTTTGATGATTTATTAATGGGATTAAAGCATCGTAATTTGAGTTTAAATAATATCAAGGCGCTTTAATCCGGAACGATAACTTTATATAGTTATACAATGATTATTTTGACGTTTTAGGACGTCGTCAAGTTTTAGACTTGGGGTTTGACTAAAGCTAGTCGAGGTTGACCGAGTTGACCAAGGGTTCACTTTTACCTCGTTTAACCGACATGGATTTTAATGATTGGTCAAATTAAGTTATCTGAGGCATATTAGGATGCTTGGATATGGAGTTTGACTTTAGGTCGGGTTAACCATATTTGACTTTTGGGAGAAATTAAATCATTAATTGGACCAGGTGGTATAAATTGTGTAGGTTTTTGGATGAGAGCTATCGGTAGCCGATCTACACGCAATCAGGTGAGTCTTCATGAGACTTATAGTGGGATGCATAACCACGTACAAATTTATTTTCAGCATTATATGATTTGTATGGTGATGTGTGACATATGCATGATGTTTCAGTTTTCATACATGATACAATATATTTTACATGCATAGTTTTAAAAGGCGGAATCGAGCCTCGAGGCGTTTTCCCTCAACGAGGCGAGACGTAAGCCTCGAGGCGGCCCGAGGCGTAAGCCCTGATATATATATATTATGTACTACACAAATATATACCTTATGCAAGAAATATATAATGATCTTTATTCCACTACCACATTATACACGTAACATATGCAATGTGTATATATATACATACACATACGTACATAGACAGGAGTACTTACACAAAATATACATATCATCCTAAATTACTAAAAGAAATAATCTATATACACTTTCTTCAAGAAAAAAATACACTACTACATAAATGACTTTTTTAAACGCACATTTTTAAACGGTTTTTAAAAAAAATCGAAAAAACCGTTTAAAAAGGTGGCCGCGTTTTTTTAAGACTTTTTTTAAACGGTTCTGCGGTTGTGGTACCGTTTAAAAAAGTCATATGACCTTTTTAAACGGCTGTTATAAAAAACCGTTTAAAAAGGGATATGTATTTCACACGGATAATTGAACAAAACCGTTTAAAAAGTTGTCTAACTTTTTTACACGGTTTTTTCATACAACCGTTTAAAATACATACAACTTTTTAAACGGTTCTCTAGAAACAACCGTTTAAAAAGGCCAAACACTTTTTCAAACACTTTCACTATCACAAAACCGTTTAAAAAGATTTTTAATAATTTAGGGTAAAACCGAACTACATTAATGCATTTTTATATTTTGATAAGTTCGGAACAATTTGGAGCGAAAAAGACAAAACGATAATTTTTGACAGATTTGCGCAACGGTGGCGTTTTGATCATATCTCACTCGTCCGATCTCCGATTTAAGTGATTCAAGATGATCTGGAAACCCAACACACAGATCTACAATGTTCATGTTTTGAGTTTTTGGTAATTTGGAGTAAATCTGGGCCGAATATGAAGTTGAAGTTGGGAGTACAAAGCTGGACAGAAAATGAATTAAAGAATTAAAGGTGCTTCTATAAACACAGAAGAAGATGTGGCAAAATGGTAAGTGTTGTGGGTTTGCATGGCTATGGTTTTGAGATCGAGCCCTATGTGCAACAGATAGCATTCTTTTATTTTTTAAGCCGTTTAAAAATGTAACTTTTTTAAACGGTTCAAAGACCGTTTAAAAATGTAACTTTTTTAAACGGTTCAAAGACCGTTTAAAAAAGTCCCTGACTTTTTCAAACGGTGCCCTTTCAAACGGTTGTAAAACCGTTTAAAAATGTCCAAAACAACCGTTTAAAATACCTATTTCTATAGTAGTGATATATTGCATGTTAATGTGTTTGTTTTGTTTTCAAATAACTCTAGCATATTATTTTAGTCGCAAGTTTTATGATACAGTTTTAATGGATGGGCATTTGGGCAGTAAGTCATATGACTAGTGGCATGAACCTGTAACGGGTGTTTAGACAGATGCAAGTCGGACAACCTAGGGAATGCAGTGACTAAATGACCCATACTTGACCTGACACTTTATGACATCTCTTCTTTTCTTTTTTTTCTTTTCAGTTTTGAATGTTTTCAAAAAAAAATGCATACTATTTGATACAAAGTTTACAAGTTGATATGTATAATGTGAAATGACTTTTATTCACGTAAATCATGAACTCACTGAGTTTTATAAACTGATAGTATGCATCTCAAGGACAGAAGGTTTCAAGTTGGACTAAGGAAAGGGCACACATAGAGACTTGCATAGTCTATCTAAGTTCAATATTTATGTTCAGACATCTATAATGGATAAATTTTTTAACGCAAAACGGTATGAGACGGATTAACATTTAAGTTACATATTTAGGGATTGTTTGTTTTTTTTTAAAATACCTCTTAATGACTTTTAAGTCTGAATCGTTCAGACCTTTTGATATTCAGATTGTTTGTTTTTTTCCAGTTTTTAGAACCTCTTAATGGCTCTTAAATATATCTGAAATAAGAAGTGGTGACCTAACTTCTTAAAATCTCTTATCGCCGCCTCATTTCATATGCTCTCCTTTCTCTTCCAAACGTTACAAAAGCCAAACAGTCTTATTGATTCACATTTCAGACTTAGCACCACCTTTTATTAATCAAAAGTAAAATAAGACTTCAGACCCCTTAAAAAAACAAACGCCACCTTATTGTTTTAAAGTCTTTCACTATAAATAGTGTAAACGGTTTTAATTTAGCCGTGATTTTGGAGTATTTTTGAAGGAATTGTTTCAGATTACGTAACATTTCTCATGGCAAAATATAGGTTTTACAACATAGAAACCCAACTGACTGATATTGATTTACATAGAGTGTTATTTCGAATAGTCAACATTGTAACCCAAAATTATGTCAATTTGTATATTAAAGGTATATCATAGGATGTGTTTGACAGTGGAACGAATCTACAATGCTATGTATAAATGATATGATAGATAATATTAATTTAGAAATAATTATTGATTGATTTTGTATATAGGAATACTCGGAAAAATGGTTTTATATTAACTATTAGTATTTCATGAATTCAATGTTATTTCTGATGATAAAAACATTATATTAAAAAAAATCGTACTTAGCTATGACCCCTTTTTACATAAAATGTCATGAATGGACATGTAAACAAATGATTTACATGTTTTGTATATATTTAGAGAGAGAGAGAGAGAGAGTCAGGTAATATGAGTACAATTTCCAAATAAGAGAACATGAAAATGGCCGAATCACATTCAATGGTAGACACAAAGGAGACAGAAGAGTTGGGAAGGAGAGAATAGAGAGAAAATTAGAGAGAGAAAGGAAGACATTTTATTATCTTGAATGAATGCTAACAATACGCTTACACTTTGTATTTATACTACAGTTAAGGAACATAACAGACCCTGAAACTAGTTTCAACAAACTTAACAGAATTGGCGCTCAATTCAACTATTTCCCTGTAACATTATAGAGCAATTTAAAAAAATCCGTTATGATTTACAAGTGAAAAGGTATAATCTGACGGTTATTACATGACACTTACACAGATGGTTGGTCGCTCGATGGTTGCTTGATAGAAACCCAAATCTTTTTGAGCTTATAAATATTGAATTAATAAGCAACTTAAAAATGTAATCTTGATCCGAGTTACGAGTGAAAAGTTATGATATCACGATTGTTACATTATGCTTGTTTAATTTGATAGAGCTCGATAATAGCCAAATGGTTGCTCGATAGAAATCCAAATTTTATCAGCATCTAGATCTAAAAAAAACAGAGTAAACTATTATTTTCGTCCCTGTGGTTTGTAGTTTATAACTATTTTCGTCCCTGGTTTTTAAAAATTGTTTTTTTGGTTATTGTGGTTTGCAACTCCTTTCGCTTTTAGTTCCTGAGAATATTAGTTTCAGAAACGAAAAGGGAAATGAATTGCAAACCACAATTACCAAAAAAACAACTTTTAAAGTCAGGGATCAAAATGGTTATAAACAACAAACCACAAGGAAGAAAATCGTAGTTTACTTTAAAAAAAAACTCAAAAAATTATCTCGATTAGAGTTACGTGTTAATATTGTTATTACATCACAATTGTTATACGAAGATTTAGATACAAAGTTGGATTTGTTGGTTCTGAAATAAAAACAACGGCAAATTTAATTTCATTTTTGTACAATTTATCTATACTATATTATAAAGCAGGGATAAAAAACTTTTAAATACAAATTATTAGGCTTATCGGTACCATCATTTTATGCAAGATTTTAAAAATCTCTTAATTTACATGTATCAAAGCACAAGATACATATTACTACTGCATGCTTCTAACACCCACCAATTTGGTATGTGCAGGATCTTCCTTTTATGTAGACATTTCCATGTATCACTATTAATTAATATATTATATTATTATAAATTTGTTTTAATTATATTATTAAATATGTAATTGGTTATTTTATCTAGATGTCATTAAAATATATAAGATAATAATTGAATTCTAACAATATACTTATTTTTTTTATATAAACAACATTATATTATTAAGCCTAAATTAAACAAACAATATCACTTTCTCAAAACCATCCAAAATCGTACTATAAATCGACAAAAAAACAAAAAATTAATAAAACGAAACATTAAAATCGTGATGTATCTCGCTGCATTGCGCGAATACGCTTCTAGTCTTTATAAACATAGCAATCAAAGGCAATTAAAGCTCACCGTCACCGTGTCAGTCAAATATTATTTAACTCATTTGCAAACATAAATTAGGTAAATGTTAATCGGGTAAGAGTACAGTATGGACAACACTAACAACTAATCAAGTAATCTTGGTCAGCAACATCATGGACCAATAAAAGGGGTTTGGTAAACAAGAACATCTCTGAATCGGTAACAGACAGTAAGCAGATAGTTTTGAAGTAGCCCCTTAATCTACATTTGTCTATGTTCATTTAGTAATAATTTTGAAAGTTGATTTTCAAAATAAGAATAAATCAAAGTTGTTATATTTTGGTTCAATTTACTCTTATTTTGAACCTGCAGTTATATTGCTCTAGCATTATTTTTTTTAGTATTTATGTCCGGACCAGCTTCCACTTACCTGGACAAAGCGTTTATTAATTCTTATTGTAGCGGATTATCTTCTTCGGTTTACTCGAGAAGTGGATAAAGGATAAGTCATGTAAACCACTCTACAAATCACATTCAGGGTCGTGCCTTGGGGAGGGCGGGTCGGTTGCATGTCTAGGACCAACCACAAATAGGGGCCCAATTTTTTTTTAGTATATACTATATAGTATACATATAATAATATTATTAAATTAGTAAATAAAAGAGACACAAATTTTTTAAGTATCTAATAGGTCACGAAAAAGAATTTAACATTATATTAAGGGTCCAAACATATTAATTACATTGAAGAATGAAATATGTAAAATGTTCGTCGATCGATCATTTTTTAGTATTGCTTATTTGCCTATTGCTTGTCTAAGTTTTTTATTCAATATTAAAATATAAAACTATTTTGTCCAAAAGACCATGATATATTTTTCATCATTCATCTTTTACTACTATTTTGATTATTCCATCAGCATAGTGGTAGATCCACGATGTTTGCCTAGTGGGGCACCTTTAAAAGGTAGATTAAAGGCTCGCAAATCGTCCGATGTGTTTTTAGCTTAATTCCATGATTTCAAGGGATTTTAAAAGGTTTTTGGTTGATTTAGATGGATTTTTAAGTTTTTTTGTCGATTTCGAAAGACTTTTTTAGTTTTCTTGTCGATTTCTAAAGGTTTTTTCAGTTTTTTGGTTGATTTCGAGAGACTTTTTTGTTTTTTTGGTTGGTGGGGGAACAAACTAAAAATTACTGGGAGGAACTATGATAGGAAGTTAAAAGAATTTATTTTTAACCTAGGTAAAAATCTTTTCTTTTATATGTTACATCCGCCTTTGCATCGGCATGAATTCTATTTTTGTATTAGAATATAATAGATTTCTTGTTATCAACTAAGAAAACTCATACATTTCGAAATTCTTTTACCAACAAAATAAAACGATCCAACTTACATATATATATACTAGTAGTGTACCCGCGCAATGCGGCGGGATGCAAAATTTTCTACAATTCCATTCATATTTGAAATCAAAATCATTCAAAATATCAATTGCTATTGAACTTACAAATTTTAATCCATTATAACTATAAATTTTCATACAAATATCATCTCGAAGGGACAAGTACTAATAGGAGAAATTCTAATATGAACGCTAATAAGGACCATGTTACACGCATGCATTTACATGTGACTGAAATATGGAGATTTAGATTCTTTTTAAGGAAGTTTGTTATCTAAAAACATTTTTTCTAAGTGAAAATCCACTTGGTGCAAAATTAAAGATGACTTCATAGCAATTACCAGTATAGAAATATAGATATTTATCTATATTTATGCTAAATTCATAAAACCAAATAGATGGACATTTGTAATAGTTATTTACATTGTTTTCATCAAGAAAACAAATATATTTTACACACGTCATACTTTGTCACGATGACAGTTGGGCATTAAAATTTTGTTCTTTTGTCCCTAGAGATCCTTCAAGATTGCTTGGATCATCATCTTCAATATTCAATACATGAAAAAGATCTTCAGGAATTAACATGATGGATGAAAATTATATCAAAATGAATAGGGGTGTCTGTCGGTTCACGTCCAACAGATTAATTTTGACTAACAGATTCAATCAAATAAGATGGATGATTGCAATGTTAGGTGGTTCTATACATTGTATTTGGAAAGACTACAATCTATTGCATTATTGATGTGCTAATTACTCATGGTAATTACCAAATGTATTTGGTAAGACTACAATCTATTGCATTATTGATGTGCTAATTACTCATGGTAATTACCAAATGTATTTGGTAAGACTACAATCTAGTTGTATATCCGCGCAATATTGTGGAGTGATTATAAAATTAAGTTAAGAAATGGACACAGAATAAAAATGAAAATGTTGCAGCTACAAAATTGTGTATATATATTGCATGTTCTTACTTGCTTTTACATTCCTTTCAATTGATAATTTTCAAGAGATTGGAGCATATTGATTTGAGAGTTTGGAGTTTATCTATTTCGAGTTTGAAGTAGGCTGCATCTAAAATCGAACTCTGGCAACCTTAGATCGTCGCCTAAAACCAATTTTGATCGATAGTTTGGGGTTGATTATTTCCGATTTCTTAAATTGGCGGTTTGGAGTAGATCGATTTTGAGAGTTTGGAATAGGGGTATAAATGATGTGAATTGAATTCAAGTATTGGTATACTCAACTCGATAGCCATTTCTCAAACTCAAAATCGACTCGAAAACTCGCGAGTAGTTGATTCAAACTCGATTGCAACTTGTTAAACTTTAACTCGATTCGACCTCGATTGTCGCGATAAAAATTACAAAGGCATAGCAAGAAAAAAATCCATAATGAATGATTAAGGAAAAGATAAATTAATCTTTCTTTAATGATGTTAGAATCTGGCAATTGAGAAGCATGCATGAGCTTGGAAGCAAAGTAACGCAGGACTTCAATTAAAATTTAGAGCCATGAAGATTTCGAGGACGAAATCAATTCCAATGAGGGGAAGATTGTAATGACCAGAAGTTTCAGTAAGAAAAATTCACCTTTAACCCGTTGGTCATTCCATAGTATCTATTATTTATCTTTTTAGAGTGATTATAAGTTAGTTGTGAAAGTGTCAAGAGTGTACAGGCAAAGAAGTCGAAATTCGAGGCACAGGAGTGTTGGTGCGAGAATGTCGGCAATAGTGACATTCAATAAAGCAAAATTTATGTTTAAACAAAAGAAAATTACAAATTTTAACCAAAAATTAACAATGATCGAAGTACAAAGCTTCCAAGCCCAAATCTCGAAACCAAGATATAGAGGAACTCGTCTGGCATTGTTTTGACTCTACAAGAAGCTCATATGGCATTGGAGTACACCATATAAGCATGTGTAATTTCCATCTTGTTCTATGATCCCCGAATCTTGTCCAAAATATCTAAAACTTGCTATGTGAAATGCCCATTAGTGTTAGCACAACCATGGCTTTCTGCAAGTGTTCAACATCAATGTTATAAAAAAGCAAATGAAGCAAATATACAACACAAAAAATGGGGTTGAAATCTTAAAACAAAATCATTTATGAAGCAAGCCAACTTGTGTTAAGGTCATGTATTTCATCTCATATCTATAGATATTTGAACTCACAAGCAAGGTTGAAGAGATCTTGAAATTTACTCGACGAGTAATTACACCACTTCCAAATAATCTCTAAACGATTCAATATTAAACAAAATTTTCATAAGAAGACAAACCATTTTCATTAGAACTACTGTGAATACCAAACAAATGGCAAAAGCAACTTGCAAAATCAAGTTTACATGACAATGAGAGAACCTATAATAATAGTGTTTTAGACTAATCTCAATTTATGTTTAACTAAAAAAAATTTAACCCAACCTCCTACGAACTTTTATTTTCCTTTTAAAAAAGAATCCCAAGAATCGGAACTATTAATACCAACATATGTTGAATTCTCGAAGCTTAAAGCAAAATAAACTACAAACTCAAAAATCAAATCCAACGGAAATATAAACTTGTTGCAATTTGCAAATATATGTTAGGTGTCAAACATCAAAGCTTTAACAAACTACCAGAGTTAGTAGAAATCACAAAGGTAACACTTATATTGGATGCTAGAAGTTGCACCTCCTGTCTTAGGCCTGTTTACCTGTTCAAATATTTGTTAACTAATGTGTGAAACTCATTTAAAATAACATATAAATAAAAAGGTTAACAATCGATAGTACTGTGAGGGGTATGTGAGTGAGATACGGGGTGTATGGGAGGTTTTGTGGAGGGGGTAGGGATAGCAACACCATATATATATATATATATATATATATATATATATATCGGAATCGACACACAAAAGAAACCGGTCCAAAAAAAATTAAAACACAACCAGGAAGCGTGAATGGATGGAAAACAAAAGGAAATTACCAAAAATTTGTCACATACGTCTATTTCTTACTAATTAATAACCAAAAAACGAAATTAGAACCTGACCAACATTAAGGCATGGACCAACATTAAGATATACATGTTTGTGTATGCAAATATGGAAGCCATGTTGAAACAATCACAAAGAAACAATGATCGAAACAATCAGAATGGCTGAAACCAAAAGAGAATCGAGACAATGGTCAAAACAATTAAGGTGTCGTTTGTTTTTTAAAAGATCTAAAGTCTGAAGTCTTAATTTAGTTATGATTAATAAGAGGTTGTGTGTAAAAATGTCTGAACGATTCAGACTTATAAGACATTAAGAGGTTTTTAAAAAAAACAAACAACCCCTAAGAAACTATACAGAACCGGTAGGGAAATAGAGAAGCTTACCATGAATGAACCATCAAAATCGAGTCCGACAAGTTGAACGAAACAAAACCTAAATTATTTATAAGCCTAAATTATTTATAAACGAAACTTCCATTCCATTGACATCTGGTAAGTACTGATAACTGTAATTGATGCTATCAAAGAAAAAAAAATCGAAAAGTTTCAAAACAATTAACAAACCATAATCCAATAGAAAAATCGAGAAGCTTACCATGAATGAACCATCAGAATCGAGTTCGACAGGTTGAACGAAACGAAACCTAAATTATTTATAAAAGAACAGATTTCCACTGACATCAGATAAGTACTGATAACTGTAATCGATGTTATCAAAGGAAAAAAAATCAAAAAGTGAGAAACGATTAAGATACCATAAAAAACCGTAGGGAAATCGAGATGCAGGGGCGGATGTATATATATGTTAGTGGGGGATGGGCCCCCATTACAAAGGAAAAAAGATAAAATTTTTAGGATAAAAATTTGTATTTTTTGGCTTTCTATCTTAATGTTCCCCCAGTAAATTTTTGTTCGGGACCTCATTAACCAAAAAAAGTGTCTCGAAGTCAACCAAAAAACCAAAATTAACTTTCGAAATCGATTAAAAAACCAAAAAAGTCCTTCGAAATCGACAAAAAAACTTAAAAATCTCTTAAAAACAACCAAAAAAAACCAAAAAAAGATTTTAAAAAACCCTCGAAACGTTAGATTTAGGCTAAAAATACATCGGACAACTTTACGGACATTTAAGTAATCTTGAAGGTGCCCCCACCAGAAAAAAAATCCTGGATCCGCCACTGTCGAGAAGCTTACCATGAATGAACCATCAGAATCGAGTCTGACAAGTTGAACGAAACGAAACCTACATTATATATAAACAAAAACCAGAACTTCCATTGACCTCTGGTAAGTACTGATAACTATAATCGATGTTATGATAGAAAAAAAATCGAAAAGGGAGAATGTATACCATTTGAAGCTCCAGATCTCAATATTGATCCAAATCGAACGACTATTTTCTCGAATGAAGAAAGATTAGAGAAGAAGAAAGCCAATAATGTAGAACATTTTTAGCACATTTTTAGCTTCTACAGAACATACAAACAAATAAGTCATTCACGAAAAATTCAGGGTACCTCTTTAAATACTAACAAAACCCACTTCTACACGATGTATCCACTGAACCTGCAGAAAATTATATGAGAAAGATGGATTTCTATAGAATCAAAATTTGCCACTCCTTTCTTATTTTCCAGAGAAATCGAGGAGGAACCACAAAAGCGAAGGAGGAACATAGAAATCAAATTCTTTCCACAGTAGCAAAGGAAATCGAGAAGGAACAAAGAAATCAAATTCTTACCACAACAGCAAAGGAAATCGAGAAGGAACAGAAATGATGATGGAGGTATTCTTGGCGATTTCTCTCGAACATGAACTAAGACGGAGGTGCTCTAGACGATTTCTTGAAGCAATATCGATAATGGAGGAAGGGGGAAGAATGTATGAGTTGAAGCTTGAAGATTGATATACATATATTGGAATCAATTGGAGCTTCAAGAGTCATCTCAGAGGAATCACCAGGAGCTTGAAGCGTCTTCTTGGATAGGGAGGGAGACATTGGAAACCTAAAAAAATGAATAATGAGTCTTCTTGAATAGATAGTCAGATTACTTTATTCTTTCAATTAGGAGAGAGAAGCTGACATGTACCGTTTGTTTTAAGATAAAAGAGAAAAGTACTTTAAATTTAAATTTTAAATTAAGTTAGTGTATTGTAGGGTTGTACTTTGTAACACCCTAAAAATAGGGATAACAAAAATCCGAAAAACGGACATGCGGTATTTAAAATTGCCAAAGCAAGAGCCTCCCAAAAATGGGGAAAATACACAAACCTGTTTAAATACAATCGTAAATAAACGGACAATAAATAACAATCAACTAATCTAATTCCTATAACCAGAAAAGAGATTTCAAATAAGGGTGTCATTTATAACCCAAAGGTTCTCCTACCAAAAGTAAGTCCGATTGCAATATTCCAAAATCTCTCACCCAAGCACTACGCCCGCTTAGAACCGGTGCCGCTAAAACCTGAGATACACATCGACGCCAAACAAGTGTTAGGCCAAAAAGCCTAGTGAGTTGAACAATAAATAGCATGGTAGAACATATACAATTCTTATTAGCAATTAACCAGTTTTCAACATGTATGGAGTCAACGGGGGAGACCCATAGCACCAATCAATTCCACTCCAAAGATTCGATGCACCTTGATGCCCTTAACAAGGAACACCCCAAAGGCCCGACCCACCCGGAGATCAGACCGTACAGGAAACTTTCCGAGTGGCGGAGGTCTACTAGGCACATACCATCACAGTGGCGCCCCGAGACTACATCCTCCTAGTGAACTTGCCTTGGTTCGTCCAACATAATTTATATAGGAGGTCTTTAGGTATATATATCTACCAATGCATTTCGATACCAACCATGGGTACTATGCTACCATCCTCACATAAGTCCAATGTGAGACTCAAATTCCAACATATTCAATGTTCAATAATTAAATCACCAAGAAGGCATTCCAAGTAGAATTTATCATATGCTATACCACATATAATCTATATCATGCCAAAATGCCAACAATGTACATTCATTAAGCAAGTTCCAAATATTCGACCAATAGAGCAAATCATGGCAGATACTCATAAAAGATAACCCAAAATACCCATTATGGGTGTACATAATGAAGACCCCAAATACTTTCACAAAATAAAGTAAATCATGGGATGATACTTGTTAAAACATATTTCTCATATAATCTCATGAAAACACCATCAAATACTTAAACCCGTAAAGATGAATATTTTGAGCAAATATGTGATAATAACAACAAATAAGCAAATATGATGTGTATCCAGTTTAAACAAAAGTTTAGTAAACTCACCTTGCTAGATTTAGACTAAATCTAGATTTTACCCACTTAGAACTTTCCTTGAAGAACTTGATTCTTCAAATCAAATATTCCAAAACCTAGATCCACAAGGTTCCAACCATAAATATACATATTCTACCATAAACAATCATTTCCCAAACCATATACATGGATACCTCAACTAATACTGAAACCCTAACTTCCATAACCGAAGATAATAGAAGATTACCTTAACCCAAGCTTGAATTCACCAACCAAAACACTTCTAGTTCACCAAAATGATCACAAACCTTCAATCTATGAAAGGGAGAACAAGGGGTGGATGAAACCCTATAATATTTTGGGGAAGAAGATGAATAGGGAGAGATGAGAAGCTTACCACCACAAAATGCTCTAGAATACTTCCATAGACTTCCAATCTCTTGCTAGATCCTTGAAAAGCTCTAAAAAACGAAACCGTAGCACTTTGAATCACCCAAATCGGAGCTAGGATGAAGGAGATATGAAGGAATGAAGTTTGGGGCTGAAAATCGCGATTTAAGCTCGATCCAGTGGATTTCGCGACTTGTGCCACGACCTTAAGTCGCGGCATAAGTCGCCCGCTTCCCTGGTTTTCTTCTCGATACTGTTTTGGCCATAACTTCTTCGTTATAGCTCCGTTTTTGCTCCGGAAAGAACCGTTGGACTCGTAATTGAATCCTTCATCCATCTAGACTATAAAATCAAGGATTCAAGTCCAAAATCAAAAATCTTATTTTTCCTTAATATCTCGGTTCCTGTATTAACTTGGATCGATATCTTTCGAAAATCGGGGTGTTACAATCCTCTCAACCTTAAAAGAGATTTCGTCCTCGAAATCTGGAACCACCAAGCACCCAATATCACACTTGGAAATATTGATTGATTTATTATCCAAAAGGAATACCTTCATGAGACTTCACCTCATATACGGCCCGATTGCATCCCGGTTTAGGTTGTCGCTGCGTTTCTCATACCGTGCCATTACAAACTAAATCTTAACGTTCAATATATTTTGCCGATGTCAGGATGAACATTGAGTCCCTGATTAATCATTTTCTTAATCATTAAATCTCGGTTGCCTCCTAACCTTAGATTGCTCGTATTACCCCAAGAGTAACCTACGACCTTATTCAATTATTTCCACCAAAAATACCCCAAATCAAACATTTCGTTTAGATACCTCTAAATACGACATATCAAGGTCTCCTTGATAATCGATTTGTACTTAAAATCCACCTCGACGTTCTCACCAAATGTATCCAATAAACATTACCACCAACTCCCACCATGCTCTCAAGCATCGATTTCCAAATCGACGGAAGTACTGACAATTATCAAAATACCAATGGTTGATTTCTTAATGATCAACATCTAATTTCCTTAAGTTTACCGCTCGTCCTGCAGACATACCAGATCTAACGAAAAAAAATACATTGAAGCATACCAACAGTTATTGTCCTCAAAAAGAGTGTCGACGCCTATCCTCAGGATGACCATTCTGCAACCGTGGGTATACTACCAAATATTTCCTTCCCGATTAGTAATGTCGATTCAAAGTTGACACCTACTCTTGGAAATAGTCACCCAAATCCAACATCCTTACCAGTCAACCATAACATCATCATTATTCACGAATACCCAACAATATAGTACACCGCCGACACATAACAGGTCGTCGTATCAAATTCCCATAATTCCAAAACCTACCATACCCGAGCAACCGAACACGATGTTAATCCGTAGGTTTAACGAAGCATAAAGATCGTCACTTAACTGACTGGGAGAAAGCACATGTCTAACACCTCAAACTTCAAGGACATCTTTTTATCCTTACTATCGACTTCTAACACGAGGGGGCTTACACCTATAGTCCAATGAGTTCAAGGTTTTTCACACTACTATGCCAATTTGAAATTTATAAAACTCTCAAATACATAAGTTTTATAACAATTAAACGTGTGTGAAAATACAATATCGTGCATTCGATAGGTTTCAAGATTTGTTCACCAATGCCACACATATAAAACCATTTTCAAAACTCCTTTGATCAGTACTTACGCTAATAAAACGATAACGAAAGATGCGTAACAAAATTTTTAAACGAACTACCAGGGTCTTAGTATGCATCAGTTTATGCTATGCATATGAAAAATAACTTCCGTCCCATAACATATGCAATAAAAGTTTGTACAACTCACAAAAGAGGATTTCACAACTTCAACTTTAAAATCTTTTAATTTAACACAAAAAGTCGGAAGATAAAATTTCCAACAAGACCTATATACGTCCGATCATTTCCCAAATGTAACAACACAATAGGAACGTAAATAATTAAATAAATATATATGTATATATATATTTTTTTATTCGCGTTTCAAATTTAGGCCGCACCGATGAAACGTACTTGCCCAAAATTGTAATTACTACGACATGCAAACCGAAAATTCATTTCATGCATTGCGGAAAAACTCCTATCAGTAAAATCAATAACTGAAATATGTTATGGGCAAAAGTTCTATCCGAAATACCATAAATCTTTCATACAAAGCTACAGAAGGGAAATTCACAAAATCGATCCTTAAAATTTCTGCAATTAACCATGAAATGTCATGAAATAAAACTTTTCATAGTGACTCGCATACATCGGTTTATTCTCCAAGATTTAGTAAAGACATATGCATGCGATTTGAGCAATTGTAAGAGTAATTTAGTTTAATTTCAAACTGTATAAATAAAATGTTTGCAAAATTCAAGACCACATGCTCAATATCAAACTCTTAAAGTTTTCTCTCTTTCAGTCACAATGCGGCACGAAATAAGATTTCACAACAGAACTTGCATGCGACTGTTTATTTCACAAAGCTAGTAGATAGAAATGCGTATGCACCCGGTTAAAACATGAAATAATTTATGTCATTTTCGAGTTCAAAGCCAAATATAAACATGTTCTCATCGTTCTAAAACATTGGCTAAAATACCATGACACATTAATTCGTATATATTTATGATATTTAATAATATAATTAAATCCAAAAGTATTCAATATTGGACTCATTTCGAAGGTATTGACGAAACGATTACAATGGTATAATTTGTAAAAAATAAAAATGTTTTTTTAATGCATTTTAGTTCATATATATTATTTATGTTTATATGATAAGAGTCTAAAATGAAAAATAAAAAAGTAAGGGATTAAAATTAAACTACATACCTAATTACAAGGGTAGTAAATATAAAGTATAAATTAAAAAAATTGAATTAAAGAAATATTTAAGGAGGAATGAATGTGGATGTGCTAAATGACTTATAATGTAAAATGCATCAAGATACATCTTTAGGCGGGAAAATGAAAAAATGGGCTCACCAGAAGGCCACACGTGTTCTTCTAGTTACTTATTTATTATAGAGTGAATTGTGGATTTGGTCTATGTGGTTTTGTGATTTCTTTGATCATGGTCCTCATTCTATGTTTATTGTGGATATAGTCCTTGTGGTATGCAATATATTGTGGCTAGGGTCCCTAAAACTAACACCATTAACTTTTAAGGGTTAAAGGCCTCATGTGCCTTGCACACTATGGACATAATAGTCATTTTACTTTTCCTTTTTAATTTATTCTATAGATCTTTAAAACAAAAAATGCTAAATTGTGGATTTGGTCTCTATGCATCACTCATTATCTTTAAAACAAGTTTATCATCTCTCTTAATTTTTTTTCATCCAATCTTCATTGTTAAAGTACAAGAAAATTTAATTTGTTAAAGTGCAAAAAAACATTACATGCATTTAAAAATAACAATTGTTTGAACCCAACACTATATCCTAAAAAAGACAATCTATAAAAATAACAATTGTTTGAAACCAATATTACATCTCATTATGTATTTTTATCAGTAACGCCATATAGATGACAAAATGTAGGTATGAGCTATAAAAAGCTTATGGGCCATGATTTTATAGAAGTGGACACCTATTGAGTTTTATTAGTTCAAAATCAATAACGCAAAGAGATATTTTCCGGTGCAGGCTTATAGAGGTAGGGCCTGTAGGGCCTACAAAAGTGGAACACGGGGCCTTGGGTCCCCGCCAATAAACCTTTTTTTATCACCATAAACAGGACCAGAAATAAGAGAGACTTGATATATATTCATAAATAAAACAGAGCAGGTATGTGAAGCAACATTCAAAAACTTAACACCATCATCACAAAAGCAATTGCACTATATATATATATATATATAGAGAGAGAGAGAGAGAGAGAGGAAAGTTCAAAGGAAAACTCATTTTTCATTGTGCACATGAGGACAAATCTCAGCTACTCGATCTCTTTTGATCCAACAACTCATATTAAATAGAGTTTTTAATTTTTAAATGCTTAGGGGTAAAAATGGAAGAAAATTTAAACACACACCTACCATATTTGACTTTTTATTTTTTTTTAGTTAAAAACTTTTTACCCAATTAAAGTTTAAAATAAATTATCTTAAAAATTACTAATATTTTAATCAAACAAATTACATCAAAAAAACGAGAATTTCATGCTCTTCGTTATGACATCTATCTCAATATAGTTTTTTTTGTCGTTTTAACCATTTTTTACGTGAAATGCTATATATGTGTTATATTCATTATGAATATTTATGTACGTTCAAGTTTGTACAACGCCTCGACACCGTAAGTATGTAACTCGACATTACCTTCTTCAACACTTTCTTCAACGTCGTAAGGCATCACGTTTTTTCAGCACCGTACCCAACACCCATCAAGACGAATCGAGAACCTATCGAGTAATTCTGTTGTGAATCGGGGAACAAAAGAGAGCGTGTCATGTCTCCACATCTTCACAGGTTATTCATGTGTTGTTCATCATGAATAATGTATCATTCAGGATGAATAATACAACATTCAGGGTGAATAATTCACGATTCATGAATTCGTGTATTATTCGTCATGAATGTTGTGTAATTCATCTTGAATACTATATTATTCATCATGAATAATGAATGAATGTTCACATTTGTTATTAATACTGAATGTGGGACATCCGGGGATGCGCATACATATTCATAATGAATTAAACCAAATTTCGATTGTGAATTGGGAAACAAAAGAGAATGTGTCATGTGTCTACACCTTCACGGGTCATTCATATATTATTCATCATGAATTATGTATCATTTAGGATGAATAATAGAACATTCAGGGTGAATAATACACGATTCATGATAAATAATACATGAATCATGGATTCGTGTATTATTCATCTTGAATATTGTATTACTCATCCTGAATACTGTATTATTCATCATGAATAGTGAATAAACGTTCACCTTTGTTATTCATACTGAATGTGGACACCCGAGGATGTGCATGCATATTCATAATGAATATAACACATATATAGAATTTCACATAAAAAAGGTTAAAACGAAAAAATCATGAATAGTGTATTATTCATCCTACATACGGTATTATTCATTATGAAAAGTGAATGAACGTCCACCTTTGTTATTCTTACTGAATGTGGACACACGAAGACGTGCATGCATATTCATAATGAATATAACACGTATATAGAATTTCACGTAAAAACAGTTAAAACGAAAAGAAAAAAAACTATATCGAGATGGATGTCATATTGAATAGCACGGAATTCTTGTTTTTTTGATTTAATTTGTTTGATTCAAATATTAGTAATTTTTAAGATAAATTATTTTAAAGTTTAAGGGGATAATTTTTTTTTAATTAAAAATAAAAATAAAAAGTTAAAGAAGGTAGGCGTTGATTCAAAATTACAATTTTGCCCTTAATCACTTCCCAATTAAGCTTATTATGTATTAACCATTGATTAGTTTTCTAAGTTTTGATCAATGGTTAAGATTTGTCCTCATGTGCAAAATGAAAGATGAGTTTTCATTTGAACCCACCCCTAATTAATTTTGTTTTTAAAATAAAGTAAAAGGATAATTTGGTAAATTGATAATTTGAATTTTCTTTTTATAAAAAAAATCAATTCCTTATTTGACACATTCCAAATTCCAATCACACGCTTACCTATTCTAATTTCAATTACCCTAATTTACTATGAAGAAATAGAGGATTTTGTATGGTAATCACAATGTAACACAATTGGTATTATAGTGGTACCACATTTGGTATTACCGTCGTATCATAATGGGTATCACATTTGTATGTTAATCACAGTGTAACACAATGTTAATCACAGTGTAATATAATTTTAATCACAATATAACACAATGTTTTTTAGTGCATCACAATAGTAATTATAGTGTAACACGATGTTAATCACAGTGTAACACAATGTTCTTTGAGTGCATCACATTGGTAATCACAGTGTAACACAATATATTTTGGGTATTCGTCGGAATAAAGTTAATCGGAAGTCGACTGATGGAGGCTGGAAAGAGGTGAGAGGAGAGAGATTTTTTTTTCAAATACCTAAAATGCCCTTTTAATTAAATTTCAGTCAAAATTACCAAACTTAATAATTTCCTAATTTATCATCTAATATGTGGCTCATATTGGATCTCACGATTATCACAAACAATCAGGATCTCCCTTGAATGATCCCCTAATCATCAAAGAAAAGTAAACAATAGTGAAATCAGAGTTGAGAGCTTCTTTAATCTATTCTATTTACTTTTTGATGTAGATATATTTGGTGTGTGTTTGGAGGTGATTTGGTTGCAAATTGATTGGTGTGATGATTTATTTATCCATCTATTTTGATATGTTGTGTTTTTTAAGATGTAGTGTTATATTCAAACAATTGTTATTTTTAAATGCAAGAAATTTTTTTGCAGTTTAACAAATTAAATTTTCTTGTACTTTGACAATGAAGATTGGATGAAAAAAAATTAAGAGAGATGATAAATGTGTTTTAAAGATGATGAGTGATGCATAGGGACCAAATCCACAATTTAGCATTTTTTGTTTTAAAGATGTATAGAATAAATTAAAAGGGAAAACAAAAATGACTATTATGAGGCCTTTAACCCTTAAAAGTTAACGGTGTTAGTTTTAGGGACCCTAGCCACAATATATTACATACCACAGGGACTATATCCACAATAAACATTGAATGAGGACCATGGTCAAATAAATCACAAAACCACAAAGTCCAAATCCACAATTCACTCTTTATTATATGTAGAGTAAACTACGATTTTCGTCCCTGTGGTTTGATGTTTATAACGATTTTCGTCCCTGGTCTTTCAAAACTGTTTTTTTAGTCCCTATAGTTTTTATTTACTTCCATTTTCTTCCCTCCATCCAATTTTATTTAAAATTAAATGTTAATTCTTTTAAAAATTGAATAATCAATTTACATATTTGGTCCTTATGGTATATAAAGTTTTACATTTCTATCCTAGTTTACATTTTTTTTTTACTTTTTCTTTATTTATTGTATTTCATCAAAACATTTATTTTTCTATTAATTATATTGTATATTTTCGTAATTATTATAACTTTAATTATAAAAATAATCAAATAATTTCGTTAAAAATACTGATAAATACATGATAGTTTTTTCAAAGTTTTAGGTTTAAATCATTTAAAATTAATATTTTATATCTATTGATTTATTAAAACTTTTTATTTATTTTAAATTACCATTGGAAAAAATTTAATAAAATTCGAGAAAAAATAGTCTTATTTTATAACAACCGGTTATTTATTGTTAAATTCACTTTACTCCCATTATTCCATATTTTCATTAAATTTTATTTTTATTAATTAATCAAATTTGTTTAATATTTAAAATAAACATACACACAAAGACACACACACACACACACACACACACACACATATATATATATATATATATACATCAATGTTTTAAATAACATGAGATTTAAGTCTTGTGTTTGACGTCATGTACGTTAATTCTGTGGCATGTCATGGCTTATTGCATGATTTTTGTAACACCATATTGAAATCTTCTTATCCTTTTATTGTCTTATTTTTTTGTTTTTAATATATAACCTAATTTAAAATGGTGTGTGTGTGTGTGTGTATGTTTTTATTTAAATACTAAACAAACTTGATTACTTAATAGAAAATAAAGATTAAATGAAAATTTAGAATAACGGGAATAAATTGCATTTAACAAAAAACAATCGGTTGTTATAAAATAATACTATTTTTTCTCGAATTTTATTAAACTTTTTTCGATGGTAATTTAAAATAAATAAAAAATTTTAATAAATCAACAGATATAAAATATTAATTTTAAGTGATTTAAACCTAGTAGTTTGAAAAAAAATATCATGTATTTATCAGTATTTTTAACGAAAATATTTGATTCTTTTTATAATTAAAGTTATAATAATTATGAAAATATACAATATAATTAATAGAAAAATAAATGTCTTGATGAAATACAATAAATAAAGAAAAAGTAAAAAAAATGTAAACTAGGATAAAAATGTAAAAATTTATATACCATAAGGACCAAATATGTAATTTACTTATTCCATTTTTAAATTAATTAACATTTAATTTTAATAAAATTGGATGGAGGGACGAAAATGGAAGCAAATAGAAACCACATGGACTAAAAAAGCAGTTTTGAAAGACCAGGGACGGAAATCGTTATAAACATCAAACCACAGGGACGAAAATCATAGTTTACTCTTATTTTTATATATATATATATATATATATATATATATATATATATAGGATTCCAAACTTAATCTTGTTATTCATACGGTATTGACTCATATCTCTAAAACAAAAGTAAGATCTCAAACTATTATCAACATGAACTTTAGATTTTAAGATTGATGGTTAATAAAAAGTTTGTTTTGAACCTAAATTAAATTTTAAAATGGTGATAAAAACATTAATATGAGGTGACATAGAAAGTCAACTAATTTACATTTATTTACATAAAGTGTTATTTTGAATAGTTAAAAAACTCTGATCCAAAATGATGTCAATCTATATATTAAAGTTATATCATATGATGTGTTTGATGGTAGAACAAAATTACAGTGTTATGTAAAAATGATATGGTAAATAATATTAATTTAGAAATAATTTTTGATTGATTTTACGTCTAGAAATATTCGGAAAAACGGTTTTATATGAATTATTAGTATTTTCTGAATTCGTTGTTAATCTAATGATAATAACAACATATTGAAGTTTCTTATCGTATTTATCGAGGGCTCATTTTCACATGTCGCTCATGACCTATAAAATGTCAGGAATGAGCCTGATCACGTTGCAAATTTCTTTTTCCTTAAAATTTTTTTATTAAAAAAATATATATATATTTGTATTGCAGTTAGTGTTAAACTGTTTTATAAATCGCGGTTATAAAATCTCAATAAAAAACTGAAAATGTTGAAGTATAAACAAAAAATTCTAACTGCTTTGGCTACTATAACCTGTCCAACCACGAATTTTTATTTTTTTTCTAGGCATTTAACCTTGAAATACGAAACTATCCTATACTATGTATTAAAAAAATAACAATAATAAAGAAATAGTTGAATTTCATCGTGTCCATGATAGTTTTTAAAACAATAAGATCTTCTCTATACACTGGAGCCTTTACTATTCTTTGGCTTTACTCATGAATTATTCAGTAATAGGTTTTTCAAAATGAGCTCTACCTATACAGTAATGGTATTTAGTTATTGGTAGCTGACCTTGTTAGTCCATTCTTACAAGATGGTCTATGTTAATTAATGTTTCCTACGCTTAATGAATAACCATTTATTACCAATATATGGAGAATTGCTTCTCATTTTGAATTAAGGTGAATGGATCTACACCGATAGAAACCATAAATTTCATACACAATAAAACAGATATGATTCATTTTCTTATTTTTAGATAGGAATTTATTTATTTTGTAATTGATGGATGACAATAACTGGATTTCGTGTCAATTCATGATTTTCATATTACTCTTGTCGAGTTTAATATAATATGATTTTTATTTAATATTCTATAGAATATAATAATTCAAAAGTTGCATTTTATTCTCTATTAATTAATTTTGTTAAGGATGATTTTGTGTTTACAACATCATAATACTTCATTTTTTTGTCACATTATTTTAAAAATGAAAATTACTTTCGTCAAACATGATTAAAATTCATTCTAATTCTAATCATGGTTCTAAATAACTCGTTATGACACGTTATAGCACCGAGGTTTGGTTTCATTGTCACGTTAACCCTTTTGGCTCTACTCTAAAGATTCGCCTCCGTTGTAACGCGTTATGGCACGTTAAGAGGCGTTATTTTGTATGACATGGGTTTTTTTTATTAATTTTTTAAACATATAACTTGAGGGATAAATGGTAATTATGTACACCACCCAGGACTAAAATAAATATTAAGGGAAAACATAAATATTAAAACCCTAAATGGCAAAATCATTACTCTCATTCCCGTCACTAGACTCGAAGAGGAGTTCTTTGAAGATTAAAGATAATAGTGAGTAGGTACTCGAAAGATTTAATCCTGATTTTACACTCTTGATATCATTTTCTTATAAGCTTAATACATTTTATATAAATGGTTCTTTCCTTGTTAGTTTTATAATGTTATATAAATTTAAATTGTTCTATAAAATTATTCAAAACATTAACACACACAAGTGTATATATATATATATATACACACACATATAAATATGTAATGCATATGCAGTCTTAAGACACGCCTTGAAAACGTCGTGGTCTCGCCGTAACTCGTAAGGCTTAAGGTTTGATCTGTAAACTCTGCCACGACTCACATCATTTAGAACCTTAATTCTAATTCCTACAAATTCAAATTCTTTTGACACAATACAATTCTGACATATTACATTCAGTGAACCAAACGCTGCCTTGTTTTCTTCTAGCTTTCTAAAAATCTACATCAATTTTGATACATTTTTATGTTCCAAATCAAGAATTTATTTGTATATGAAATTATAAGGTAAAGAAAAATATGCAACAGAAACATATCAGATGGGTTCCAACTTCCAGTCAAATTCCAAGTGACTACAATCACTTGAATCTTTCACTTTATTCAGTGCTGCATTTCTGTGTTGCAATAAATGAAGCCCTCCCTCCTCCTCCTCCTTAGTTTTCCTTTTTCGCGGCATTTTTCTCGATACGCTCTTCCATCGAAACTCGAACTTGCATGCTGTAAGACAAGTGATAAGGCATCAGAACAAATATATGATACCCTTTGTCAAATCCCCATGTTACCTCTTTGTGAGATATATTGGGTTTGTTTTGTTTTAAATATGTATAGACATGCACACGTACGTATACGAACGCACCCCTGTATCCTTGGAACATAAGGTACAGATCCTACAAGAGTTGATAAAAGATAACATCATGCTAAAACTGATTATAGGGGTTATTTAGGAGATTAAACCTTCTGACTGATTTTTTTTATAAATGCATATGATCTTTCTGACAGATTTAAGAATGTCTTCACCTGACACAAGGTTATTCTCCTAAACAACCCTGTAGGGTTATTTATGTTATTCTCCCTATATGCTTATTTAGGAGAATAACGTTCTGATGGATTCTTGTTTTTTAAATGCATGACCTTCTTACAGTTGAGGCATTCTTGGTTAAGAAAATGCATTATTATGTTAGGGACAGACATTCTTAAATCTGTCAAAAGGTCGTTAATGCATTTAAGATAAAAACTGTCAGAAGGTTATTTTCCTATCAAATCATCAAAACAATATCTATTTGGTATGTCTTGTAGCATAAAGAGCCATGTAAGATGCCACATATGCAACTCCCCATGGTCTTTAGACCGGTTGTTAATTGTTGGTACGTAAACGACGATGGACTACGAAAGAACAGAATAAATTAGATGATTTATTTCTTTTGGTTTGATTTTAGACTTATATACACACATATACATATATAAACACACTCCCGTCTCTTTGTCATATATAAATTCGATTCCTCTACACAAGATTGCATTTTTACCTTCACTTTTACTCGTAAAACCTCGAATAATGCACGCACAAATCCATGGTCTTCCGGCTTGTGATGCTTTTGCGCCACCCTTTAGCTCACCATTATGTTGTCTCAAGCTGCAAAAGAAAATTCAAGTAAGGAAAATTTTAAGAAACAGAACGGTTGAATGAATCAAGAAAACATCCGTTACATGGAAAATTCACAGACCCTACTTCGTGTGGGATTTACTTCGTTCTTTTGGGAGAATAACCTTTTGACAAACTTTTTTTTTAGTTATTATTCAAGTTGGAGCAGAAATTTAGTTGATTGAATATTTACAAGCATTAACCATGACGAGTATAGATAATGGGACATCCTTACTGGCTCGTTAATTCGTGTGTTGATTACAAAGTAATTTTTAAGGCAAATTCAAGGACCTGAGTATACGGATGACAAATGGATGCTATCATGATCAACAGATGGTTAATTGGTTATAGTTCAAAATATGTGGTCTAATATATATATATATATATATATAGGGGTTGTTTTATTTGCAACCCTTAAAAAGGTTGCAAACCTTGCAACTCACATCTTAACCGTCGGATTCATGATCGGCGGTTACAATAGATATGGGGCCCAATATTTTTAATTAAAAAAAATAGAAAAAATAAAATAAAATAATCGGCGATCATGAATTCAACGGTTAAGATGTGGGTTGCAAGGGTTGCAACCTTTTTCAGGGTTGCAAAATATCCTTCCACTATATATATATAGGGGCTAAATCAAATGAGAACCACAAAAAGGTTACAACCCGTGAGAACCGATTGAAAAGTATTTTTGTACATCATTTTTTTTTCAATCAAAGGCTAGGATTTAAGGTATTGTTTCACATAAATTTGTTTCCTAATGTGATAACTTCAAATGTATTTGTTTCACCATGTGAAACGTTTTAACGTGTATTTTTCGTTTCACTAGGTGAACCAAAAAAAAAGTTTCACATGTACTTTTTCCACCATGTGCACACAAACATATGTGAAATAATATCTTAAATCATAGTTTTTGATGAAAAAAAATCACGTATAAATTTATTTTTTATATCCGTATTCGGTTCTCACGAGTTTGTAACCTTTTTGTGGTTCTCATATGATTATCTTCATATATATATATATGTGTGTGTGTGTGTGTGTGTGTGAAAATCATTAAATTCATGCAAATATAAATGGGGCTAGAAAATGTTGAAAGCAAGCACATACAGGATCATTTTGGAATAGATTCAATCACAGAGATTTAACATCGACACAAAGTTGGTCATTTTTCATGCTCCAACAGATTCTCTAAATGGTTCTCTAAAATAGAGAAAAGATGAGAGAAATGATAAATTTCTCTAATATAGAGAATCCTCTAAAATTTAATGCGAGGAGAGAGAAATGATTTATTAATTCCAATCATAGTTGTTAAAAGCGCGCCTGAGGAGCGCCTAGGCCCTGAGGCTCGTAAGACTCAAGGTCTTGGGCATTTTTAAAGTCGAGGCTAGGCGTATTCACGAGGCTAACTAAGGCCATGCGCCTTGGCTGAGGCGCCTTGTGGGCCTAGGCGCGCCTCATAAAGAGTTATTAAATACCTAGTCAAACCCTAATATTAAATAAGTTTTCTCATATTCTCATATCCTAACTTTTTACAAAAAGAGTTGTTAAATGACATAAGTTAAACCATATTATTTAATAACAGTCATTAAAATTTCAAGCTTCCTTCTCTATAAATACCCAGACCTTAAAACTTCTCCCTCACGGCTCATGCTTTAAACCCCTCCCTTCTACCTCTATCAATGTATGGTTGTTGCATTGGAGGCTTGTACTTGCTGCATATTTGAGTTGTCTGTAACTTGTGTGTGTGTATATTGATAAGATGCACCTTGCATTCCTAAGGAACGCGCCTCACACGTAGGCTCCGGGACCCCTTTGGGCCTAAGTGTGCCTTTAGCCTTTAACAACTTTAATTCCAATGAGATTGAATTTTTTTTGAACGGCAGTTAACACACACGTTCCCACGGTATCCGGGCATCCGAGGGCAGCACCGACTAATCCGCAGCGACCCGGCCCAGCCCTATGGACTGAAGGCGCCAACTAAGCCCGGCCCAAGGACCGAACCCTGGTTGCCCGGAAACCTAGACCCGAAGGCCAACCCAGAGTCTGGGATGCTCCTCATGCGCCCAAAGCTTCCCCCTAGGCTCGAACCCGGGTAGACGGGGATACCATCCACAGTCCCCCCCACCCCCCCCCCCCAACCCCCCCTGGGGTGTTACCGAGATTCAGGTTACCACTCAGGCAAGACATGATTTGCCCAATGAGATTGAATTTATTATTATTTTTTATATAGAGTTTCTCTAAAGTGTATTTGGATGATAAACTTATAGTTAATTTAATAATATAATTAATGATTTAATGTTGAACTCTCAAAAATTAGAGCATCTGTTCGAGTTGAGTGTAAATTTTTTTAGACTTTTTGGTTCTATATCTTAGAGAAATCATAGAGAATCTGTTGGAGATGCTCTAAGGAGTAAACAACTGAAACAATATATTATAAGTGGTATGAAACCAAACAAAACGAAACGAGCCAAGCATATCCCACCCGGACCTCAAGTCATGGGGAGTGGTTATGATGTACACATACCTGATCTCTAACTCTAACCGAAGGAATAGAGTGATTGTTTGGACTTCAGACACCTATTTTTTCATTAGAGTATATATATATATATATATATATTGTTTTTTATGCTTTATAACATTTGTTTGAGGATCAGTTGTGAGTAGGCATGAAAAAGAGAAGATATAATTGTATCAACTTGATAACCATACCAAATCAAACCAAATAAACCCAGTATATCCAACACAAAGGTAGTATATGAGAGTAAGATGTATGCAAACCTTGTCTCTTTCCCAAGGGTATGAAACCAAACAAAACGAGCCAAGCATATCCCACCCGGACCTCAAGTCATGGGGAGTGGTTATGATGTACACATACCTGATCTCTAACTCTAACCGAAGGAATAGAGTGATTGTTTGGACTTCAGACACCTATTTTTTCATTAGAGTATATATATATATATATTGTTTTTTATGCTTTATAACATTTGTTTGAGGATCAGTTGTGAGTAGGCATGAAAAAGAGAAGATATAATTGTATCAACTTGATAACCATACCAAATCAAACCAAATAAACCCAGTATATCCAACACAAAGGTAGTATATGAGAGTAAGATGTATGCAAACCTTGTCTCTTTCCCAAAGGGTAGAGAAGCTATTTCCGTGAAGACCCCCCCCCCCCCCCCCCCCCCCCCCCCCCCCCCCCCCCCCCCCCGTTTTGAAAACAATTTTATCAACTCGATATATATTAAACATTCCGCAAACTAAACTGGGCTACCCTAGATGAGTTTTCGTACACTTGTTTCTTTAATTTAGGTTTATATATATAACCGAGGCTTAACCACAATGGAGTGAATGGTTCTTGATGTATCTCAAATGGAGTTAGGGCATGTTTGTTAACAACTTAATGAGCTTAATAGGCCTCATAGCTTATTCGATCAGCTATACATGACTGTTTGGTTGTGGCTTAATGATATAGAAAGTGGCTTATTTCAGTAAGCTTCTAAAGGGGAGCTGTATGCAGAAAGCCAAGTTTTTCCCAAACCTGCCCTCCGAATTAAAAAACAAGCTCAGATTAATCCAAACAATCAACTTTATCCATATTGGACTTAATGGAAAACCATCCCAAACAGCCCCTTAATTTAAGATTATGCCCAGAAACTACTAGTTGAAGCTAAAGATGATTGAAGTTCTACCATCTCCTGAGCAATATATTTCAAATCTTTTTGATTAGGGGAATTTAGATCGGAACACGGATCAATACATGTTAAATAAACTGAACTAGTTTTAGTTTTCCATTCAACTACAATAAGTTGGTATCTCAAATAATCTCCTTTTTTGTTATATTAATTGTAATCAAATGGTAATCTGATCCCTTCTCCATGAACCCTTTAATTGCTTCAAGTTCTAGACATGTGAAAATTGAAAAAAAAAACTCAAGATCCCTGTTCTTAATAACTTCATTGGTTTCCAAATCATCCATACACTTCCAAAACATGCTACCCTAATTTGCTGTACCAGTTTGAAGGGATCACCAAAGCACAGTTTTTTCAAATTTTCGAAATTGTTCGTCAAATTACCCTTTGGGGTTTCCCAAAAATTTGGGAATTTCTCGTGATAACCTAAGAAATCAATCGAATCCCACCTAAGATGCCCAATGTTTTTCACACTAAACCTATCTTATAAGCAAAAAACCATACAAATCTGTGTTATTGCTTTACATATTTGTCCAAGTTTATGAAATTTGGAACATATACATACATATATATATTATATATAGGGAGAGAGAGAGAGAGAGGTTACCGGCGAGAAAAATTGGTGGTGACGCCAACGTATGTTTTGAAAGGGGGATTGGTTGAAAGGATGAGATAGACCGACCAGTAATTAAGATGGATTGATTCAACTGGATGTTTGGTGGAGATTGTTGATTTAGGAATTAGTCGGGAATGAGGTTTAATGGCAGAAAACGTTGTTGAGAGCAACCTCGTCGTCATTCACATAAAAATCCAAACTCCTCTCTCTATCTGTTGGATAATATCCTTGTTCTTCCGATGAGCTGATTAATGGCAGAAAACGTTGTTGAGAGCAACCTCGTCGTCATTCACATAAAAATCCAAACTCCTCTCTCTATCTGTTGGATAATATCCTTTTTCTTCCGATGAGCTGATTGATGGAGGAAAACACAAACACAAATGCTTCACAATAAAAAAAGAAATTACATTTAGGGGTGTTGGGGATTGGTTATTTGAGGTGTTTTTTTAGCTCATTGCGATTTGGTACTGGAGATGAACACTTTTGAATGTTTGGATGGAGAAAAATGAAAAGAGCTTATAGCGGTGCCAAACTGCTGAAAAACTGTTTTTGATAAGTCATTTGGTTTTAACTTATCAACTTATTTGAAAAGTGTTTATGACTTTTTGGGTTATTTTATATGTATAAGCAATCACAAACACCTTTGAATAACAACTTATTAGCTTATTACGTTTTGGTATCACAATAAGCTAATCCAAACACTTTTTTAAAAACTCCGGTTTGACACCGCATAAGTTAATAAACACTTTTCAAAATAAGCATTAGTTGTTTTAAATAAGCAATCCCAAACACCTACTGTTTAGGTCCCCGTGGTTTGTTAAAAATAAGGATATTTCTCCATATGGTTTAAAAATTTACGGTTTTTGTTCTTATGGCTTATATAATTCATTATTATTTTCGTCTTCATCATTTACATTTTGGTTTACCATTATTTATAGGGCTGCATATGGGGTATGTTTATCTGTAATAAATTAAATAATTATTTGAATTTGAATAATCATATTTATTTGGATAATTAACAATTATTCATATTTACAGATAAAAACTAGTAATTATCATAATTACACTATTTACACATATTATATGATTATACTTCAAGAATTACCATTTAACTATCAAACATGACTTTACCCAGTTTCTTTTTAATGGAAGCAAATGTATTATTTGTGTGCGACCCTATAGGTTTACATACTCATTGTTAGTATTCATGTGTGACACATGTCGTGGGCATACATTAACCTTCAGTCTCCCAGTTGCATACGATAGACTGTAGCACAGACGGTGGTAAGCGTCTAGCCGCACACTTCACCGCCCCCAAGGCTATGTAAATGTGTTTTTACCTTCAAGCAATTAGATTGATCCAATCAATCATATAGTAGAATCATCCATTATCCTTTTATTTCACGATATTTTATTTTGAACTTAAGGCATAGATCTATCTCATCATTTATAGTTCAAAGATTATGTTTCTCGATCCCAACATATTTGATTATACAAGTGTCATTAGTTCAACTAATCCACTTGTTCATACATGTAAATCAAACTATGTCATCGAGGGGCTCAAAATATCTCTCTCGTCTTGAGAGGAGCAAATCCCTTATTGCATGTACATGACTAACTACACAATTCATGTTATACCTAATACATCCCTTATTATTACCAGATTAAGGGTAACGTTAGACTACACCAAAGTATAACATTCCTTGTGCATTAGGTCCCAATGCACATCTCAGGTCTGAGGATAAATAGTGCTTTACTATTTCAAGACTCACCTTATGACGACGATCTATGAGGTGATCTTGACTGTGGGTCTTGTTCAACGTCTTGTGCACCGACAAGCATGTGACTCTGATTGCACCCAGTGCACTTCCAACTTGGACTATTACTAGACTTCACAATGATCTTAGTTTATTGCTAGTCCCCTAATAATAATCGATCAAGGACGGTTTAAAACAATATGATCATCATATTTATTTAAGGATACTTAAACATGTTAAAAAGAACACAAAAATGTTTAATGAAAGTACTCATATCCAATATGATATAACATGTAAAACATAACTGTTTTAATGTTCATAAAGTAAATATTACTAAAATTTTACAGATCAGACTAAATTATTACAAAACCTCAAGCCTATTGAGCTAATGTGAGCATCATGCTTGCTTTGACTCAAAGGCTTGGTAAGAGGATCTGTTGGGTTGTCTTCTGATCGAACTTTACATATCTTTATGTCACCCCTTTCAATAATCTCTCGAATTAGGTGATATCGTCTCATGATATGCTTGGAGCGCTGATGTGACCTTGGCTCTTTTGCCTGAGCAATGACACCCTCATTGTCGCAATAGATCTCGACAGGGTCACATATACTAGGGACTACTCCCAGATCTGTGATGAATTTCTTCATCCAAGCAGCTTCCTTTGCAGCGTCCGACGCTGCAATGTACTCCGATTCTGTAGTTGAATCCGCTATTGTGCTTTGTTTGTAGCTCTTCAGCTCACAACACCCCCGTTTAACACAAACACGTATCCCTACTGTGATTTATAGTCATCTAGGTCGGTTTGGAAACTAGCATCTGTGTATCCTTAAATACACAGATCTCTTTCTTGACCGCCGTACAGTAAGAACATCTCTTTAGTTCTTCTCAGATACTTCAGAATATTCTTTACTGCTACCCAGTGAGCATCACCTGGGTTTGACTATGTTTGCTCGTCATGCTTAGGGTATACGAGACATCTGGTCTAGTACATAACATGACATACATAATTGAACTGATGGTCGAAGCATAGAGAACACCCTTCATGCGGTTCATGTCCTCTTTAGATCTAAGACTCTAAGTTTTAACCACAAGGGTTGTGGCGTACTGTTAAGGCCCTGGGGGATGTGGTGGAATATCACATCTACCCAGGGTTCGAATACAGGCATACACAACAATTGTGGCCACTGAGGTTTAATCAGGGTTGATGTCTTACAGTCAAAATTTTGCCAAGGGATTAGTCTAGGCATAGCCTAGGACACCCTTTCCAAAAAAAAAGACTCTAAGTTTTGCTCATATGTACACCATGTACCATTGGCAAGTTTCCTCTCTTAGAACCCTCCATCTTGAAGGGTCTTAAGATCTTGTCAATATATGTACTTTGGCTTAATCCAATTAAGCGTTTTGATCTATCACGATAGATCTTTATACCAAGGATATAAGCTGCCTCTCCTAGATCCTTCATCGTGAAACACTTCCCTAACCAGGCTTTTACACCTTTAAGGGTAGGGATGTCATTTCCGATGATCAATATGTCATCGACATATAGGATCAAAAATACTATTATGCTCCCACTGAATTTCTTGTATACACAAGGTTCATCTTCGTTCTTTGAGAAACCAAATTCTTTGATCTTCTCATCGAAACGAAGATTCCAACTACGAGATGCTTGCTTCAGTCCATAAATTGACTTTTGCAATTTGCATACCTTTTCAGGAAATTTTGGATGTTTAAAACCTTCTGGTTGTACCATGTATACGTCCTCGCTTAAAGTTCTGTTAAGGAACACGGTTTTATCATCCATTTGCCATATTTCATAGTCATGATTTGCAACTATGGCAAGAAGTATCCTGATGGATTTAATCATGGCTACTAGAGAAAATGTTTCATCATAATCTACTCCCTGAGTTTGGGTGAAACCTTTAGCTACCAACCTATCCTTATAGGTATGTACAATCCCATCCATGTCAGTTTTCTTTATGAATACCCACTTGCACCCTACGACTTTGCAGCCGGTGGGTGCATCTACCAAGTTCCAGACTTGGTTATCTGACATGGATTGTATTTCAGCCTTCATGGCATCTTGCCATTTATCAGATTCTAAACTTGATACAGCTTCCTGGTTGGTTACAGGTTCATCATGAACCGTATCGTCACTACCAATGAGATAACCATATCTCTCAGGCTCTTAACGATTCCTACCCGATCTTCGGATTGTTTGTATCTCGTCATTACCTTCAACAACTTGTTGAGGCTCAACATCATGTTGATTGTCAATATCAACCATTGTTTCATCTTGAGGTTCTGGAATTTCCTCAAGATCTACTATGCCCCCCATTGTGGTTCTTGACAGAAAATCATTTTCTAAAAACTCACCGCGACGCGCAACAAAAACTTTGTTCTCGCTGGGTTTGTAGAGGTAATATCCAACTGTCTCTTTTTGTTAAGTCTATGTTTGAATCAATTTGTATTTTGAATTGTTTCTTTTTACTTGTATTGTTTGTATGAGGTCAAGGCTTGTTTGACCCATATAAATAGTTTTGTTTTCCTTGTAATCGTGTAAGCACCTTGTCACTTGTAACTTTGCGTATTGTGAGATCAATGACATAAACACTTGTGACAAAATTCTCTCTCTAAATTCTCTCAATGTTCATGATGATTTCTTGATTAGATTCATATGTTTTGATATGTTAATTGCTTGTTCCAGTGGTCTGCGAATTCTTACCTTAGAGAAATTTTCAAGATTTTCAAGATCTGATCAAGGTTGCCTTTTCAAGTCAAAGTTCATCTGAATTTTTCGGAACGATCATTTGAAGCAAAGTTTCAGAATCTATTCAAGATGCCTTACATTGATGGGAAAGGACACGTTGTGCTGACAAAGAGAGGTTGTGTTGTTGCTTACATGCCAGAGATACCTGCATTGGAAACTGAAAATGAACAACTTAAACTTCAAAACCTAGAGCTGAAAGCTGAGAATGCTTATCTTCAAGTTAAACTAAAGAAAGCTGAGAAGTAGGTATCCACATTCAAAGCAAAAGGTGTTGATTGGATGAAAATGTATGAAGAGAAAATCAAGACTGAGAAAGCTGATCTGGAGAAAACTTTCAACCAGAAATTATCTGATCTTTCAAAGAAAGTTGTGTAAGAAAAGAAAGATTTGGAATTAAGATGCATTAAACTTTCAAAGCAAGTCTTTGACTTTGAAAAGATTTTAATTACAAAAAGAGACATGTTTTCAAAAGAAAAACAAGTTCTTGAAAATCAATCTGTTGAACTTCCCAAACAGATAAATCTTTTACAGGATTTATTAGAAAATGAAAGAAAACTCTTTCATGAAAAGAAAAACTCTTTTGATGCTGACAAAAAAAATTCTGAAAAGAGAGATGTTGGAATTTTCAAAGAGATTTCTGAAAAGAACAAGAACTTACAAAAGGATTTTGAACAAGAAAGGAAAATCTTTGAAACTGAGATTTCCAAGCTAACAAGAAAGCTTGCTACTCTATCCTCAGATATTTTGAAAGAACAAATAGGTAAGTATGACTACAAAGTAGATTTGACAAGCTTTGTAATGAGAAAACAGAATTGTCTGATAAAATAAAAGATTTGGAAACAGCAAATGCAGATTTATCTGAAAAAATATCAATTGATACAATTGATTTGTCTTCTTATGATGATGATACAACTGAATCAGTTTGTTCATTTCAATCTGTTTCCAGTTTATTTCAAAAGATGGTTTTCAAAAAGAAAAATGTCAAATCAAACATTTTGAAAACAGATCAAATTAAACCTTCAAGTTCATTTTATGTTAAATCTGTTGATAGACAAGCTAGCCATTTTTCAAAATATGGTCAAAAGAAAGCATCTAAGGGAGATCAGATGGTTTGGGTTGTGAAGGGATCTCCTGAAGCTGAATCATACCAGAAATCATTTCCCTCTACTTCAAAGGTATAGAAGAACAAATCTCCAAAAGGTAAAACTTTTGCTATATCTAATTTTACTCATTCTGCAAAACACTTAATCAGATGGGCTAAAAAGAAAATATGTTGTTCTTACTGTGGCACTAATGATTTTGTACATAAAGCTTATACTAGACATTGGTATGGATCGTACAGAGTTACTTCCAATGATTCTGCATCTCATAGATATGGAAACAACTCTAGGAAGTTTCCAAGTACTAGCACTGTTGGACCCAGGTTCATCTGGGTACCAAAACCTGTTCAACCTGTGATGCAGGAATCAACTGCTTAGGGGAAGTAAGGTCAATGGCTTCTGGATAATTCAGTTCAGAACCCGTACTTCAAAAAATGATGACTTCTAATCACATTAGATTATGACTCATACTTCAATGATCAAGAAAGAAGGATACTTTGAATGTCACATATTTCAAAGATATGAAGGGGAAACATATCTGACTTCAATCAAAATGTCCATATTACATCAAGGGGGAGTGTAAGTATTTTAATCAGTTTAAGTCATATTTTTGAATATACATTTGTCAAGGGGGAGTTTGATAAAAAGATACTTCTAACCTCGGTGGATTCATGTTCTGTGAATACCAAGAAATTTCTGTTTTGCAGAAATTAGAGCTCAATGTTCTAGGGGGAGTATCTGGATAAGTTTGTAAGTGTGTTGTGTGTGTAAAAGTTTTTCAAAAGATTTTTGTGCTTGAAAGTTTCCTTTTTGAGAAAGTTTCTATTTTTGGAAAATTTCCATTTTTTTGGCAAATTTCTAAGTTTGGAAAGTTTTGAAAATGTCAAATTGCCATTTTTGGAAAAGTTGAATTTTTTTGCTAAGTCTACTTTTCGCACATAGTGAGATGAGAAAAGTATACAATTCACAACTTTGGTATGCAAAATGTATACAATTCGCATCCTATGTTATGCAAAAAGTGAACTTTTCGCACCCTATGGCATGCGAAAAGTTGCTTTTCGTATCCTTTGGTATGCGAAATGTGACAATTTGCACATAGTGGTATGCAAATTTTGTTCGATACACAACTTTTCGCATATTGCTTCATACGAAAAATCCACACAGACTTGTCATTTTTCAAGACAAGTTCTGAATTTCTTTGGCCTGCGAAAAGTGATTGACCACTCTATTCGTGCCACGTGTCATCCTTAATCTCGATTATAAATACAAGGTTTTATCATATTTTCTATCACTTTTCACTTTCAAGGCTATTTGTGCGAATTTCTCACAAAGAACTCTTTCAAAAACCCTCTCTTGCGGACTTTTCGATTCTCAGACTTCGATCATTAATTCATAGTAGGTTTTTGTTCATCTTTTTGTTTTGTTTTTGATTCTTGTATCATTGTTATGTTTGTTCTTGTTTCGATTTCATTTTTCAGGTACTTGGATTCGATTTTAGGGTTTTAGATTTTCGATTGGACTATTCATGTTCTTAAACCCTTTGAACGCGAGACCTTGATTTTGGACATTAATCTGGAATTTGAACTTAGTTAATAGAATTAAATCATTTAATATCATTTGATTGATGATTTTGAGCCTTAATATTGGATTTGATTGGACAAATTTTGGACATTTATGGACTGATTTGGACTTAATCATACTTGTGACTTTTCGAGCTTCTTCGAACTGTTCTTGAAGTTCTTGGACTGAAACTGGAATTTAATGAACAAAATGGACTGTAAAAGTGAAAATTAATGTTGGATTTATGGTTTGTAACTAATTTCGAACCAATCTGTGGAATAATTTTGGATATTAATTGTTGAATTTTTGAAATTTGAATCTGGGTTTTAGAATTTAACCTCATACGTGTTCTTCATCTTCATGAAGTTTCATGCGTGTTCTTGGTGATTTCTTACCTTAGTAAACATTTCAAGATTAAAATTCAAAAACAAGGCTCATGCGAATTCTTTCTATTGTGTTAAAATTTTCAAATTTAAAATTCGCATCTTGCCTCATGCAAATTATGTTGTTGTTATTATAATTTTTCAAGTTTGAATTTCGCATATAGCTTCATGCAAATTCTGAGTCATACAGATTCCGTTATTGGAATTTTTCAGGAAAAATTTTCAAAAAGATTTTTTTTTGGATTTTAACTGACAAAATGGACATCTGTCCATACCTTTTCTATTTCAGGTACTAAATTGCAAAAAATCGGTCTGTTGAACAACAAGTTCAGATGGATGATAATTCACCCCAAGCTTCAAGGGATCATCTTATGCCCTCCTCTCGATCTGACTATCAGCCTAAACCTGGAGTTAATCATGATCTCCTTCTGATCACACCATCTGAGGAGAAGCTTCAGTCTCCAAACAACCATTATGTGGACTTTAATCATCTAAAGATTGATCCACTGGTGCTGTCTATTCTTTCCAATCATCCACTGAGATATGCAGTTGTTGGCCAAGCATTTGTGCCAAAGATTTATCTGCAACAAGCCTGGAAGACCATTAGATATATTGGAAATGTTGAGGTTCCACAGTTTGAGATCCAGATTGATCACTACAAAACAATCTTGGACTATCAGAGATTGAGATATATTCTGAGGCTTCATATGATTTGTTCCCTACTGATACTGAAGTGTTTGAGGGGACTAGAGCAATGGGGTATGTTGGGCAGCTGACACAAGTCAACCATTTCAAGAAGAACAACTTACCTCCATTCTACTATACTCTATTCTCTGTGATCAACAGATGCCTTACTGCAAAGCATCAAGGGGCAGACAATGCAAATATCCACATTTTCAAGCTATTTCATGTTGTTTTTTATGATCTGCATGTGGATTATGCCATAGTGATCTGGAATGAGCTGTATGAGAGAGTTATCTCAAAGAAGACTTCAAAGGCTCCACTATTTATGCCTTACCAGAGATTTCTTACACTGATCATCAGGAGCATGCTAAGGTGCAATAGAGACATACCGAGGAGAATGACTCATGATTATGCACCTGAGCATTCTATGAGATTCTTGATGAGACAAAAGAAAAGCTTCAACTACTCCATGTCAATTCCTGAGGCATTTCCTGATTATGCTGATCCAGACTCCGAGTTTGTCATAGAATATAGAGTCTATTGGACGACCATAATCGGTTTCCCCTACCCAAGGCTCACACCCTAGAAGAGTGGTGTATGTGAGGGTTCCTGTTACCCAGGGGGTACAAGAACGGGGAGAGTAGAGGGAAAACTATGAGAGGGGAACTGGTGGGGGTCAGAGACCTGGAAAAGAGGCTGTAGGATCATAGGCAAATGCCACACATCAAGTGAATCCTACTGCTAATGACAGTCAAGGCTCTGAAACTGAGACGGATCATGCACATGGAGATGATAATGAAAGTATACCATCTACTACTGGAGATGATGATGAAGCTGTTGATGATGAAAACTCTGTCAATCCTGATGATGACATTGATGATAGTGGTGATGATGATCAAGATGACCCAAATGATCAAGATGATACTGTTGTTCATAATGATGTTGATGCTGATATTGGATTCCATGATGATGCCATGGATATAGACTTTGATTCTACTGTGATGAATGTTGTGGTAAACATAAGGAGAAATGAGGGAGCTTTAGTTGAAAAATTAAATGTGAGTGAGAGTGTTGGGGAAGGAAAAGAGCATGGTGAGAGTGAGTGCATCCTAACCTACAAATCCAAAAGGGAAGCCACATCCACTACTAGACCGCATGTGTTGCGAGCCAATATTGAAAAAGACATAAGTATCCCACTTATGCACTTGCACACACAAGATAGCCACTATACCACCTCTCAACAGGTGATAGTTTCATCTTTACATGGGGATTTAGCACACAATCTATCTAGTTCTCACTCGGAGAGCTTAGATATTGAAGCAAGAAGACATCAACCCCAGTTATCAATTCATTTATGTGCATAGTCGAGTTTAGTGCCATTTGATTTACCAATCTTTGTTCCTAGGTCAAACATGGATACATCATTATTTGTCAGAAGTCTTAGTGACCTGACCAGAACACCCAGAGTAGATCCACAATATGGACTACAAGGACCGGGTGGAAGTCCTGTCATAGTTTACACCATGCCAGCTATGAACACAGGCCATACGGTTGTTTCATCAACTGTTATGACAACAGAAAGTCTAAGTGACTCCGGTGTTAGATTACTCGACTTCGTATCAAAGGAGCACCTCGATGGCGCCTTAAAGGTTGTTGAATTCCGTTTGCTAGAGAAGTTTTCTGATGAAATTGGGTGATTCAAAAGGTTGTTGAAAGGGAAAGAACCTATTGTTGAATCAGAGCACTCAGCTCCACCTCCACCTCCATCTACTCAACTAGTTGATGTTCGTCCCGAAGGTGCTAAACAAGTTTGTAGAAGGGGGGGGGGTTGAATACAAACACAGAAATTAAAGTTTAATAAATTGTTTATTGATAAATCAAAATACAATTTACAAGTTTGTTGCGGAATAAGATTAAGACAGACTCAATCTAAACAAACTTAAGAAACACTAAGATGGTTGCACAAGAAATTCAGAGAATGGGGGATTTAAGAGAGATAGAAAACAAGGGTTTCTATTATGGAGTTCAAGGATTGAACACACCTTCAGATGAAGGGGTGAGCTTCCTATTTATACCCTATGCATTAAATGCATGGCAGGGCACTTTACACGTGGCGTTCATAGATTGGCTTTGGGAGTCTTACTTTTGGAGACATGCTTTTGGCCGTTTTATGAACAGTGTAGTTGACAGAGTTGTTGTACGATTTGTGGCAGAGACGTGTCCGTTCTGACACATCGTACTGGTTGTGCAAGGTAAGACAAAAGGAAACTTGAGGCATAAGCTTTGTGATCGTTGATCGCTGAGTATCTCTTCTTTCAGAGATAAAGAAGTTCAGCTATCGCTGAAGCTTTTCCTCAGGCTTCTTCGCGTAAGTAGATTCGTCTGGTCTTCGCTGATATCCGCATCAGGTCACTAGTAGACTTATCTATTGTTCAGTGGCTTCGTCTTCGATTCAGCTATGAACTATGTTGACGCGAGACTTGTCTTCAGGGATTACGTTAACTGTGTTACATGGGAAACTATCAGCGATGACTGAACAGACTCAGTTTGATTGCTGAAAGTGAAACACATACATATTAAATGTTTACAGAAAGGTCATCAGCGATAACTAAACAGACTCAGTCTGATCGCTGATGATGAAACACTAATACATATAATAACGTAATTTTCACTAAGTATAAAAGAGGGTCGTTATCAAATCACTGAGAGAGTTTGGATCAATAATCTCCCCCTATTTGATAATGACAAAGTAACTGAGGAAAATTACTTTATAATTCAAAATATGGGAATAAAAAGGACTCATAGAATGCATGTCCCAATTACTATTTTGAGGGATCTTTTACAGTACTGATAGGGTTAAGTACATCACTGCAATTTTCATTTAATTCAGGGATCGAATTACAAGCTATGAAAATTACAAGTATAAGTGAATAACTAACTACTGTAAGTCTAACTAACAGATTACAGAGAAGGAAACTAATCTATCAGCTATTAAAAGAAGATTTAGGAGGATTGATCATATACTCAGGTATTTCTTCTCCTTGCTGTCTTCGTTCCAAAGATTCTTGACTGATAATTTCTTTAATTTTTTCAGCAGCAGGGAAGAAGTCACACCATAAGCATAAGAGATCCTTGAGATGATTCAGAGGACAGATAGGAATCTCAGAGATTCTTTGAAATCTGAGTTCCTCATCATCATCTCTGAAGAATATTCCATAAGGATTGTCAATTACTTGACCAGCTTGGAAAGGACCACCAGGAGGCAGAGATAGATCCAGAACTGAAAGATCAGGAGGAGGACCAAACAGTGCATCTCTTGAAAATTTGATAGAAGTTTCATTCCTGATGATGGCGACGTCTTCAGAGGAGGAGGACCAAATTCTTCTATTGAGTTTCAAAGATTTGGGAGGAAGAGGAGATGGCAGCTTCAGTACAGAGGTGACTCTATTTATGAGGGCTTCAAGAAGTCCTTCAACGTAGCCTCTGTATGTAGATTTGGATTTCTTCAGCGCATCCCAGAACTCCAACCATTCCGTAAATCCGAAGCTCTCAAGTTTGGATACGTACATTGCTTTTTGGGTTCCATCCTCTCTGGTAATCTCCATGGTCACTGAGAGTTGATCCTTCTTCTTGCGACCAGATATAGTCACGACTGATATTGGAACAAGATCAGAACGATAGTCCATATTCTGTTTACACCATTCGATAGATCTATCGTTGATCTCTTGTTCTTTGGAGCGTTCCTCTTCAATTTCTTTCAGCAGTGCAGCTTGAACTTCCACAGGTTTGCTTTTCAGCTTTTTGTCCTTGACTTGAGAAGATTGAATCTTTAAAGCGAGTTGAGCATCTCGTTTGCATTCAGCGATCAGTTTCTCAGCTTTGGCAGATTCTTCTAGTTCAGCTTTAGTGAGGAAGTCGAGCTCTGAGAAGGATGTTTGAAGAGGAATTTTCAGCCGTTGACTTTCTAGTTGAGCGATCATTTCAACTCTTTTCTTCACCATTTCCTCTGACCAATGAGATGGTCGAGAGGGCCTTCCTGGATGGGTCAGGGAATCTTCTTCTTCTTCTTCATCAATCTCAGTGATAGAGATTGGGATTATTTCTTCAGCGATAGAAGCTGGAATTATTTGTAGTTCAGAACCCTTAAGCAGGGGTGAGAACTGTCTGGATAGAAAAAGAAGGAAAGAAGGGATAAGTGTATTTTTAGAAAGAGAGAGATAAAGGCTAGAAGGAAATAGGGGTTTGGAAAGAGTAGGAGAGTGGTACAATTGAAAGACATACCTGAGAAGGATGCTCCCCCTCAGATTGTGATCCAGTCCTCAAGCATTCTTCAGCGATCGGTTGCTTGTCTTTGCTTTGCGAAGGAACACTTGAAGATGTATCACTTCTCACCCCTGCTTTGACAACTTCTTGCGAAGTTGTACCTGATGCAACGTTCGGCTTGGAGAACCACATAGATTGGTCTTCATCGTCGTCGTCGTCATCGGAGGGCTGATCCTTTTCTTGATCATCAAGATCTAGATCATCTTCCTCTTCATCGTCTTCTTCCTCATCCTCTTCAAAGAGAATAGAGTGAATAGATGAGGATTCTTTTGCCTTCTCCCCCTCAGATTGAGAGGGAGGTTCCTTTGGAGTCTTAGCTTCCCCAGCAGCAGCAATAGAAGTTTCTTCAGCTTTCTCCCCCACTTTGTCATTATCAGTGGTAGGGGATTGTTCAGCTGCTGGAGTAGCTGTTGAAGCTTTTAGCACTTGGACGTCAGCCTCCAGACGCTTAATCCGGTCTTCAACTGCAGGGATGTCGCACGTGGCATCATGAATGAATTCCACAGCGACGTTGAGGTTGGTACGATCATCTTCAGTGAAGGAGGGAGGCAACACTGGATCTGGTGCATTCACTTTCTGTAAAATTTGCTGAAGAAGAGACGTGCAGAGGTCAACCTTTGAAGAGAGACCCTGAACTTCAGCGGTAAGAGACTCAAGTCGCCCTTGAAAGAGTTGAGAGGACTCTCTGAGTTGGACGACTTGTTCTTCAACAGCTGAAAGTTGTGAGTTCTCAGCTTTAGATGAGCAAGTGGCGGTCAACTTCTTCAGCTCCTCACCAGCCTGATTGACGGCGCTGGTGGTTTCATTTATGGTGTTGGTGAGTGCGTCCACCTTTTCTCCCAGACTGTTGACATGCGTGTCAACAGACGCCAAGCTAGGACCTGAAAATAATGTTAGTTCAGATATGGGCTTATTTGGAGAGGGGGGGAGAGAAGTGTTTAGGATTATAGGTGTACCTGACGTATCAAACATTTTGTAGAACTGCATAGATTCCTCAAAAGTTTGATGTTCAGGTCCTATATGGAAAGAAGAGGTAGCGGGTTCAGAGACCAAATGAGTAGAAAAAGGAAGAGTTTTGGGGATAAAAGTAGGGATGGGGTTAATCTCAGTGAATGAGATAGTAGGTGGGGTTACTGATGATGTGACAGCGAGCGAGATCGCTGACACGGCAGTATGAGTGACTGCTGAAGTTGTGGAGGAAAGACCCACAAATGCATCTAAGGTAGCTTGTTGAGAAGCTCCCTCAGGTATAGTACTAGAGGGTGTACTTTCCTTAGTCTTTTTGGCCTTTTTGGAAGGACCAATCGGACTAGCTGATGGTCGTTTAGAAGTAGTGGTAGCGACAGGGATAGCAGACGAAGGAACCGTCTGCGTGGTCGCTGAAGATGAAGAAGAATGGAGAGAGAGACGAGAGCGAAGGAGAGAGATACTTACCTCGTCGGCGAGTGGCTTTACCTCCAGTGATCGTTGACCTACCCTGGCAAAGGTGCCATCATCTTTGGTGGGATAGGTGTTGGGATAGAGGAACTTGATGTACGTACATATGAAACGTACGTACGAGATCTTGGTATCTCGTTCAGGCTTCTCTAATCTCGACCTCAGGTCTTCAAAGATGGCTGTGGCGTAGTCAAAGTTTTGACCAGCCATAACGGAGTAGGCCATCTGCAGTTGTGTTTTGCTGGCTTGATCCAGCGAACCACTCTTCCCACTCATGCACTGAATTATGTGTGAGAAGATAAAGTTCAGTTGTGATGGCATCTGAGCTTTGAGGATCTTGGTGAGCTTCTTGTTGGGAATAGAAGATCTCGGTTTGTTTTCCCAACAATAGCCCATTGCGTCCAGGAATGATATCAGCTCATCATCAGTGGGGAGAGCGTCGAACCCACTCTTTGGTTTGTCAGGGAATCTTAAAGATTTCCTGAGGCTAAGAGCGGTCATGCTCCCTGGCCCCAATTCCGTGCTGAAAGAGATAGCAGGGACTCGTTCACCTTTCTTGTTGGTGAGTTCAGTTGCATCAGCAGTGAACCAGAACTGCTGGAGTAGAGTCTTGGAAGGCTTAGGAGCCACAGTGATCGCGTAAGCTATACATGACTGCTTGAGGAATTCAGCAGCTTCCACCAGATGTGGGTATTTGTCAGCTTTGAACTCGAGTCTGGCCAAATGATTACATTTAGTAATCTCAACTTCAGTGAGAGCGAATCGTACATGCTTGGAAGCAACGATTGAAGACTGTGTCATTTCTGTTATGGAAAGAGGCATAATAGAAGAAATGATTTAGGAGTAGAAAAATAGTGTTCTGGGTAGAAAGAATGAAGAACACTTTGAAACCAAAAGGTTTTTATTGAAAAACATAAAATCAGAAAGAATGATCTTTAGTTTTTGACAAAAAAAAAACGTTTTATAAAATCCATAAAAAACGAGCAGGATTTTAAAAAGAATAAAAAGCATAAGAACAAAGCACATAAACATGAAATAAACCTGTGTATCTTGAAGAAAAAGAGTTGCAGATTCAATATTCTGGGTTTACTTGCTTGAGTGTTCTTGAGAGAATGTTTCTTGCTTTGAAAGTTTTGAAAGCGTAAACCGTATAAAGGAGAGAAGAATTCCTTTTATACGAAGAGAGAGGAGAGAGGAGAGAGAGAGAGAGAGAGTGAAGCGGGAAAAGAAAGGATCATCATGACATTGACACGTTCCACGAAGTTGATTGGATAGAAGGGCAACGGACGAACGTGTCAGAAAAGGCATGTCGTGGATTGTCGGTTCAAATGACGTCATAGAAGAGAGAGACTGTACATTTGTTCGTTTTGAAATGATCACTGAAGAAAGGTTAGTGATAGATTTTCCTTTTTAAAAGTATCCCTGATAGTAAAGATAGGGATAGATTTTTCTTTTAAAGGATCACTGACTAGAAATATCAGTGATTAATGTATTTTTCAAAAAGCTTTTAATCATTTAAAGAAAGTTCAGTGATTAAAGTTTATATTTTGAAGAAAAACATCTTTGAGGGAAAGGAGAGAACATACCTGAGTCAGAATGTTTATCAGAGAGAATGATGAAAGGGGAACTTTTGATTACTGACACAATACATGAACGCTGAAGAATTATTCTTCGATGTTCAGCATTCCAAGCTCACTGATGAGAAAGTTGAACCTTGTCTCATCAAGAGGTTTGGTGAATAAATCAGCAAGCTGAAAGTCAGTAGGGATAAAGTGAAGTTCAATATCACCATTCATCACATGATCTCTGATAAAGTGATATCTGATCTCTATGTGTTTCGTTTTTGAATGTAGCACTGGATTATTTGCTATAGCGATAGCACTAGTGCTGTCGCAATAGATAGGAATCTTTGACAGCTGAAGGTCATAATCTATAAGTTGATTTCTCATCCACAAGATTTGAGAACAACAACTTCCAGCGGCTACGTATTCAGCTTCAGCTGTGGAAGTGGACACATAATTTTGCTTCTTGCTTGTCCAGCTTACCAGCTTTCCTCCCAAGAGTTGACATCCACCAGTGGTACTCTTTCTGTCGAGTTTACAGCCTGCAAAATCACTATCAGAATAACCAGTTAGATCGAACCCTGAGTCTTTGGGATACCAAAGACCGAGGTTAGGAGTTCCTTTCAGATATCTGAAAATTCGCTTTACAGCGATCAAATGGGATTCCTTGGGTTTAGATTGATAGCGTGCACATAAACAAGTAGAGTACATGATGTCAGGTCGGCTCGCTGTAAGATACAACAATGAGCCTATCATTCCTCTATAGGCAGTGACATTAACAGGTTTTCCAGATGGATCCTTGTTAAGTGTCAGCGGTGGTGCCATAGGAGTTTTCATCGCTGAAGTTTGTGTGAGATCAAACTTCTTTAGCATATCTTTAACATACTTACCTTGGCAGATAAAAGTACCTTTGTCAGATTGTTTAATCTGAAGACCAAGAAAATATGTCAGCTCACCCATCATACTCATTTTATATTCTTTCTTCATTTTTTCAGCGAAGCGAGTACATAGAGATGGGTTAGTAGAACCAAATATTATGTCATCGACATATATTTGTACAAGAATTATATGACCTTTTATCTTTCTGAAAAATAACGTATTATCAATCTTGCCACGTTCAAAATTTTCAGAGATAAGAAAAGATGAGAGAGTGTCATACCAAGCACGAGGGGCTTGTTTTAGACCATAGAGAGCCTTATCCAATTTATAAACATAATTTGGATGCTTAGGGTCATAGAACCCTGGTGGTTGTTCTACATAAACTTCTTCATTCAGCTTTCCATTCAGAAATGCTGATTTTACGTCCATTTGATAAACGATGAAGTCTTTATAGACTGCATAAGCTAAGAATAGTCGAATTGCTTCGAGCCTGGCCACAGGGGCAAAGGTTTCATCATAGTCTATGCCTTCCTCTTGTCTGTATCCCTGAGCAACAAGTCGAGCCTTGTTGCGGGTTACAGTTCCATGTTCATCTAACTTGTTTCTAAACACCCATTTGGTGCCTATTACAGTTTTATCAGATGGTCTAGGAACGAGATTCCAAACTTTGTTTCGAGAAAATTCAGTCAGCTCTTCTTGCATAGCGCTGACCCAGTTTGGATCTCTGAGGGCATCATCAGTCTTCTTTGGTTCTATTAAGGAGAGAAAGTTTACAAAGAGACAGATATTACCTGAGCTTCGTCGTGTCTGAATACCTGCATCTGGATCACCGAGAATTTAATCTATTGGGTGATCTCTTGTCCATCGCTGAGCAGGAGCATGATCGCTTAACTCAGAGGTTGGATCAACAATTGGGATGTTTATTGATGAGGACGTTTGAGGTTCATCAGCAATTAACTGTTGAGTAGGTTCACTAGAGAGGTTTCCAGACGAAGGCAGATTTGATGGTGGTAATGTGTTTAGAGGTTCAGCTGAAACCCATGAGGTGGATTCAGCGGTGGGAGGTATGATACTTGGTTCTTCATCAGCAACTGGAGTTTCAGTGTGCTGATGGTTTGAGAAGAAAGGTTCAGTTCCTCTATAGTGAGAGAGCATCCAAGTATTCAGTTCTTCATTGTCAGCGATTGGTTTAGAGTTCGCTGAGCGCGTTTCATCAAACGTGACATGAATGGTTTCTTCTACGGTTTGTCTTCTCTTGTTGAAAACTCTGTAGGCTTTGGAGATGGAGGAATATCCTAGAAATATTCCATCATCGGCTTTTGGGTCGAACTTTCCAAGTTGATCTTTGTTGTTTAAGATAAAGCACTGACAACCAAAGATATGAAGAAAGCTGATAGAAGGTTTCCTTCCAAGAAAAAGTTCATAAGCTGTCTTCCCAAATCGCTTTATTATCAGCGATCTGTTTTGAGTAAAACATGCAGTGTTTACAGCTTCTGCCCAAAATTGAGTAGGGAGGTGAGAATCGCTGAGCATTGATCTAGCAGCTTCTATGATCGTTCTGTTTCTTCTTTCAGCGACTCCATTTTGCTGAGGTGTTCTTACTGAAGAGAAGTTGTGAGAGATTCCCTTGTTCTCAAAGAAATTGTCCAGGGAACTATTTTTGAATTCAGTTCCATGATCACTTCTTATTGAACGAACAGTAAGATTATTCAGCACTTCCATCTTTTTGACAAAAGATATTAGTTCTTCTGGAGTATCACTCTTACAGCGAAGAAAAATAACCCAGGTGTAGCGAGAATATTCATCTACAATGACAAGCGTATATTTCTTTCCAGCTATTGATTGGATGTTGACAGGGCCAAATAGATCCATATGCAAGAGCTGAAGAGGACTTGTCACTGAGGAAACTTGTTTCGACTTGAAACTAGCTTTTGTTTGTTTTCCTTTTTCACATGCTGAGCAGAGAGATTCTTTAGCATATGAGTGCTGAGGAAGACCAGAAACCAGTTCCTTAGATGAGAGAGAATTCAGGGTTTTGAAGTTTAGATGAGAGAGCCTTTTATGCCATAGCCAGTTGACATCAGAAGAGGCCTTAGAGAGAAAACATAAGTTTTCAGTGATAGTAGAGTCCATATCTATTACATAGACATTTTCTCTTCTATAACCACTGAGAGCAAGTTTTCCTTTTTCATCTACCACTGAACATGCTTTCTTAGAAAAGCGAACTTCGTAGTCTTTGTCACATAGCTGACTGATGCTTAGAAGATTGTGCTTTAGTCCATCTACATAAGCGACTCTTCGAAAGGTAGTTGTCCCATTGCTGAGGACACCAAACCCTCGGGTAAAGCCTTTTCCATTTCCACCAAAGGTAACAGAGGGGCCTTTCTCTTCCTTGTATTCAGTGAGCAGGTCTCTTTGTCCAGTCATATGACGAGAACATCCACTATCGAGATACCAGATGCCCTTTGATCCCTGCATACATAAGGAAGATTAAGCGTTGTTTGGTACCCACTTTTCAATGGGTCCTTCAGAGTTAGTGGATAAGGAAGATTTAGCAGTCTTCACAGCTGATGAAGATTCAGCTTCAGTGGTAATCTTCACTTTGGTTAATTTCTTAACCTTAGTGGTATTTTTCACTTTGGTTGATTTTTCAACCTTGGTGACTTTATTTGCCTTAGAGGCATTTTTCTTCACTTTAGCTGTTTTATCAGCTTTGGTGGTATTTGGACACTTGCTCGCAATATGGTCAGTAAATCCACAGTGATAACATTTTCTATATCTGATGGTGGTTTTATAACCAAAAGGTTTTGAAAACTTAAGATGAGCAGGTCCAGCTCCAAGAATGCCTTTAGCACGAGATCTGGGAGGAATTTTTATTTCTTCAGGTCTCATGGGCTTTAGATCAACCTTCAGCTTTGGAGGACAGATATCAAAGATTTCTGTCACTGAGCTAGAAGGTTTATCCACTGAAGGTTTGGAAGGAACTTTCAGTTTGGTTTTCTTTGAAGCCTTCTGAGGAGGGAGAATAGACTTTCCTTTATCTGCAGGCTTAGATCTTGCCGATATCTCCTCAGGGATGGGATTTGAAGAAGAACAGGGATAGAATTGATTATAAGAAGTGTCAAAGAAAGATGTGACAAAAGTTCCAAACTTAAGCGAGGAACTTTCTTCTTTAGGATCATCCTGTGGTGTCCAAAAACCAAGACCAGTTCTATCACTTTCAGGAGTTTGAGCATTTATTATCTCAGAGATCTTTGTTGATGATTTGCACCATTTTTCAACATGAGCCTTTTCTGCTTTTAGAGCAGCGATGGCTTGTTCGCGTTCAATGCTGATGATTTCATTTATAATGACTTGATCTTTCAGCTTTTCTTCTAAAAGATTTAGTTCACTGATCTTTTCATGACATTTCTCTAGCTCTTGTGTTAAATAAACATTTTTATTTTCAGCTTGAGTTTTGTCGTTTAGAGCATTATAAAGGTCAATTGTCAGCACATCAACAGTGCGACTTCTCTCAGCTTCAGGCAGAGAGGGATTTGTAGAGATAGATACCTGAGATGATATGTAGCTCATAGAAGGTTCAAATGGTTCTTCTACTTCTTCTTTAATCTCAGCCATGAGGCAAAGATTAGCGACTTCTTCTTCATCAGAAGATGATTCTTCTGATTCAGCCCAGTCATGTTCTTCAGCGATGAGACCTTTACCTTTTCGCTGATAGCTTTTCAGCTTTTGATTTTTGTTCTTCAGCTTATGGTATTTGTCATCACTGGATCTTCTTGAGGTAGAAGGTTTGAAGACCTTTTTCGACCTGCACTCACTAGCAAAATGTCCAATTTTTTCGCAGTTATAGCAAGTGGCTGTAGCCTTATCAACTGGAGTTGATTTTGGCTTTTCAGTAAGAGAGAGAGGTTTACTTCTTCGGAAGTTACTCTTTCTTGCAAATCTCTTAAAAGAGTTTGTCAAGAGTGCTAAGGACTCATTAAACTCTGAAAGATCAGGGTCTGATAAATCCTCAGATTCAGAATCTAACTCAGTGATGGTGAGAGTAGATCGCTGGGATGGAATTATCTCTGACGAGACTAAAGCAACAGCAGTGCTTTTGGAGTCTTTAGAGTCTTTTACAAGATTCTTCTTCAGGAGATTAGATTGCTCATAGTTGAGCAATATTCCATACAGAGTGCTTAGAGAGAGAGTATGTAAGTCTTTTGTCAGCTTAAGACATATTGAATAACTATCCCAGCTTTCAGGAAGACTTTCCAAGAATTTTGTTAGGACCTCAGAATTAGAATAGGTCCTTCCAACAGTTCTTAGGTCAATGATCAGGCAGTTAAACCGCTGATGAATGTTAGAAAGAGATTCATTCTTACCAGCGATAAAACTTTCATACTGTCTTACCAAGTTAATCTTTCGGGTCTCTTGGATTTCAGTGGTGCCCTCATATTGAACACATATGGTTTCCCACATTTCTTTAGAAGTTTTTAGATGCATGATGGAATGGAAAACTTCATCAGGCAGAGCCATTGATATAATGGTCTTTGCTCTTGCATCTATGCCTACCTTCTTTTTATCTTCATCACTCCACTGTCTTATTTCCTTAACGACATATCGTTCAGGGACAGCTTCAGTGGTGGCAGTAGCGGGAACCGCAGCTATAATTCTAACAGGTTCATAGGGTCCGTTTTCTATATATTCAGGTATAGTAGGATCCGCACCTTCAAGAAATAGCATCATTCGATTTTTCCATAGAGAAAAGTTATCTCTGCTAAATCGAGGATGTTTAGAAAGTGAACCATTATCATAGTAGTTTGTGTTTGTGTTTAGTGCCATTTTAGAATAGCAAGGAATAGTATACAGCAAGATCTTGTTTATTAGATTAAACAAACTGCTCTGATACCACTTGTTGGTCCCGAAGGTGCTAAACAAGTTTGTAGAAGGGGGGGGTTGAATACAAACACAGAAATTAAAGTTTAATAAATTGTTTATTGATAAATCAAAATACAATTTACAAGTTTGTTGCGGAATAAGATTAAGACAGACTCAATCTAAACAAACTTAAGAAACACTAAGATGGTTGCACAAGAAATTCAGAGAATGGGGGATTTAAGAGAGATAGAACACAAGGGTTTCTATTATGGAGTTCAAGGATTGAGCACACCTTCAGATGAAGGGGTGAGCTTCCTATTTATACCCTATGCATTAAATGCATGGAAGGGCACTTTACACGTGGCGTTCATAGATTGGCTTTGGGAGTCTTACTTTTGGAGACATGCTTTTGGCGGTTTTATGAACAGTGTAGTTGACAGAGTTGTTGTACGATTTGTGGCAGAGACGTGTCCGTTCTGACACATCGTACTGGTTGTGCAAGGTAAGACAAAAGGAAACTTGAGGCATAAGCTTTGTGATCGTTGATCACTGAGTATCTCTTCTTTCAGAGATAAAGAAGTTCAGCTATCGCTGAAGCTTTTCCTCAGGCTTCTTCGCGTAAGTAGATTCGTCTGGTCTTCGCTGATATCCGCATCAGGTCACTAGTAGACTTATCTATTGTTCAGTGGCTTCGTCTTTGATTCAGCTATGAACTATGTTGACGCGAGACTTGTCTTCAGGGATTACGTTAACTGTGTTACATGGGAAACTATCAGCGATGACTGAACAGACTCAGTTTGATTGCTGAAAGTGAAACACATACATATTAAATGTTTACAGAAAGGTCATCAGCGATAACTAAACAGACTCAGTCTGATCGCTGATGATGAAACACTAATACATATAATAACGTAATTTTCACTAAGTATAAAAGAGGGTCGTTATCAAATCACTGAGAGAGTTTGGATCAACAGTTGATATGTCTATTGATGAGCTCAAATCACTTCTTTTGTAAGCTACTATCTCAAGCCCCAACTAATAAAGTTGATTATGATCTTTTTGGTCTACTCCAATCCCAACACCAACCACCACCATCTGTTCCTTAAATCCCTACAGATGTAGTTAGAGCCCAATACAGATGAAGCTGGTCCATCTAATGTGAATGCACCTGAATCAGAGTTTGGTCCCACTAAAGCAGAGCTTAGGCAGATAAGAAATGATCTCAGGGTTCCATTTCTTGAAGAAGAAAAGAAGAAAGTCTTTGTGCATCACGTTAGACCAATGGATATTTTTTGAATTTAAGGAGTTAGAGATAAGCCAAAAGAATTTCAACAAGAGTATGTAGATATGCTTAATTTTCTGAGGCAAACACAAAAAGCTGTGAAGAACAAGTTGAGGATAGTTGTTGTTAAAGAAGTTCGTTTGAAGAAGTTCTTCATAATCTGGTATCCTGAATTCACTCTGTAAAGAAGAAACATGGAAAACTACACTTTCACGGAAGTTGATTTCCACAATCTGAATGTTGATGATCTGGAGTGTATGTATCATGAGTTCTGAGGTATGGTGATTCGGAGAGAAAATATTACTTTTTCCTTGGAAACCATCAAAAGATTTGTCATAAGACATATCTATACACTTATTGCTATGACTTCCAGCTGGGATTAGAGACTAATAAGAAGAAAGTGAATATCACAAAGCCAAACTTGACTCTTAAAGGTTTATAAGATATTCCTTTGTTTACTGTGCTTGAGCAACCAGAGTTTGGAGTTGTATACAAGAATGGGCAAAATGAGAAGAGGTTCCTTAGATTTTCTGAAGTTGCTAAATTCTCTGATGGAATGCTCAAGGTAATCATACTTCAACTCAAGAGGATACATGAGGAAAATGAAAGACAAAGAGAAGTTGTTGTTTCTACTAGAGATTGCATGCCAAGGAGAGACAGATTTGCTTTAGAAAGATCTCTTGACATCATGGATGATAGAATTGAATTTACAAAAGGCATCAAACATTTTGAAACTCTTTTGGGGATCCGAGATAACCGTGTCAGAAGGTTTACAAATTGATCCAAAAGGGGGAGATTGTTAAGTCTATGTTTGAATCAATTTGTATTTTGAATTGTTGCTTTTTGCTTGTATTGTTTGTATGAGGTCACGGCTTGTTTGACCCATATAAATAGTTTTGTTTTCCTTGTAATCGTGTAGGCACCTTGTCACTTGTAAATTTGCATATTGTGAGATCAATGACCTAAACACTTGTGACAAAATTATCTCTATAGATTATCTCTATAAATTCTCTCAATGTTCATGATGATTTCTTGATTAGATTCATATGTTTTGATATGTTAATTTCTTGAATCTGGAATCACACTTTTGGATATCCTACAAAGATGCATTTTTTAGACCTTGAATCAAGCTTCCCAGAAACTTCTCGCTTAACATAAGCTTCACACCCCATATTCTCATATATGACAATTTTGGGATCTTCCCAGTCCATAGTTCAAAAGGGGTTTTATCGGTATTTTTGGTTGGCACACTATTTAGTATTCGGGCAGCTGTTTCTAGGGCATAACCCTAGAAACTTTTAGGCAGAGTGGTATGACTCATCATAGAGCAAACCATGTCCAACAAGGTTCTATTCCTTCTTTCGGATACACCGTTATGTTGCGGTGTTCTGGGAAGAGTTAATTGGGATACTATCCCATTATCTCTTAGTTAGTCAATAAACTCTTGACTTAGATATTCCCGACCTCGGTCCGATCGAAGTGTCTTTATCTTTTTGCCAAGTTGATTCTCTATTTCATTCTGAAACTCTTTAAAAAACTCAAAGCTTTTAGATTTGTTTTTCATTAGGTAAACATTCCCGTATCTACTGAAGTCATCAGTAAAAGTAATGAAGCAGCGATGACAATTTCTTGTGGTTGAAGTAAAGGGCCCACACAAATCAGTATGTATAATCCCTAATAGTTCTGTTGCCCTTTCGAGTTTGCCTTTAAAAGGCGCCTTTGTGACTTTGTCATCTTGCCCATCAAGCAAGATTCACATACATCAAATGAATCATCATATGATTCTAGCACTCCGCCGCCTGGAGTTTAGCTATGCGTTTCTTGTTTATGTGTCCAAGACGACAATGACACAAATAGGTCTGGTTTAAGCCTCTCTTGATTCGTTTATTGTTTACATTATACATTGATTCATGATTACAACTATTTTGCATATCAATTTCATAAATACCATTGTGTGGTTTGGCCACAAAATACAAAACATTGTTCAGATAAGCTGAAATTGATTTATTACTGAAAGTAAACATAAATCCAGTTTGTTGTAACCAAGAAAAAGAAACGATATTCCTAGTAATGCTAGGTACATATAAACACTTGCTAAGTGCTAAAGTAAGACCATTTGGAAGCTTCATGTCATAAGTCCCCTGAGCAATAACAACTACCTTAGCTCCATTCCCCATTCTAAGCTCCATCTAGCCTGGTTTCATTTTCTCTTCACTTCTTAGTCCCTGAAAAGTAGTACAAATGTGAGTACCACACTCAATATCCAATACCCACGAATCAGAGTCAGAAGTGAATAAATCAAGGGTAAAAATACCTAAAGGTCCAACTCCATTAGCCTTTTGCTTCCTCATTTCTGCCAATAGGACAGGGCAGTTTCCTTTCCAGTGTCCCTTCTAGTTGCAGTTGAAGCAAACTGCTTCTTCAAGAATATTTCCTTTGCCCTTTTCCTTGTTAGAGCTTCCAACTTTTCCTTTACCCTTGGTAACCACCCTCTTCTTCTTGTTTATCTGATAGGTTAGGTTTACACCCTTCCTACACGGACTGCAAGTGTACGGTGTCGTATCAAGTAATATGTACGTAAGTACGAGTATCAAACCGTGGGAACTTGGTATTAATTACCACAAATCTATAGCAACTATTAACTAGACTTGATAAAACATGGGTTGTTTGAAGTTTTGCAAAAGGGATTGACTTTAAACGACTAGCAGAAATTTTCAAAGGACAAAAAGACAACAACTGCAGAAAAGAAGGTTGAGTGTTGATTTCATAAAAGGTTTTGTACTGAAAACCTGGGTTGATTTGAACAAGATGTCTTAAGGATTCAATGAAATTAAACTAAAATGATTGTTACCCTTTCCCAAGCGATAACAATGCTGGCAATTAACAATGATACTTCTTCTCTCGAACTCAATGATCACGTTAATTTGCTTATGAAGAAAAGATTACAGATCTATGGTGAAATTGGTATATCTCTATCCAATTTGCACCATAGGCATAAAACAAACACATCTAAGCATTCTACACTCCTCTCGAAGAGTAAAACAATCAAGGGATATCCAATTAGCTGATCAGAATAAAAGATTTCATTCAAAACTCATCATATGCTTCATTGATTAAAAAGTTATCCAAGTACAAATCAAACCATAAGTTTAAAGCTACATCACCAAATACTCAACCAACCCCCAACATGAAATGCTTAGCTCATGTTGGGGTGAACTAAAATGATAACGGAGAATGAAATAAAAACAAATCTAAACATTGTTCTTAAAGAAATATGCCTTCAAAAGTTTAACACTCCATGAGATCTTTAATCTTGCTGCACGATTGTGACAAGATTGAGGATCTGTTCCCACTGAGTTTCCCCACCTTTGCATCTCTTTCGTGCCTCCGTTTTCTCTCCAAAAATCGCCTCCTGTCGCCGACGTCTTTTCTCTGCTATTTAATAATACCCAACCCTAACAGATTCAGTCGATTAAACTGAACCAGGGGATTTCACGACTTATGTCGCGAGTTAGGGTCGTGGCACAAGTCGCCCGTGTTCCCTAACTCGCGAGATCTGAGTGACTCGCGATGCAAGTCACCAAACTCTCTGCTTGTTTCTGCCCCCTTTCTATTCCTCACCCGCATCTGAGATGATTCTTTGAAAATGGGACTTTTAGACTACTTTCTCCTTGGAATTTCTTTTCTTCTTTTAACCTTGCCCTATTCTGTAATTTTCCTTAAAAACTCATTAGCAATTACCACTATTTTACTCGGGATCATGCAACTTTAGCTCAATTTTAGTGTATAAATAATATCAATTATGACATTATTAACAACCCCAAACCGAGCGTTGCTTGTCCCCAAGCAAAATAGCGATAAATCAAAAACAAAAATAACAGAATAATCTTTGCATAACTAAATGACTGTCGGTGATAAGTGCGTTCCACAATTTTGGGTGTGAGTTAATAAAGAAATTCCATCAAAGATTCAGAAGCTTAATAATGCACAATAAGATGTGTAGCCATCATTTGGGACAGACAGGTAGGAGATTACTCCACATCGATTCCAACCTAAGTCTAACATGCTTCGGGAGGATTTCTCTTTGACGCTACCTCACCGGATTCTCTCTTCACGCTCGAGCCCTAAGCTGTCACACAAGTTGTTCATGTCCGTGGAGTTTACGTACAAGAATTCACAATTAGCAGCATGAACAATTATTTAAGAAGGGCGCACAAGTGTACAAATAAGTGATCTCAGAGGGAATCAAGTAACAAGACTGGGACTATTAGTACAACCCTATCTATTTTTTATACTTTCCAGAAGATCATCCAGGTCTTTGCAGAGGGTTGTAATGGGGTTAAGGTCAGTAGCTAAGAATCAAAGGTAAATAGGAACAAATCCTCAATATGTCAGTATGTGAACAATCCAGAATTTATCCCCATTTCTCTACACCCCTTTTTACAGTATTTTTACTCCACATCCCTTGATTTTTTTTTCACCTTGCTGCTGTTGTTTCTTTCTTTGATGTATGTATAGCTTCTGCTTTTATTTCATCAGAGCAACCTCTTTCTTTTCTTTTTTATAAAAAAATGACCCATTTGGCCGGGTTTTTTTTTTCCTAAATTCAGATACCTCTAAATCTTTTTCTTTTTCTGCTCTCTCCCATTATTCTCTACCGGTTGTTCACAACCAACACACCTTTGGATAAGGGTAGGTTATTATTTCGGCTTGGGTCTGAATATTGGGTTAAGAATTGAATATTTTACTATATGGCTGCAAATGGGCTTGGATGCACACAATAGAAGGATGCGTAAGATAAAAGCAATTTAATTACACACAATGCCTGGAATCATCTCTTTAGGTCCATAAATTAGATAAGATAGAAGTTCCACTAAATATCCTTAGATACGTCTTTGCTACTCAATGCAACTTTATAGTGAGATCAACCTATAATTACGACCAAGAATTGAAGTGAGTGTATAAAAGTGAACGTAAAAATTCTCGGAAAAAAAAATTGTACGCTAAAAGGCTCAAATTCGTCACGGGTGGTCTCTACTAATGTCCCAAAGTGTAGTCATTTCTTAGGTCTTCCTCTTTGCTAGGGTATCTCCTACTTGTACAGGTCTCAATGATTGGAATCTAACTCTTAAGTGCCTTCCAATATTCGTCACTTAAGTCGGACCGGAAAAATTAACATCACTAAATTAAAGGATTAGAACGCATGTTATACCGACACAACCCCAAACCGAAATTCCACATCGTCCCGATGAGGATTTTACCAATAGGGGATTCAACCATGAGTGCTAGCTAGTTGTGCAGGATTATTACATTCATCCAACGTAAAGCAAAAATAGTTTAAACCAAAAGAGGGAAAATTGTCTTATCGTAACTCAAAAGAACTGATCAGGATCGTGGTATGGTGCGGCACAGACGTCCTCTTGTCCTGTGAGCTGGTGGCCGGTTGGAGGGTCCTGCATCGTCCTCCGCAGATGGTGGTGCTTCCCCTTGCCTTGCTCTCAACACCTCTCGAAAACCTTGTCGCATCTCGCTCCGCAGGCTGGTGATTTGATCATTTAACTGCACAGCCCAGACTGGTGGGTTGCCTGAGAGAACCACTTGGTCAGGGTCGTAGTCTTCATCATCCGCGTCATCATCATCTACATCGATTGGCACCTGCATTCCTTCTTCCTCTAGCGCTTGCCCCCACAACCAATTCTGATGAGTCAGGAGTTGGTATTGATAGGTATAGTGACCAAGCGGATTTGGTGGTCGAAAAGTCTGGCCGATCCGTACCCTTGCATCACGACAGAGTTGAGTTATCAAACAAGGAAAGGGAAGGACCTTCACAGTGGTATCTTCTCCGACGTCTGTCATCTCAAGCTGGACTATATGGCCAACATCCAAAGGAAGGTTGTTTTGGATGCAAAAGAGCATACGCACGACTAAAGGGTCAGCATAAGTATTATGCTTAGATGGCAACAAATTGGTTTTGACAAACAACATCCACAAAGCCATTTCGGGGTCGAGCTCGCTTTTCCGAATCTCGGCCACACGGTCCCTCCATTATTTATTTCCATTCACTCTCAATGAGGCTGCAATCAACCCGTTGTGTCTCTCTTCATTACCCACCCCCGGAATTAGGGAGACGCCATAGTGTAGTCCCAGATCATTCGACCTTTGAATACCGTAGTAATTGCAGATATCGTCTATTGAAAAACGGACTTTCACATCTCGGACCACGACCGTGTGGTATTCATTGAACACCAGTGAAATCATGGAAGCGTAGACTTCTAAGACCAGCTGTGGATCGTAGGGTTGTAAGTTCCTACAATATGGGATCAAGTTCTGTTGGCGTGCTATGTCGATTACCCCATCAGGAAGATCCTCAAATCAGATTCCTCTCTCCGGCCATACAGATCTCTCCTTGAAGTCCTCCATCCGTCGGTTTTTGTGTGGGTGACTCGATCGACTCATTCGATCCCTCTGAGCTCTGGGAAGTTGGAAGTAGTTTCCCCATCTTGCTATCTGTTCCGGGTTGCTTCTCATCCTGAAACCACAATTTTAACAATGTGAGAGACATAAATTTCTCGTCCACCCCAAACCAAAAGGTTGGTTATCTCTCAAATCATAGCTTAATTAAGCTCCTCCCTTCTCCACCACAAATACACCAAGGATTCCCAAAAATTTATTTCATGAATATCGGAAGATGTATGACAAAGCAACAACCTATTCATGAACTTCACACATGTTTCTAGATGAGAAGAAGCACATTAGGGATTTAGAACTATCGGGAATCATGATGCACCACATTGCAGCATGAATGTGACCATATATATAATGCATTATGACAACTCAATCACAACATGCTCATTGTAACACCCCGAATTTCTGTTATGTAATCTTGTTACTCTTGTGTTTAAGCGTTGTCGTTAGCACCGCGTTTGGTTTGATGTTCGAGTTTGGATTTTGGTGGTTTTGGATTAACCACAGTGAACCACGCGAGTTGCACCGCGACTTGAAGTCGCGGCACAACCCGCGTAACCCTCTGTTTGTTTGGGTTTTATGGAGCTATGCGAGTTGCACCGCGACTTGAGGTCGCGGCACAACCCGCGAAACCTACTGGATGTTTTGGGTTTGAAGGACACGGGCGAGTTATGCCGCGAGTTGAAGTCGCGACATAACCCGCGTGGTAGCCTGGCCGACTTAGGTGGGCTTCTTCAAAATATCTCATTTGGGTGATATTTCTTAATATCTATTTTCTCCCTCTCTTTTTCTCTCTCAAGTCTCTCTCTCTTTCTAGATCTCATTTGTACCCCGTTTGTTGCTAGTATTAAGTGCTTCTAGAAAGGGTTCGGTATAGAAAGCTTCGTCTTCTCTCGGTGGTCGATATCTGGTTTTCGGGTTTTATTTCTGAAACCTATTTGGTGAGTTCCTACTACCTTTTTCTAAACTTTATACATGTCAAAACTTACATTTTGAACTTCTATATATCTCCATGGTTTCAGATCTAAGTTTACTACATTTTGACATAACTTGAGTTTTGGGAGATTTTAGGGTGACGCGCACAAGTCCAAATACTCTATCCACCCGGGGAGTACAAAGATGTATAGGGACTTGAAGTTACACTTTTGGTGGTCGGGTATGAAGCTAGATGTGGCATGCTATGTGGAGCGGTGCATGACTTGTTCACAAGTGAAGGTCGAGCACCAACGACCTTATGGGAACCTTCAACCATTGGAAATACCCGAGTAGAAGTAGGACAAGATTACTATGGACTTTGTGACCAAGCTACCGAAGACCTTGAGAGGGAACGACACAATTTGGGTGATTATGGATCGATTGACTAAGAGTGCGCACTTTCTAGCGATGCGGGAAACCTTGCCAATGGACAGGTTAGCAAAGTTGTATATAGACGAGGTGGTCTCTAGACACGGTATAGCTTTGTCTATAGTCTCCGATCGAGATAGCCGATTTACATCAAGATTTTGGGGAGCCCTACATCAAGAATTGGGCACACGGGTGAATTTGAGCACGACATATATCCCGCAGACGGACGGACAAAGCGAAAGGATGATTCAAACCTTGGAGGACATGCTTAGGTCTTGCGTGATTGATTTTGGCGGTAGTTGGGATACACATCTACCTTTGGTGGAGTTTGCATACAATAATAGTTATCACTCTAGCCTCGGGATGACACCATTCGAAGCCTTGTTCGGGCGAAAGTGTAGAACCCCCGTGTGTTGGTTGGAGGCGGAGGAGAAACAATTTACTGGCCCCGAGATTGTACAAGAGACGACCGATAAGGTCAGGGTGATCCGAGAGCGTTTGAAAGCGGCGCAAGATCGTCAGAAAAGTTATGCCGACAAGAAGAGGAGACCGGTGGAGTTCCAAGTGGGACACCGTGTGATGTTAAAGGTGTCTCCTTGGAAAGGATTGATTCGGTTCGGAAAACGAGGGAAGTTAAGCCCCCGTTTCCTCGGACCGTTTACTATTCTCGAGCGTATTGGACTCCAAGCCTACAAGTTAGACTTACCGCCGGAGATGGATGGGATCCACCCTACGTTCCATGTATGCTCCCTGCGGAAGTGCTTAGCGGAGGAAGGCAGTGTCATACCGTTATCAGAAATCTGAGTGGACGACAACCGTTTTATCGAAGAGCCCGAAGCCATTTTGGAAAGAGCAATCAAGAAACTTCGACACAAAGAGGTCTCAATGATGAAGGTGCAATGGAAGCACCATCGTGGTGCTAATGTGACATGGGAATCAGAAGACGACATGAAGCGTAGATATCCTCAATTGTTCGCATAGTATGGATTTCGGGGACGAAATCGTTTCCAAGTTGGGGAGGATTGTAACACCCGTAATTTCGGGTGTACTTTTCCTATTATGTAGTATTATAAGATTTTAGATGTTGGTCCGTTATGCTCGTTGTGCATTATTAAGTTTTGTTTAGTGGTTAACTTTCTTACGTTGTTAACGGATCAGTTCGGGGCGAAAAAGGAAAGTTTTAGATTGCGTCACACCCCAGGCGACATTCCCCGACGACTGTGACATCTGTCAATGTCGCATGGGGCAAGGTCGCGGGGAGGAGGGGACTCTCGGTACGTCTGGGGCGACATTTCCCGGGTCACTGTCGCGGGCGGTGTACCGTTGGGGGTCCAACGCAGGCAACATTGCCCTGCGACTATGCCAAGGGCATACTCGCCGTGTCATAGTCGTGGCCAGGTCTGGGCATTTAATCGAGTTCAGCAGCTTGAGAGCCATTTTATCTTATTTTGGGTTGAAGTCTAGGTCGCGATTTCTCTCTAGAACTTGGTAAGTTCAGCTTCCAACTCTTTTCCCTTTGTCATTAATGCTCCCACCAACATCTTATTGATCATTTATGTCATTTATGGAGCTCTTAGGTGATTTGTGGCATTAGTTCAAGTCTCCTCAAGGATCTCATTTCTACCTCTTTAAGTCTTGATATTTTAGGGTTTTGAAATACTACCCTACGAGGTGAGTTCATCCTTTTTATAAACTCTATACATGTTAAAATCAAACTTTTAACCTACTAGACATCTCCATTTACATTTATACAACTTGAGGTGTTTTATCACCTAAAACCCTAATTTTGGAGATTCTAGGGTTTATGTGTTAGGATGGATATCAAGAAAGGAAAATGATACTATGGATTTATGTGTGTGTATAAGACTTGATATTACGTTTTCATGCTCTAGCCTCCAAGTTTATAAATAATGGGTTGAGGAGGTTTTATGTTGAACTGCTGATAAGTTTGTAAAATAGGAATCTTGTTTTGCCATAATATGGGATTGGGTATTTAGGGACTCAATCAAGGTTTTGAAATATTAAAGTGACCCGAAGGGGGTAGAATACATGTATGTGATTTTTATGTAAAATGGAACCTCTTGGTAAAATTATGCATTATTGGGCGAAACCTTCATTTGTCAACATCTTGAATATTGTATCGCAACATTGATTTATCGGTTAGTCGATTTACTCTATGTGGCATATTTGGTTGCACTTGGGATTCATGACCCCGCATCTGTTGTTGCATTTTGTTCGGCGTTGGGACAACAGTTTCACACGTCGAGGCACGTCTAGGCATCAGATTGGGTTGTAAGTCCTACGTGCTAAGTATTACGATATTGGATGAGGATCTCAACGTAAGGGCCCTTTTGGGTTGAAGTTGACTTTCCGTGGGTGTAAGTTTAAAGCCACTGAGCCTGACATCCCTTGCATGTACTTTTATGTGTTTGGCTTTACTGACTGTCTAATGGCTTACTTTTGTGTTCCGTCACTTATGTTAGTAAGCGGGTCTCCCCCGTTAAACCAAGAGGTATTGTTTATGGTAAAAGCATCATTACTTCTATCATAACTCAACTGTTCTTATTTACGTCTACCGTTAAATATTTTAATACAACTGTTGATCTCACTAGGCTTTAGCCTAACACTTTTACTTAAAATGACATGTATAGCAGGTCAATCTAGCGATGGTAGTCGTCGGGATTGAGCGGACGACCTAGGGGCCGAGAGTGGTCTTTTTGGAAGATGCATTGACCAACATATTGGTGATAGTGGATACACATTTTTGGAAGAATAGAAACACCCGACCTTAATCTTCATTGTTAGACCACAGTCTCATTGGATTCAAGATCATCTAATGTGAAGATCGCAATCTGAAGCTAAAGCCGAAACGTCGACTCTCAATATTAAAGTCTATGTTGTTTGTAATAAATGTCAATGTAATTGTTTGTTATTGTAATAGTTAAATTAATATCTAGTTTGTTAGATATTAGTTTAACTTAGTTAGTTTTTAGTTTAGTTAGTTATATTAACTTAGTTAGAAATAATATTTATTTGTTAGATATTATGTAGGTTTATTAGTTTAATATGTTGCAAGTTGTTAGGAAGTGTGTAAGACACACTAGATTAGATATTGTGATATCTCTAGAATCTCTCTAACAAGATCATATATTATCAAGAACATACAAACACACACAAAAAAGGTGTAAAAGAGAGAATACATAGAGAACACAATCAAAGCTTTAATCGATCAACCTTGTAACCATTTGTTATAATCAATACAGGTTGGTAATCTTTATGTGTTGTTTAATCTAAGATCAAAATCAAGTTTTTCAGAAAACGACTCTGTGTTCTATTTGAAAAAGTGATTTCGAGTGTTAAAGTGTTTTAGGTGTTAAAATTGATCAGGTTGTGATCGATTAGCATGCTAGATCGAGTTGTTGTTGTTTGATTTCACTTTTAAGCTTTAATCGAGTTCCATTTTGTGATTTTAGTGAGAAAACAGTCGAGAACATAAAGGTACTGTACGATCAAATTTTTTTCTTCAAAAAGTGTGTTTTATTGAGATCAAGTGCTCACATTCAGTTCTAGAAGTGTTTCTAGACATAAGGGTAGAGTTTGGTATTGCTAATCATTACAGGAACAAGTTTTTAGACAATTTTCGAAGTACAGGACGAACTTGCGCAAACCAGAAGACGAACAAACGCAAAGTCCAACTTTGCGCGTCCAACCTGAAACGCAAAGTCCAACTTTGCGCGTCCAACCTGAAACGCAAAGTCCAACTTTGCGCGTCCAACATCATACGCAAAGTCCAACTTTGCGTGTCCAACATCATACGCAAAGTCCAACTTTGCGCGTCCAACATCATACGCAAAGGTCACTTTGCGCTCCCCAAGTGAAACGCAAAGCTCAACTTTGTGCATCTCAAGAGCATACGCAAACCTCGACCTCACTTCTCGCAACAAGTAAGAAACGCAAACCTCAGTTCACGTGTTCACTCTCTTCTCGAAAAGATCAAGTCAAATTTGCGCTTCCCATGTGAAACGCAAACTCAACTTTGCGCTTCCCACGTGAAACGCAAACTCAACTTTGCGCTTCCCACGTGAAACGCAAACCTTACTTTGCGCACTGTGCTTGACACGCAAACCTTGAAACGCAAACCTCTTTGCTCCAATCCAGACTTAGAATTTTCTTCAGAATGACATCCAGAGAAGCCCTTGCACTAGGAACTGACACCAAGCCACCAGTTCTCTTTAAAGGAGAATACGAACAGTGGAAAGATAGGTTTCTGAACTTTATTGACAGACATGATCTGGGTGAATTCATCAGGAAATCTATAGAAGAAGGGGTTATGAAACCAGTCACGACGACTCGCTTGGTTGGAGATATGCCGACTGAAGTTGAACTTAAGTTTCATGAGCTAGGAGATGATAACCTCAGAAGAGCTAAAGGCGATAGATTAGCTAAGTCATACATTTTACAAGGAATTCTAAACGAAATATATGTAAAGATTGACAACTACAAAGCCTCCGGAAAAGAAATGTGGGATCAGCTTGAAAGGATGATGCTGGGTTCGAAGGTTGGGAATCAGCTGAAAATCTCCAACTGCCTAAATAATTATGAAGAATTTAGAGGCAGGGTGGGAGAAACATTAGAAGAAACCTATGACAGGTTTGTGACTTTGCTGAACGAACTTAGCAAGAACAAAGTCCACAAATCTCAAATTGAGCTGAACGTCAAATTCCTGAGTATTCTTCAACCGGAATGGAAAACATTTGCTAGGCAGATGAAGCAGATCAAAGATCTGAATGAGATTCCACTTCATGAGGTGTATGAAACCCTCAGACAAAATGAAGAAGAGGTGGATGAAATTCTAGAAGAAAAGAGACAGAAAGGAAAGACAGTTGACGACACAGTTGCTCTTGTAGTCAGGAAGAAGAAAAACAAGACAATTGTGTATGAATCAGAAGAAGATGAAGGTTATGCAAACTCTGACATGGAGGAAAATGAACAACTGAAGAAAGCAATGATTCTGCTATCAAATGCTTTTCAGAAAAAGTTATACACGAAGCCAAGTTCAAACAGTCAGAGATATTCTTCTGGTCCGAACAACTACATCCACAAGGAAAGGGTTGAAGGAAGCAGATATGAAGGAAATAGATCTGAAGGGAAAAGAACAGAGGAAAGGAAGCCTGAAGAGAGAAGATATCAGTATGAAGGAAAAATAATAGAGGAGAGGAAACCAGAAGAAAGAAAGTTCAAAGCTGAAGGATCCAGTCAGACAGAACCACCAACGTGCTACAACTGTGGCAAAACAGGTCACTATGCCAGAGACTGCCGAAGACCAAAAGTCAGAAACTCCGATTATTACAAGAACAAGATGCTTCTTGCAAAGCAACAGGAGGCTGGTAAGGCACTGATGGCTGAAGATGAATACTGGCTTGATCATTCAGATGATGAAGAAGAGGATGAAGAGAGAGATGAAGCCGTCAACATGTGTTTGATGGGATAGATAGAATCAGATGCTGAAGCTGATTCAGATAATGAAGACGAGGAGGTATGTAATTTATCAGATTCAGATTTCATGAATAAAATGCATGCCATGAGTTTAAAACAAAAAGAGTTAGAATCTAATCTTGAGCGAGAAAATGGTGTTAATACTGACAAAAACCAACTGATACAGAAACTTAGCAATGAAATTGCTGAGAAGAAAGTATTGGTTGAGGTTTTACATAAAGATAATGACACCAACGCTAAGGAAAAGACAATAATTCTAAAAGAGAATTTTGAACTCAAGTCTCAACTGCTAAAAAGTGGGATTGACTTATATGAGCTTAAAGAATTGCATTCTTCATGTATCAAAGAAAACTTTTCTTTACTTGGAAAATTAAAAGGTTTGAAAGAGAAGTTATATAAAATGGGTCAAACTGAACAGACTATTCATCTAAACAAACCCAAAGATGAAATAGAGAGATGGGGAATCGGTTATAAGAATCCTCACTGTCTACAAAAAGGGATGTCTGAAGTGCCAGGACTTTATGATCATCTTTCTATGCAATTAGCTCGCAAAATCCCTGAGTTTAAAACTTTCTGGACTAAACTATCTGAAAAGGATGAAGCCAACGAAACTGAAAAACGCTTGAAATCATCTAAAGTTCATCTTCCATTTTATTATGCGAAATTGAATAATAGTTATGATGAAAATCCAATATATCAAAAGAAGAAAACTCTTTCAAGTGATTTCTTTCAAAGTTATACTGAAAAGGAAATGGAGGCGAATCCTATTGTAGGTAAACTATATGTCCCTCCTCTCGTTTTAGAAAGTAAAATTTCTGAACTCGAGAATTCTTTATCAAATGAAAGACTTTTGATGAATATTGAGCAAAAAGTTTTTTCAACTGTGTTTTCAAATTTTGTTATTTCTAAAGCTTCAAACTCCGAGGACATGTCTGGTCTAGGTAATAAAGAGCTTGATTTTCTGAACTCTGACGGTGGTTTAGATGATTGTTCTGAACAATTTGATTTCAATGCAAAACTTCCTAACCATTCATCTTTTGTTAAGAAATCTTTAAACAAAACCAGTATCCCTGTTAATAGTGCAAAATCAACAAAAGTTGATCACTCAGTCTCTGTGAAAGCTAAACATGCTAAAGGTAAGAAAATATCTCAGCATTCACAGAAACCGAACACTACTGGTAATTCTAAGAAGAAGCAATCGCTTGTTGCTCAAAGGTCTAACTCACCAGTTTCACATGTTTCAGATCAGAGCAAGCAAAGACCAGAAGTAAATTCTCAATGGCAACCCAAACGGAAGCTTGACAAGATCGTTTTATCGTTTAGTAGTGTTAATTGTAATAAGACTTCACTTAGTAAAGATGTCCTAATTGCTGATATTGCTGTTTTGAACTCAAAACTTGTTGTTTCTCGTAAACAATATACAATGAAGCAATTATTTCAGTTATCTTTATCTGCTAGAAAGTCTTCTATTTATGATAAACATGTTCCTATCTCTTGTCAAGATTCTGGAGATTGGTTTGGAAATTACCATGTGCATTCATCTCATACTAATTCTTCCAATGCATTTCAAAAGAAAAGTGGACCCAATTTGAAATGGGTACCAAAATCTTGTGCTAACACAGCAGGACCCAAATTCCAGTGGGTACCTAAGGCTAAATCTGTGTTGCAGGCACACAATGCTTGAAGAGAAATCGACTTCTGATTATGTACATATCAGGACTCGTTCTTCAATGTCAAAATAGGTTTTTGGATAATGCAGTTCAAAACCCGAACATCAAAGTCAAAATAGGCTTTTGAACAAATCAGTTTAAGACCCGCACTTCGATAATCAAAGTGAAAATTCCAAAGTTGTCGTATAAATATCTAAATTTGTAATTTCTCTTATGCAGACTAGTCATACATGGTTCTTGGACAACGGATGTTCCAAGTACATGACAGGGCAAAAAGAGATACTGTCCAATTTTGAAGACAAATATTGCGGAACAGTCAAATTCGGCAACGACCAGTTTTCTCCAATCATGGGATATGGTGATGTACAACATGACAATGTCACGATCAAGAAGGTGAGCTATGTAGAAGGCTTACGACACAACTTTTTCAACATAGGCCAGTTCTGTGACAAAGACTTAGAGGTCAACTTCAAAGCCAAGAGATGTTCAGTTCGCAATGAAGAAGGCGAAGAACTCTTGGTCGGTACTCGAGAATCAGACCTCTACACAATCAATTTATCAAATGTCCGGACTGACAAGCAAGTTTGTCTACTTACGAAAGCCTCGATGCAACAAAGTTGGTTATGGCATCGAAGGCTCTCTCACCTCAACTTCAGGTACATCAACAATCTGGTCAGTGGAAAGCTCGTCAAAGGACTTCCAAAGCTCAATATGAAAGAGAACATCTTTGTACAGCTTGTGAAAAGGGCAAGATGAAGAGGGCACCTCATAAACCAAAGCCTAAACCAAGTACAAGCGCTCCGTTAGAGTTATTGCATATGGATCTATGCGGTCCGATGCGAACTCAGAGTCTAGGCGGAAAGAAGTACATACTCGTGATCGTGGACGATTACTCGCGATACACATGGGTCAAGTTTCTACGTTCAAAGGATGAGACACCAGATGTTCTCATCACATTCCTGAAGACGACCCAGGTGTATCTACAGAAACCGGTCAAGTTTCTACGAACAGACAACGGCACAGAGTTCAAGAATAATAAAGTTGAAGAATATCTCGAATCTGTCGAGATTTCACATCAATACTCTGCTGCTCGTACGCCTCAACAAAATGAAGTGGTCGAAAGAAGAAATCGAAGGCTAGTCGAGGCTGCTCGTACTATGCTAAGTCAATCAGACTTACCTCTATTTTTGTGGGCAGAAGCTGTATCGACCGCGTGCTACACACAGAATCGCTCCATGGTACATCGAAGATTCAAGAAGACTTCTTATGCGTTAATCAACAACCGAACACCGACAATCAAATACTTCCATATATTTGGGTGTAAGTGTTTCGTTCTAAACGATAGGGAGAGTCTAAATAAGTTCAGTGCTAAGGCGGATGAAGGAATCTTCATTGGTTATTCCTCGACATCAACTGCATTCCGTGTTTATCTGAAGAAGTCAAAGACGGTGATTGAAAGCATCAATGTCTCGTTTGATGAAGAAATGGCTTCCGAACAACAACGTTCAGAACCCGTTATAACCGGAGTACTAGCTTCTGGGCAACTCAGTCCAGAACCTGCGTCTCAACAGAATAAATCAGATGAAGCATCAACTTCTACTAACCATTTATCTGATTTAGATCTATTATTTTAATTGTTTTATGATGAATTTCTTGGATCTAATGTAAAGAAATCTGTTGTGGTTGACAGGATGGAAGACTTAACGACTACTCATCCAACTAGTTCAGATATTCCTATTGAATCCAACGCCCCGATTCAACAAGAGATTCCAATTCAAATGCCGACTCCAACAGTTGAAGAAGTGACAAATGATAAAGAGACAAAAGTAGCTGAAACAGTAGGAGATACTATTCAGATCAATCTACAGCCAGATCAAGCTATACCTGCTGAGCCTTCTGAACCTGCCCCTTCAACTGAAATCATAATTCCTCCTGAACAAACAGAAGAAGGTACAAGTGGATTTGTAGATGATACAATCGACATACAATCATCTAATCCACTGCCTCATGAACATAAATGGACCAAAGAGCACCCGATAAGCCAAGTCATTGGCGATCCATTACAACCGGTGCAAACTAGGTCAGCATCAATGAACATATGCATGCATGACTCCTTTCTGAGCAAGTTCGAACCAACACGTGTATCAGAGGCACTTGCTGATCCAGAATGGGTGATCTCAATGCAAGAAGAGCTGAATCAGTTCGATGCACTTCAAGTCTGGAGACTCGTACCAAAGCCTAAAGGTAAAACAATTATAGGTACGAAGTGGGTTTTCAAGATAAAGAAAGACGAAGATGGTACCGTTATCCGAAACAAGGCAAGACTAGTAGCCAAAGGATACAGACAAGAGGAAGGAATCGACTATGATGAGACATATGCTCCTGTGGCGCGATTAGAGGCAATCAGAATGTTTCTAGCCTACGTAGCCCACAAGAACTTCACGGTCTTTCAAATGGACGTGAAGACAGCATTCCTGAATGGAATTCTGAAGGAGGAAGTCTACGTCTCTCAGCCAGAAGGTTTTGTCAATCAAGAGAAGCCGAATCACGTTTACATTCTCGACAAAGCACTCTACGGTCTGAAACAAGCACCTCGAGCCTGGTATGATGTCCTTTCCACTTTTCTAGTCAAGTCTGGGTTTTCAAAAGGAACGGTGGATACCACTTTGTTTATCAAAAAGAAAAAAGGCGATATCATTTTAATTCAAATCTATGTAGATGATATTATCTTTGGCTCTACAAATCCTAAGTACTGTAAGAATTTTGCAAACCTTATGGTGTCTAGATTTCAGATGAATGTGATGGGAGAGATGAATTTCTTTCTCGGTTTAGAAGTCAAACAATTTTCATCGGGTATTTTTATCAATCAATCAAAATACATTATGGATATTCTTCGGAAGTTCAAAATGGAAAATTCAAAACCGATTGGTACCCCAATGGCACCAGGTACTAAGATTGGCACCGATCCATCGGGAAAGGCTGTTGATGTTAGGACTTATCGAGGGATGATAGGTTCTTTAATGTATCTTACTTCCAGTAGGCCAGATATAATGTTCTCAACATGCTTATGTGCAAGATATCAGGCCAATCCTAAAGAAATCCATATGTCTGCTGTGAAGCGTATATTTAGGTATCTAAAGGGCACTGCAGATCTTGGTCTGTGGTATCCTAAAGATACTAGTTTTGAACTAACAGCCTACACAGATGCAGATCATGCAGGTTGTATGTTAGACAGGAAGAGCACGTCGGGACACGTACTGTTCCTCGGTGACAAACTAGTAAGTTGGGCATCGAAGAAGCAACTTTGTGTTTCAACCTCCACGGCCGAAGCAGAATATGTAGCTGCTGCTAGCTGTTGTTCTCAGGTCTTATGGATGAGAACTCAATTGCGCGACTACGGTTTCCACTTCAACAAGATTCCGATATACTGTGACTCCAAGAGCGCCATCGCAATATCAGCGAATCCTGTTCAACACACCAAGACTAAGCACATAGACGTCAGATATCATTTTATTAAAGATCATGTTGAAAAAGGAACAATTGAACTTTTCTTTGTAAAAACTGATTATCAACTTGCCGATTTGTTTACCAAACCTTTAGACGAAAAGAGGTTTACCTTTCTTGTCTCTAAGCTTGGTATGCTAAATCTAAAGATTTAATCAGTAGTTACCTATAAAAGTTTTCTAAATTGTATACTTTTTCATCATTTCTTCATTTTTAACTCTGATTGATATCTGCACTTCTCTATTATGTTCATGACCAAGGGGGAGTATGAGAAGAAATTGACAAGTGGTCAATATTACTTCGAGGGGGAGCTCATAAAATTTTGCATGTACCTATTAATGCCAAATTTTTTTTGTAATGCAAGAATTTAGGGGGAGCTCTTCAAGACAAAAGGGGAGTACGGATATGACTTCAGATTATTTCTGATCAGAACTCGTACTTTAAAAAGTTTTACTGCTTTTTGTCTTTTCAATTTAACTGAATAAATTTTACTTTGACTTTGACTTAAGACTTTTGCAGAATTTTTGAGAGAAGCTTACAAGTTCATATGTTTATGACTTAAAGCTTAGCTTCATGAGTTGAAAGATCGTACATAAAGGTATAATTCTAAATCTTCATCTCCTATATGGTTGAAAGAAGGACAACTTTCAATCATTGGAAAACATTGTTCTTAAATGTTCAAACCACTTCCCGATTTTTTCAACAGATTTTATATTTTGGGAGTGGAATTTAAATGTTTTTCATGATCTAAATTGTGCTTTAACTGAAATAGTTAAACCAATCTGAGCATCACATGCATCATAGGAAAACAAGGAATCATTATGCTAGGAATTAACACAACTTCTATGAAATCACCTTAACCAGTGATTTCTACCCATGAAGTTAAATCCTTAGTGTTTGAGTGTGCAAAGCGAAAAGAAATGAGTGTGATTAGAGAAAGCAAAACGTTTAAAAGAAAGAGCGTGTGAGAACAAAGTTAAAAGAATATCACAACTCTGCACCAAGTTTTTCTGAGCCGGGTAGCCACATTACTAGTGTTTCACAATTCTTTGGTGATCATTATTGAAACAGGAAATTAACCCATGCCAACTCTTGATCAAACCTCACCATCTACTCATTTTCTTCTCAAATAGAAAGTGTTTCACATTTTCTAAGGGGATGCAGCACATTCGCTATCTGATTTTCGTTTAGAAAATTTGGATATTGAAAAGAAGGAAGTCTGCCCCACCTTCGCACTTCAATCATGCACATTGAGTATGTGTTTAACTTACTATTGTCTCAGTGGTTTACACAATTTTGAGCCAAATAAGCAATCATCAAGTGCTTAATTCTTTCTATCACAAGCACGAACACACAAGGAATTTGTTTCTTTGTCATAACGTTTTTAGAAATAACCTTTGTGGTGTTTCGATGATTAAATGGAAGCCCTGGGGGAGTCAACATCAAACAACTCCTTTCCAATGTGTATTTGTTACACACAGTGACTTAGTGTTACTGACAGGCATTCTAACTGATTCATTAGTTGATTCAGGTGTTACACGACTATTTTGTCTGGATTTGAAAAGATCTGGATGAATATCTTTTGAATTGACGGATCAGGGGCTCTAACCGCAAGATATACATTTCTTACAAATAATTTTGATGAAGTCGTTGCACTTAACATCAAAAAGGGGGAGAATGACTGCACAAGAAATGGCAAAGATCACATGTTTCAAGAATCACGTCAAAGATTGAAATCTTCAAAAGCAACTATTCTGAAGACATGCTGATTTAAGAGCTAGAGAAAGAAATTGCATCTTCTGAGCTGAACAAGAAGACTGAATTGCTAAAATCATTTTCGTAATGATCTTGATCCAAAGGGGGAGATTGTTAGACCACAGTCTCATTGGATTCAAGATCATCCAATCTGAAGATCGCAATCTGAAGCTAAAGCTGAAACGTCGACTCTCAATATTAAAGTCTATGTCGTTTGTAATAAATGTCAATGTAATTGTTTGTTATTGTAATAGTTAAATTAATATCTAGTTTGTTAGATATTAGTTTAACTTAGTTAGTTTTTAGTTTAGTTAGTTATATTAAGTTAGTTAGAAATAATATCTATTTGTTAGATATTATGTAGGTTTATTAGTTTAATATGTTGCAAGTTGTTAGGAAGTGTGTAAGACACACTAGATTAGATATTGTGATATCTTTAGAATCTCTCTAACAAGATCAGATATTATCAAGAACATACAAACACACACAAAAAATGTGTAAAAGAGAGAATACACAGAGAACACAATCAAAACTTTAATCGATCAACCTTGTAACCATTTGTTATAATCAATACAGGTTGGTAATCTTTATGTGTTGTTTAATCTAAGAACTTGATATAGTATTGTGGGACACACATTGTTCTAAGTTAGATTACTAGGTTGTTGTACATTATTCTTCATTTGATTCTTTTGTAAGGCTACAACTATATTCCCCGTTTTCGGGTTGATGCTTTGGGATTGTTATGACAGGTTTTATATATTCAGGTTTATTCAGTTTATAGTCGTCTTATTGCGAAATTTTCGAATTTTTATTCCTTTAAATTTTAGGGCGTTACAACATGCAACCAACCATTGAAGGACACGTGTAAAGTACCCTGCCATGCATTTAATGCATAGGGTATAAGTAGAAAGATCAAGACTCTATCTGAGTATGGTCTTCTATCTCTCTTATCATATAGAAACCCATGCTTTCTATATTCTCTTAATCTTTATCTCTAATTCTTGTGCAACAATCTGTGTGATTCTTAAGTTTGTTTAGATTAGGTCTTACTTAATCTTATTCCGCAACAAACTGTAAATTGTTATTTGATTTATCAATAAACAATTTATTAAACCTTTAAATTTTGTGTTTGTATTCAACCCCCCCCCCCCTTCTACAAACTTGTTAAGCACCTTCGGGACCAACAAGTGGTATCAGAGCAGATTGTTTAATCTCATAAACAAGATCTTGCTTTATTCTCTTCCTTGCTATTCTCAAAATGGCACTCAACACAAACACAAACTACTATGATAATGGTTCTCTCTCAAAACCTTCTCGATTTAGCAGAGACAACTTTGCTCTCTGGAAAAATCGAATGATGCTATTTCTAGAAAGCGTAGACCCTACTATACCTGAATATGTAGCAAATGTTCCATATGAACCTTTTATGATCATAACTACAGTTCCTGCCACTGCTACCACCCCTGCAATTCCTGAAAGATATGCTCCTAAGGAAATTAGACAATGAAGTGATGAAGATAAAAAGAAAGTAGGTTTAGATGCTAAGGCAAAAACCATCATTTTTATGGCCCTGCCTGATGAAGCCTTCCATTCCATCATGCATCTGAAAACTTCTAAAGAAATATGGGACACTATATGTGTTCAGTATGAAGGTACCACTAAAGTCCAAGAAACCAGAATGATCAATTTGGTAAGACAATACGAAAGTTTTATCTGTGGTAAGAATGAGTCTCTATCTGATGTTCACCAAAGATTTAACTGTTTAATCATTGATCTAAGGAATGTTGGTAGGACCTATTATAATTCTGAGGTCCTAACTAAATTCTTGGAAAGTCTTCCTAAAAGTTGGGACAACTATTCAATGTGTCTTAAGCTGACAAAAGACTTAAATCATCACTCTCTTAGAACTCTATATGGAATATTGCTCAACTATGAGCAATCAAATCTCCTGAAGAAGAATATTGTGAAAGATTCTAAAGACTCCAAAAGCACTCATGTTGCTTTAGTCTCTTCAGAGATAATTCCATCTCAGCGATCTACTCTCACTATCACTGAGTTAGATTCTGACTCTGAGGAATTATCAGACGATGATCTTTCAGAGTTTGATGAATCCTTAGCGCTCTTGACAAACTCCTTCAAAAGATTTGTAAGAAAGATCAATTTTAGAAGAAATAAGCCTCTCTCTATATCTGACAAGCCAAAATCAACCCCTGTTGATAAGGCCACTCCTACTTGCTATAACTGTGAGAAAGTTGGGCATTTTGCTAGCGAATCCAGGTCAAAGAAAGTCTTCGGACCTTCCACATCCAGGAAAACCAGCGATAACAAATACCTCAAGCTAAAAGAAAAATATCAAAAGCTGAAAGGCTTTAAGCGAAAAGGTAAAGGTCTTATCGCTGAAGAGCATGACTAGGCTGAATCAGAAGAATCAAGTTCTGATGAAGAAGAAGTTGCTAATCTCTGTCTTATGGCTGAGATTAAAGAAGAAGTGGAAGAACCAACAGGAACTTCCATGAGTTACATCTCCTCTCAGGTATCAATCTCTACTAATCCCTCTCTATCTGAAGCTGAGAGAAGTCGCGTTGTAGATGTGCTGACAATAGACTTGTACAATGCACTAAATGGCAAAACTTTAGTTGAAAACAAAAATATTGATTTAACTGAACAGCTAGAAAAATGTCATGAAAGGATAAAAAAAACTAACACTTTTAGAGGAAAGTTTAAAAGATCAAGTCATGGTCAATGAAATAATCAACATTGAACGCGAACAAGCCATCGCTGCTTTAAAAGCAGAAAAGGCAACTATTGAGGGATGGTGTAAATCTTCAACCAAGATCACTGAAATCATAAGTGCTCAAATCCCTGCTCATGACAAAACCGGTCTCGGTTATCATCATGAAAAGGATGAACTTAGCAGAGACTGTTCCACCCTTAAGTTTGGAATTTTTGTCTCATCTTTCCCTGACACTTCTACTCAATGTTCTTTGTCTTCCAATCCTATCCCTGAGGACTTATCAAAGAGCTCCAAGCTCACTGATAAAGGGAAATCCATTTCCTATCATCCTAAGAAGGCTACTAAAATAGCAAAACTGAAAGTCCGTTCCAAACCTTCAGTAAATCAATCTTCCAGCTCTGGAACAAAAATCACTGATATTTCTCAGAGATCAACTCCAAAGCTAAAAATTGATATTAAGACTAAGAAATCCGAAGAACTGAAAGTTCCTCCAAAATCTTATGCCAAGGGCATTCTTGGAGCTGGCCCTGCTCGTCTCAAGTTTTCTAACTCAACTGCTTATGGTCTTAAGGCTAATTTCTTCTATAGAAAGTGCTATAACTGTGAACTTACTGACCATATTGCTAGTAAATGTCCTACTGCCACAAAAGCTGATAAGATAGCTAAAGTGAAGATGAATGTCTCCAAGACTGAGAAGGTCACCAAAGCTGAGAAATCTGCTAAGGTGAAAAATACCACTAAGGTTAAAAAATTAACCAAAGTGAAGGTCACCACTGATGCTGAATCTTCAGATGCCGTGAATATTGTTGAACCTTCCATCTCCACTAATCCTACTGGAACCATTGAAAAGTGGGTACCAATCAAAACTTAATCTTCCTTATATTTGTAGGGTTCGAAGGGTATCTGGTATTTAGATAGCAAATGCTCTCGACACATGACTAGACAAAAAGACCTGCTTACTAAATACAAGGAAGAGAAAGGTCCCTCAGTGACCTTTGGTGGAAATGGGAAAGGATATACCAGAGGGTTTGGCGTACTCAGCAATGGGACGACTACCTTCCGAAGAGTCGCTTACGTAGATGGATTAAAGCACAATCTTCTTAGCATCAGTCAGCTATGTGACAAAGACTATGAGGTTCGCTTTTGTAAGAAAGTATGTTCAATGGTGAATAAAAAAGGAAAGCTCGCTCTCAGTGGTTATCGTATGGAAAATGTCTATGTAATAGACATGAACTCTACTTCTACTGAAAACGTTTGTTTTCTTTCTAAAGCCTCTTCAGATGTCAACTGGTTATGGCACAAAAGGCTCTCTCATCTCAACTTCAAAACACTGAAGTCTCTCTCCTCAAAAGAACTAGTCTCCGGTCTTCCTCAACACTCATATGCCAAGGAATCTCTTTGTTCAACATGTGAGAAAGGAAAGCAGACTAAAGCTAGTTTCAAATCAAAACAAGTTTCCTCAATGACAAGTCCACTTCAGCTCTTGCATATGGATTTATTTTGCCCTGTCAATATTCAATCCATAGCTGGAAAGAAATACACTCTTGTTATAGTAGATGAATACTCTCGCACACCTGGGTAATCTTTCTTCGCTCTAAAAGCGATACTCCAGAAGAACTTATATCTTTTGTTAGAAAGATGGAAGTGTTGAATAATCTAACTGTTCGCTCAATAAGAAGTGATCATGGAACTAAATTCAAAAATAGTTCCCTGAACAACTTCTTTGAGAGTAAGGGAATCTCGCACAATTTCTATTCTTTAAGAACTTCTCAGCAAAACGGTATCGCTGAAAGAAGAAAGCGAACGATTATTGAAGGTGCAAGATCAATGCTCAGCGATTCTCATCTTCCAACTCAGTTCTGGGCAGAAGTTGTCAACACTGCGTGTTTTACTCAAAATAGGTCATAATAAAACGTTTCAGCAAAACAGCCTATGAGCTTTTTCATGGAAGAAAACCTTCTATCAGTTTTCTTCACATCTTTGGTTGTAAGTGTTCATCTTAAACAACAAAGATGCACTTGGAAAGTTCGACCCTAAAGTTGATGATGGAATCTTTATTGGCTATTCCTCTATCTCAAAAGCCTACAGAGTCTTCAACAAGAGAAGACAAACTATAGAAGAAACAATTCACATCACTTTTGACGAATCCAGGTCAGCGAACTCTAAACCTATGGATGATAATGATGAACTAAATGCTTGGATGTTATCTCACTACAAGGAAACATAACCTCTCTTCAACTCACGTCAGCATACATATCCTCCTAACACTGATGACGATCCAAACATCATACCTCCTAACGCTTAATCCACCTCTTGGGTTTCAGCTGTTCCCCTAAACATACTTCCTCCATTAGATCTTCCCTCTTCTGAAAACCTCTCAGTGAATAATGTTTTTTCTGAACCATAACATTTGATAGTTGAAGAACCTCAAGCTTCTTCATCAGTAAACATTCCTATTGATGATCTAACTCTTGAGGTAAGAAATTATGCTCCTCCTCAACGATGGACCAGAGATCATCCTATAGATCAAATTCTTGGTGATCCTGATGCAGGTATTCAAACTCGTCGAAATCCAGGTAATATCTGTCTCTTTGTAAATTTTCTTTCTTTCATAGAGCCAAAGAATACTGATGATACCCTCAGAGATCCAAACTGGGTCAGTGCTATGCAAGAAGGGCTGACTGAGTTTGCTAGAAACAAAGTTTGGAATCTCGTTCCCCGACCATCTGATAAATCTGTTATAGGCACCAAATGGGTGTTTCGAAACAAATTAGATGAAAATGAGACTGTAACCCGCAACAAATCTAGGCTAGTTTCTCAGGGATACAGACAAGAGGAAGGCATAGAATATGATGAAACCTTTGCCCCTGTGGCTAGGCTCGAAGCAATTCGATTATTATTAGCATATGCAGTTTACAAAGATTTCAAAGTATATCAAATGGATGTCAAGTCAGCATTTCTAAATGGAAAGCTGAATGAAGAAGTTTATGTTGAACAACCCCCAGGGTTCTATGACCCTAAGCATCCAAATTATGTATATAAGTTGGATAAAGCTCTCTATGGGTTAAAACAAGCTTCTCGTGCTTGGTATGACACCCTCTCTTCTTTTCTTATCTCTGAAAATTTTGAGAGTGGAAAAATTGACCACACGGTATTTTTCAGAAAGATAAAAGGTCATATTATTCTTGTACAAATATATGTTGATGACATTATATTTGGTTCTACTAACCCATCTCTATGCACTCGTTTCGCTAAAAGAATGAAGAAATAATATAAAATGAGTATGATGGGTGAACTAACTAACTTCCTTGGACTTCAGATCAAGCAATCTGACAAAGGTACATTTATTCATCAGGGTAAGTATGTTAAGGATATGCTGAAAAAGTTTGATCTCACTCAAACCTCAGTAATGAAAACTCCTATGGCACCTCCTTTCACATTAAACAAGGATCCAACTGGAAAACTATTAATGTCACTACCTATAGAGGAATAATACGCTCCTTGTTGTATTTAACAGCGAGCCGACCTGATATCATCTATTCCACATGTCTGTGTGCACGCTATCAATCAGAACCCAAGGAATCCCATATGATCGTTGTTAAGCGAATTTTCAGATATCTTAAGGGAACTCCTAACCTAGGTCTTTGGTACCCCAAAGATTCAGGGTTCGATCTAATTGGCTATTCAGATAGTGATTTTGCAGGTTACAAACTTAATAGAAAAAGCACCACTGGTGGATGTCAACTCCTAGGTGGAAAGCTGGTAAGTTGGACAAGCAAAAAGCAAAACTCGGTATCCATTTCCACAGCTGAAGCTGAGTATGTAGGAACTGGAAGTTGTTGTGCTCAAGTCTTATGCATGAGAAATCAACTATTAGACTATGACCTTCAGCTATCCAAGATACCAATCTATTGCGACAGCACAAGTGACATCGCTATAGCAAACAATCCAGTGCTACACTCAAAGACAAAGCACATAGAGATCATGTGATGAATGGTGATATAGAAATCCACTTTATTCCTACTGACTATCAGCTCGCTGATCTTTTCACCAAACCTCTCGATGAGACAAGATTCAACTTTCTTATCAGTGAGATTAGAATGTTGAATCTTAAAGATTAACTCTTCAACTTTCATACATCATGTCAGTTATAAAATGTTCTACCTATTCTCATAATCTCTGACACTCAGGTATGTTCTCTCATTCTCTCTCACTGGATCCTATTCAGTAAGACATTTTCAAAAACCAAAACTTTAATCACTGAATTTCTTCAAGTGGTTAAAAGATTTTTGAAAAAAAAAACCTTATCACTGATATATCTCATCAGTGATCCTTTGTAAAGAAAACATATCTCTGAATTTCTGTCAGTGATACTTTTCAAAAACTGAAACGTTTTTCTCTCGCTTATGACGTCATTCGAACCGATAATCCATGGCACGCCTTTTTCTGACACGTTCATCCGTTGCACTTCTTGTCCAATCAACTTCATGGGACGTGTCCGTGTCATGATGACCACATTTTCCCGCTCTAAATTATTTCTCTCTCCTCATATAAAAGGAATGACATTCGTATTTTTACCTTTTACCTTCTCTAAAAACTTAAAAGGCAAGAAAACACGCTCAACGTTCAAGCAAAGAACTTACGAACACTTGAATCTTCAAATCTTCAAGCATCTCAGGTTCTTGTTCTTATCCTTTTTATTCCAAAAACACTCTTTTAATCCTAACTTTTCTTTCTTATTTTGGATTAAAATTGTTCTTCTCTTAAAATCATTTTCTTTATGATTTTTCTTGTTCTGCAAAAACCTTATGTTTTTTTACTGTTCATCTCACCTTCTTTTTAAGGAAACTGGTTTTTCTCTAAAACCAACTTCTTTTACAAGTTTCTTTCCTTAACAAGAAACTAGTAAAATGCTTTGCATGGTTTACAAACTCTAAAACCTTGCATTCTATTCTTCTTTTACCTATTCCAGAAATGGCCTCCCAAGCTACTCTCATTCCATCCAAGACTGTGAAAATTGCACTTGCTGACTCAGAAGTCGCGAAAAACAACCACTTGGGACGTTTGGACCTTCCCAAGAACAAATGTCCTCATCTACGGCAAGCTGCTAACTTTCTCAAAGAATCATGCTTGGTTTATGCACTGAAAGTTGATCCGACTCCTTCAAAGGCTCTTCTTCAAGAATTCTTGTTCACCGCTGACAAGGGTGAAGTACTGAACAAGCAAGGCAAGGCGATCCCTGCTATCACCTTCCAGACCCACCATGGACCTAGAAATATCACTGCTCTTGCTATTCACACAACTCTCCGTTTCCCCTCCAAGACAAAGGTCGGCTTTGACGCCTTACCTACTGACACTGAACTCATTCAGTTCCTTGACCACATGGAATATCAATGGGACTTCAAACCCTGCACCACCATCCCTGATAAGAAGTTGATGAAGATTCACAAGGCGAAGATGCCCTCTGAGCTGAATTATATCTTCACACACCTAATTCAGAGCATGAGTGGCAAAGTTGGGTCACTTGATCAGGAAAGCAAAGTTCAACTACAAATGGGTTACTCATTGATCGCTAGTCGACACTTTGACTATGTCGGAGCTATCTTTGAAGATCTTCTCTCCAAGATCAAGAAAATTGAAAGGGACATCAAGATTCCCCATGTCCGGTTCATCTCTGCCATCCTTCATTACTTCTTAGGAGACAAGTACCCTAAGGAGAGTGATTGTAGCTTCTCCAAGGTTGGTCCTCGCATCCTTGAAGTCAAGACCGCTGAAAATGAGGTAAGTCTTCAAACTCTCTGCTTTCGTCTCTCCCAACATTCTTCTTCTTCAGTAGCTACGCAGATGGTTCCTTCATCAGCTACCCCCGCAACTACAACCCTTCTAAAACGAGAGTCATCAGTTACTTCTGGTACCTCTAAAAAGGCCAGAAAGGCTGTGGAGCAACCCCCTCTCGTAAATATACATGAGGTAGTCTCTCAACATACCACCTTGGATGACTTTGTGGCTTGCTCTTCCACTACTGCTACCGCAAGAACCGTTTCAGTGACTACGTCAGCTGAAGCACCACCGGTGACCACCCAGATTCCCTCAGTGACTTAACCCCCATCTGAGGTAATTTCTATCATCACCAGTGTTCCTTCTTCTATCCCTACTACTTCTCCTTCTATTTCTTTGGTCTCTAATCTCTCACCCTTAAAGCAGGTTATTCTTCAAACTGTAAACGTAGGACCTGGTGGCCTCCCTTTCAGAGGTTTGCCTCAAACATCACTGCCATTTCCTTCTTTTGAGGGAGACCTGACATTCTACAATATGTTTGACACATCAGGTAACTCTAAAACCATATACACTTCTCCCACCTCTCTAAATAAGCCTGAGCAACGTTTTGCTCAAACGCTAACTTGTTTTTCATGTCCTACTTTGGGAACTGTTGATGCCTCTCTACACAAGCTAGTTGAGAGAGTGGACTCCCTAACGGCTTCCATCAACACCACCATTACTGCCATCAACAGTGCTGGTGAAGACCTGAAGAATCTCTCCACCACTATCTCCATGAAAGTTGATGTTTCTCAGATCAACTATCTCCAAACTGAGGTCAGCACACTGAAAGAGAACGTGGCCAACAACTCTCTTCAACTTTAATTTCTAAATGGCCACGTTGATCATCTCACCAGCGAGGTCAAGATCCTTGGTGGAAAGGTTGACGACTCAAATCGACTTTTCACTCAGCTTCTGTCAAAGTTAAATGAACCAGCTCCCGCTCCTACTCCCTCTTTCACTGATGATGACAGAATGCCGCTGAACCTCGCTGTCGAGTTCATTCAGCATGCTACGCCTGCCATTCCAGAGACAGAAGGTCGTCTGGATGCATTAGAGGTTGATGCCCACATATCGACTGTTGCTGAAGCTGAAGCTGCCACATCCCTCCCCCATGATGATGACAAAGAGGGGGAGAAGGATCTGAATGAAGAAAATGCAGCAACCGTTCAGGAGAATGTGGAAGAACCTCCCTCTCAGGCTGAGGGGGAGAAGACAACTGACGAATCAGCTGTTGCTGAAGAGAAAGCCCATCCCTCCCCTTCTCTAGTGCTTGTTGAAAAGAAGAAGAAGAGGAAGAGGAGGAGGAAGAAGAAGAGGAAGAACTTGATCTTCAGGATCAAGAGGCTGACGATGTTAGCGCTGATGATGATGAAGACGAAGATCCTTCCCAATGGTTCTCTGCAATATACGTCTCATCAGCTGCAGCGATGAAAGGCATCGTACTAAATGAATCAGGGGGAGACAGAAGGACAAAGCTCTAGATACCTCATCCCAAGGCAAGCAGAAGGGAATCGCTGCCGAGGGAAATTTGAAACTCCTGTCACCTTCTGAAGGGGAGATACCTTCTCAGGTATGTCTCTCCATTGTACCTCTATCTTTCTTTTCCTACCAACCACCCCTGTCTATCTAGACTTTATCTCTCTTTTCCTCAAAAACATACACTAACTCCTTTTTCTTTTTGCTCAGACAGTTCTTTCCCCTGCTTAAGGGAACGTCTCAACAAATAATCCCAACTCAAATAGCTGAAGAATCAATAATCCCAATCTTTGTCAATGAGATTGATGAAGAAGAAGAAGAGGATGAATCTATGAGTCATCCAAGAAGGCCCTCTCAACCTCTTCAAAGGTCAGAGAATGAAGTACAGAGACGAGCAGAGATAATCTCCAACCTGGAGAGTTTACGACTGAAGATCCCTCCTCAAACCTCCGATGAAGAGTTTGACTTCCTTTCCAAAGCTGAAATTGAAGAATTTGTCAGAGCTGAAAAGTTAATTGTTGAATGCCAAAAAGATGTTGATCTAGCTCTTAAGGTACATTCATCTCTATTCAATGATGACAAGATGAAAAAGAATCCAGTGAAAGTTCAAGCTGCTCTTTTGAAATAGATAAAGGAGGAAAACGCTAAAAGAAAAGAGATCAGCAATGCCAATCTAGCTTGGTGCAAGAAAATGCTCGACCATCGATCTGATCCAATGAAGATCACTGTCGTGATAATCTCAAGAAAGAAAAAGAAGGACCGAACAACTATCACCATGGAGATATTTAGAGAAGATGGAAGTGCAAAAGCAATGTTTTTATCAAATCTGGAACACCTCGGCTATTCATAATGGTTAGAGTTCAGAGAAGCACCGAAGAAATAAAGATCAACGTACAGAGGCCATGTTGAAAACTTTCTTGAAGCTCTCATCAACAGGGTCGCTGACAAAACAAATGTTCCCTCAGCTCCTCCATCTCAGCCAAGACCAGTTAAACGAAAGCATGCCTCTTCTTCTGAAAATGATATAGTTATCAGAAATGAAACCTCCATCAAATTATCCAGGGATGCACTGATCGGGCCTCCTCCTGATCTCTCAACTCTAGATCTATCACTGCCTCTTGGTGGACCTTATTTACCAGGGCAAGTGATAAAGAAACCTTATGGAATCTTCTTCAGAGATGTTGAGGAACAACTTAGGCTTTAGAGAGTCTCTGAGATTCCTCTATGTCCTCTAAGTTATCTACAAGATCTTCTATGCTTGTGGTGTGGATACTCTTCATTAGTGGATCCCATCAAATCTCTTATTCAACAAGAAGCCGCTGATCGAAGAAGGAAAGGAGAGAAGGTACCAGATTATATGATCTCTTAGAGACCTCCTAGCTGATAGATTTCCTTTTGTCTCTTGTAATCTACTAGTCATTCTTACAGTAGTATAAGACTTCTCTTGTACTTACAATTTTCATATTCTACTTTCTAACTTCTTTTTACAAATTAATGAAAATTTCAGTGAAATACTTAAATACATCAGTACTGTAAAAGATCCCTCAAAATAGTAATTGGGACATGTATGTTACGAGTCCTGACTATCCTTATATTTTGACTTAAAGTAATTTTCTTCGTAGTTACTTTGTCATCATCAAATAGGGGGAGATTGTTGATCCAAACTCTCCCAGTGATTTGATAATGACCCGCTGTAATACTTAGTGAAAATTACGTTTTACATCTGTATGTATTAGTGTTTCACTATCAACGATTAAGTACTGAGTATGTTCAGTATCACTGATGATCTCTCTTGTAACAGTTAGACGTAATCCCTGAATACAAGTTTCACGACAAAGATGTTCATCACTGAGTCGAAGACAAAGCTACTGAACAACGGAAAAGTCTACTCATGATCTGATGCGGATATCAGTGAAGCCAAGACAAGTCTACCTACATGCGAAGAAACTTGAAGAAAAGCTTCAGCGATCACTAAACCTCCTTCTATCTCTGAGAAGGAAGAGATATTCAGCGATTGAAGATCACATAGCTTATGCTCCAAGTTTCTTTTGTCTTACCTTTGCACACATAGTACAAATGTCATGTGAGACATACCTCTGTGACAGATCGTACAACAACTCTGAATTCTACACTGTTCACCATACGGCCAAAAGCATGTCTCCAAAAGTCATATGCATGCAACCAACCATTGAAGGACATGTGTAAAGTACTCTGTCATGCATTTAATGCATAGGGTATAAATAGAAAGATCAAGACTCTATCTGAGTGTGGTCTTCTATCTTTCTTATCATATAGAAACCCTTGCTTTCTATATTCTCTTAATCTTTATTCTCTAATTCTTGTGCAACAATCTGTGTGATTCTTAAGTTTGTTTAAATTAGGTCTTAATTAATCTTATTCTGCAACAAACTATAAATTGTTATTTGATTTATCAATAAACAATTTATTAAACCATTAAATTTAGGGTTTGTATTTAACCCCCCCCCTTCTACAAACTTGTTAAGCACCTTTGGGACCAACAGTTTTGCAGTAACAAAGGTCTAGAAATGGTTAGAGTAACTTACAAATGGGTCTCTTAGAAAACTCCTAGATATGGTCAACAATGTTGAGGAGATGATGGAGAAGATGAAAGTGATGATCTTGGGTTGATGACGAAGACTTAAGGAAGGAAATGGTTGAACACTTCGATGGAGCTCCAAAATCGGTTCTAACCCTAGTTTTCCTGTTGGGAGAGTTTTAGAAGAGGATGAGAGGAGATAAATGGGGTGAAAAGCTGGTTCCCCCCCCCCCTTATTCGCACAGGGGCTCCGCGCGGTTGGCGGCGCAGTTCGGCTCGCACGGGCAGCCGCGCCGAGTTCTGGAGTTGGGACGGGACAGAGCCCCGTGTGGATGACCGCGCGGTTCCACTCACGCGGAGAGCCACGCGGAACACTGTCGGCGCTCTCTGTCATCCTCTTGGCTACTTCGCTCAACATCGAATTAGGACTAAAACTCCTAGAATTTGGGGTGTTACAACATTACATTGTTAAACCTAAAATAAATTACAACGTTATTAGATCTAAATTAAATTATAATTAAAAAAACTGAATTAAACAAATTATACAAAAAAAACGAGAACTTTTAAATTGTTAATTTGATAATAATGTCGATATAAAAATTTTAAATTTTTTATGGGCTTTTCAAATTTATTTTTATTCAAATATAAAAACATTATCACTTTCTCGAAATCACACAAAACCCTATTATTAAATCGAAAATAATGAATAAAATAAAACATTAAAATCGAAGTGTATCATGCTACATTGCACGAGTACACTTCTAGTAAAGAAAAAAAATCAATTCAATCACAAATTCTACAAACCACACATATTAAATATTCCAAATACTTCCAATTCCAAATCCACCCACGAAATCCAAATCCCTCAAAACCAATCAAACCAAACGCCCCCATAGATATTTGTGATGTCCTATAAACTCAATCTTATTGTAGTTTTTGACATTCTTTTAACCTTGGTATTTGATATATTTGGTTTGTTCGAACTATCAAATACATAAAAATGTTATTTCAACATGGATTTGAACAAGAGATAAGATAAATGCATCTCTACCTACTAATTTTCTACTCACACACATCAACATCAATATTTAGGGAGTGTTTGATTGGAGGTATATATTAAGTAGTAATTTATGAGAATAAGAAACTATTTAGTTTTATATAATATAATGGGTACATTTCCTTAAAAACTCAAATTTCATTCCAGGTTAAACTAGTGGAAATGAAAATTCATTCCCATTTTCATTCCCTTGCTTGTACCGAACACCTCTTATTTTTTATATTTTCAATGCATAAATTAATTTGATTATAAGATCTATAAAAGTGCATATTTTGAACAAACTTTAGAATTTTTTTACCAACAAACATGACAATTAAAAATCTAATGATTCACTTTCCTAATAACAAAAAAGCCCCTTAAACTCACAAAAAAAACACCTCATTTATTTCTATGGCCCGTTGATGTACAATTGTTATAATATAGCGTCCTATTTAAGAGTGTTGCAATAAATGTAACGACGTTTTTGGATATCTTAACAAATATTTTAAAACATTTTTATAATAAAACGTCGCCTTAGCTATTTTGTAGAACATTATTTGAAAAAGTGTCCTATTAAATATGTATTTATATAACAATTTTCAAAAGTGTCATATAAAATAGTTAATATGACGTTTTATTTTTAAAATGTTCTAAAATACTTGTTAAGATGTCTAAAAGCATCTTATAAACTTATTACAACCAACTTTAAGGTATGATGTTTTATTATTTGATGTTATAAACTTAAGTCCTATAAAATGGTCTATTATAACACTTAAAAATTATTAACATCCTATAAACCCAATTTTATTATAACAAATATTGTTTGAAAGTTGGTTTTAGTATACCATTTTACTAACTACAAAAGTGGAGTTAATAATATTATTAAATATATTAATAATATAATATGTATCTCGTCTTCTAAAAAAAGCGGCTGATAATTAATAGTAATGCCAATAGGGTATGGAGCCACGTCGGTTGTTGGCGTGCTTATGGTAGGTTCTTTGGTACTACGAAGAAACAAATCTTAATCGAACATATATTTACTCAACAGATACAATCTATTCATGGTAAAATTTCATATGGGTTCAATGTATTTTTATCTTCAACGAATGGCTCGGCAATAATATTGAATGTGATATATTTAATAATTTGAAATAATGAAGATATTATATTTTTAAATATTTTATTATAAGTGAACCAACTTCAACCGAGTAGGAAATTTTCGGAACCTACTCCAAGACGGACTTGCCTTGGTGGTTACGGTGGCACGTGTCACCGTATTATTTCTCCAGTGAAGGGTAAAGTTTTTTAGGTTCATGAAAGATGCAACCGTATCGTTTTAGAAGGTGCTACCGTATTATTTTGGAAACTTTAAAAAGATGCAATTAATCAACCAAGAAAACTCTTGAAATCAATCAAAAAACCGAAAAAAAAAACTCTTAAAATCAACCAAAAAATCCCTCGAGATCGATTAAAAAAACTTAAAAATCTCTCAAAATGAAGCAAAAACTTTAAAAATCTCTCGAAAATGGTGGAATTAGGCTAAAAACATATTAAACAATATTGAACGTCGGTAAAAAAAAATGGAGACACGTTGATAAAAACCATTCTTTTTATAATTATTTTTTACCTATATTATATGGTGCGATAGTATAAAAACATTTATGTGTCCATCCCTTCAGGTGAATTATTGTGGAAGGGACAATCATGCATAAAGATTTCCCACTAGTTATAGTAACAAGTGAGAGTAAGGGACCGTTTACCAAATTCTTACCGGGTAAGCGTTTATCGACAAGAGATTCATCTTTATTTACCTTATTGTGTAACATCCTTGGCCATGAAAATGGATTGTTGGTAAGAATTTAAAACCGATAAGCGCTTACCGGGTAAGAGTCATTTCCCACACTTACCGGGTAAGACTTTGTCTCTTACCAGATAATCTTCTTGGTCCTCTCCATGCTCAATCAATAAGGTAAATGATATTGATAAGCGCTTACCCGGTAAGCGTTTAGTAAATGCCCCCTAAATTATAGTTTTGGTCCACGTGGTTACTACTTTCATTGTTTTTGGTCCCTATTTTGTAATTACAATTTTTTGTAACTGTGCTATGTATTTTTGCACGATTTTGGTTCATCCTTCAAACGAATAGAATAGGACAGAACAAATAGGATAGAATAGGACAGAACAAAATTCAATGTCCCACATTTGACACGACATTGGACAAGACAAAAACTCACCAACAAAGACAAATATTAGCACAGGACCCGAGTGGGACAAAAAGAGCTTTTTCTTGTTCCATCAAAATAGGGGAACAAGATTAGTGATGGAAACGGGGCAAGTATTGGGCGGGTAATGCATCCCTTGTCCCTGACCCCGACCCCCGTTTAAACCCCCCGTCCCCGATCCCGCCCCGATTAATCCCCGACGGGTTTGGGGGGAAGGAATCCCCGGCGGGTTTGGGGAACCCGACGGGTACCCATTTAGTAAAAAAAAATTAAAATATATTTTAAAAATTAAAATTATAATAAATCGTCACTTTATTAATTACTGATATTGAAAATAAAAATGTATTTATCATTTAATAATAAACGTATACATATATACATATATATTTATTTATACACATACTATGTACATATATTAAATAAAATAAAAAGTTTAATCAGGTCTGGATTAGGGGCGGGTATGAAAATAAATCCCCGTCTCCGCCCCGTTACCCGTTAAAGCGGGGAATCCCCGCCACAACGGGTAAAATTTCCATCTCTAAACAAGATGAAACAAGGATGAGACATAAACTAAAAGTTACTAATTTACCCTCATTTAATATATAATTCTAATATGGTATTTGTCTAAAAGTTACTAATTTACCATCGATAGCCACCGTCGACTACTGTAGGTCACCTCCACCTCCTCCTCCACAAACATCGTCATCCACCGACCACCACCGCCCATCTCCACCACTACTACTACCTTCGGCCACCTCCACCTCCACCATAACCACCACCACCACCACCACCATCGGCTACCACTACCATCTCCCATCACCACCTCTACCTCCACCACCACCGTTGTCCATCATCTTCACGTCCTCCATAGTCACCGTCGTCTACCAGCCACCACCATCTCTACCTCCACCACCATGGTCGCTACAACAACCTTCACGATGCCTCCGCCAATTCATAAGAATCTTTCAAACTGAATCAAACATAGTTTTCCTTTGTACAAATCGGGTTTTCCCAAACTATCATCAATTATTTCAAAATTTTCATTCAAATTTGGTACTATTATATATGTATGTATTTTTTTTGAAGCAATATATGTATGTATTTATCTATATTGTGTAAAAATGTTTATGAATTAGATGATTTAAATATTTTACTTTTTATTTGTGTCATTTATAACTATTATATTATATTTAAAATCATAAAAAGTAAAAACTTTTAAGGACAACTTGTCTAGTCATGCACTAGTCGTACCAAACACCAGACAGACAACTTGTAATGTTCAGTCATATCCAACCCTCTTATCATATCCAATCATATCTGCATACAAAATGCTACTTATATAAGACGCAAATCCGTTCTTTTAACCTTTCCCTCGCCATCCCCTTCTTCAACTAGAATCTTTTTCAACCCTAAAGAAATGATTAAAAAACCACACATTCCATAAATTACCAAAATTCATCCAACATGAGACAAAACCCTTAATCAAATTTAAAAAAAAAAAAAAAAAAAAAAAAAGTGAAGCCCCTCTACTCAAATTTCTACTTCAAGTATCTCAATGTCACAACATGTGACCAGATCTCAAATGCAAAAGGTCTTGATTTTTCCATCTTGATCGAACGGTTAGTGTAGGTGAACCATAAAACTGCTAAATATGATCATTTCTCTTCCTAAACCCATTTTAGGTTGGTGTTGGTTTCTTAAACCGGTTTTTCAATTTTCTTGATGGATTTGAGGAATCGTTGGGAAATATATCACTCATTTGATTGTCCGAAAGTACTCCAATAGACTTAAATTTGAGATGGAGACAAAAAGAGACGGGGTGTCAACCACAAGGACTAATAAAAAATCGAATATATAAATTTCATTAGTTACAATCACGGTGGATTTTTAAGAAAAATATATATATATTTCTAAATTGATTATATGTTTGATTTTTAATAATTTAAAGTTAACATAATCTTAAAATATTTGGATAATCAGATAAGGGGAAAGTTGAAATGAAAACTCATTTTTCATTGTGTATATGAGGACAACTCTCAGCCACTCGATCTCTTTTGATCCAACAACTCATAATAAAATAGAGTTTTTAATTTTAAAATGTTTAGGGGTAAAAATGGAATAAAATTTAGACACACGCCTACAATATTTAACTTTTTATTTTATTTTTTAATTAAAAACTTTTTACCCAATTAAAGTTTAAAATAAATTATCTTAAAAATTACTAATATTTTAATCAAACAAATTAAATCAAAAAAACGAGAATTTCATGCTCTTCGATATGACATCCATCTCGATATAGTTTTTTTTGTCGTTTAACCGTTTTTTACGTAAAATGCTATATATGTGTTATATTCATTATGAATATTTATGTACGTTCAAGTTTGTACAACGCCTCGACACTGTAAGTATGTAACTCGACATCACCTTCTTCAACACTTTCTTCAACGTCGTAAAACATCACGTTTCTTCAGCACCGTAACCCAATACCCATCAAGACGAATCGAGAACCTATCGAGTAATTCTGTTGTGAATCTGAGAACAAAAGAGAGCGCGTCACGTCTCCACATCTTCAAGGTCATTAATGTGTTATTCATCATGAATAATGTATCATTCAGGATGAATAATACAACATTCAGGGTGAATAATTCACGATTCATGAATTCGTGTATTATTCGTCGTGAATGTTATAACAACTCAAAACTTCCAAACATTAGATATAACTAAGTCAAATAGCTACCATGCCAAACGACCCCAAGTCAACAAGAATAATATCAAGGTTTGCTAAAAGGCAACCTATTAGATAACTGAGAATAAAAGAAACAACTATAAGGGAGTCTTCTAATATCGGATGTTGCTCACACCTTCTCTTTTCCCTTAGCGGATCCACCTACTTCACGTCTACCTGAAAAGGATTTTAGTTGAAAAGCGAGGGTTAGACTGGAGATCTAGTGAGTCCCCTCTAAAAGCACACATCACCAACAAGATAAGGAAAGATACTTCTTGTAAATAATCCCATTCAGCTTTAAAGAAATAGTACTGTAGCTACCTCACTTCTGGCACACACTACCGTCACCCGAAGATAACAGCGTGTCTGACTCATACTGCCTTCTCTGGGACACACCCCCATTTGGCATAAATGGGACACACCCCCGGTATGAGTTCAGGCGGGCCACCCCCCCCGGTCTTTGGCCATAAAATACACATCTATGCATGCATGCATAACCACAATTAGATAAAAGATAAAGCACTTAACTTGAAATCAAAAGATGGGAACATAAATCACATAAATAAAATCTCGCATGAAAAGATTCTCGCATAAATATTCACAATAGGATTTAGTTAGAAAACTCACTCGTCGTCCTACTAAGGTTCTCACAATTACTGCTTTGGTCGGGAACAAATCCTATTCATAAAGTAAGGTAGACCGGTAAGTCCCTCATTACCCTCTAAATTATAACAAGCATTTTCCTTACGAGACACCCTAACTTCCTTGGAGCGATAAAGGAAAACAGATGATCGTTACTTCCAACAATCGACCTCAAACAGAAAAGTCGATCGGCCCAAAACTTCTAAGGGTCTGGACATGAACCATCTACGCCCGGATCAAACTTGCCCGACATCTCCCGGTCGCCCAACACGCGAGCTCCGAGGTCTCCCGAGGTGGAGTATCATGGGGTCGCCCGGTGTGGAGTACCCCCGGGGTCGCCCGACTCAAAGGAGACCGGGGTTGCCCGGTGTGAGGTCTTCGACCGGTGTCACTGCACCGTCGACCATCATTATCGCACACCCAAATAATCGAAGCCCGCAGGATAAACCGATCGCCGATAGAACTTAAGGACATTCATCAACAACCCAAAATACCAAGGTCGAACAAACCTCAAACATCCACCACCTAAACCTCGGTCGATTCGAGTATTTTCCTTGGGTTTTTAAACCCTCATTCTGCCCAGATTGAAAAGAACGGAGACTCGCAACTAAGAAATGAGGATTTCTGAAATACTCTTAATCCAATACTACAACTCTCCTAGATTAATAAAGAATACAAGGAAAAGGGTTTGCTAGCTTACCTTAGAGAAGACGATACAGAAACCCTTCCAACTCCACCAAATTGCTTCTGGTTTCCAAGCTCTTCCAAAATCGCCTCTGCTCTAAGCCGCCACACATACAAGAATGCCCAAGAGCTAGGGAAACCTCACTAAAACCCTTAATCTCAAAGTTACAACTTGGCCCCTATTCTCTTAAGACATAACGAACCCCCCCCCCCCCCAACTTCGCTTATTGTAAATAAAAACACGGTTGTTACAAATGTTGTGTAATTCATCCTGAATACTATATTATTCATCATGAATAATGAATGAACGTTCACATTTGTTATTTATACTAAATGTTGGACATCCGGGGATGCGCATACATATTCATAATGAATTAAACCAAATTTCGGTTGTGAATTGGGAAACAAAAGAGAGTGCGTCATGTGTCTACACCTTCACGGGTCATTTATATATTATTCATCATGAATAATGTATCATTCGGGGTGAATAATACACGATTCATGATAAATAATACATGAATCATGGATTCGTGTATTATTCATCTTGAATACTGTATTATTCATCATGAATAGTGAATGAACGCTCACCTTTGTTATTAATACTGAATGTGGACACCCGAGGACGTGCATGCATATTCATAATGAATATAACACATATATAGAATTTCATGTAAAAAACGGTTAAAACGAAAAAATCCTGAATATTGTATTATTCATCCTGCATACGGTATTATTCATCATGAATAGTGAATGCACGTTCATCTTTTTTATTCATACTGAATGTGGACATCCGAAGACGTGCATGCATATTCATAATGAATATAACACGTATATAGAATTTCATGTAAAAAACGGTTAAAACTGAAAAAAACTATATCGAGATGGATGTCATATCGAAGAACACGAAATTCTCGTTTTTTGATGTAATTTGTTTGATTCAAATATTAGTAATTTTTAAGATAAATTATTTTAAAGTTTAAGGGGGTAAATTTTTTTTAATTAAAAATAAAAATAAAAAGTCAAAGAAGGTAGGCATTGATTCAAAATTACAATTTTGTCCTTAATCTGTAACATTCCGATTTCGAAAAGCTATCGTTTCAAGCTAATACAGAACCCAGTAATTTAAGGGAAAAATAAGATATTGAATTTTGGACTTGAATCCTAGATTTTATAGTCTAGATGGATGAAGGATTCAATTACGAGTCCAACGGTTCTTTCCGGAGCAAAAACGAAGCTATAACGAAGAAGTTACGACCAAAGTACAGTGAACGAGGGGAAAATCAGGCGAACAGTGCATCTCGCGACTTACGCGCGACTTGCACTAGCGGCATAAGTCGCGAAACCCCCCTGATCGAGCTTAAATCGCGATTTTTAGCCCCAAACTTCATTTCTTCATATCTTTCTCATCCTAGCTCCGATTTCAGTGATTCAAGTTGCCACAGTTTCGTTTTTGAGAGCTCTTCAAGGATCTAGCAAGATATTGGAAGTCCATTGTAGTATGCTAGAGTATTTTGTGGTGGTAAGCTTCTCATCTCTCCCTATTCATCTTCTTCACCAAAGTTTTCTAGGGTTTCATCCACCCTTTGTTCATCCTTTCGTAGATTGGAGGTTTGTAACCATTTTGGTGAACTAGAGGTGTTTTGGTTGGTGGATTCAAGCTTGGGTTAAGGTAATCTTCTATTCTCTTCATTTATGGAAGTTAGGATTTCGGTATCACTTGAGGTATTCATGTATAAGGTTGGGAAACGATTCTTGTGGTTGATTATGATTATTTATGGTGGAATATGTATATTTATGGTTGGAACCTTGTGGATCTAGGTTTTTGAAGATTTGGCTTGAAGAACCAAGTTTCTTCAAGGAAAGCTCTAAGTGAGTAAAATCTAGATTTAGTCTAAATCTAGCAAGGGGATTTTCTCAAATGCATTTCTCAAATGTATTAATGCATTTCTCAAATGTTCATGGTTATTGTTCGAGTATTTGGGGATTTTCCTATGGATTTATGTATATGAAAGTTACCATGATTTATATGTGTATATCTTGGTATGTTGATGATTCCTACTTGGAATGCCTTTTGGCGACCTTACATTCTCGTGATGGATTTGGTTAATATTTGGGTTAAGTGTTGAAATTGCATGATTAGGATGGTAATGTTGTGTTCATGACTGATATCTGAATATGTTGGGTTGTAACACATTGTTAAGTCTGATTTTATAGTAATCACTGTATTTATAGGCTTGGTCTTATACTGTGTTTAGAGTCACATACAGTGTTGTATAATCCAAGGGTGTTTAAGTCCCTTTGGGCTTTGGTCTTTGTAAGTCATTAACGCACATCTAACAGAAACTGACTTTGCGCTTACTCTCTTTCTCTCTCTACTTTCTCTTTCTAAAGATTTAGAGGATTCTTGGATTATCAATTGGTATCAGAGCCAATCTAAATCTGAGAGAATTGAGAGATCTGTTTTTCGTTTCTGAATTTGTAGATTAATCAGAAAATTTGATCGATTTTCTTGAATTTTTCAAGAAAATCTCGTTTTCTTGATTTTTCATCAAATTCGGATTGATTTGTGATCGAATTTCTTTGCAAATTGGTTTGTTGAATTCATTTTTGGTTGTAAAATCTTTTTGTTTCACATCGATTTGCGAGATTTTCACTCTTTGATCATCAATTTCTAGATTTTTGAAGTTTCTGGAAAACGGTTTTAACGTATTGTTCTTATGTCGATTTTTGTGATTTGTGGTTTTTTATCGTGATTTTTGCTTGAAAGTTGTTAGAAATCAGTTTTTGATCTCATTTGTGCAAGAATTTTTCATTAAATTCTGTTTTGTCATCGATTTTTGGAAGATTTCTTGGTTTTCTAATGGTTTGCACCAGATTTGAACTTTGCGTCAGTTCATTGTGGTTTGCGTGAGTTCATCATTTGGTTTGCGCGAGTTCTTCAGTTGTGTGCTAGATCTACCTAATTTTGTCATTTTATTTCAGGTTTTCGCTACATTTGTGTCACGTAAAGCAAAGTTTGCGTCCTTGGTTTCTCACGCAAATCTATTTTGCGTTATCCTCTAGTCACGCAAGTGAATTTTTCCTCGCGAAAAGTGAAGTTCTCGCCACCTAAGACTCACGAAAATTCAGCTTTGCGCCACCTCTTCATCGCGCAAGTTAAACTTTGTTAGAGCATAAATATGTTGGATACAAGATCAAGAAGACTGAAGGTCAAAGTTCAAGAAAGTCAAAGCTGAGAAAGTCAACTTTCATTAAAGTCAAAGTCAATTTGTAATAAAGTCAAAGTTGTTGTATTTGTATTTCGTTTTTCCTTGTATTAGTTGTAGGTATAAATACCTTGTATTTTCTGTTTTTGTAGAAGTAATTAAGAGAAGTTGTAACTGAGAGAGAGATTTTCTAGAGAGAGAAAGAGGGAGTTCTAGAGGGAGAAAGTTTGTATTTGAATTGAATTGGAATCAAAACAGGTAATTGGATTGAATTGTTTGTTTGATTAATTGTTTGTGATTAGAAACTAGAATCTAGGACACACAATTGGTATCAGAGCTGATCCAAATTGTTGAAATCAAATCAAGAATGTGGAAAGAGTTGTTCGACACTGTGTTCATCGAGTTCTATTCAAATTATGAATTTTAGGGTGTATTCCGAGTTGAAATTGATTAGGTTTTGTTAGAAAAGCATAATCGTTCGAGTCTGTATAGTTTGATTCGTGAAATGCACTGTAATGAATTGTTAATTTTGATTTTGAAGAAGTTCGAGTTCACGAGTTTTTGAGCACTATAAATTGAATCAATTTGGTTCAATGTGTATTTGATTGTAAATTTCAAGTATTGTAACATGTTCATGTGTTGAAATCGAGCATAATTACAAAGTTTCAAGATCAAATTTGAAGAATTTGATCGAATTCAAGACGAAAGACTCGAAAAAGTCAAGAACACGCAAGGAAGTATGAAGAACGCGCTAGATCGGCGAAACGCGCAAGTTCTTCGATAGAACGCGCAAGCTGAAGAATTTCATTTTTGGCCAAAATGCGCAAGGCGTTATTAGCGAGTTATTAGAACACGCAATCTGCGAGTTTTGAAAGTTGGGAAAATTTTCTAAGTACCAAAACACGCACGTAGTGATTAGCGAGTTCTACAAACGCGCTAGTCTAAGTGTGCGAGTTTCATCAGGATCAGGGTTCTGCGAGTTTGTTCTAAGTGTTGGAACGCGCAAGTAGTGCCTAGCGAGTTTTGGGAACGCGCACGTCTCTATTAACGAGTTTCAAAGAGAATAGTCACTTGCGAGTTTCAACAATCAGCGAGTTTGAACTATCTGCGAGTTTATCAGAACACGCAAGTCTTTGCGTGCGAGTCTCACAAACGTGCAAGCTTTAGTCTGCGGGTTTTTCAACAATAGTGACTTGCGAGTTCTACAGTGACTTGCGAGTTTTGTCACTTAGTCACATTTTTCAAAATTTCTGATTTTTCTATATTTCAAGATTTTTTCTTGTGATTTCATATTTGGACTAACGATCAGTTCTAGTTTCTTATTGCATATATTTTTCAAAACAGGTTCATACAAGATGACTTCTAAAGATGCTCTTTCTATTGGCACTGATGTCAAATCTCCAGTACTGTTCAAAGGAGAATATGAACAGTGGAAAGACAGATTTCTGGATTTTGTCGATAGACATGCACATGGAGAAAACATACTACTTTCAATTACAGAAGGTCCAATGATTCCACCTACTGTTCAAATCCCTGATGATGAATCCTCAGGCAGTGAGGATGGAGATGAGGATAGAGTACAAGAGATGAGAACAATTCCAATGGATTTTGCCCAATATTCTGAAGAGCAGAAAAGCCGATTTAAAGCAGATAAACAAGCACGGTCCTTACTTCTTCAAAGCATTCCGAACGAGATATACATCAAGATTGATAGTTACAAGGCAAATGCTAAGAAGATGTGGGATCAACTGCAAAAGATGATGATGGGATCCAAGGTCGGGAATCAAATGAAAGTGGCTAACTGCATTAACCGTTATAAAGAGTTTAAAGCCAAAGAGAATGAAAGCTTGGAAGATACTTATGAACGTTTTGTCTTGCTTCTGAATGGGTTGTCAAACAATAAGGTGAAAAAGAAGCAACTTGAGAACAATGTCAAATTCCTGAGCATTCTACAACCAGAATGGAAAAAGCATACGCGTAGGATGAAACAGATGAAGGATCTAAATGACATTCCGTTACATGAGGTATACGAGACTCTGCGTCAGAATGAAGAGGAGGTGGAAGAGAATAGAGCTGAGAAAAAGAAGGCAGAGAAAGTTTCTGATCCTATTGCATTGGTGGCCGGAGAGAAGAAGAAAGAAAAGAAAGAGAAGAAGAAAAAGAAGATAGTAGTTTCAAGTTCTGAATCAGAATCTGAATCAGAAGGAGATGATGGAGAAAGCCTCAAACAAGCTATGCTATTACTGACGCGTGCATTTCAAAAGAAATTCTACAAAAAGCCAGGATCCAATTCTCAGAGATACTCTTCATCCAGCTCCAAGAATCATGAGCACAGAGAAAGGGTAGAAGGCAACAGGTTTGTTGAGAAGAAACCTGAAGAAAGAAAGAAGTTTGTGAATGAGTATACTGGTGCTGAAAAGCCAGCAAATGATCTAATCAAATGCTACAACTGTGGCAAGATTGGACATTTTGCTAAAGAATGTCGAAAGCCAAAGGTTCGCAACTCCCAGTACTATCAGAACAAACTGCTATTGGCCAAACAACAAGAAGCTGGCATAGCATTAATGGCTGAAGACGAATTTTGGCTGGATCATTCAGATGTTGAAGAGGAAGAGAAGGAAGAATCTGCTCACCTATGCTTAATGGGCAAAGAGGTGAAATATGATGATTCAGATGATGAAGCAGCTGCTGAGGTAATGCATTTAACTGAAAAAGATTTCATAACCAAAATGGAAGCCATGATGGTTGAGCTTCAAGACTTGCAAACAAAACTGAAAAAGGAAAAAGACAGAGTGGCTAAAAGAAACAACAAGATCTTTGAGCTTAATAAGTCCGTTATTGGGAACAAAGATCTAATTGATTCTTTACGCAAGTCTGCTTCTGATTCTAAACTTCAAGTAGATTGTTTTGAAAAGAAGATTTCTGATTTTGAAGTTAAAATTTCTAAGTCTGAGTTTGAGAAGAAAGAATCTGCACTAACTATTCATAAATTGCAGGTTGAGAACAAGCTCTTAAATAAGAAGGTAAATGGTCTGGAAGCCAAACTCTATGCAAGAGGGCAAACAAATCAAACTATTTTTCTTAATGCACCTAACGAAGAGGCTGATGTTAAGGAAAAATGGGGACTTGGTTTTGAAAACCCCCATTACTTAAAGAAAGCCATCAGAAAACAACCAACACTTTATAATTTTGATTTTCTTGCTATTGTTGGTAAACATACTCATTTAAAACCCAAATTTGTTACCAAATTACCAGAAGAAGTTGAGGCCAAGGAAACTGAAAATAGAAAGAATGTTAAAAAAATGCAACTACCATTTAACTATGCAAAGTTAAATGATAGTTATCTTTCAGAGACACCAAAAGTTCTTTCAAACGACTATTTTGCTAGTTATTCTGTTTCTGAGATGAAGGTAAAACCTGCTATTGCAAAGGTTTATGTTCCTCCATTCATTCTTGAAAGCAAAATAGTTGAGCTTGAAAATGTTTTATCTGATGAAAAACTTTTGGTCGATATTGAAGAAATTGATATGTTTAACTTCAATGCTCCTCTTCCTGATCATTCTACTTGTCTTATAAATGGAAAAGTGTTACCAAGTGTTCTTAAAACTGATGAACCATCAACTAAGGTTGGTGATCCAGTTTCTGTGACTGCTGAATATTATTCTAAGGGTAAGAAATATAAGAAACAACAATCACAGAAACGGATCAACACTGGTAAATAAAAGAACACTCAATCTCAGAAATCTGATTTTCCTAATCAATCTAAATCTTCTGTTTCAGATGAAAGAAAGAAAAGGTCGAAAGCAAGAACTGAATGGCGACCAAAGCGGAAGAATGATGAGACAACTGAATCAGTTTCTGATAACTCATGTAATAGATCTGATAGTAGTGATAATGATGTAGTTGATCAACTTGCTTCTCTTAAACAAAACCTTGTAACTTCTTACAAGTGTTATTCAATAAAGCAATTGATTCAATTATCTCCTACTACTACTAAATCTTATTATTATCGGAGAAATTATTTTGCTTATCATCATAATTCTACTGATTGGTTTGGATCTTATCATGTTTATTCTTCAAGATCAAATGTTTTTAAAAGTTTTCAAAGAAAAGGAGGATCCATATTCAAATGGATACCAAAATCATGTGCTAATCTGTTAGGACCCGTTTTTAAATGGGTACCTAAATCTATTGTTACCTGAGTTCTCTTGCAGACCCGGCATATGTGGTACTTGGACAGTGGATGTTCCAAGCATATGACTGGGCAGAAAGCTTTATTGTCTAATTATACAGAGAAATTCAGCGGAATTGTCAGATTTGGGAGCGACCAATTTTCACCAATCTTTGGATATGGTGACATCATTCAAGACAACATAACGATTAAGAAGGTGAGCTATGTCGAAGGCTTAAGGCACAACTTGTTCAACATCGGTCAATTCTGTGATAAAGGGTTAGAGGTCAACTTCAAAGCTAAGAGATGTTCGGTTCGTACTGAAGACGGCAATGAACTCTTAGTCGGCAATCTAAAGACAAATCTCTACACCATCAATCTTTCAAAGGTTCAGAATGACAGTCACGTTTGCTTATTGTCAAAAGCTTCGATGCAACAAAGTTGGCTTTGGCACAGACGACAATCGTACCTGAATTTTCGTTATATCAACAAGTTGGTCAAAGATAAGTTGGTCAAAGGACTTCCTGAGCTGAGATATGAGAAAGAACACTTGTGTGCTGCATGTGAAAAGGGTAAGATGAAAAGAGTCGCACATAAACCGAAGCCTGAAGCAAGCACCAGTTCTCCACTAGAGTTGTTACATATGGATCTCTGCGGTCCAATGAGAACACAAAGCTTAGGAGGAAAGAAATATGTGTTGGTTATTGTGGACTATTATTCAAGATACACGTGGGTCAAATTTCTACGATCAAAAGATGAGACGTCCGAAGTTCTCATTACTTTCTTAAAGACGACCCAGGTGAATATGCAGAGACAAGTCAAGCTTCTTCCATCTGACAACGACACAGAGTTCAAAAACAAAATAGTTAAATAATATCTCGAATCGGTCGGGATATCACATCAATACTCTTCTGCTCGTACGCACGAACAAAATGGAGTAGTCGAAAGGCGAAATCGGATGCTAGTCGAGGACGCTCGTACTATGCTTAGCCAATCGGACTTACCTCTATTTCTGTGGGCAGAAGCTGTGTCAACTGCATGTCATACTCAGAATCGATCCATGATACACCGCCGTTTTCAAAAGACTCCATATGAGCTGATCAAGAACCGAACACCGACAATCAAGTATTTTCATATATTTGGGTGTAAGTGTTTCGTGCTTAACGACAGAGAGAGTCTGAATAAGTTCAGTGCTAAAGCGGACGAAGGCATCTTCATTGGCTACTCTTCCACATCTGCAGCATATCGTGTTTATCTAAAGAAGTCAAAGACAGTCGTCGAGAGCGTAAATGTTACATTCGATGAAGAAATGGCTTCTGAACAACTCAGTTCAGAACCCGTGATAACTGGCGTATTAGCTTCTGGGCAGATCAGTCCAGAACCTGTTTCTACAGAGAACAATTCGGATAACACTTCTACTTCACTTTCACATTTATCTGATTTAGATTTGTTATTTGAATTCTTTTATGATGAATTTCTAGGATCTAATTTGCCTAAATTTGCTGTGAATGACAGGTCTGACGACACAAGTTGCAATCATCCAGTCACTTCAGAAGTTATAACTGAACTTGAATTCCCCATTCAGTCAGAAACTCATATTCCATTGAATTCTCCTACAGTTGAAGATATACAAGTAATTGCTGAGCCAGAAGTAACTGTATCAGTTGGGTGTGATACACTGTCTACTCAACAGCCAGAGTATGTTGTTCCAACTGATTCTTCTGCACCTGAAATTTCAACTACAAACCCCCCTCCAACTATTCAAACTAAAGAACCTGATAGTGGATTTCAAGATGATAATCATGATCAATCAGTATCTAATCCACTCCCACATGAGCATCGCTGGACCAAAGAGCATCCTTTACACCAAGTAATTGGAGATCTAAACAAGCCAGTGCAAACTAGGTCAGCGACTTTGAATCAATGTATGCATGACTCATTCCTCAACAAGATAGAGCACATACGTGTATCAGAGGCTTTAGCTGATTCGGATTGGGTATCTGTTATGCAAGAAGAATTAAATCAGTTTGAAGCCCTAAAGGTCTGGAGATTAGTTCCAAAACTAGAAGAAAAGTATGTGATAGGAACTAAATGGGTATTCAAAAATAAAAAGGATGAAGATGGTATTGTCATAAGGAACAAAGCTAGACTTGTTGCCAAAGGTTACCGGCAAGAGGAAGGCATAGACTACGATGAGACATATGCTCCAGTAGCGCGTCTTGAAGCAATCCATATGTTTCTAGCTTACGCAGCTCACAAGAATTTCACAGTCTATCAGATGGATGTGAAAACAGCCTTTCTGAATGACATTCTTAAGGAGGAAGTCTACGTGTCTCAACCAGAAGGGTTCGTCAATCCAGATAATCCAGATCACGTCTACATTTTGGATAAAGCCCTGTATGGTTTGAAACAAGCCCCTCGAGCATGGTATGATGTTCTATATAAATTCTTGGTCAAGTCAGGTTTTTCCAAAGGTAAAGTTGATACCACTTTGTTTATCAAAAAGGAAAAAGCCGATATCATCCTTATTCAAATATATGTTGATGATATAATATTTGGCTCTACAAATCCAAAATGCTGCAAAAACTTTTCTAACCTCATTGTGTCACGTTTTCAAATGAGTATGATGGGAGAGATGAATTTCTTTCTCGGATTACAAGTAAAACAGTTTTTCAACGGGGATTTTCATTAACCAATCTAAGTACATTTTGGATATTCTTCGAAAGTTTAAAATGGAAAATTGTGAACCAATTGGAACCCCGATGGCACCAAGTACTAAGATTAGCACTGATCCTTCGGGTAAAAGTGTTGATGTTAGAACTTATAGAGGTATGATAGGATCGTTAATGTATCTTACTTCAAGTAGGCCAGATATTATGTTTTCAACATGCTTATGTTCTAGATATCAGGCTGCTCCTAAATAATCCCATTTGGCTATTGTCAAAAGGATTTTTAGGTATCTTAAGGGGACTGCAGATCTTGGTCTGTGGTATCCTAAGGATACTGGTTTTCAACTGACTGCCTATTCAGATGCAGATCATGCAGGTTGCATGTTGGACAAAAAGAGCACTTCAGGTCACATACAATTCCTTGAAGACAAACTCGTTAGTTGGGCATCAAAGAAACAATTATGTGTTTCCACATCGACTGCTGAAGCAGAGTATGTAGCTGCTACCAGTTGCTGCTCTCAAGTCTTGTGGATACGAACACAGCTGCGAGACTATGGATTCAAGTTTGATAAAATACCGATCTATTGTGACTCGAAGAGTGCAATCGCGATATCTGCTAATCCTGTCCAGTATACGAAAACCAAACACATTGACGTCAGGTATCATTTTATCAAAGATAATGTCGAAAAAGGAACAATTGAACTTTATTTTGAAAAAACAGATTATCAGCTTGCAGATTTATTTACCAAACCCTTAGATGAAAAAAGATTTAATTTTCTTGTCTCTAAGCTTGGTATGCTAAATCTTAAGACGTAATCGGTTGTTACCTAATAAAGTTAAGTCTTGTTATTTTTCATCATTTTCTTTATCATTATGTCTGAAGGATATCTGCACTTTTATAGTTTGTTCATGATCTCAGGGGGAGTACGAGAAGATTAAAGATGATCTATATTCTTTTGAGGGGGAACATATGTAATTTCTGCATTTTGCTTAACTGATAAATTTTTGTGATGCATGATTTTAGGGGGAGCTTATAAGTCATATTAAAAGGAGTAACACTATGATTTCTGATTATTTCTGATCAGAACTCGTACTTTAATCGTTTACTGCTTTATGTCTTTTACATTTGAATAATTTTGTGAATAAAGTTGCTTTGACTAGACTTTGAGACTTGTGCAGAATGAGAGGAAGCTATCAAGATCATATCTTTATGACTTCAGTTGACTTCATGAGATTTAAGACGAAGCGAAAAGGTTAAATTTCTTATCTTAATCTCATATATGGTTGAAAGAAGGACAACTTTCAATCATATAAAAACATATTCTTAAACGTTCAAACCACTTCCCGATTCTTAAACAGATTTCATGAATTGGAAGTGTGATTTTAAATGTTTTCATTTTTCATTTTGAGCTTCAATGATTAATAAACCGCGTGTTTTCAAATATAAATACTTGTGTATTGTCTTTTCTACATACTTTCAAGTGTTCACACACATCGGTTTAATTTTTGTTCAAATTGTTCTTACCATGTCTCATATTGAAACATAATTTCGATGGTAAGACACCTCGCTTGTATTCAAAGAAATTTGAGCGTCATTTCATTTCAAAGCGTTTCATTCAAGACTGTCTATATTTTGTTTCGGTATGGACAATATCCATTATTCTTGACCATAAGCCTTAATTGATATATCATTTCATTTCTGTTCATTTTCATACAATGTCAGATTTTCAAACAAGTCTTTTGCATTCATATTCATTCATTCAATATACTTGTTTGAAAATACTTCAATGTTTAAAAATGCTCATATTTTCATGATTATATCAATTGAGCGTACATTCATCTGACATTTGTATATGAGCTTTAACTACTAAAGTTAAATCATTATGAGCAACACATTCTTTTAGGATCATACATGGGTTCTTTGTCCTAGGAATTAACTAAACTTCTATGGAATCACGTTAACCAATGATTTCTACCCAAGAAGTTAATCCATAAAGATTGAGTGTGAGGAGTCTAAAAGAAATGAGTGTGGGTTGTGTGTTAAGGGAAAATGGAAATGAGAGTTTGGTTAGAAGTGAGCATCATGATTAAAAGAAAGAGGGTGTGAGATCAGAGTAAAAGAATATCAGACTCTGCACCAACTACTTTCTGAGCCGGACAGCCACATTACTAGCGTTTCACAATTCTTTGGTGAACGTTATTGAAACAGGCAACTAGCCCATGCCAACTCTTGATACTACCCCACCAACCACTCAGTTTCTTCTAAAAAAGAAACTGTTTCATATTTTTCTGGGGACGTAGCACATAATCTATCTGATTTTCATTTGGAAAATCTGGATATTGAAAAAGAAGGAAGTCTGCCACACCTTCGCACTTCAATCATGCACATTGAGTCTGTGTTTATCTATTGTTGTCTCAGTGGTTTACACTATGTTGAGCCTTTATAAAAGCAATTATTCGTGCTTAATTCTTTCTACACATGCACGAACACACAAAGAATTTGTTTCTTTGTCATAACATTCATAGAAATTGCCTTTGTGATATTTCGATGATTGGATGGAAGCCCTGGGGGAGTGAACATTAAAAAGCTCCTTTATATTGTGTATTTGTTACACACAATGACTTTGTGTTACTGACAGGCACGTTAACTGATTTATTTGTTGATTCAGGTGTTACATTCCTATTTTGTCTAGATTTGAAAAGATCTGGATGAATACAATTTTTCGAATTGGCAAAGAATCAGAGGTTCGTAAACAGATCAGTGGTCAGACTGGATACAGACATTTCTTACTGAAAGTTTTGATGATATTGATGCTCATTTCATCAAAAAGGGGGAGATGGTATCAAGAAGTTTTGGGAGATGATTTACAGAAATGTCCAAGTCAAAAGATTCAAAGTAAAGATTTAAAAAAGATCAAAGAAATTCTGAAGATGTGTTGATTTTTGAGGAAATTTTCTTTGAAGATTATTTGCTAAAGCAATCCGAGCTGATTCTGAAGATAATTTCTTTCCAAAGTCTGAAAATATTTTGTGAAAGTTTTGGGGAGATTGTTAATCGTTTGAAGACATTTTTGGAAATAATACTATAAAAAAAGGGGACATTGTACTGACAGAGCTTAAAAGAGAAGACTGAATTGCTAGATCTTTCAATAGTGATCTTGAATCCAAAGGGGGGGGTTGTTAGAGCATAAATATGTTGGATACAAGATCAAGAAGACTGAAGGTCAAAGTTCAAGAAAGTCAAAGCTGAGAAAGTCAACTTTCATTAAAGTCAAAGTCAATTTGTAATAAATTCAATGTTGTTGTATTTGTATTTCGTTTTTCCTTGTATTAGTTGTAGGTATAAATACCTTGTATTTTCTGTTTTTGTAGAAGTAACTAAGAGAAGTTGTAACTGAGAGAGATTTTCTAGAGAGAGAGAAAAAGGGAGTTCTAGAGGGAGAAAGTTTGTATTTGAATTGAATTGGAATCAAAACAGGTAACTGGATTGAATTGTTTGTTTGATTAATTGTTTGTGATTAGAACCTAGAATCTAGGACACACAAACTTTGCGCCATCCCTTACACAAGCAAAGCTAAGTTTGCGCCAACTCAGTATCACGCAAAGTCAAGTTCTCTCCAATCGTGAGTCACGCAAAGTTTAAGTTCTCGCCATCAACAAGTCACGCAAATCATAGTTTGCGTCTCCAACTACTCACGCGAATCATCATTTGCGCCTTCTGTCTCTCACACAAACCTTCTAGTTTGCACCAGCTCTACTGTTTCAAAACTTAGCATTTTTTTCTGTATTTCTGAGATATGGATTCTGTAAAGTTTGCTTATCAAGCTCAGTTTTACAAGAACGATCTCATGATGTCATTGGGTATAGAAAATCGTCCTCCAGTTCGGATTATAGTTCTGATGATTATACTTTCTCTTCTCATGTCAAATCTTGAGACCTCCTATTTGCATTATGTGGACGAACCGAGTCAGTGATTCACTATAGGAACGTAGGTGGGTGACATTTGGGGAATTTCCTAAGCGGTAGTCTCCTATGTGCCTAGGCCTCCGCCGTCGGGGAATTTCCTAAGCGGTAGTCCCCGGTGCGTGTCGGGCCTTTGGGTTGCCAGTGAAAGTGGCTTCAAGGTACATTGCCTCTTTGGGTGAACCTGATTTGGAGATATGGGTCGCTCCCGTTGACTCCACATCTACGTGATTAAATGATTAACTGCTGATAAGAACTACAACTGTTTCTCACATGCTTTTACTTGTACAGCTCACTAGGCTTTTTGGCCTAACACTTGCTTGGTGTCAATGTGTATCTCAGGTTCTAGCGGCGCCGGTTCTAAGTTGGCATAGTGCTTGGATGAGAGTTTGAGGAATACTGCGTTGGACTTACTTTTGGTAGAAGAACATTTGGGTTTATAAATGACACCCTTATTTGTAATCTCGTTTCTAGTTATGGAAATTAGGTTAGTTGGTTGTCATTTATTATTCGTTTAAATTACTACGGTATTTAAACAGGTTTGTGTATTTTTCCCCATTTTGGGAGGCTCTTGCTATGGCAATTTTACATACCGCATGTCCGTTTTTCGGATTTTTGTTATCCCTATTCTTAGGGTGTTACAAGTTGGTATCAGAGCTCTAGTTTAAGTGAACTAGGCATGAATGTAAGATGTCTAGACTTAGACTAAGTATGTTAGGCAATGATTGTGAGATGGGTAGAGTTTCTAAGATGGGTTAGTCTTAGAGTCGACGAAAACTATGGTTATCAAGCGTTGTGGCTATGGTAACGAGAACCTTTATGTATTATATGTTCATAATCTCACCTATCTAATGTTATTATGAGGATATTTATACGTGATGGTGCTTGAAGTGTTGTTACTGTGACAATTGGTAATGTAGTAGTACGTTCTCTTGTGCTTGGTTTACTAATGTTATGATATTTGGTAGATGTAGTAGTACGTATCCTTCGTGTTCAATTCTGTTAACCTCATCCTTATTCATTCTCGTGCTTGCGTAAACTGCCTTGGTATGTCGACCGTTGGGGAGGTAAGAAAGTTTCTGAATGGGTAACTATTAGAAAAAGTTAATGATTTTATTATTCATTACTTGGAGTGACGGTAAGTATGGTGATTGCATTAAGTGGACAGTTTCGAGTCGGATTAGAACCATAGACTTTTTGAATCGATGTATTCGAGGAGAAATTGTGAAGTGAACCTATGAAGTCCATGATCTTTGCCTTAAGATGTTGAGCATCTGGATGACGATAGTTTAACTAGATAAATCAAGGAGCATGAGTTCAAGTTGATTTGTGAAAACGGTGTACATGCCAAAATGTCTATTTTAAAGTGTTTACATGTTTTATATGAAAATTGTTAACTGCTAATCATCTGATAAGTTTTGGTTAATTGGAAGTATTCAGCTTTATAAACTTATAAAACACTCACATTTAGGATTTTGAGCATTTTGATAAATAAATCATATAATTTGAGTATTTAAACGATTTATTGCATGGAGCATATTTTGAGTATAAATGCATTTTATTGGGTATCATGGAATGATTTGAAAGGATAAATGCTATAAACCTACTTGGAAAATGTTTTGTTCCAATCTAAATCATGTTGGAGTTATTCGTGTGTGCTGAAGCATGAGTTGCATTATTTCGGGTCATTTACATTTGAATTAAGTTTATGATTTTCAACGTTGGGTCTTTAGATTTTGTTGGGTCTTGGGGACACTTGTCCTGTTTTGATAGCTCATTGTAGAGCGCTTGGTTATGATTTGTATTTATTGCATCTTATTTGGGAATTTCATGTTTTGGAATGCGTTAGTTCATTCGTTTTGAGTCTGAGTTATCTCTCTTATGCTATAATCTTAGAAACTTGAGTTTACTAATATTTTGGTGTTTATTTTATAAAGCTTACTCGAATTTCATTATTCGAGCATTACCATTATTCTCATTTTGAATAAGTGTGGGATTTCATTATTCCATGAAAGAATATTTTGGCGTTGAGGCATCCATTTATAAAATACATATTATTAGTAAATGAGTTGTTCTCTTATTTTGTTAAATAAATCATTTTGACATATTTCTTTGACAATGTAATACATAAATGGAGGTCATTTATATAATTTTCCATTTGGTGCATACGATTTTATAAACCGTTGGAAAATGCATGTCATTGAATTATGAGTTGTTTTGGAAATATGAAGAGAAAGAGTTCATTTGGAAAACATTTTGTTTCAACCAATGAGAAGTTTTTGGTTAATTACCTTTTGGGTCGTGGTGGTTGCATAATGGTTGGTCAAACGTATTTCGATGCCTCTACTGCTTTTATTGGGTATTTATGTAAAATGTTGGGTCGTTGGCTCGGTTTTAACTAAATGGAGTCTTGAGGAAATTTGTCCGGTTTAAAAACAGTGGTGGAAATTTTATTAGCGTCCAGTGGTATTATTTCCCCTTTGAGTTTAGTGGGAGCAGTTCAGTTGCACATATCATGTATGCATATTTTATTAGAAATTTCTGTCATAGTATTTCAGCCAATGTTTTAGAACGATGAGAGCATGTTTATATTTGGCTTTGAACTGGAAAACGACATAAATTATTTCATGTTTTAACCGGGTGCATACGCATACCAATCTACTAGCTTTGTGAAATAAACGGTCGCATGCAAGTTTTGTTGTGAAATCTTATTTCGTGCCGCATTGGGACTAAAAGAGAGAAAACTTTAAGAGTCCGATATTATGAGCATGTTGTTTTGGGTTTTGCAACATTTTATTGATACAGTTTGGAATTAAACTAAATTACTCTTACAATTACTCAAATCGCATGCATATGTCTTTACTAATTTTTGGGGAATAAACCAATGTATGCGAGTCTCGTTGAGAAATTTTATTTCATGACATCGCATGGTTAAATGTGAATTCTTGGGATTTAATTTAGTAAATATCCCCGTATGCAGTTTTGCACAAACGTTTTGTTATACACTATTTCAGTACACAAAACTACTTGTCATGCGTGACACAACTTTATATATATTGGGACCACAGCGGTTCCTTTGAAAAAGATTGTTAAAGATATCTTTCGTTGGTGTCAGTATCACCTTGATTATTGATCAAATATTTTCTGGAACGGTTTTACGCGTGTAACGGTTGTGACCAATTTGTACACCTACCGAGTAAAAGGTAGCAGACTTTATTGTATAATTAATCTTTATAAAGCTTTTACATGTAAAGGTTTTATAAAAGTTAAACTGACATAGTAGTTTAAAAACCTTGAACTTATTAGAGCTATAGATGTAAGCCCTTGTTAGAGGTTATGCTTAAGGACTGAATGAGTTCTCAGAGCTTGAAGTGTTGGAGGACCTGACTTACGGTCAGTTTTGAAACTATAAATCTCATCTTGGTGATCTAGTCACGCAGAAGAATTTGAGGCGTTAGACTTATACTTTCTTCCAGTTAGTTAAGTAATGATATTTATGCTTCGTTAAACCTGCGGGTTAAAATCGTGTACGGTTGGTTGGGTATGGTTGGTTTTGAATTTGTGGATTTATGGTACGACGACATGCTATGTATCTATGGTGTATCACCTTAATGGGTATCTGTGAACATTGATGATGTTATGTAGGCTAGTAAGGATGTTTGATTTGGGTGATCATTTCCAAGAGTAGGTGTCAACTTTGAATCGAAATTACTAATCGGGAATGAAATATTTGGTAGTAAACCCATGTTGGCAGAATGGCCATTCTGAGGTTAGGTGTCGACACTCGATTTCGAGGACAATAAATGTTGGTGTGCTTCAGTGTACTTCCGTTAGATATAGTGTGTCTGCAGGTAAAGCGATAACATTAAGGAAATTAGATGTTGTTGATTAAGAATCAGTCATTGGTGTGTTGATAATTGTCAAGACTTTCGCTGATTTGGCAATCGATGCTTGAGCCCATGGCGGGAGTTGTGTAACCTTGGAGTTTGGGGTTAAGCGGCTATCTGTATAGCGTAATGGTATGTTTCTGGTGGAAATACAATGTTTGGGTCTATGGAAGTGTGGGAGCTCTTGCAGACATTGTGTCTGGGTCAGCTTTGAGGAACGAATTTAGAGGTTGCGATGGTGCAGACCAAACTATTCGTTAGGAAATTTCGTCAAAGGACAATAACTATTTGGTAGTAATGTTTATTGTTGGGTCTGAAATGTGCCAAGGATGGATACTACTGCTAGAGGCATTAATACTGCTACTTGAAAGATTACTACCGCTAGTAGAATTCCTACTTCTTAAAGAGTTAGTACTGCTAGAAGAATAGTTAGTACTGCTTGGAGAGTTAGTACTGCTAGTAGTTAATACTGCTTGAAGATTACTACTGCAAGAGGGGAGTTAATACTGCAAGCATAGTTAGTACTGTTGAGGATGTTAATACTGTTGAAGATTAATGCTGTTGGATGAGGATGAAGTTAATGCTGCTTATGAAGATAAAGATGCTTAAAGCGAAAGACTAGGAGCTGGAGATAAAGATGAAGATAATTATGGAATGGATTATGAAGATCAATTTTGTTTTGATAATTATCTTGTAATTAGTTCTGTATATATAGTTTAGAAGTCTTTGATAGAGATACAATTTTTGATATACGTTTGTTTTAGAGAGAATTAACCTCAAGGTTCTTAGAAGTCCTTTCAATAGAGAAGTATTGAACATTTGTTGAGCCTGTTCAACAGATTGAGGTTTTGTTTGTAATCATTAAGTTAAATCAATATAACTTGTGATTTGAGTTCATACACTGTTTGATTGATTTACTGTTAAAGTGTTTTTCCGCGACTTCTTTAACATAGTTTCTGAGTGTTTATTAAATTCTTGTTTTGAATTTCGATCCTGACAAGTGGTATCAGAACCTTCAACTCAGAAATCAAAAATCATCATGGACGGATCTCATGACAGTGTTCTTGTTTCAAAGGTCCCCATGCTCAAACCCAATGAGTTTGACATGTGGAAAATCAGAATCAGGCAGTACATTCTTCTTACAGACTACTCAATGTGGGATATCATTGAGAATGGTCCCTCTGATGGAGGAAAGATGGACGCAGATGGCAAGAGACCTCCACCAAAGACTGATGGAGAAAGAAAGATGAGACAAACTGAGATGAAAACCTTGAGCACTCTGCTCTTGGCAATTCCTAATGAGTACCAACATCAATTCTGCAACTGTTCTGATGCTCTAATCCTGTGGAATGCATTGGAGAAGAGATTTTCAGGCACTAAAAGCACTAAGAGGAATCAGAAGGCAATTCTCAAACAACAATATGAGAATTTTATGTCTACAAAGAATGAGTCCATGACTCAAACCTTTGATAGATTCAACAAGTTGATTAGAGAGTTGGCCACTGTTGGTGTCAAGATGGACCAGGATGATGTCAACAGAAAATTTCTAAGATCTCTTGGTGAAAAATGGGTGATGTACACTGTATCCTTCAGACAGAATGATAATCTGGAGAATAAGGACCTTGATGATCTCTATAATGATCTAAGGGTATTTGAAGCAGAAGTTGAATCTAAGAAAAGACCATCTGGATACTCTCATAATACTGCCCTTCTATCATCTACTACTGATTCTACTGCTAATACAGAATCAGTTAGTCCTGCTTATGGCTCAAAACAGGATGGGTCCAATGATTCTGTTTTGGAGGCATTCCTTGCTAGTCATGCTAAATCTGCTCTTATCAATGATGATCTGGAGCAGATCAATGTAGATGACCTTGAAGAGATGGATATCAAGTGGCAGATGGCAATGTTCACCATGAGAGTCAAAAGATTCATCAAAAGAACAGGTAGGAACAATTTTTCCATGAGAAGAGAAGATGGTGTTGGTGTTAGACCACAGTCTCATTGGATTCAAGATCATCCAATCTAAATATCCAATCTGAATCTAAAGCCGAAACGTTGACTCTCGTTATTAAAGTCTATGTCGTTTGTACTAAATGTCAAAGTAATAAATGTTTATTGTATTTTATGTTTTGTCTAAATATCTTATAAATAGATATTTAGATATTAGTTAGGTTAGTTTAGTATGCTAGATATTAGTTAGTTTATATTAGTTTATTATTGCAACTTGTAAGTTTGAGTGTGTTAGAAGCTAGAGAGAGATCTGAGATCAGATATGATCTTATCTCTCAACAACTCTCTAAGATTACAACAAAAAAAACACACACTAAAAGGTGTAAAAGAGAGAAAAACAGAGAACACAATCTAGAGCTTGGATCGATCAACCTTGTAACCTTTGTTATATATCAATACAGGTTGGTAATCGTTATTGTATCGTATTCTATAAACTTGATAAGTATTGTTGGACCGACAATTGGTATCAGAGCCTGATTAAGATCAAAATCAAGTTTATAAAGAAAACCGACTCTGTGTTCTTATTGAAAAATCATTTTCGAGATTTAAGGTGTTTTAAGTGTTAAAATCGATCAAGTTGTGATCGATTAGGTTGCTAGATCGAGTTGTGTTGATTTAATTTCAGTAAAAAGCTTTAATCGAGTTCCATTTTGGTGGTTTTGTGTTCTGAGTTCGAGTTTTATAAAGTTACCGTGCCATCGATTTACATTTTAAAAAGTGATTTTTATTGAGATCGAGTGGTCACAATCAGTTCTAGAAGTGTTTGTAGTCATATTGGTAGAGTTTGGGTCTGTTAATCTTGGAAAAACAGGTTGAAAAGTACAATTTATCAAAGTACAGACGAACTTGCGCAAACCAGAGGAAAAACACACGCAAAGCTCACTTTGCGTAACCTACTTTGCGCAACCAACGTGACACGCAAAGCTTACTTTGCGCAACCAACGTCATACGCAAAGTCCACTTTGCGCAACGCACTTGATACGCAAAGCTTACTTTGTGCAACTCAAGCAACACGCAAAGTCCACTTCTCGCACCCAACGGCTTACGCAAACATCACTTTTCGCAACACACTTGAAACGCAAACCTCAAACATCACTTCTCGCAACAAGAAGGAAACGCAAACCTTAGTTCAAGTGATCTTCTCTTCACGAAAAACCAAGTCAAGTTTGCGCAACCCTCTCGAAACGCAAAGTTCACTTTGCGCATCCAACTTGAAACGCAAAGGTCACTTTGCGCAACCCTCTTGAAACGCAAAGCTCACTTTGCGCAACCCACGAGATACGCAAACCTAAGTTTGCGCAACCCACTTGTCACGCAAACTTCACTTTGCGCATTCAACCTCTCGCGCAAACCTTCTCAAAACGCAAAGTTTTTCCAGACTTAGAATTTTCTTCAAAATGACATCAGAGAAGCCCTTGCAATCGGAACTGACACCAAGACACCAGTTCTCTTTAAAGGAGAATACGAACAGTGGAAAGATAGGTTCCTGAACTTTGTTGACAGACATGAGCTGGGTGATTTCATCAGGAAATCTATAGAAGAAGGGGTTATGAAACCAGTCATGACGACTCGTTTGGTTGGAACCGTGCCAACTCAGGTTAAACTTAAGTTTCATGAGCTAGAAGATGATAACCTCAGAAGAGCTAAAGGCGACAGATTAGCTAAGTCATACATTCTACAAGGAATTCCAAATGAAATCTATGTAAAGATTGACAGCTACAAAGCCTCCGGCAAAGAAATGTGGGATCAGCTTGAGAAGATGATGCTGGGTTCAAAGGTTGGAAATCAACTTAAAATCTCCAACTACCTGAACAATTATGAAGAATTTAGAGGCAGAGTGGGAGAATCTTTAGAAGAAACCTATGACAGGTTTGTGACTTTGCTGAATGAATTAAGCAAGAACAAGGTCCACAAATCTCAAATAGAGCTGAACGTCAAATTCCTGAGTATTCTACAGCCGGAATGGAAAAGATTTGCCAGACAGATGAAGCAGATCAAGGATCTGAATGAGATTCCACTTCATGAGGTGTATGAAACCCTCAGACAAAATGAAGAAGAGGTGGATGAAATTCTAGATGAGAAGAGGCAGAAAGGAAAGACAGTTGAAGACACAGTTGCTCTTGTTGTCAGGAAGAAGAACAAGACGATTGTGTATGATTCAGAAGAAAATGAAGTTTATGCAAACTCTGACTCGGATGAAAAGGACCAACTGAAGCAAGCAATGCTTCTACTGACAAATGCTTTTCAGAAAAAGTTCTACAAAAAGCCAACTTCAAACAGTCAGAGGTATTCTTCTGGTCCTAACAACTATGTCCACAAGGAAAGGGTTGAAGGAAGTAGATATGAAGGAAAGAGATTTGAAGGGAAAAGAACAGAGGAGAGGAAACCTGAAGAAAGAAGATATCAGTCTGAAGGAAAGAGAATAGAGGAGAGGAAACCAGAAGAGAGAAAGTTTAAAGCTGAAGGATCCAGTCAGACAGAACCACCAATGTGCTACAACTGTGGCAAAACAGGTCACTATGTCAGAGACTGCCGAAGACCAAAAGTCAGAAACTCCGATTATTACAAGAACAAGATGCTTCTTGCAAAGCAACAGGAGGCTGGTAAGGCACTGATGGCTGAAGATGAATATTGGCTTGATCATTCAGACGAGGAAGAAGAGGAAGAAGAAAGAGATGAAGCCGTCAACATGCGCTTGATGGGAAAGCAAGAATCAGATGCTGAAGCTGATTCAGATGATGAAAAAGAAGAGGTATGTGATTTATCGTATTCAGATTTCATGAATAAAATGCATGCCATGATTTTAAAACAACAAGAGTTAGAGTCGAATCTTGAGCGAGAAAATGGTGTTATAATTGACAAAAACCAACTAGTACAGAAACTTAGCAATGAAATTGCTAAGAAGAAAGTATTGGTTGAGGTTTTACATAGAGATAATGACACCAACGCAAAGGAAAAGACAATAAATCTTAAAGAGAATTCTGAACTCAAGTCTAAACTGACAAAAAGTGAGATTGATATATATGAGCTTACAAAATTGCATTCTTCTTGTACCAAAGAAAACTTTTCTTTACTGGGTAAATTAAAAAGTTTGGAAGAGAAGTTATACAAAATGGGTTAAACTGAACAGACTATTCATCTGAACAAACCCAAAGAGGAAATAGAGAGATGGGGAATCGGTTATAAGAATCCTCAATGTCTTCAAAAAGGAATGTCTGAAGTGCCTGCACTTTATGATCATCTTTCTATGAAATTAGCTCAACGAAACAATCAGAAGAGGATGAAGCCAACGAAACTGAAAAACGTTTGAAATCATCTAAAGTTCACCTTCCATTTTATTATGCGAAGATGAATAATAGTTATAATGAAAATCCAATATATCAAAAGAAGAAAACTCTTTCAAGTGATTTCTTTCAAAGTTATTCTGAAAAAGAAATGGAGGCGAAGCCTATTCAAGGTAAACTATATGTCCCTCCTCTTGTTTTAGAAAGTAAAATTTCTGAACTCGAGAATTCTTTAACAGATGAAAGACTTTTGATGAATATTGAACAAAAAGTTTTTTCAACTGTGTTAAAAAATGTAATTAGTTCTAAAGCTTCAAACTCTGAGGATATGTTTGGTTTAGCAAATAAAGGATTTGATTTTCTGAACGCTGACGGGGGTTTAGATGATTTTTCTAATCAATTTGACTTTAATGCAAAACTTCCTAACCATTCATCTTTTGTTAAGAAATCTTTAGGAAAAACCAGTATGCCTGTTAACAGTGCAAAATCAACGAAAGTTGATAATTCAGTCTCTGTGAAAGCTAAAATTGCTAAAGCTAAGATTACATCTAAGCATTCACAGAAACCGAACACTACTGGTAATCCGAAGAAGAAGCATTCGTTTGTTGCTCAAAAGTCTAACTCAACAGTTTCACATGTTTCAGATCTGAGCAAGTAAAGCCCAGAAGTTAAATCTCTGTGGCAACCGAAACAGAAGCTTGACAAGACTGTTAAATCGTTTTCTAGTGTTAATTGTAGTGAGACTTCGCCTAGTAAAGATGTCTTAATTGTTGTTGTTGACATTTTGAACTCAAAACTTGCTGTTTCTCGTAAACAATATACAATGAAACAATTATTTCAGTTATCTTTATCTGCTAGAAAGTCTTCTACTTATGATAAACATGTTTCTACTTCTTGTCAAGATTCTGAAGATTGGTTTGGCAATTATCATGTGCATTCATCTCATTCTAATTCTTCAAATGCATTTCAAAAGAAAAGAGGACCCAATTTGAAATGGGTACCAAAATCTTGTGCTAACACAGTAGGACCAAAATTCCAGTGGGTACCTAAGGCTAAATCTGTGTTGCAGGCACACAAATTTTAAAAAGGGAGCTTACAGATATGACTTTTAGACAATACAGTCTAGGACTCGTTCCTCAAAGAAACTAGGTTCTTGAATACAACAGTTCAAGACCCGCACTGCAAAGATAAAATGATGGTTTCTGAACACGTCTGTTCAGAACCCGTGTTTAAGAGAAATAATGGTTTTTGAACACATCAGTTCAAGACCCACTCTTCCATGCTCAAAAGTCTTAAAATTTGATTTATGACTATCTAAATCTCTTGTTTTGTTATTTCTTTTGTGCAGATCCGTCATATGTGGTACTTAGATAGTGGATGCTCCAAACATATGACTGGACAAAAAGATATGCTGCCCAATTTTAAAGGGAAATATTGCGGATCAGTCAGATTCGGCAACGACCAGTTTCTCCAATAATGGGATATGGTGATGTACAACATGACAATGTCACGATCAAGAAGGTGAGTTATGTTGAAGGATTACGGCACAACCTGTTCAGTATTGGTCAGTTATGTGACAAAAGCTTAGAGGTCAATTTCAAAGCCAAGACGTGTTCAGTTCGCACTGAAGAAGACGAGGAACTCTCGGTCGGCATAAGAAAGTCAGACCTCTACACAATTAACTTGTCAAAAATACAGAACAAAAAGAAGGTTTGTCTATTGACGAAAGCCTCGAAGCAACAAAGTTGGCTATGGCATCGAAGGCTCTCTCACCTCAACTTTAGGTACATCAACAATCTGGTTAGAGGAAAGCTCGTCAAAGGACTTCCAGCGCTCAAATATGAAAGAGAATATCTTTATGCAGCATGTGAAAAAGGAAAGATGAAGAGGGCACCTCATAAACCAAAGCCTGAACCAAGTACAAGCGCTCCGTTAGAGTTATTGCATATGGACTTATGTGGTCCGATGCGAACTCAGAGTCTAGGCGGAAAGAAGTACATACTCGTGATCGTGGACGATTACTCGCGATACACATGGGTCAAGTTTCTATGTTCAAAGGATGAGACACCAGATGCTCATCACATTTCTAAAGACGACCCAGGTGAATCTGCAGAAACCGGTCAAGTTTCTAAGAACAGACAACGGCACAGAGTTCAAGAACCAAAAGGTTGAAGAATATCTCGAATCTGTCGGGATTTCACATCAATACTCTGCTGCTTGTACGCCTCAACAAAATGGAGTGCTTGAAAGAAGAAATCGTACGCTAGTCGAGGCTGCTTGTACTATGCTAAGTCAATCAGACTTACCTCTATTTTTGTGGGCAGAAGCTGTATCGACCGCGTGCTATACACAAAATCGCTCCATGATACATCGACGATTCAAGAAGACTCCTTATGCGTTAATCAACAACCGAACACCGACAATCAAATATTTCCATATATTTGGGTGTAAGTGTTTCGTGCTAAATGATAGGGAGAGTCTCAACAAGTTCAGTCCCAAGGCGGACGAAGGCATCTTCATTGGTTATTCCTCGACATCAACTGCATTCGGTGTTTATCTGAAGAAGTCAAAGACGGTTATAGAAAGCATCAACGTGGCGTTTGATGAAGAGATGGCTTCCGAACAACACAGTTCAGAACCCGTTATAACCGGAGTACTAGCTTCTGGGCAACTCAGTCCAGAACCTACGTCTCAACAGAATAAATCAGATGAAGCATCAACTTCTACTAACCATTTATCTGATTTAGATTTATTATTTGAATTATTTTATGATGAATTTCTTGGATCTAATGTAAAGAAATCTGTTATGGTTGACAGGATGGAAGACTTAACGACTACTCATCCAACCAGTTCAGATGTTCCTATTGAATCCAACGCCCCGATTCAACAAGAAGTTCCAATTCAAATGTCGACTCCAACAGTTGAAGAAGTTCCATGTGATGAAGAGACAGAAGTAGCTGAACTAGTAGTATGTTCTGTACAGATCCATCTACAGCCGGACCAAGCTGTACCTGCTGAGCCTTCTGAACCTACCACTTCAACTGTAATCATCATTCCTCCTGAACAAGCTGAAGAAGGTACAAGTGGATTTATAGATGATACAACTGACATACATTCATATAATCCACTGCCTCATGAACATAAATGGACCAAAGAACACCCGATAAGCCAGATCATTGGTGATCCATCAAAACCGGTGCAAACTAGGTCAGCATCAATCAACATGTGCATGCATGACTCCTTTCTGAGCAAGTTCGAGCCAACACGCGTATCAGAGGCACTTGCTGATCCAGAATGGGTGATCTTAATGCAAGAAGATCTGAATCAGTTCGACGCACTTCAAGTCTGGAGACTCGTACCAAAACCGCAAGGTAAAACAATAATAGGTACGAAATGGGTTTTCAAGATAAAGAAAGACGAAGATGGTACCGTTATCCGAAACAAGGCAAGACTAGTAAGCAAAGGATACAGACAAGAGGAAGGAATCGACTATAACGAGACATATGCTCCTGTGGCGCGATTAGAGGCAATTAGAATGTTTCTAGCCTATGCAACTCACAAGAACTTCACGGTCTTTCAAATGGACGTGAAGACTGCCTTTCTGAATGGCATTCTGAAGGAGGAAGTCTACGTCTCTCAGCCAGAAGGTTTTGTCAATCAAGAGAAGCCGAATCATGTCTACATTCTCGACAAAGCACTCTACGGTCTGAAACAAGCTCCTCGAGCCTGGTATGATGTCCTTTCCAATTTTCTAGTCAAGTATGGTTTTTCAAAAGGAACGGTGGATACCACTTTGTTTATCAAAAAGGAAAAAGGCGATATCATTTTAATTCAAATCTATGTAGATGATATTATCTTTGGCTCTACAAATCCTAAGTACTGTAAGAATTTTGCAAACCTTATGGTGTCTAGATTTCAGATGAATTTGATGGGAGAGATGAATTTCTTTCTCGGTTTACAAGTCAAACAATTTTTATCGGGTATTTTTATCAATCAATCAAAATACATTATGGATATTCTTCGGAAGTTAAAAATGGAAAATTCAAAACCGATTTGTACCCCAATGGCACCAGGTACTAAGATTGGCACCGATCCTTCGGGAAAGGCTGTTGATGTTAGGACTTATCGAGGGATGATAGGTTCTTTAATGTATCTTACTTCTAGTAGGCCAGATATAATGTTCTCAACATGCTTATGTGCACGATATCAGGCCAATCCAAAAGAAATCCATATGTCTGCAGTGAAGCGCATATTTAGGTATCTGAAGGGCACTGCAAATCTTGGTCTGTGGTATCCTAAAGATACTAGTTTTGAACTAACAGCCTACACAGATGTAGATCATGCATGTTGTATGTTAGACAGGAAGAGCACATCAGGACATGTGCAGTTCCTCGGTGACAAGCTCGTAAGTTGGGAATCGAAGAAGCAACTTTGTATTTCAACCTCCACAGCCGAAACAGAATATGTAGTTGCTGCTAGCTGCTGTTCTCAGGTCTTATGGATGAGAACTCAATTGCACGACTACGGTTTCCACTTCAACAAGATCCCGATATACTGTGACTCCAAGAGCGCCATCGCAATATCAGCGAATCCTGTTCAACACACCAAGACTAAGCACATAGACGTCAGGTATCATTTTATTAAAGATCATGTTGAAAAAGGAACAATTGAACTTTTCTTTGTAAAAACTGATTATCAACTTGCTGACTTGTTTACCAAACCTTTAGACGAAAAGAGGTTTACCTTTCTTGTCTCTAAGCTTGGTATGCTAAATCTAAAGATTTAATTAGTAGTTACCTATCAAAGTTTTCTAATTGTATACTTTTTCATCATTTCTTCATTTCCACAAGATATCTGCACTTCTATCTTCTGTTCATGATCCAAGGGGGAGTATGAGAAGAAATTGACAAGTGGTCAATATTACTTCGAGGGGGAGCTCATAAATTTTTTTTGCATGTACCTTCTAATGCCAAATTTTTTTGTAATGCAAGATTTTAGGGGGAGCTCTTCATGTCAAAGGAGTATGGATATGACTTCTGATTATTTCTGATCAGAACTCGTACTTTAAATGTTTTAATGCTTTTTGTCTTTTCAATTTAAGAGAATAAATTAGCTTTAACTTGACATAAGACTTTTGCAGAATTTTTGAGAGAAGCTCACAAGTTCATATGTTTATGACTTTACGCATAGCTTCATGAGATGAAAGATCACACGTTAAGGTATAATCCTTTATCTTAAATCTCATATATGGTTGAAAGAAGGACAACTTTCAATCATTGGAAAACATTGTTTTTAATGTTCAAACCACTTCCCGATTTTTCAACAGATTTTATATTTTGGGAGTGTATTTCAAATGTTTTCATGATCTAAATTGTGCTTTAACTGAAATAGTTAAACCCAACTGAGCATCATATGCATCATAAGAAAACAAGGAATCATTGTGCTAGGAATTAACACAACTTCAATGGAATCACCTTAACCAGTGATTTCTACCCAAGAAGTTAATCCTTAGTGATTGAGTGTGCAAAGCGAAAAGAAATGAGTGTGATTAGAGTGAGCAAAATGTTTAAAAGAAAGAGCGTGTGAGAACAGAGTTAAAAAAATATCACAACTCTGCACCAACTTTTTCTGAGTCGGGCAGCCACATTACTAATGTTTCACAATTCTTTGGTGATCATTATTGAAACAGACAACTAGCCCATGCCAACTCTTGATCAAACCTCACCAACTACTCATTTTCTTCTCAACAAGAAAGTGTTTGACATTTTCAAAGGGGAAGCAACACATATGCTATCTGATTTTCATTTGGAAAATCTAGATATTTAAAAGAAGGAAGTCTGCCCCCACCTTCGCACTTCAATCATGCACATCGAGTCTGTGTTTAACTTACTGTTGTCTCAGTGGTTTACACAAAAATTTGAGCCAAATAAGCAATCATCAAGTGCTTAATTCTTTCTATCAGAAGCACGAACACACAAGGAATTTGTTTCTTTGTCATAACGTTTATAGAAATAATCTTTGTGGTGTTTCGATGATTAAATGGAAGCCCGGGGGGAGTCAACATCAAACAACTCCTTTCCAATGTGTATTCGTTACACAGTGACTTAGTGTTACTGATAGGCAAGTTAACTGATTCATTAGTTGATTCAGGTGTTACACGACTACTTTGTCTAGATTTGCAAAGATCTGGATGAATATCTTATGAATTGACGAATCAGAGGCTCCGAAAGATAGAAATTTCTTACAAATAGTTTTGATGAAGTCGTTGAACTTAACATCAAAAAGGGGGAGAATGACTACACAAGAAATGGCAAAGATCACATGTTTCAAGAATCACGTCCAAGATTGAACTCTTCAAAAGCAAGTATTCTGAAGATATGCTAATTTCAGAGCTAGAGAAAGAGATTGCATCTTCTGAGCTGAACAAGAGAAGACCAAATTGCTAAATCTTTTTAGTAATGATCTTGATCCAAAGGGGGAGATTGTTAGACCACAGTCTCATTGGATTCAAGATCATCCAATCTGAAGATCCAATCTGAAGCTAAAGCCGAAACGTCGACTCTCGTTATTAAAGTCTATGTCATTTGTAATAAATGTCAAAGTAATTAATGTTTATTGTATTTTATGTTTTGTTTAAATATCTTATAAATAGATATTTAGATATTAGTTAGGTTAGTTTAGTATGCTAGATATTAGTTAGTTTATATTAGTTTATTATTGCAACTTGTAAGTTTGAGTGTGTTAGAAGCTAGAGAGAGATCTGAGATCAAATATGATCTTATCTCTAAACAACTCTCTAAGATCAGATATTATCTACAACAAAAAAACACACACTAAAAGGTGTAAAAGAGAGAAAAACAGAGAACACAATCTAGAGCTTGAATCGATCAACCTTGTAACCTTTGTTATATATCAATACAGGTTGGTAATCGTTATTGTATCGTATTCTATAAACTTGATAAGTATTGTTGGACCGACAGTTGGATTTGATAAATCCAAGGTGGAATGCTACAAATGCCATAATCTGGGACACTTTGCCAGAGAGTGCAGAGGAGGAACTGCTCAACAGCATGGAAGCAATAATCAACAACCAAAGTCCACCAATTATAACAGGAATTCATCTCAAGCTCTTGTCTCACAAGAAGGAATGGGCTTTGATTGGAGTGATCAAGCAGAGGAGGGAATTCAGAACCAAGCATTGATGGCTGAAGTTTCAGAGTCATCAAGCACTACAATCCCCACTGAGGTAAAATCTAACCTTTGTTCTAAAACCTGTCTTGAAACTCTTAAAAAGTACAGGGATCACAATCAGAGCATGTGTGATGACCTTAAAAGGTTAGAGAAAGATAGAAGAGAGTATGTTTTGATAGTTGAGAAGTTTGAAGAACAAATAAAGGCATATCAAGCTAATGAACTTCAACATTCTTATGATCTCAACTATTGGAAGTGGGAGAAGAATGAGTTAGAGAGTAAGCTAGAGAAGTCTAGAGAGGAGTGTGAAAAAGTTAAGAATGAATTTGAGAAGGCCAAACTAGACATTGAGAAATATTCCAATGCTTCTAGAGCATTGGACTCTTTACTTAAATCTCAAATTCATGAGAAACTGAGAAGAGGAATAGGCTACAACACCACCCCTCCACCATACAACAATAACTACATTCCACCCACCTCAGACCTCTTAGAAAGACAGGATAAGGATGACTTACCTGCAGGAGCCACAGAAGTAGATCCTTTAGACAAAGTAGTGGTTGAGGCAGATTCTGAAGAAGAAGACTCTGAGAGTAAGAATGAGGAAGACCATAAAGATATTCCCTTAGAAAACCACATTCTTGCAAATGAGAGTGGAGGTAAACCATTTATCAAAAGTGATAAAGTGGATATGTTCAAGACAGAGAAAGAGACTGTTAAGAGTGAGAAAGTTGAGACCTCCAGGAAAGGAAAAGGTACAGGGAATTCACTACATGCAAACCTCTGTTATAAATCCCTGTACTTGTCAACAGAACAAGCCCCATAAACATGATAAAATAAGTGGAAATCAGATAAACATAAATAATCAGTGGGCTCAAAAACAGGGAATTGATCTAAGAAAAATCAATAGACCAAAGCCCTGTTTAACTATGGCAAATTGAATCATCTTGCCAAATACTGTTATTTCAATCCTATTAACCAAAGAGTTACTTTTCAAAGACAAACACAAAATTCTTTTGGTTATAGGAAGCAATCAAGAAATCACATGGCTGCTAATATGAGAACAGTACCAATGAAAACTGGGACTGCAAAATCTCATATTCAGAATAAGTTTGCTAAATCAAAAGAAAATACTCCAAGTAAGTCAAGGAGTAACTCACAGAACAAGAAAGCAAACAACTTTGTCAAGGTTTGGGTTCCAAAAGTCAAGAAACCTGTTAGTACTGCTACCTCAAATAGTACTGCTAACAGAAATAGGGTTGCTGATAGCAATACTACTACTAACCAAGTTAGTACTGCTAACCAAGTTAGTACTGCTATCCTAGTTAGTACTGCTAACCCAGTTGGTACAACTAATAAGGATAGTGTTGCTACCACTGTTAATGCTGCCAAGCCCATAATTTTGACAAAGTATTCCAGCCATGAGATTCCTAAATCTGATCATATCATCCAGACTAAGATTACTGATTATAAATATGTTGATGAGAAAGGGCAACCCAAGACCACTTTGGCTTGGGTTCCCTATAAAAATTAACTGTTTTATCATATGTGCAGGGCAACCAACAGCTCAAGAAGAAGAGCATCTGACATGTAGATAGTGGTTGCTCTAGGCACATGACAGGTAACATGGCCTGCCTTCAAAACTTCAAAAAGTTTGATGGAGGACATGTTGCGTTTGGTGACAATCCAGCAGGAGGTAAGATCAGTGGAAAAGGTATGGTATCAAAAGGTAAGATGTCCTTTGAAGATGTTTACTATGTTGAGCAATTGAGATACAACCTGTTAAGTGTATCACAGGTCTGTGACAAGAAACATAGTATACTATTTTCTGAGTCTGAATGTATTATCCTTGCTCCAGGATTCAAGGTAGTTGATGAAAATATGATACTACTTAGAACTCCTAGAAAGGATAATGTTTATTGTTTGGATTTAGAGAATGTATCATCTGATTCATCATTAAACTGTTTATTTTCAAAAGCTTCCTTAGATGAATCATCTCTTTGGCACAGAAGGATGTGTCACATGAATTTTAAAACAATGAACATTCTTGTGAAAAACAACCTTGTAAGAGGTTTACCTCAAAAAGTTTTCACATGTGATGATCATTGTGTTGCCTGTCTTAAAGGCAAGCAACACAAAACTTCTCTTAAGTCCAAAGAAATAAATACAATCTCTTCACCTCTTCAATTATTGCATATGGATCTCTTTGGTCCTACAAATGTGATGAGTATTGGTAAGAAATCCTACTTCTTAGTCATTGTTGATGAATTCTCTAGATTTACTTGGGTATATTTTCTGAGGACTAAGGATGAGACAAGTGGACTGATCAAATCCTTTGTTCTTAGGATTGAAAACCAAACTAATCTAAGGGTTAAAGTCATCAGATCTGATAATGGAACTGAATTTAAAAACAATGACTTAAACAACTTTTGTGAGACTAAAGGTATTGAGAAACAATATAGTGCTCCTAGAACTCCTCAACAAAATGGTGTTGCTGAGAGGAGAAATAGTACACTAATTGAGGCTGCTAGATCTCTGTTGGCAGATTCAAAATTACCAATTACTTTCTGGGCAGAAGCAGTTAATACTGCTTGTTATGTCCAAAACAGGGTTCTAGTAGTCAAATCTCAAGGCAAGACACCTTATGAACTTTTTAACAAGAAGAAACCTTTTATTGGATTTTTCAAACCATTTGGGTGTCCTTGCACTATTCTCAACACCAAATCTCACTTAGGCAAGTTTGAAAGCAAAGCTGAAGATGGATTTCTTGTTGGATACTCATCTCAGAGTAAGGCTTATAGAGTATTTAATAGTTCCTCAAGGATTATAGAGGAAAGTGATAATGTCAAATGCAATGAGAACACACCAAATCAAATTGGTACAGGTCCTGATTGGTTGTTTGACATTGATTCACTAACTAATGCATTGGGTTTTAGTAATGTACAAAATGCAGGAACAAGCTCAGAAAAGGTACAAGCACAGAGTTCAGAGTTTGTGTTGTTTCCAATACCTACAACAGATCTTGTTGAATTTTGCCAGCAAGAAAAGAAAGATGATTCAGAATCAGAAGATTCTGATCCAGATCAAGATGAAGATGCTAAAGTAGATGAAGAGGACAAAGGTGATGAAGATAATAAGAGTGATAAAGAGGATGCTCATAATTTAGGAAACACAGGACCTGAGATGCCCATACTATCAAAAGATGACACGGATGATGACAATTCTTCAGTGTATGGTGGAAGCACTCCAGAAAAGAATGACACCAACCTTGAAGCAAATCTTAATGAGGAGGCTGTCAATGCTACAAGAACTCAGAAGAATCATCCTCCTCAATTGGTGATTGGTGACATTAATTCCCCAATGATCACAAGGCAACAAAGCAAGTTAGGGGGATTGAAAGACATACAAACAGGCTTGTTATCTTGCTTTCTATCCTAGATTGAACCCAAGAAGGCCTATGATGCAATGAAAGACCCAAGCTAGATAGAAGCAATGCAAGAGGAGCTACTGCAGTTTGTGCTGCAAGATGTATGGGATCTGGTTGATCTTCCAAAAGGACACAGAGCAATTGGCACAAGATGGATCTTCAGGAATAAGAAAGATGAGAGAGGAATAGTAATAAAGAACAAGGCCAGACTTGTGGCACAAGGGTACACATAAGAAGAAGGAATAGACTATGAAGAAGTATTAGCTCCAGTGGCCAGAATTGAGGCAATTAGGCTGTTTCTAGCCTATGCTTCTTTCATGAAGTTCAGAGTTTATCAGATGGATGTTAAGAGTGAATTTCTTTATGGGACAATTGATGAAGAAGTATATGTTTGTCAGCCTCCAGGATTTGAAAATCCTAACTTTCCTGACAGAGTATACAAATTAAAAAAGGCACTCTATGGGCTACATCAAGCACCAAGAGCATGGTATGACACTCTGTCTACCTATCTCTTGGGAAATGGTTTTGAAAGGGGAATAATACACAAGACTCTGTTCATCAAAAGGAAGAAGAAGGACATCCTACTTGTGAAGATCTAAGTGGATGACATCATCTTTGGATCCACAAAAGATTATATGTGCAAGGATTTTGAGGAGCTAATGCACAAACGATTCAAGGTGAGCTCTATGGGTGAACTTACATTCTTCCTTAGGCTACAGGTTAAACAGAAGAAAGATGGTATTTTCATCAGCCAATCCAAGTATGTGCAGGATATACTTACAAAATTTGGATTTTCAGATTCAAAGCTTGCAAGCACACCTATGGAAACACACAAACAGATCACTGCAGATCTTGAGGGGGAGGATGTAGATGTTCATCATTATAGATCTATGATAGGCTCCCTCATGTATCTAACAGCTTCAAGGCCAGATATTATGTTTGTTGTCTGTGTGTGTGCCAGATTTCAAGTAAGACCTAAGCAATCTCATTTTCAAGCAGTCAAGAGTATCTTCAGATATCTCAAAGGACAACCTAGGTTGGGTCTTTGGTATCCTCATGACTCACCATTTGATCTACTTGCTTATTTTGATAGTGATTTGGGTGGTGCAAACTTGGATAGAAAGTCTACATCAGGAGGATGTCAGTTTTTGGGTGCAAGACTAGTGTCATGGCAGTGTAAAAAGCAAACCACAGTGTCCACCTCTACAATAGAAGCAGAGTATATAGCTGCTGCAAGCTGCTGCTCACAAGTGTTATGGATTCAAAATCAGATGCTGGACTATGGTGTTACTTTTCTGCACACTCCAATCTTCATTGACAACAACAGTGCCATAAGCATTGTTAATAATCCAGTGAAGCACTCAAAAACCAAGCATATAGAAATAAGGTACCATTTTATTAGAGATTGCAATGAAAAGAAGCTAATTCAGGTTTTGAAAGTACACACAAGTAACCAATTTGCTGATCTATTCACCAAAGCTTTTGATGTTGGTAGATTCACATTCCTGGTCACAAGTGTGGGCATGATAAACACTGAATAAGCCTCCGTTGATTTTCCTTATGTACCATTTCTGTATAGATTCCTACCTGCTTACTTTCTCATAATTTATTGTGCATGGTGCTGCTAACCTTGTGTGTTTAAGTGTTTCAGATTGCTTCAATTGGATACTTGGTACTTCTAGTTCAGTTAATACTGCTCTCTATATTACTCATGATGTCAGTTCAAATATGGTTAAGTATGGTTACTACTGCTAGGTGGTTTATACTGCCAGTGCAAAGTTACTACTGCTTGCCTTATTTCTACTGCTAATCAGTGTTACTACTGCTAGTATGTGTTAGTACTGCTAGTCTGTGTTAATACTCCCAGTATGTGTTACTACTGTTAATATGAGTTAATACAGTGGGCTTGTTAATATTGCTAGGGTACTTAGTACTGCTTCTAACTGAAACCCTCCACCTATAAATACCCTCTCTGACCGCCAAAATCCAAACGGCTCTTTGAATTTCCTACGAGTGTGCTTTCTCTCTCTTTCTCTCGAATTCTTAGTTACCAATGCATAACCCTAGTTTCAACTAATCGATCAAGAAGATGGCAGGACTGGTGTTCGTTGATGATCACAATGAGTTGGCAATGCTACAGAAACCCAAGCAAGCAGAGGGTTTTCATCAGATTATGGATTTCCTAAAATCCTCACACATCGCCTACGCATTAACTGTCAATCCCACAATCTATGTGGAACTCATGCGACAGTTCTGGGCAAATACGTCCATCCAGAATGTTGAAGGAAATCAGGTCATTCATTCAAGGGTGTGTGATAAACCCATCACCATCACAGAGGAATGCATTCACACTCATCTACGACTAGATGATGCCTCAGGTATTACCTCTATGTCCAAGGAAGATCTCTTCCAAGTCCTTAGTCGTATGGGGTATGAAGTTCCTACTAATGTATACAAGTTTTACATGAACAGATTTTCACCTCAGTGGCGATTCTTTGTTCATACCCTACAACATTGTATTTCTAGAAAAACAACTGGATGGAGTGAGTTCAGCAGTACCTTAGCTTATGCTCTAGTCTGCTTAGCTACCTCTAGAAAGTTTAATTTTTCTCAAATGATTTTTAATGATTTAATGTCAAACCTGGATACCAAAACCAAAAGCTTTTATATGTATCCAAGGTTTGTGCAAGAAGTACTCAATAATGAATTGACGGATTTACCCTCTTTTAATGAGGTGTATGTACCAAAACCTCCTAAAGGGAAGGTACTCTCCAACATGAAAAGACCAAGTAAGGACTTTTCTGGACAAGAGACACCATTGTTCTCTACAATGATGGTTATGTCTCATTCCCATGGTGAGGCATCAGGGTCACAGCCCATATCTGACCACCCAACTGATGACCTACCCACACCATTCAATTCTATTAATACTCCTCAGATCTCTATTGTCAAGCCCAAATCCCCCATCACCAAAACATATATAAGGAAAAAGGTACAGAAGGTTCCTTCCCTTCTTGTATCTACACCCCCAAAGCCTACAAGCCCTCTGATGGAGTATTCTCCATCAGAGAATATCCAAAGGGAAACCATAGGGGTGTCTCCCAACCCCGAGAAGGTGCTCTATAAGGAGAAGGATGAGCTTGTGGGCAGAAAGGCTCACACTACTGTTTCTGCATAAGGTGTAGGACATGACAGTGTGAACATCTCTAAGACCTTCCCCACGGAAACTTTAGATGAGCAATCATCTAAAGGTCCCAGGTGCCAAGAAACCACGGGGGTAGAAGGTGCTTCTGCTAGGCAGAAGGCCTCTACTAAAAGATCCAAGGATCCTTCAAAGGTGTTAAACACACCTAAAGGAGGTGATGACAGATATAACTACGAAGAATTGATGGATACTCTTGGTATATTAAGTCTGGAAGTTCACAATCAAAACTTGGAGATAAAAGATATGCAAAAGGTGATATTGTCTCAACAAGAGCAGATAGCCCATCTCAAGAAGCTGGTATTAAAATTAGTGCATAAAAAGAAGAAAAGCAAATTTGTTTTGAAGAAGAGGAGCATTGTTCATGATGCTTCCAAAAAGGGGGAGACTCAAGCAACTGAAGATGAGGAGGAGAATCCAGTTGGAATGGAATTTCAGTTTGAGGGGGAGTTGAATAATGAAGCAGAAAAGAAACAAGCAGCAGAAACAGAAACAGCAAAAGCAGCAAAAACAAGTATGAAAGAAGCAGTACAGAGTCAGCAGCAGAAACTATTGTGAAAGCAACAGTAAATAAGGAAGAAGCAGAAACTGAACAAGAAGTAGTAACAACAGCAGTAGAAACAGAGAAAGTTGCAGCTGAAACAGGTATGTCTGCAGAGGAAATAGAAATTGCAGAGACTCTAGTGAAGGCAAAGACTGACACTCCCAAGGCCACTCAAAAGGCTAAGGGAGTGGTAATCAAAGAAGATGGTTCAGAGAAGAAAAGAAAAGAAGTTAGTGAGACAGAGATCAAGAGGAAAGGGAAAGAAAAGGTGGTTGAATCTGTGAAGCCATCAAAGAAATCATCACAAATAGCCCTGGATGAAGAGTTAGCAAAAAAGCTGCAAGAAGAGATGGAAAAGAAGGAAGAAATCCAATCTGCAAAAGACAGAGAGATTGCTTTAGATTTGTCTACTAAGCTTAATGAGGAATATCAAAGGAGCTTAAAGACTGCTGCTGCTGCTAAGAAAGTTACAAAGAAGGCATCAAGACAAAGGTTGTTATTAAAGACAAGAAAAAGACAGTCATCTAAAACATTCCTAGCCAATCAAGAAAGAAGGAAAATGATAAACTTTCTGAAAGGAGTTATTGGAGTTCCTGAAGGAATGTTTACCAGTATGTCATTTGGAAGGATAGAAGAGCTATACAAGAAGGAGATGGACAAGCTGAAAGGGGACTTCACACAAAGGGTTGAGTTTGAAAGAAAAATGAAAGAAAGGCATTATTTGAATATTCAACAACCATTCCCTGACAGTGAAGAAGGCACTCCTATCAAAGACAAGGCAGAAGTGAAGAAAGAAGAGACCTTAGCTCAAAAGCTTGGAGCTATTAAAAGAAAGATGTCCATAGCTACCAAGCCAAAGGCAAAAAGGTCTAGAACTGTAGAAGGAAAGAAAGATCAGAAAAGTGAGGAAATGGAAGCAGAACCATCAGAGTAGCAGAAACAGAGTGAACAGGTTGAAACTCAAAAGAAGAGTCAAGAGCAGTCTGATCAACAATCTGATGAGCAAGTGAATGTGTACATGACTGTGTCTAATGAAGAACCTATGCAAGTTGACCCTATCTCAATGAAAGCTCCAGAGATTATTCATTGGGATACTCTGAAGGATAACAGAAAAGAATATTTCAGAATCAAGAGAATGGGTGATCAGTTTGAGGTTTATGCGACTTGGGGCAAAGTAATCAGAAGTTGTTCCAGAGTTGACTTGGATGAAATGTACAAAGTTGGGATAAAACTGTATGAGACTGTGTTGCAAGGGACAGAAATGAACTTAATCAAGATTGCCATGGAGTACTTGTGCATGATGTTTGAGCCTGAAAGAGTACAACATAGGATCAAAGATTTACATCATGAATATGGATTTAAAAAGATTAATCATTGGATGCTATTTCAAAATTGTGGAGTCTACATGATTACAATTGACAAAAGCTATCATGAGTACTTCTTGGTGGATAAGGTGTATGACCACAGCAAGGCAAAGCTGCAAGGGATGCTGAAAGCAAAGTTGGTCTGCCCTACATGTTCTGAAATGGCAAGGATTGTGGTTAGAAGAACCATTAATGAAAGTCTGGGACTGGATCCAAACCTTGGGAATTGAATTGGAGTTTTGAAAGCATCATGAAGACCCTATGCTGAAGAACTTAACTTCTCAATTTGAAAAGTTAAGTTAGGGGGAGATTGTTGGGTCTGAAATGTGCCAATGATGGTTACTACTGCTAGAGGCATTAATACTGCTACTTGAAAGATTACTACTGCTAGTAGAATTATTACTGCTTGAAGAGTTAGTACTGCTAGAAGAATAGTTAGTACTGCTTGGAGAGTTAGTACTGCTAGTAGTTAATATTGTTTGAAGATTACTACTGCAAGAGGGGAGTTAATACTGCAAGCATAGTTAGTACTGTTGAGGATGTTAATACTGTTGAAGATTAATGTTGCTGGATGATGATGAAGTTAATGCTGCTTATGAAGATAAAGATGATTAAAGCGAAAGACTAGGAGCTGGAGATAAAGATGAAGATAATTATGGAATGGATTATGAAGATCAATTTTGTTTTGATAATTATCTTGTAATTAGTTCTGTATATATAGTTTAGAAGTCTTTGATAGAGATACAATTTTTGATATACGTTTGTTTTAGAGAGAATTAACCTCAAGGTTCTTAGAAGTCCTTTCAATAGAGAAGTATTGAACGTCTGTTGAGCCTGTTCAACAGATTGAGGTTTTGTTTGTAGTCATTAAGTTAAATCAATATAACTTGTGATTTAAGTTCATACACTGTTTGATTGATTTACTGTTAAAGTGTTTTTCCGCGACTTCTTTAACATAGTTTTTGAGTGTTTATTAAATTCTTGTTTTGAATATCGATCCTGACATTTATTGGCGACATTTGGTGAGAATGTCGAAGTAGACTTTAAAGTATAAATCAATTATTGAAGAGACCTTGATGCGTTGTATTTAGAGGTATCGAAGGGAATTGTTTGCCTTGGAGTATTCTCGGTGGAAAGGACTAGATAAGGTCGTAAATTGCTTTTGGGATAATATGAGCAATCTAAGGTTGGGAGACAACCGAGATTTAACGATTAAGAAAATGATTAATCAATAGTTGGATCGTTTCTACAGAAATTGTTATGTTAGTAAAAAGCAAGAAAAGAGTGTAATGTGATTCAATGAAGGGCTATTAGAGGTGTGTAAGGTCAATTTCACTCTGGGGTACCATTAGTGAGAGTGGTTAGCTCAGAGTCGTAAGTTATCTTGAGGTGTTATGTTCGATCTAAGGTTGGAAGGCAACCGAAAATTTATTGATGGGGAAAATGAATTGATAAGGACTCGATGCTCTTTACATCATCGGAAAGGTGCATTGAACCTTATGATTTGAGTTCATGGCGCCTTGTTATGTGGAATTCAGTGGCAACGTCAACGGGATGTAATTGGGATCGAATATGAGGTGAAGTTTAGTGAAAGCATTCCTTTTGGATAGGAAATCAATTGATCTTTCCAAGTGCGATGTTAGGTTTTTGGTGGTGCCAGATTTCGAGGACGAAATCTCTTTTAAGGTTGGGAGGATTGTAACATCCAGATTTCGAAAAGCTATGGTTTCAAGCTAATACAGAACTCGATAATTTAAGGGAAAAATAAGATATTGAATTTTGGACTTTAATCCTAGATTTTATAGTCTAGATGGATGAAGGATTCAATTACGAGTCCAACGGTTCTTTCCGGAGCAAAAACGGAGCTATAACGAAGAAGTTACGGCCAAAAATAGTGAACGAGGGGAAAACCGGGCGAACGGTGCATCTCGCGACTTACGCGCGACTTGCACTAGTGGCATAAGTCGCGAAACCCCCATGATCGAGCTTAAATCGCGATTTTCAGCCCCAAACTTCATTTCTTCATATCTTTCTCATCCTAGCTCTGATTTCAGTGATTCAAGTTGCCACAGTTTCGTTTTTGAGAGATCTTCTAGGATCTAGCAAGATATTGGAAGTCCATTGTAGTATTCTAGAGTATTTTATGGTGGTAAGCTCCTATTCATCTTCTTCACCAAAGTTTTCTAGGGTTTCATCCACCCTTTGTTCTTCCTTTCGTAGATTGGAGGTTTGTAACCATTTTGGTGAACTAGAGGTGTTTTGGTTGGTGGATTCAAACTTGGGTTAAGGTAATATTCTATTCTCTTCATTTATGGAAGTTAGGATTTCGGTATCACTTGAGGTATTCATGTATATGGTTGGGAAACGATTCTTGTGGTTGATTATGATTATTTATGGTGGAATATGTATATTTATGGTTGGAACCTTGTGGATATAGGTTTTTGAAGATTTGGTTTGAAGAACTAAGTTTCTTCAAGGAAATCTCTAAGTGGGTAAAATCTAGATTTAGTCTAAATCTAGCAAGGTGAATTTACTAACCTTTGTTAAAACTAGATACACATCATTATCTAATACTTGTTAATACTAATGCATTTCTCAAATGTTCATGGTTATTGTTCAAGTATTTGGAGATTTTCCTATGGATTTATGTATATGGAAGTTACCATGATTTATATGTGTATATCTTGGTATGTTGATGATTCCTACTTGGAATGCCTTTTGGTGACCTTACATTCTCGTGCTGGATTTGGTTGATATTTGGGTTAAGTGTTGAAATTGCATGATTAGGGTGGTAATGTTGTGTTCATGATTGATATCTGAATATGTTGGGTTGTAACAAATCTTGAGACCTCCTATTTGCATTATGTGGACGAACCGAGTCAGTGATTCACTATAGGAATGTAGGTGGGTGACATTTGGGGAATTTCCTAAGCGGTAGTCTCCTATGTGCCTAGACCTCCACCGTCGGAGAATTTCCTAAGCGGTAGTCCCCGGTGCGTGTCGGGCCTTTGGGTTGCCAGTGAAAGTGGCTTCAAGGTGCATTGCCTCTTTGGGTGAACCTGATTTGGAGATATGGGTCGCTCCCGTTGACTCCACATCTACATGATTAAATGATTAACTGCTGATAAGAACTGCAACTGTTTCTAGCATGTTTTTACTTGTACAGCTCACTAGGCTTTTTGGCCTAACACTTGCTTGGTGTCGATGTGTATCTCAGGTTCTAGCGGCGCCAGTTCTAAGTTGGCATAGTGCTTGGGTGAGAGTTTGAGGAATACTGCGTTGGACTTACTTTTGGTAGAAGAACATTTGGGTTTATAAATGACACCCTTATTTGTAATCTCGTTTCCAGTTATGGAAATTAGGTTAGTTGGTTGTCATTTATTATTCGTTTAAATTACTACGGTATTTAAACAGGTTTGTGTATTTTTCCCCATTTTGTGAGGCTCTTGCTATGACAATTTTACATACCGCATGTCCGTTTTTCAAATTTTTGTTATCCCTATTCTTAGGGTGTTACATAATCACTTCCCAATTAACCTTATTATGTATTAACCATTGATTAATTTTCTAAGTTTTGATCAATGGTTAAGATTTGTCCTAATGTGCACAATGAAATATGAGTTTTCATTTGAACTCACCCCTATGCGCATAATCAAATTTAAATTCGTCTATGCATTTGGATTTGTCCCTGTTGATAGAAAATGGGTATTAGGGAATTAGTATCAATTAATTGACTTGGATCTAAAATTTGGATCGTGAAGAATCATTGTCTATAAGTAATATTTCAACTTTATTTCAGTTTTCGATATTTAAGCAATTTACTTTCAAATATCCAAATTCCACTTTTAGTTTTTAAGGCAAAACAAATAGAATCTTTTATGTTTTCATTTGTTAAAAAAAGATAAAAAAAAACGTACCTAAATAATTTGTTATTCGCCAATTAATTTATTCGGTTAGGCAGTTATATGCAGATCAAAATCGATCGTTTAAGCTTTGTAAACAACCCTTACCAGTTTAAAAATTGAAAAACTTTGTCCACGGTCACACCGAATCAACCGAAGTATGGAACGGGGAGATTCCGGGAGACGCAAGGGACCGGGCGGGGAAGGAACCGGTCGGGGAGACACCGGTCGGGGAGGGACCGGACGGCGACGCACCGGTCGGAGGAGGCACCGGTCGGGGAGATGGTCAAGGTCCGGGAGTTGTGACCCCGGGAGATAGGATACTGTTGTCCCAGTTTAATCTAGTTGATTAACAATCACAAAACACATATAGATCAAGAGATAATAAGATCAGAATAACATACCAATCCCTTGAATAAACAATAAAACCCTTGTGTGTTCTTGATACCCTTGAATACAGAGAAAACAACTACCTCTCTAAAATATGATTATGAATAATTATCAAAGGTTCTAACCTAAAACTAAACTAAACTAAACTTTAAATACTTAGGCTTTCAAGCCTAATGGGCTTATGGGCTTGAGGCCCAATAGCTTAATAATTATTAATCTATTACAATTTAAACCCCAAACTTTAACTATCAAATAAATACAGTTTAGACCCTTTAATCTTGAATACAATTATGATCCAACAATCTCCCCCTTTGGATTCAAGATTAAAAAAAATTTGACAATAATATTCAGGTCTTCACTTTTCTTCAGATATGACGTTGATAGCTTCAAAACTTCAAAACTTGATATCTTTGAATTCAAAACTTTGAAAATCTTCAGCAGTCTTCAGATTATATTCTCCTTCTTTGATTATTCTCCCTTTTTGTATGTTCTCCCCCTTTTTGATGAGTGGTGAGAATCATCATCATCAAAACTTGTCAAAACAATCTCCCCCTTTATGGAAAAATCTCCCCCTTTGTCTTTATAGACTTTAATTTAGCACTGTCTTCATGTATCGAGCCCTATGTGGAAATAAGAGCAGTCTCTCCAAATGGAGAAAGTGATTATTTCAATCTTTTCAGATTCAAATAGTCAGTAGTAACCGTTTAAATCTTTGGAAATTCAAACAGTTTAAGAGTTGTAACCCTGAATCAACAAATGACTCAGTTAAAATGCATGTCAATGACACAAAGTCCCTGAGTAACACAAAGTTACTATATAAGGAGCTGGTTTGATGTTGGCTCCCCAGGTCTTCCATTCAATCATCGAATAACACATGGTTATCTATGAACGTTCTGACAGAAAACAAATTTCTGTGTGTTCGTGCATGTGTATGAAATAATTAAGCATAGATGATTGCTTTTTCAATATAGGCTCAAAGTATGTAAACTTGTTGAGACAACAACAAATTATACAAAGACTCAATGTGCATGAGAAAGGGTTTGAAGGTGGGGCAACTTTCCTTTTTTTTCAATAATAGTATCTTCCAAATGAAGAACCAATAGCATATGTGCTGCTTCCACAGAAAATGAGAAACATTCTCTTTTTGAGAAAAAAATGAGTAGCTGGTGGGGTTGTATACAAGAGATGGCATGGGCTAGTTGCCTATTTCAATGATGGTCGCCAAAGAATGTGAACCAATCAGATTATGTGGCTGCCCGGCTCAGAAAGAAGTTTGGTGTAGAGTTTGATATTCTTTTACTCTGATCTCTCACCCTCTTTCTTTTAATGCTCACTTCTAACCAATCTCTCATTTACATTTTACCTCTTCACACACCATCACTCAATTCTTTTTACCCCTCTCCCCTCAATCACGCAGGGAGTACTTCCTGGGTATGAAACACTGGTTATCGTGAATCCATGGAAGTTATGTTAAGTTCTCACACTGAATCCCATGTATTTTCCTAAAAGAATGTGATGTTCAACAGGCTATTGTACATGTAAGCACAAATACCACTTGTTACATGAAGAATAAAATATGGAGAAGTCAAAACAGTTGTGTTTGACGATGCAATTCTCCCCCTCAACCTAAAAGAGTTTGACAATAAAACTCATATCATTTTATCATGAAGAATAATATGTTGGAGAATCAAAAACGAATGTTGTTTATATGAACAATATATAAACATATTTTCAATGAAAGCACATGAAATGACGTTTGATTCAATCAACAGTGAATACAAAGAACGTGAGTATTACCATAGAAAGATTTAACTTTTGATACATGGTAATAACAAAGTCAAATAGAATGTTCTGAACCGTTATGTGTATGAATACTTGACAAAGTATATTGACAAGATAAAACACAAGTATTTATCTTTAAGAACACACGGTCAGATAAGCATTTAAGTATCCAAAAATCTGTTAAAATCACAGATATTCTCCCCCTTAACTGATATTTTTTTTAAGATAAGGCATAAAAAATAAATAAAGCACTGAAGTGCGGGTTCTAATCTGATGTGATTAGAAGCCATTCTCCGTTGAAGTACGGGTTCTAAGCTGATTTACTTAGAATCCTTCTTTTTGAAAATTAAGTCCGGGTTTTGAATTGATTTGTTCAAAATCCATTGATCTTTCTCCCCCTTAAACATTGGATGCCTGCAACACAGATTTAGCTTTTGGTACCCACTGGTATTTGGGTCCTAATGGGTTAGTTGCAGTTCTAGTGGGAGATATGAAGTAAGAACCATACCAATTATTCACATAATCTTTTCTTACAAAATCATTTGAGCCACAGTAGGAACAACTAATTTTCTTTTGTGCTAACCTGATCAATTGATTGATTGTGTAAACCAGATTTGCCAAAAGTTTTACCTTTTGAGGCATAGTTCCATTTTGCATTTGATGTATGCACAAATGATTCTTCTTTCTTCTTCTCCTCCGAGGATCCTTTAACTCTCCAGATCCAGTTTCCTCTTTCTTTCTCATCATCCCTTCTCCAGAAGCTTTTCTTTTGAGACTAAGTCTTCTTGAAGTTACCTGAACCATCAACATTTTTGTCATAGAAAAGGTTAGAAGGACGAATCTGATTAGTAGATTTAGAAGTAAGACCATCATCTAAATCATATAAAGGATTATAGAAAACATTTGAAAAATGTGAACTTGAAGCTGTTTTTAATGAACTATCTGAATCAGCTAGATCATCTTTTGGTGATTGAGCTATTGACTCTGGCGTCTTGTGCTCAGTCAGCTTCACCTTGAATACGATCTCTTCAAGTTCCTTTATCTTTGAAGACAAACTGTTTCTTTCCTTTTCAATCAGATCAAACTTCTTATGCAACTCAAATTTTGCATTCTTCTCCTTCATGATGTTTGTTGATAATTCAGATAGCTTTCCTGTCAGCTTGGCTATCTCGGTCTCAAATATTTTCTTGTCTTCAGAATAGTCTATATTTGTATCCTTCAGCTCAGCTTTCTTCTTCTCATTCTCAACCTTTTCTCTTTCAAGAATGATAACCTTCTCAAAATCTGAAACTTGTTGAGAAAGCTTAACACATCTAAGCTCTAAAGATTTCTTCTCTTCAAAGGCTTTTCTGGAGAAGTCAGAGAATTTCTTGGCAAATTTTTTTCTCTCTTTTTCAATCTTCAACGATTCATCTTGAGCCGTTGCATTGTCTCTGTCTTGGGTTGCCTTTTCTTTCAGCTTATTAATCTCAACCTCAAGACTGAGAACTTTATCTTTAAACTTATCTCTATTCGCACAGAGTTGAGAATTTATATGTCTTAGTCCTGTACTAGTATCCTTTGCAACACTTGTACTCCTTCTAAGCTCCTCAAGCTCTCTTTGCATTGCATCCTTCTTAGACCATGTAGAGATTGACTCAGATCTTTTCAACTTTTCTTGAAGATCGAAGATCTCTTTTTCTTTAGACTCAATTGTTCCTACAAAGTCAATTAAAGAATCAGAATCTTTTGAATTTTCTTTTAAAGCATTGATCTGAATAAGAAGAGATGAGTTCTAAATCTGCAAAGCCTTGTTCTCAACTTTGAGCATTTTGTCCTCTTTGTCATTCTCATCAATCATGCGAGATGATGTTGATAACCGTCCAGCAAGTTGTTTAGCCTTTGCTTTTACTTCAGAATGTGTCATCTTTTCAAAATCAAGGTTGTAACCTTCAAACATATTTAGCTGATTCGACATCCTGGCTGTATGATTAGTAATCAAACTTTTCTGTACCTAGACAACCAACTAGATGAGATCGTTAGAATCAAAATAAAAATAAATTAAAATTTTAAATTTTTAAATTTTTTTTAACCGGGGTACTGTTCACCGGTACTGTAGCGACCGGTACTATTCACCGGTACTGTTTAGAAGGTGGTTCTTTTCTAGTGCTATTTGAAGTCTCACGCTTTTCAAAAATACTCGGTGGATATTCAGGACAATCAGAGTAAACAACTGAAGGTTTTACAGGAGCATCAAATTCTGGATTTGTTCTTACCTTCCAGCTTGGATCTTTAAACATCTGTTTATCATTTGAAGCATTTTTAAACAAAGTAATTTTCAAATCATTGATCTCAGTGCAAAGCTCTTGATTTACTTTTAAAGACTTTTCAAGTTTATGTTTGAGATCAAAGTTTTCATCTTCAACCTCATCAAGAGACTGTTGCAACATGTCAATTTCCTTCATCAATTCAGATGTATTATCATTCACAGAATTTGACCCCTTTAAATCGGAAACAGGATCAGAGTCTGAAGCATTCATCATTTCAGAAAATATCTCTTCAGTCATGGACTTAATAAACTCCTCTTTATCATTTTGAACACAAGATTCATTCGTGATGACAGCTTCTTCTTCAACCTCTTCAACAAGTAAAGGTTTAGAAGCAATGGGGTTTGAGACTGATGGTATAGTAAAGGGATCAACATCCGATTCATACTCATCATATTTGCATGCAGTCTTAGGTGGAACTGTGTTGGTGTTTACTGATTCTATTGAGGGTGTGGTGAATAGTGATTCAGACTCGGTAAATTCGATTTTTCGAGTCTCATAGCTTTTATTCAAATCACTATATTGAAAACCAACTGATTTAAAAAGATTTTGAGAATAAGTGTCGCCAGACTTGTTCTCTCCCATTTCTTCTCGACCTTTGGTCTCAGTAAGAGATGTAGAAGTACTTGCTTCAACAAAAGTTTCACGAATGTCAGGAATGGGTCTGATTGCGGAGCCAAATTTATCAAAATTATATAGGTGCTCCGGTGCCTTTTTCAAAATTTCGTTAATTGGCACACCCAAACCTGGTTTAAGTTTGTAAAACCTTTCGTCTTGGTGTTTATTGGTCAACAGATTTAATGTCTGTTCAGTCTGACCTCGTTTTATATTAATGTCCTCCAGTTGCTTGATTTTGGTGTAAGCTTCATTTTTTTCTTTATAACAAACTTCAAATTTGATTTGAAACTCACCCTTTTCAGCATTAAAATTCACAAGATCTGTTTCTAAACCAGATATTTTTTCTTTTAAAGATGCTTTTTCAGCTTTTAAATCATCCTTTTCCTTTTCTTTTTCTTCCACAACAACTTTTAATATAGCATTTTCATCACGAAAGCTTAAGACAGATTGATGTGCAGAGCTAAGTTTGCCTTTTAGTAAAGCAAATTCATCTTTCATACCATGTATTTGGGCCATTAAAGATTCATTAAGTTCAGAATTGTCACTTACCTCAGAGTTTGCATCTTCGGATTGTGCCTCAGAATCTTCATCGTCACCATCCAGCTTTGCCATATAAGATACTTGGGTGAAGTGCGCTTGCTCCTTGTCATCGGAACTTTGGAACAATCAGTTTTCTTCTTCAGCCATCAGCACTTTTCCTTCTTCAGCTTTCTTGGCAATAAGTGACTTTCTTGCATAGTACTCTGAGTTCTTTACCTTCTTGAACTTGCAGTCTCTTAAGAAGTGCCCAAATTTGCCACAGTTGTAGCATCTTCCGGGTTCATCCTTTCGTTCTTCTCGCTTATCCTCTCTCTTTCCTTCTCTCCTATCTTCCTTCCTGTCTTCTCGTCCTTCCTCTCTCCTTCCATGCCTCGGCTTGTATCGCATTTCAGACTTCTCTTTCTTGTATCCATCATACTTTGGCTTTGAGTAGAATCTTTTCTTGCCAAAGCTCTTCTTGAATCGTTGTGTGATTAGAGCTAAGTCCTCGGAGAACTTCTGAATATCTGGATCTGAATCAATTTCCAGTTCTTCATCACTTGAAGTAGAGTCAGAGTCAGTAACTTCGGTAACTAGAGCTTTAGACACCTTTTTCTTTGACCTTGCAGAGAATACAGAACCTTTGCCGGCTATGAGAGCCACGGAGTCCTTCAGATTAGTAGACTCGTTATTGATAGATCTCACCTCATCCTCATGTTGAGCAAGAGTAGAGAATATATCAGTGACATTTTCTTGAGCCATATTCTTGGACATCTGGAGGTTGATGGCAAAGTTTTTCCACTCTGTATTCAGATTCTTGATGAACTTATAATTTATCTCAGAAGCAGATTTAGCGATATTGTTCCTCCGCAAGTCATTGAGAATGATGTTATACCTGTTGTAGGTATCTAGTAGTAGCTCTCCTTCTTTTGCATGAAATCCTTCGTAAGCATTTATACATAGATTCTGCTTAGCTTGGATAGAGGCTCCACTTCCTTCAAACTGCCTTGCTAGTTCATCCCAGATGGATTTAGCAGTGCTTTGACTGTCGACAAGATTGTAGATGTCGTTTGGAATTTCCATTTTTAGATAGATTAGAGCCTCTTCTTCTATCTTATATTGTTCTTTCTGCTTTTCATTGAAGAACTCATAAGGTTTAGGAACCTCTCTGTCAGGGATTTCTGGAGAGGAATCTGTAGCTGCTTGACCCTTGACTGTGATCATTGGAGTTTGTGGACCATCAATGATTGCTTTCATGAACTCTCTGTTCTTGTGATTCAGAAACTGGATCATTCTAGTCTTCCATTGATGATACTCATTAGCCATGAGGACAGGAGGTTTGACCTGAGAGCCCATCGAGAGAAGCTGGTTCGACATCTTAGTTGTACGATTAGTAATTAAACTTATCTGTATCAAGACAACCAACTAGATGAGATCGTTAGAATCAAAATGAAAACCACACTTAAAAATTTTCAGAAAAATAAATTTCCAAAAATAATTAAATGCAGTCCTTTCAATCAGTATAAAGCTTCAAATAATACTGAACAAAAAGAAAATGTTGATCTCGAACAGAACTTTGTCCCCCTTCGCAGACTTAACACGGGGGTCCCGCTACCCAGTTAGCGGGTGGGGTCAAGGGGCAACGCCCTTGCGGGGGTATGGGGGCAGCGCCCCTAGAGAAAAAATTTACGCAAAAGTGAACAGTGAATAGTGAAATGAACAGTGACTTGCGCAAAGTGGAGGTTTGCGCGTCACTTGGGTTGCGCAAAGTGGAGGTTTGTGCGTCACTTGGGTTGCGCAAAGCAGAAATAGACCGGAACTTGCTTCGACCGGTATGATGTTCGACCGGGAACTTGTAAAGACCGGTATAACGTTCGACCGGGAACTTGCAAAGACCGGTAGAGAGTTCGACCGGGAACTTGCTTGGACCAGTACCTTGTTTGACCGGTAAGATGTAACAACCGGTATTATGCTCGACCGGTAAACGACTAAGACCGATATGGTGAACTCGACCGGTAGTGTGATAGACCAGTATAGGCTTTGACCGATAGAATGTGGACCGATATACTATGAACCGATATAATATGTTCGACCGATAAACTGTGTTCGACCGATATATTGATATGGACCGGTATAGGGTATTCGACCGGTATGTTCTTAAACAACCCAGAATGTCGATGAATAACTCAGATAATCAACATAGAAATCGCACAAAACACATAAATTTAATGCAAAAATCAGACTTTTGTACTCAGAAACATGTATCGAACACAACCCAATCAATAACAAAGATTAAAATCAACTTTCATGCATTCAATTTAAAGAAACACAGTGTCGACTCCTCTTTGAACCCAGAAAACTCAAAATCACAAATTCAATCACTTGATACTTTCTAATGCAATTAATCAATCAGATAGCATTCAGAAGCATGAACCTCAACTAATCAGATCAACTTTAAACCAATAAACACATTAATTCATGTAATCAGATGAACAGAAAAAAATATTCGATGAACAGTACTCGATGAACAGTAACTTCGATGAATAGTAATTTCAAAAAAAAAATGATTCTTTTGGCTCTGATACCACGTGTTGTCCCAGTTTAATCTAGTTGATTAACAATCACAGAACACAATAATAATCAAGAGATATATAAATCAGAGTAACATACCAATCCCTTGAATAAACAATGAAACCCTTGAGTGTTCTTGATACCCTTGAATACAGAGAAAAATGTACGGCCTCCTCTCTACAAATTATGATTATGAAATTATGAGAGGTTAACCCTAAAACTAAACAATTAAAACTTTAAATACTTAGGCCATATGGGCTTCCTAATGCTTAATGGGCTTGAGGCCCAATAGCTAATAAACTATTAACTTATTACAACTTGAACCCTGAACTTTAACTATCAAATAAATACAAATTAAACCCTTTAATCTTGAATACAATTATGACCCAACAGATACCGGTCAAGCCCCCGGGAGATAGTTCACCCCGGGCGTTTACGGTCCGGTCGATTGACACCGGGAGTTCAAGGTCCGGTCGATGCTGGACACCGGGAGTTTACGGTCTGGTCGATGGATATATATATATATATATATATATATATATATATATATATATATATATATATATGCGATGCAGAAAGAAATCAAACAGCCGCCGCCGATCAATTGAAACCTCCTACCCACTAACTCTTGCAACCAATCACAATTGAAATTCTAATCATAAATGTAACCAAATTGCAACCGCCTTTCTCATTTAATATCCACTGATTTATGATTATGTAGCATCCAAATCGATTAAAAATAAATTGCAGGAACAATAAACCACCACCGACCCACTTTAAATTTTTCCACCAAACACAATGAAATCAAATGGAATTGGATTCCACAGATCTTTTAAAAAAATCGTCGGTCGGTCAAAAATCTGGGTTTTGTGTTCTTCGGATTCTTAAACAATCGATAAAACCAACTTTTTAAAACTAAAACTAATTGACTGATTAGCTTCAAAGATAAACCCAACACCAATTTCGCCAAAGCAAACACTGAAACTCAACCAAAAATCATAAATTTGATGAACACAATAAGGCGCCGTAAAAAAAATCAATAAATTGAGAGGATTAGACAAACCTTTTTGATTGTATCGAATAAACTTAATTCGATCCCGCTATGATACCAATTGTAGATCCCAGATACAGTGCAATCAACAATCAATAGTAATCAATGAAGAACAATGAATGAGCCACAACTTCTAGTCATATGATTAATACTCAATAAAGGTTAAGGTTTATAGAGAGAATTTCTGTTAAGCAAATGTAAACCTATTGACTAGAATAATGACAACTCTTCTCTAACCTAAAACTAGGTTAAGAAAACCTTTATATATGAGGCGTATAAGGCCTCATGTGCTTTAGGCCCATTTACAAACCAACTATCAATTAATTACAATTCGAACCCTTATAAATGCGTTATACAACTTTCAACGTACTAGGATTTTCAGTCCTAACACGATTACTGACCAAAGTTCAGAGGTAACTTGCTTTATGAGTCCAAGTATCGCCTTGTGAAGTGAAGGCCTTTTACTTTATGAACTGAAGGCTTGCCTTTTTTATACGAGTTGCTTTCTGAACTCATACTTCTGAGTTCATGAATCATGCTTTTGGACCCAACTTACGAACCGTTCCTTCTTAACCAAGGCTAAGGAGTTGTTTACCAAATTCTTACCGGGTAAGCCCTTACCGACAAGAGATTTACCTTCATTTACTTTATCATGTAACATCCTTGGCCATGAAATGGATTGTTGGTAAACATTTTAAACCCAGTAAGCGCTTACTAGGTAAGAGTTATTTCCCACACTTACCGGGTAAGAATTTCGGTCCTTCCCTTGTCTCTTACCCGGTGAAATTCTTGGTCCTCGCCATGCTCAATCAATAAGGTAAATGATATTGGTAAGCGCTTACCCGGTAACAGGCCCGATCCTGACATTTTTTAGGCCCTGGTCGAGATGTTAAAATGGGTCATCGATAACTACGAAATTATTTTCAATATATTGTTTATATCATCAAAAATAACATTGAATTCAAATAATACTAATAATTCATATAAAACCGATTTCCTCGGTATTCGTAGTTCAAGATCAATCAATAATCATTTCTAAAGTAATATTATCTACCATATCATTTTTACATAACATCGTCAATCAGTTCCACCATCAAAGACATCTTATGATATACCTTTAATATATATATTGAAATCATTTGACGTCACTATGTTGACCATTTAGGGTAACAGTTTAAGTAAATCATCATAAATCAGTAGATATTCCACATGTTACTAGATGTTAATCATCATTTTAAACTTTTAGGGATGAAACAAACTTTTTAAGAATCATCAATCTTAGAATCAAAAGTCCATGTTGATTATAGTTTGAAATCTTATTCTTATTTTAGAGATAAGAGAGTACTTAAGATTCATGCACCCAATATTAGATATAAAGAGTCAATAATGTATGAAAAAGAAGTATTTTTGAAATCCTAAATATAGATATATTGGGTCGTCTCATATAGTTTGATAATTGTTTTTAAAATGTATGGGTTTTCTTAGTTAATAACAAGAAATATACTATATTCTAACACAATTATAAAATTTATGTGGATGGAATAATGAAAAGAATATATAGAAGATAAGTAATGGAGTATATATCAAATATTATAGGCAAAAATAGTTTTTAAATATTATTACTAGATAAAAAAGCTTAGAGAAACAATAAGCAATACTATAAAATAAAAGACTAAATAACTTTTTATAAATTTTCTTGTCCAATGTTATTAATTAATACATATTTGGGCACTTAATATAATGTTAAATTCTTTTTGGCTCCTATTATATACTAATTTTTTTAACTACTAATATATAGTATATACTAAAAAAATTGGGCCCGTATTTCGTTTGGACCTTGGGCGTACGCCCGACCCGCCCTCCCCCAGGGACGGCCCTGCCCCGATAAGTGTTTAGTGAATGGCCTCTAAGTCTTCTAGCTTTTAGATATTGTCTATTTAAGACTAGTTAGTGCATGTCTAGATTTCAGGCTCTGCCCCTAGACCTCGCTAGGGGCACTGGCCCTACGACCCCACAAGGAGGAGCGATTCCATTGATCCCCTACTTTATGACAATCTTAGGTCTAAGGTAACAAGTGTGCAATCTACATCTCCAAAGATAATAGCTTATCAATAAACTCCATCGATCTCATGTAAACCACAACTACACTAAAATGTTTAATGGCACTAAAATCATCAAACCTATTGACATGACTCACAATATAACGAAATTTAGTTTAGTTCATAATTAGTGTAACGATTAATCTTTTTTTTTTTCTTAATCAGTGTATCAAAAGTTTAATTCTTCTTAATTCATACCCATTTTACCTTATAACAAGTTTTCAGCCTGCACGACATAAGTTAAGTTTGATGTCACATTTTTCCACGTAAACAAGAATCACAAAATAACTTAACAACTTGATATCCATATAATCAGGAATTACAAGATCCACCGTTTTATCAATAGAAATAAGTATAAAATCAAAAAAATTAAACGTTTGTTACATTATTTTAATAAAAAATATTATCCTAATTTAAAATTAAAACCACAAGGGTTGTGGCGTAATGGTTGAGACCTAGGGAGATGTGGTGGAATATCTCATCTGTCCTGGTTCGATTCCAGAAGTCTATAACAATTGTGGTCATTGACTTTATCAGGATTGATGTCTTATTATCAAATTTTACTGGGATTCATCTAGACATAGCTTAGGACACCCTTAAAAAAAAGACAAATTTAATTATATTTCAATAAATTTTAACCTTTTAGAATGTTGGTACTTATTTACTTAAAAGCACGTAGTAGCATAAACGTTTTTCACAGGATAAATGTTGTGAATGCTTTTCTTGATAATATACACAAACCACTCATCTTTCTTCTCTTTATAAACACCTACTCGCACCCTCACTTCTATCACCCTCTCTTCTTTCTTCCCTCCAACACAATTACAATCACAGGTATTGTATTTTTTATATATTTTTTAATTAATTATATATTATTTATTCGTATTTTTATATTTTATTCGGGATCATGAACCGGTTCTATATTCATCGAACTAAAACAAAAACCGGAAGTCCCAAATTAAACAAATCGACTTCCATTTGGTTCGGTGACAATTGGTAATAGTTACACAAATTTGATTCACAAGCTTTTTTTTTATTACGTGTTTCTTATTAATATGAAGTTTAAATATTTATTGATTAGTCGGTTTTTACTATTATACTATGTATCAAGTTAGTCTTAGGGCGTGTTTGGTTTGCGGGAATGGATTGGATTTCAAGGAGGGATTTGGATTTGGGGGGATTTGGAACTCCTTCATGTGTTTGGTTTGTAGGATTTGAAATGGATTTGAAATTCATTCATTTATAAATCTTTTTTGGTTTGTAGGATTAGGATTAGGATTGAGATTGAGATTTTTTTTATTATTATTTGTTTGTTTTATAAATAATTTATTTTTATTGGTAAATAACTTTTTTTTATCGATTATTTTTATTTCTCCTCATACCTCCATCCATATATCCATTATAATTATGTATTTGAATTTAATAATATTTAAATTTATATTAAAGCATAAAAAGATGACAAACGATGCGTGAATGAAATCCATTTGGATTTGGATTTCAAATCCAGACCCATTCCAAATGATTTTCAAATCCATCATATGAGGAATTTTAAAGTGGTCGAGGGATTTTAAATCTGGTAAACGAAATCCTTTCCTACAAACCAAACACATGATTGGAATGAATTTGAAATCAAAATCCCTCAAAATCTATTCCAATCCCGCAAACCAAACGGGACCTTAGGGCGCGTTTGGTTCGCGTGATTGGAATGGAATGGATTGGATTTCAAGAAGGGATTTGGATTTGGGGAGATTTGAAATTCCTTCATGTGTTTGGTTTGTAGGATTTGAAATGGATTTCAAATACATTCCTTTACAAGTCTTGTTTGGTGTGTAGGATTTGGATTGAGTTTTTTTTATAAAGAATTTATTTTTATTGGTAAACGTCGAATTTGGATCGATACAATTTGAAGTATGGATCACGCTTAAGAATCCATCGGATTTGGATTTCAAATCCAGGCCCAATGCCAAGGATTTCCAAATCCATCATATGAGGGATTTTAAAATGGTTAACGGATTTGAAATTCGGTCAACGAAATTCTTTCCTACAAACCAAACCAGGATTGGAATGGATTTGAAATCCAAATCCCTCCAAATTCATTCCAATCCTGCAAACCAAACGAGCCCTTAGTACTTTTTCTATAAATAAAAAATGAAATACAATATTGTTTTGAAAGTGTAACAATTTAGACATTTCAATCGTTTTAAAAAGACAATATTGTTTATTTTGAGTTGTGTTCGATAATGTAATTTTTTTTATTTAACTAGTTTCTAAAAAAATTATCTGTTTGTTTATTTGTGGTTATATTTTTTAGACATAGATCTTTCTTGTAAGAATACTGATTATATTTTTTTTATTAATTATGTTATTGTTAACCTAGATCGAACATATACAGTTTTATATGTGATTGCTAGCATAAAGTGGATTAAGAGAGTTCGGTAAGGGTGCGTTTGGTACACTGGACAGGTTGGAACAAGACAGAACAGAACAAGTTTGTACCACGTTTGGTGTGGTCATATGTGGGACTAACTGGAACTAAGTTGAATAAACTTGGGACACACGTGTCCACCCCTCCCCCCGGAACAAGATAGAACAAGACTTTTTGTACCAAAATACCCTTAATCTAATTTCTTCTTCTTCTGATTTCTTTCTTCTTTTGCAATTTCTCTGCGAGTTTTCTTCCTCTTCTTCTGATTCACGCCTCCACACACAGAGGTCTGCTTCTTCTTCTTCTCGATTTCATCTTCTTCTGTTAGTTTTCTTCTTCTTCTGATTTCTTCTTCTTCTCGGTTTCTTTTTTCTTTCTTTGTCTGCGATTTCTCTTCTTCTTCTGATTTCTTCTTCTTCTCGATTTCTTTTGTCTTTCTTCTTCTGCAATTTATCTTCTTCTTCTGCAATTTCTCTTCTTCTTCTTCTTCTGATTTCTTTTTCTTCTCAGTTTCTTTTTTCTTTCTTCTTCTGCATTTTTTTTATGATTCTTCTTTTTCGATTCCACAAGTTTGTTCTGATTCTTCTTCTTCGATTCCACAGGTTTCTTTTTACGTTTTACAATTGGTCTTGTTCTGATTTTATATGCAAAATGCAATTTGTGTTGGGATAATTGAGCAAAATGCAATCTGATGGAATTTTTAGGGGTGGGATTTTTAGAACTTGGGATAATTGATATATGCTTATTAATATTTATATTATTTCTAGAAATTGGGATAATTTTGAGATTGATTATTTAATAAAAAAAAAGTAAACAACTCATTAAGGGTAAATTGGTCATTTTAACCAGTTCTGCCCTGTCCTGTCCAATTATATCATGTCTTACCAAACGCTGGACACCTGTCCTGTCCTGTTCTGTCATGTCCTGTCTGCGTACCAAACGCACCCTAAGAGATTAAAATGGGTTTAGTTTAACGTTAAGTTTTATTTAAATTAAACCTAAAAAGAGAACTATCTTTAAGACAGTTGAAGTTCAATTTCTTGAAATCAAAATGCAGATACGTTATTTGCAAAGAATTAGAAGATGTGGAAGCTGAAAATTGGTGTTGGAAATGATGACGAATATTTGTATAGTACAAACAATTTTGTGGGACGTCAGACATGGGAGTTCGATCCAGATGCAGGCACGCAGGAAGAGCGTGACCAAGTCGAACGGATTAGAGAGCAGTTCTTGATCAATAAGAAGAAGCTCGATATCAGTTGTTGCGGGGACTTGCTAATGCGAGCCCAGGTCCGTAAATATTGCTAGAAAACCTTAAATTACGAAAATATATTGATGCCAGTTAATGACGTTGTAAAAAATACACACTTGTTTGCAGCTTATTAAGGAAAGCGGGATCGATTTGGTGAGCGAACCTCCAGTGAGACTCGGAGAAGATGAGGACGTGAGCTATGAAGCAGTGACGACATCAGTTAAAAAAGCAGTAAGATTGAACCGTGCGATTCAAGCTTGGGATGGTCATTGGCCGGCGGAAAATGCGGGTCCCCTCTTCTTCACCCCACCTTTGGTAACATCATTTACTTAAGAGAAATTGACTGAAATAGCCATTCTACACAACAAACATGGTCTTTTAGCCGATCCTCTCCCGGTTTTGCATAAATATCACCATTTCCGCAATATACCGGTCCATAATTGTGGACCAATCTCAAAAACACAAAAAACTATGAATCTAATCGATTTTCCCTATATAAAAAAATTGGCGACCCAGATCCGTAATTGCAGACCCTAGGTCCGTAAATTTTTTTAAAAAGAAAATCAATCAGATTCATATTTTTTTGTGTTTTTTAGCTAGGTCCGGAATTACGAATTTGTATATTGTAGATGTAGTGACATTTTGATAAAAATAAGACAAAAATTACTAAAAGACCAATTTTCTTGGATAAAATGACTATTTGAGTCAATTTTCCGTTCACTTAAACTCTATATTTTATGCGATAAAAGTTTTTCATATTTTTATTAGTTAATAAAAGTGTTTTGTACTTTCTGTCCTAAAGTGTTTTTTTTTTTTTTTTTTTTTTTTTTTTTTGTCATAAACAAAAAAATGTATGTTTTTAAGGAAGGAATTTGGGATGAATTGAATATGCAGATAATTGCCCTCTACATTAGTGGCACATTGGATACAGTTCTAACGACTGAACACAAGAAGGAAATGATTCGCTACATGCACATCCATCAAGTATGTAAACTTTTATTTATTTATTTATGTATTTGTTTTTTTATAAATAAGATATGAAAGTCTCGCACGCATAATAAAATGATAGATTATATTAAATGGATAATAACATAATATAATGTAAAATTTTATATTATATTAAAAAACTTATAAATTAAACATAAATGTTTAAAATGACAAAATGAGAAGAATATGAAACAATCGATTTTGTTTTTGATCAACAATTTACAAAATTAAATACATTGTTAAAAAAAATAACGAACTAAATAAATAAAATTGAAAATTTAAGTTTGACCATTTATTACCATTTATAATCATATGTTTAGATTGGATCGAATGAGATTAGATTACGTTGGGTTAAATTAATACATTAAATATTATTTTCTTAATTTCTTAATAAGTAATATATTACCTAAAACCCAAAACGACAATTTTCAATAACTACTTTTCTATTTATGTAGACGAGTTATTACAATTTTTATTAAAAATATCATTTTTAGAAAGAATAAAAAAAAAACAACTTAAAAAATTAGAGTGGGTTACTTTCTACGTCTATGTGGTTTGGATTTCTTAACAGATCACGTTCTTATTTTGGAAAATTAATAAAATGTGCCCTTGTGGTTGAGTTTTTTTAACGAATAGATCCCTAAGTCAATAAACCAGTCCGATCCCGATAATTACATCAGGGACTCAACTCGTTAAAGAGAATACAATTATAAGAACATAACTCGGTTAATCAATTTTTCAAAATAAAAATGGTACATATTAAAAACACCAAATTAATCGGCGGGTTGGGTTGGGTGAAAAATTGAGTTAATGGTGAGAAACGTGAGAAGTGGTTATCGACTGTTGGATGAGAAATGGACGAGATGTATCAAGTGCACCAGATGAATTCCCTTCTAAGCTAGTCAGAATTCATGGGAGGGCTTGAGATTAAAAGAGATCAACGGTTCAGATTCACTTCTAATCGTTAACTCAACTTGTCACACACACGATGGCCATGGCCAAGACAAAAATGTAGTTCACAATAATTAAACATTGAATTGTATGTATATAATATTAATTATTACTAGTGATCGAGTATTAATTAATTAATTAATTATTGTGTACATGCATGCATACATAAAAATTATGTGTAGAATGAAGATGGAGGATGGGGATTTTATATATCGGGCAGAAGCACAATGATAGGGAGTGCTTTGAACTACGTGGCTCTAAGGCTTCTTGGTGAATTAGGCGACAACGGTGGTCCACTTGGTAGAGCCCGCAAATGGATACTTGATCACGGTGGCGCCACCTCCATTCCATCATGGGGCAAGGTTTATCTCGCGGTATGTATTTACTACCTCATTAATTACTATTTGAAAGTGAAGATCATGATTAGAATAATTAAGAGACTCTTATGTTATAGTGTAAAATTAAAAATATGATTGTTTGCTAATTGTTCAAAATGAAATTAAAGCGTTGAATGGTTAAGGAATGGTCAAGATACAAAATCATTCAGATGGTTTTGGAACCAAACATTTTTTTGCCAAACAAGATTCACCTCTTAATGAAACCATTAAGAGGTAAACAAACACCCTCTTAAATATGTATATATAAACATGAATGAATATATGATGATGTAGTTTTGCATGCACAGGTGCTTGGAGTATATGAATGGGAAGGCTGCAACCCTCTTCCACCAGAATTCTGGCTTTTTCCTTCCTTTTTGCCTTATCATCCAGGTTATATAATTAATTAAAACTATCCACACAAAATATAAACTTCATATAATTAAGTGTCGCTTTTCTTTTCTTTTCTGTCCAATCAGTTATTTGTACTATTTAATTTATTTAAAATGACATGTTTTCTAAATATATAGTTGATGCATGGGACAGAAAGTGAACAATTAAGATTTTTTTTTATTATTCCATAATTAAGGTTTGGCGTTGGTTCTCATCGATGGTATTAATTGGTTATTTCTGAGAAAAGTTAAAACGACGACTAACTGATGTACGTATTTGCAGCAAAAATGTGGTGTTACTGCCGAACCACGTACATGCCAATGTCACACTTGTATGGCAAAAGCTACCATGGCCCTATTACGGATCTTGTTTTGTCTTTGAGAAAAGAGATTCATCCCCTCCCGTACCACCAGATTAATTGGAATAAACAACGACATAACTGTTGCAAGGTTCGTATATATATATAAAACACGTACGTACATGAATAAGAAAATATTATTACTATTAGTCTTGAGATGAGTGGCCGCCGGCGGACCTAAATTTTTGCCAAGCAGGTGCACCTTTAAGGTGGATCAAAGGCCCGCAAAGTCGTCGGATTTGTTTTTAGCGGAATTAATCCTCCTTTTCGAGGGATTTTTTTTTGTTGATTTCAAGAGATTTTTTAAGATTTCGAAAGATTTTTTTGGTTTTTTGGTTGTTTTTTCTAATATTCTGAAACATCCCTGAAAGTTTATCTTTCATATCCCACAAGAACCTTCATAGGGTCCGCCCCCTGCTTGATATGATAGTTATTTCTTTTTAAGTGATCAACAAACGGATTTACCGATCACACTAAAACAAAATGGGCTAGCTTTTCAGGACGTCTAGATGACCTAATGTAGTATTTAATAAGAGTTAAGTTTATAAAACCAACAATTTTATGTCTTGTTAATGACATTACAATAAGTTGTTAGTACAAAGTTAAGCGATGGACAATCTAACATGGATACAAGAGATAAATTGTCTGTTGTTCGTTTTTTTTAAACTCTTAATGACTCTTAAGTCTGAATCATTCGGATCTTTTTACATTTAGACAGTTTGTTTTTTTCCAGTTTTCAGAAACATCTTAACTCTTAAATACGTCTGAACTAAGTGGTGACCTAGCTTCTTAAAACCTCTTATCCCCACATCAGTTCATATGCTCTCCTTTCTCTCACACTACAAAACAGATGCTAATCACTGACGGACAAATCCGTCGGTGATCCGTCGGTAAAAGTGAAATCCGTCGGTGATTCATCGGTAAATGGACGTCGGTATAGATGTGGTCGGCGTTCAGATTACCGACGGATCACCGACGACTTACTTTTCTGACGGATCGCCGACGGTCACCGACGGCGTGGGTTATTTCCGACGGATCACCGACGGCCTCCATTTACCTACGGATTACCGACGGATTTAGCGATGGATATAGTCCGTCGGAAATGGGTGGTCGGTGATAAGCCATTTTCTAGTAGTGTCGAGACGCCTCCGGACATTATAGAAATATATAGTTTTGTTGATTCATATTTCAGACTTCAGCACCACCTCTTATTAATCAGAAGTAAAATAACACTTCAGACCTCTTGAAAAACAAACGGCACCTTATTAATGTTTTTTATATGACACTTTTAAAAAGTATATCCTATTAGCTTTTTTATAGAACATTTTTGGAAAATGTCCTATAAAAAGACTAATAACACGATTTATTTTTGTGTTATATTAGATTGTCCAATTGTCTAATTAAGTTCGTCCTAACAACTTATTAAAAACGCATATATTAGAAGTTTGTCCTAAAACTTAAATGACATGTTAAGCACTCTATTAGGACGGTAGGATGCCTTAAAAAAAAAAGACTTGAAGTCATCACATAAAACTTATTACTAGAATCAAATGAAGCTGCATTAAGAGATGGAGTGTTTAATTAATTATGTGCATGCATATATATATATATGCAGGAGGATCTGTACTACCCTCATTCATTCATACAAGATCTTTTATGGGACAGCCTTCATCATTTTAGTGAGCCTGTTATCAGAAAATGGCCATTCAATAAGCTAAGAGAAAGGGGTCTCAAAAGGGTCGTTGATCTAATGCGTTATGGAGCCGAGGAAGGACGTTATATAGCCATGGGCTGCGTCGACAAGGTCACCTATATATATAGCATTTATATATATATATATATATATAGGTTGAATCTAGCCGATGTAAGAATCCAAGGGTCTAATTAAATTAATTAATTAGTTTGTGTTGGTTTTTGTTGCATTCATACAGGCTTTACAAATGATGAGTTTCTACGCGGAGGATCCAAATGGGATCGACTTCAAACGACACCTTGCTAGAGTCCCCGATTACTTGTGGGTGGCGGAGGATGGTATGAAGATGCAAAGTTTTGGCAGTCAGTTATGGGATTGCACTCTTGTAACTCAAGCAATTATCACAACTAATATGGTCGACGAGTATGGAGATTCACTAAAAAAAGCTCACTTTTACTTGAAACAATCACAGGTATCTATACATATATACAGGTTTGATGGACCGTGTCTAGCTAATATACGTTACATCACTTGTTTTTTCTACACATACGAATTATGTTGAGTTTGGCCACTTGCTAACGAGAAAAGAAGAAAAACATGTATTCCGTCGCTATGACGGATTCTAACGTCCGTAAATTAGCGACGGAATAATACATATTTTTCTATTTAAAAAATAATTAAAAATGAAAATCAACGTATCCATCGCTAATCTGTCACTAATTAGCGACGGACACGTGAATTTTCATTTTTAATTATTTTATAAATAGAAAAATATGTATTATTCCGTCATTAATTAGCGACATAAATTGTTATGTCGCTAATCCGTCGCTATCAATGACGGATTAGTGGCAGACACTTTTCATAGTTGTTCCATGGCTAATCAGTCTACTAGCTAGCGACGGAATATTCTGTCTTCCGTCACTAATACCTATTTTTCTAGTAGTGTAACTACCCTATCATTCGTTTTTTTCTTAACGATGAATGAATATGTAGATAAAAGAGAACCCGAAAGGTGATTTCACCAAAATGTGTCGCCAATTTACGAAGGGGGCATGGACTTTCTCTGATCAAGATCACGGTTGGGTCGTCTCAGATTGCACTGCTGAAGCTTTGAAGGTGAAATAATGAATCCTAGCTAGCTAGGTTTTCTTTTAATTTCAATTCTTTAAATTTGTAAGCATATATACAAAACTAAAATAGTACATCTTTCTTATCAAGTGTTTATTAGCATTGTCACAAATGCCACAAGACATTGCTGGAGAAAAGGCTGAAGTTGATCGTTTATATGATGCCATCAATGTCCTCCTTTACCTACAAGTACATATTCTATCAACTTCCTTATTGTTACTTCTAATATATATATATAGAGAGACGGGTTCAAACGAGAACAATACCTATTTAAAAGAACACGAGAACTAACAAAATCATTAGTGATTTTACATTAACACACGAGAAAGAGACTTTGATTGCGGCTTCAGGTGCACGTGACTTTTTTGCCCGTTAATGTAAAATCACTAATGATTTTGTTAGTTCTCGTGTTCTTTTAAATAGTTATTGTTCTTGTTTGATCCTCCTCTCTCTCTCTCTCTCTCTCTCTCTCTCTCTCTCTCTCTATATATATATATATATATATATATATATATATAATTAGGGGTGTTCATCCGCACCGCCCACACCGCACCGCAAAACGCGATTTAAAACTTTCGCGGTGCGGTTTGCGGTTTGCATTTTTACCAAACCGTACTATACGGTGCGGTTTGCGGTTTTGAGTTATCAAACCGCGGTTCAAACACACCGCACCACATATTTTGTATATTTTAATTTTTTTAATTTAATATATAACATATATATATATATATAGAATAATTAGTATTTTATTATTTATAACTTTATGTAACATTTTTGGACTTGAATAAACAATTGGCCAATTGGGAGTCGGTGCTTAAGGATCGAGATGAAAGAAAAAGTTGGACACGTCACAACTCACACGTCTAATTTAGTTTGAAGTTTGTTTTTTTTTACTTTTTAAACTATTTTTAATTATACAATATATATTTGGAAATCGGATGTATTTTTATTTTTTTCGACTACGATTACTTTATCGTTGATTTTATAATATATTTTTAAACTTATAATTTTATTGTTGATTTTATTTAGGTTTCGTGCGGTTTGAGGTTTATCCGGTGCGATTTGCGGTTTAGGAAAATGTTCAAACCGCATATGCGGTGCGGTTTGGCCTCAAACCGCACCAAACCACACCGCAAACACCCCTATATAATATATATATATATATATATATATATATATAGGCCGATAATCAAATGAAAACCAAAAATATGTTACAAACCCTTGAGAACCGATATAAAAATATTTTTTTACATGATTTTTTTTTCATCAAAACCCATGATTTAAGATATTGTTTCATATATGTTTTTGTTCACTTTGTGAAAAGATTACACGTAAAAAATAAAATTTGATTCACCTAGTGAAATGAAAAATATAGGTAAAAAATATTCATGTGGTGAAACAAATACATGTAAAACTATCATATTATGAAACAAATATATGGGAAGAAATATATTAAATCCAAGCATTTGGTGAAAATATATCATGTGAAAAAATATTTTTTTATTGGTTCTCACATGTTTGTAACATATTTGTGGTTTTCATTTGATTTAGCCCCTATATATATATATGTATATATATATATTATGGGGTTTAGGGTGGTTACTGAAGGTGGCAATTCTTACTTTATTTTTGTTGTGTATGTGCTGAACCAGAGTCCTAAAAGTGGAGGTTTTGCAATTTGGGAGCCACCGGTTCCAAAACCATATTTAGAGGTACACTTTCTATATTTTCCAAGTGTAATAATATATAGGTCTTAGGTTTATAGAACAAAACAATTATACGTCCTATATAAAAGTGTTAATATAAACTTATAATTCTCTCAAAAGTGTATAATACACTTTATTTTAAAAGTGTCCTAAATTTTTTGTCAAGATATAAAAAAAACATCATATAATTAAACTACTACTTTTACATAGGAGACACAATTGTTTGTTCATATAAACTTATATCTTATATAATGCAGTATCAAACTTGGTTCTTGTGTTTCAGAAATTGAATCCTTCGGAACTTTTTGCAGACATTGTGGTCGAGAAAGAGTAAGTCGTTTTCATGCTATTTAGGATTTAAGTTTACACTTTTTAGGCATATAATGTATGAGAATATGTAGAATCCTATCCAATTACTCTCTAGAAGAACTTTTGAAGAGAGAAAGGAGTTCGAACATATCTATACTATATTATAAATCATTTTAAAAAAAAAACTCTTAAAAACAATTGTTAAAGCTTAATGTACCGCTATTTAATGTTAATTATTTAAAATCTCTTAAAAACAATCATTAAAGATTTATTTACTACATTTAATGTTATTTATTAACTTTCAATTATTATCTCTAACCACTTCAACTCCCTAAAATCAGTCTCCGCATAATTAAATAAAGAATAAAAATCAATTTTTAAATATAACAAATCTAAAATATAATTAAGAAAATGTAACAGAATATTTTAATGTTTATTTTGTAAAAAAAAATATAATTAAATCTAAAATAAATTACATTATTATTAAACTATCGAAGAAAACTTTTAAAACAAACTTTTATATATTAAGTATTGTTTATTGATACTCATTACTTAAAATTCAAGATTACAAGTAATGATGCATGAGTACAAGTTATTAAAGTTATATGTTTGAATTCATAACTAACTGATAAACATAATCAAAACAAGATAAACATCTCAATTTAAATATAAAAAATTTAAAATATATAAGATAATCATTGAATTGTAACAAAATACTTAATTTTTTTTATATAAAAAACATTATGTTATTAAGCATAAACCATAATTACTCTCTTAAAACCATCCACAATCGTATTGTAAATCGACAAAAAACAAAAAATAAAAAAAACTATGTATCTTGTTGCATTGCGCGAGTACGCATCTAATATATATATATATATATATATATATATATATATATATATATATTGAAGCAGAAAAGTCCAATTCTAACCGATATGGGACTCCAACATAATTTCTTTTTTATGATTTTAGGCATGTTGAATGTACGGGGTCTATAATTCAAGCGTTGCATGCATTCAAACATCTACATCCAGCGCACCGCGAGAAAGAAATACAAGTTGCCATTGAGAAAGGCATACAGTTTTTGGAAAACAAACAAAAGGACGATGGGTCATGGTATGGTTACTGGGGCATATGTTTTCTCTATGGCACGTTCTTCGTGCTACAAGGATTGGTATCGTGTGGGAAAACATACGAAAATAGTGAAGCAATTCGGAGAGCTGTTCAATTTTTCCTCTCGACACGAAACTCAGAAGGTGGTTGGGGAGAGAGCTTCGAGTCATGCCCAAAAGAGGTGAGTGATTCACTCTGATCACTACAACAAACTCAGCTTTTTAATTAGGATGTCTAATTATCCTTAATATTTTAAGTTTTAGGACCAACAACTGAGCCTCCAATACAATTGCATGACAATAAGTTTTTAGTTAGAAGTTAGGTAACATAACAGGTTCTATCGATGAAGTTGGACAATTTAATAGGACACAAAAAATAAATCGTCTTATTAGTTTTTTTATAGAATAAATTTGAAAAATGTGTTATAAAAAAAGATGATTTACAATTTTGAAACATGTTATAAAAAGGCTATGACGATTTATTTTGTGTATATTGTTCAACTTCGTCGATAAAACTTGTTACACCGCCTAATTTCATACTCATAACGTATTTTGTACAAGAGTTGATTAAAGTTGTTGGTTTTATAAATATAAGTCTAAAAAAAAACTCTGTTATGTAAAAGAATGGCTAGGCATTAAAAAACTGATCTTGTTATAGTGTCTGATACCATGAGAATCTCCATTCATTTACTTAAAAACACACACATACACATGTTATTCATAGGTCCAAGAGAGGCAAGCAATTCACTCTATTTACTAGCAAGTCTCAAATGATTCACATAAAATCACAAATTTTATGTACTACAAAATAAACTGGCTTCACCGACATATTTTTCTCACGGATTTTTTCGTCAGTGATGGATTTGTATCGGATCGTCGACGGATTGGCCATCACTGACGGATTTTTCTGTCAGTGACTCAAAATTGAGTCACTATGCTGGTAATCACGGTAATCGGCCACACTTTCTCCACCGATAAGTTCCGCTAGCGATGACCTTTTCCGGCGAATTATTGACGGATTTTTCTGCCAGTGAAACTTTTTAGTTTTTTAGATATACATTTCTTAATTTAATTATAATGTGATATTTTTGGATCAAACCAGAAATTCATACCTTTGGAGGGGAATCGAACAAATTTGGTGCAAACTTCATGGGCCATGCTCGGTCTTCTCTATTGTGGACAGGTTCGAAACTTCTATATGGCTTTAAGTTGAGGAGTATTTATGTCATTACAAAAAAGTTGGGTTTATAGAATGCCAAAGATGACCAAGTGTCATAATAGACTGTATTATAAAATTTAAGTCTATAGAACCGAATAATAAAGCTTATATCTAAAAGTGTTACCGTAAGTTTAATGGACGATTTTGGACGGCTTAACAAGGTTTTAAGACATTTTTAAATTAAAGTATCATATTAGGTATTTTACATGATACTTTTGAGAAATGTCTTGTAAACACATCTTTTACACGACACTTGTTTTTATAGGATACTTTTTCAAAAGTGTCTTATAAATTAGCTAATATAAAACTTTATTTTGAAAATGTTTTTAAAAAGATGTACATAATCTCTTATAATTAAACTTATTGTAACACTTTTAGATAAGACGTTTTGTTGTTTGATCATTTAATTAACTTTTATATATAAATTAAAGCAATCTATTAAGACATTTAAACATTTTTAGTATACTACAAAACCCAAACTTTCTATAGTGATTAGAAAGATGACAGAGATGCATTTCCTAATAAAACCCTTGTGTTATTGTAAGGCTGAAAGGGATCCAACACCATTACACAAGGCAGCAAAACTGCTCATCAATGGACAATTGGATAATGGAGATTTTCCTCAACAGGTATATATACACTACAAAACAAATAACTTTTACTCATAAAATTCATCTAGAGAAATTTCCTTTAGTGATTACCGACAGATCACCCACAAAATACCAATGGCTCCGGTAGAATAAGATGTTTTTCAAGAAGATAACTATGGATAATCTGTTATTGATTTGAGTTTCTCATCAACAATTTACCCACCAATTTTTTTGTGATGAAATCATCTCTTTAGCGACGAATTTCCCAGGGAAAATTCTGTAGGTAAAAGTCTTTCATCTAGTACTTTTTTGCGAAAACTCTTACTGTTCTAGATCTTTATATGTAACCTCTTTCACATGAATACAAAGATAGATTTGTGAGCTTCTTATTGTTCAAAGTTCTGTGCTACCAATAATAACTTCCGCCATGATTTTAAGTTGAAATAGAAGTTGTTTGACCAACCATCTACTTTGTGCCATGGGTCGTTACGTACTATATGCATAACTTATTGTTCTACATTTCTATATGTATAACTTAAGACTAAATTATCTGTTAAATTTGCAGGAAATAACGGGATCGTATATGAAAAATTGCATGCTACATTATCCGGAGTATAGGAACATTTTTCCGTTATGGGCACTCGGAGAATACCGAAAGCGTGTTTGGTTGCCAAAACAAGAACCCATCTAAACTTCATTCTGTAGAATTAATAAAAGCAGTGATCTGCTAGCTCTATTATGAGGGCTGCATATATATAGATGCTGATGAAACAAGTATAAGAAGGCATCTTGGTTTCATTTTTCTATGTCACTAATCATGAAATATATATATGAATGGTTTGTTTCAAGTATTATCTTATATATAGAGAGAGGCGTCTTCTTTCATTAATGGTCTGATCACTACAAATTCTATTAACCAGGGTATTTTCGTCTTTTTTCATATATTGATATCACATTCCTTAATAATTTCTAGGGGTGTTCGTAAAGAAATTCAGAGTAATTTTGGTCTGTATATCATATACATTATACAAAACAATTACAAGCAGCAACTTAAATAAGCAAAACAAACAAAGGAAACACAATATCCTAGGAGCTAATTATGGACAACCATAAAAGGGAATGGGATTGGTAAAACAGGAGAGTAAATCAAGCAATTCTATACTCCCCCTCAAGGTGGAGCATGAAGATTTCGCATGCCCAGCTTGACAAGTAAGAATTCGAGTTGTTTTGATCCCAATGCCTTGGTGAGAAGGTCGGCTATCTGCATTTTAGTATCAACATGAAATGGTTAAATTTCTTGTGACTCGACACGTTCGTTGACAAAGTAACAATCCATCTTGACGTGCTTTGTCCGTTCATGGAAAACGGGATTATTTGCGATGTGTCGGGCCGCGTGGTTGTCACAGTACAGAGTTGTAGGTTCGTTTTGTTCTGCTTCAAGGTTCTTAGGAGCCATCGCATCCATAGAATTTCACTAGTGGTAGTTGCCATAGCCCGGTATTCCGCTTCGACCGAAGATCGGGAAACAACAGATTGTTTCTTGGATTTCCAAGAGACAGGAGCTTCCCCAAGAGTAAGAGATATCCAGTTCGAGACCTTCTTGTGGTGGAACACCCTAGCCAATCGGCGTCGCAATATGTGACTAAATTTGTTCCCCCATCTTTAGGAAAGAAAATGCCTTGTCCCGGTGTGGCCTTTAGGTATCGAAGGATTCTCATAGCAGCATCCCAATGTCCTTGTCTTGGATCGGAGACAAATTGGCTCAAGATATTTACTGAGTATGCGAGATCCGGTCTAGTAGGTTGAAGATATAGTAGCCTCCTAATGAGCCTTCTGTATTTTCTTGCATCCACACGAGTGTCTCCATTATCCTTTTCAAAATTTTGATTCGGTTCCATAGGAAAGGAGCACGGTCTACACCCTAACATTCCACTATCTTCCAAAATGTCAAGGGTGTATTTTCGTTGACTTAGAACCAACCCTTCCTTTGTTCGTGCAACTTCGATCCCAAGAAAATATTTTAGAGGGCCAAGATCCTTGATACTAATTTTTTTATCAAGATAGTCCTTTGTTTCTTGTATTTTATCTTGGTCATTCCCTACTATTATGACATCGTCAACGTATATGAGAGCAGCAACAAATACATCTCCTCTTTTGTAGATGAAAAGCGAGTGATCTGCGTAAGACTGCTTGAATCTGAGATCGAGCAAAGCCGATGTAAACTTTTGGTACCAGTTTCTCGAGGCCTGCTTTAAATCGTATAGCGACTTCCTCAACCTATATACCTTCGTGTTAAGTCTAAATATTGTATCCAAGATTTAATATGGAAAGTCAAAGTTGTAAAAGTCAACATAGTCAAAGTCTTGTAATTGTCAAAGCTTGTATTAGTTTTACTTAGCCTTTAAGTCTTATTTAGTTGGTAGTATAAATAGGTTTTCTCCCTTGTAATCATGTAACTACGAAGAACCAGATTTGTGAGACTTATGATTTGGAATTCAAGATCTACTTTCTCTCTCTAGTTTCTCTCTCTAGTTCTTGATCTAAATTGTAATATTCTTGAGTAATTGCTTGATAAATTGGGATTTCATGATTAACAATTGGTATCAGAGCTGAACCAAACTTTTCAGGAAAGATTTGATCATGATTTGAATTGAAATCTGTGTGTTTTTGGATCGAAAATTTGAGTGTTTCGAAAGTTTTTCAAGAAAACGAGTTTGTTACTGTTTCATACGAATTCTATGTGAAAAATCGTTTTTAGTTAAAGAATATGGATTCTTTGAGTTCAATTTATGTTTAGGATCGATTCTTGTTTGAATTATATCTTGTAAATTGATCAATTTCAATTTCTGATTTTTTGAAGTTTTCTTGAAAATGAGTTCGAACTCTGTTCGTGTTCGAATTCGTGTGATTTGATGTTTTAATCGAAAATTGGTTGTATTTGTGTGTTTAGAACTGTTTTTCGATGATGCTGATAAGTTCTTGAGATCAAATGTGCAGGTTTCAATCGATCTGAGAAAGAATCTGTCAAGAACACGCTTTGCGCAACTTTCATACGGTTTGCGCAAGATTCATCGAAGGTTTGCGCAAGATCATCTGATTTGCGCAAGATTCATCAAGACCAATACGCAAAGCTTACTTTGCGTATCACTCAGGATCTGAGAAACTCATTTTGCGCATCAAGACCAATACGCAAAGCTTACTTTGCGTATCACACGGGGCCCGAGAAACTTACTTTTGCGCATCCTTCAGCGTACGAAAACCTTCCTTTGCGCATCAAGGCTGATCCGAAAACCTTCCTTTGCGCATCAAGGCTGACTCGCAAACCATTCTTTGCGCATCTAGTTGGATCCGAAAACCTACTTTGCGCATCTCGTAGCGAGACCCCCGTGCTAAGTCTGCGGAGGGGGACATTGTTCTAATTGTGATCAAATATTTTCTGATTTACAGTTTGGGAACGATCATTTGTTTTATCAAGCTGATTACTCTTTCAAAATGTCAATTTTGTATAAATCTGAGATATCTGTTATTGAAGCTGAACGAAATGATCTGAAAATAAAAAATTCAGAATATCTCAGAAGGATTCAGGAGTTGCAACTTAAATTGTTCAATTGTGTTAAAACTCCTGAATGTATACAGTGTACTAATAATCTTTCTAAATTTTCAGATATCATCTATGAGAAGGAAAAAGAGATAAAAGAGAAAGAAAGAGAAATTATAACTCTACAAAGCCAACTGAAGCCAACTAAACAGAAATCACCTGAGCTACAAGCAGAATTAGTTGAGCTTCAAAACAAGTTGAAGGCTTTCAAAGAGAAGATGAAGGGATTGGAATATGAGAATGCTGAACTTAAAAAGAGCATATCTGACTTGGATCAACAGCTTGCTGAAAATAAAGCTGATTTTGAAAAAGAAAAGAAAAGTTTTTCAAAGAAATTCTCAGATTTCTCAAAGAAGTGTTATGAAGAAAAGAAGTCAGTGGAGCTTAAATGCATTAAGCTTTCTCAACAAATCTCCGATTTTGAGAAAGTACTGATTTTGGAAAGAGAGAAATTTGTTCAAGAAAAGAAGGCCATAGAACAAAAGAATGTAGGATTCTTTAAAGAATTATTCGGTCAGAGAAATGATTCAGAAAAAGGATTTGAAGAAGAAAGATCCATCTTTGAGTCTGAAATCAAAAGGATAACTTCCAAGTTGTCTGAACTGTCTGCTTCTGCGCTGAAAGAGCAAAGGACGAAGTCTGAGTTCTCAAAGAAGATTGACCAACTTGTGAAAGAAAGATACATCTTTGCATCAAAGATCAAAGAACTTGAAAAGTCTGCCTTAAGTTCAAATCAGAAATCTGTCTCTTCACAAAGGTCAATTAAATCCTTTAATCAGATTCGTCGATCTAACATCTTCTTTGATGAATATATAGATGGTTCAGATACATATCCAAGGAGAAGAAGTTACAAGAAAGAGAAACTGGTCTGGATGAAGAAATCTGTCAAAGATGACAATAAAGATGAGCTGAAAGAGAAGACATCAAGTGTACATATTCATAAAGCCAAGAAGAACAAAGAGCATAAAGATAAACCTGACTTTAAATACTCAAAAGACCAATTACTCAGGTTTTCAGGTAATAAATTTTATTGTTCTTATTGCTGTACACTTGATCACATCCACAAAACCAGTGATCATTTCTGGTATGGTTCTTACTCTGTATCCCCCACACGAACTGCAACTAACATTTTTGGACCCAAATACCAGTGGGTACCAAAGAAGAAATCTGATTCTTTGTTGCAGGCACCTCACGTCAAGGGGGAGTAAGAAAGATTATGGCTCTTGAATAACACAGTTCAAGACCCGCACCTCAATGTCAAGAATATGGCTTCTAAGTAACTCAGCTTAGGACCCGGACTTCAAAGGATTAAAGCCCTCTACTCCCGTGATATCATAAGAGATCGTATTCCAACACTCAAATGAGGACATCAACCTTCAAGGGGGAGTACACTCTTTCTGCAATAGAGAGATATGATGGACTACATTCCAGAAGGAATTGTGGATCTCTATCCTAGACTTTTCATTGATAGATTTTCCTGATATGATGGACCGCATTCCAGAAGGAGTTGTGGATATCTATCTTGTTTTAGTTGATATATCTACTAATGCATAAATTATAGGGGGAGTACAGGTGATGGCTTCTGATCACATTACAGATCAGGACCCATTTTTCAATGATCAGAAAAGGATATTCTGCTAATATCCAGGGGGAACTTCAAAGATATAAATCATTTAATCATGATTTGAGGGGGAGTTGAAAAGGTAAATATTTCTGGTCCTAGATCTCTGATTGTTTGTAAGAAGAACAACTTTCAAGCATGAAAAACGCTTTCTTAAATGTTCAAACCACTTCTCTATTCTCAAACGATTTCATGAATTTAGAAGTGTGCTTTTAAATGTTTTTCAAATATTGAGCCTTAATGTTTAACTGACCGAGTGTTTCCAAAGATCAATACTTGTGTATTATCTTGTCCATATACTGTCAAGTATTCACACACACCGGTTCAGTATTTCATTTGAATTTGTTATTACCATGTCTCATATCGAACATATTTTTCCGATGGTAATACCCCCGTTTGAATTTCAAAGTTGTTGAGCATCATTCATCTTTTCATATTCGTGCTTTCATTGATAAATTGTTTATATTTGTTCATATAAACAAATTTCCATTTCTTTGATACCCTAGCTATTTCATTTGATCTGATTTTAATCATTGTTAGATTCTAAAAAAATTTCTATTCTTTCTTGATTATTCATTCATATAAAGTTTTGAGAAATCTTAAATGTTTAAAATTGCTCAAATTTCATTTCTGATTTTTGATGAGCTTACATACACTGACATATGATTTCTTGTGCTTAATATCAAGAAAATCATTGACCAGCATGTACTTTTAGGAACATGGGATTCAGTGTGAGTGCTTAATAGATCTTCCATGGATTCACGATAACCAGTGTTTCCTACCCCGGAAGAAATCCTTTGAGTGTTTGAGGGAAGAGGGGTCTAAAAGAATTGAGGGTGGGAGTGATTTGAGGTAAAATGGAAATGAGAGATTGGTTAGATGTAAGCTTATATGTTTAAAAGATAGAGGGTGTGAGAACAGAGTTAAAAGAATATCAGAACTCTGCACCAAACATCTTTCTGAGTCGGGCAACCACAATACTGATTGGTTCACATTTCTTTGGTGACCATCATTGAAATAGGCAAATAGCCCATGCCATCTCTTGCATTAACCCCACCAGCTACTCATTCTTTTCTTAAAAAGAGAATGTTTCACATTTTCTGGGGAAGCAACACATAATCTATTGGTTCTTCTCTTGGAAGATACTGATATTGAAAAAGAAGAAAAGTTGCCCCACCTTCGACCCTTTCTCATGCACATTGAGTCCATGTAAAATCATTGCTGTCTCAGTGATTTACATAATTCGAGCCTTATGAAACATAATCATTGTGCTAATTCTTTCAAAACACAAGCACGAGCACACATAAAATTTGTTTTTCTGTCAGAACATTCATAGATAAACCTTGTGTTTTTCAATGATTGAATGGAAGACCTGGGGAGTCAACATCAAACCAACTCCTTAAATTGTACATTCGTTGTACACAGTGACTTTGTGTTACTGACAGGCATTCCTAACTGTTTCATTTGTTGATTCAGGGTTACCACGTTCATTATGTCTGAATTTGAAAAGATTCGGATATATATATCTTTCATGGATTAACGGCTCTCAGATCAAAGCGCGACATCTGTCAAAGGGGAGATTGTTAGTTGATCACAAAAGGGGAAAATCAAATTCTGAGCTGAAATTGATGAAGTTTTGATGATCATGATGCTCTCATCATCAAAAGGGGGAGAATTATAAAGATTCAATTTCAAAGTTCAAGTCAGAAATTCAAAATGCTTCCGCTGATTCAAAGTGAAAAGTTTCTGTAAAGAAAATTCAAAGATTCAAGAAAGTTTGTTTTTCCAAAGATGGTTTAGAGATCAAAGTGATGAAGATACAAAGAAGTTTGAAGATACAAAGAAGTTTGTTTTTCCAAAGAAAGTCTCTTCAAAGAAGTTTTCAAACGTTTCAAGAATTATGTTTCTCGTTCAAGGCTTGTTGACTTTCAAAGCTTCAAAGAGAAAAAGACTTTCCAAAGATTCTTCAAAGGCTGAAAGACTGAAGACTGTGAAAGCGTCAAAGTTCAAAGATAAAGAGACAAAAGTTGAAGAATCAAGAGCTGAAGATCTGTATCAAACTTTTATTAAATCCTGAATACAAAGGGGGAGATTGTTAAGTCTAAATATTGTATCCAAGATTTAATATGGAAAGTCAAAGTTGTAAAAGTCAACATAGTCAAAGTCTTGTAATTGTCAAAGCTTGTATTAGTTTTACTTAGCCTTTAAGTCTTGTTTAGTTGGTAGTATAAATAGGTTTTCTCCCTTGTAATCATGTAACTACGAAGAACCAGATTTGTGAGACTTATGATTTGGAATTCAAGATCTACTTTCTCTCTCTAGTTCTTGATCTAAATTGTAATATTCTTGAGTAATTGCTTGATAAATTGGGATTTTATGATTAACACTTCGTTCCTCCCCCTTTGTCATAACCGTGTGGAATCCACATATATATCTCCTCGTTCAGGTCTCCGTGCAAGAATGCATTATTTACATCTAGTTGGTGAATAATCCATTCCTTCTTGACGGCAATGGCGAGTAAGCGTCTAACCGTGACCAACTTGGCCACCAGTGCAAACGTGTCATGGTAGTCAACACCTTCCATTTGCGTATAGCCCTTGGCAACGAGCCTTGCCTTATATCTTTCTATTTCGCCATTCGGTTTATACTTTATTTTATAGACCCATTTTGAATCTATCGGTCGTTTCCCATCGGGTAAGTCTTCTATGGTCCAAGTTCCACTCTCTTCAAGCGCCTTTATCTCTCTTTGCATGGCATCTCTCCACTCTTGATTCTACACAGCTTGTTCAAAATCTTTTGGCTCATCATTGGAAGTGATGGCAGTTAAAAAGGCTTTGTGTGAGTTAGAGAATTTATCATAGGAAACAAAATTAGCAATGGGACATACCGTTGAGGATTGTTGACCGGAGTTGGGTTGTGTATGGTCTATAGACAGGGGAAGTCGGACTTCATAATTGTTGAGATGCATTGGTCTTGTCTTGTTTCGTTTTTCTCTGATTGGTTCATCATTTTCATTTTGGGACTCGATGCCTTCATTCCCATTTTGTGCTGAGTCTCCTGACCCATCATTGGGTCCAATCCCTTCCAAGGAATGTGGGCTTTAGAGGTTTATTTCTTGATTATTTGGGTTGTTAAAAACCAACTCATCTACCTCTATTTGTTCAAGGTTGCCGAGATGATTGGTTAAGTCATTTGGTCCAAAATCTTCGTCCTTGCCCTGCTCTTCATTTACTTCAATGGGCTTTGTAACACCCCGATTTCGAAAAGTATCGTTTCAAGTTAATACAGAAATCGGTAATTTTAAGGGAAAAATAAGATATGAGATTTTGTGCTTGAATCTTAGATTTTATAGTCTTGTTGGATGAAGAATTCGAATACGAGTCCAACGGTTCTTTCCAGAGCAAAATCGGAGTTAAAACGAAGAAGTTATGGCCAAAACAGTGATCGGGGAAGAAATCAAGCGGGTAGTGTCTAATGCGACTTTGGGGCGACTTTACCCGCATGGAACCCGCATTTGCGGCTGTCAGCTCTAAAAAGTACGATTTTTGGGGGTTTTCTTCATATTCTTCACCCCAATACTTCTCCTAAACCCTTTTCTCTCATTTTGGTGATCTTTGGGAGCTTAGGGTCCGATTCTTAGGCTTTGGAGGAGCATTCTTGGTGGATGCAAGGGTTTAAGGGCAAGGCACTCTTCTTCTTCACTTCACCATTGTCATCTTCAACCTCAAGCTTCATTTTTGGTTTTTATAGGTTTTCACCAAAACCTAAATGGTAAGTTTACATTCTCCATTTCTAAACCTTATTAGGTGATATAAATGCTCCATCGATGGTTTCCTAGTTTTTGATTACTTCAATTTCGGTTTGTAAGATTTTGTAAGATTTGGGTTAAAAATAGGGTTTTGACCAAAATGAAGGTTTTGATGTAAAGTGTTTGGGGATCGATTCTATATGTTTTTAGATGTATATTTATGGTGGAAAATTTATGTGTCTAGGTTTATGGAAGTTTTGACCTTGAGGATTCAAGTTTCTTCAAAGGAGCTCAAAGTGGGATAAAATATAGATTTAGCCTAAATCTAGCAAGGTGAGTTCAAGTTGGTTTGTGAAAACGGTGTACATGCCAAAATGTTCATTTTAAAGTGTTTTGTGTTTTACATGAATTTGTTAACTGCTGATCACCTGATAAGTTTTGGGTACTTTGAAATGTTTAATTTTATAAACATGGTGAAACACTCATTTTGGAGATTTTTGGGCATTTTGATAAATGAGTCATAAATGGGTGTGTTTGGTAATTTATTGCATAAATAAGGTTATTGGGTTAAAAGGGCATTTTAGAGTTTTTGGGTAAAAGGTTTAATTTGGTGTTGTGGAACGTTTTGAAAGGATAAAGAATATAAATGTATTTGGAAAACCTTTTTGTCCCAACTTAAACTGTGTTGGAGTCCATTGAAGTATTTTGGAGCGTGTGATTTCAGAGTGTGGGTTGAGTACGTTTATTATTTGAAAAGCATTAATCATTGGTCAAAAAAAAGTTTTGAGTATTTTGGCTCGATGTCGTTCTAAAGGAGTCTTGAGGACACTTGTCCGGTTTTATATGGCTCAATGTAGAGCCCAGTTATGACGTACGTACTAATGCACTGTGTTGCGTATTGAGGTTGATTACAGGCTCGAGTGCTTTGGTCATTCATGAGTAGTCCGGTAAGGTTAGACTATGTTGCATTGGATCCATAGGCACGTAAGTTAGTCTGTTTGGGATGGTCAATTGGGTGCTGCGGGGTTGAACTCCGATACCCATGTTTTATGACCGGAAACTTTACAAGCAATCGCTAGGATGGTTAAGTCTGTTAGTGCTACCGGGGGAGTAGGCGCTAGGACCTCCGCCACTTGAAGTAATGCCTGGGAGGTAGTCTTTAAGTGTGTCGGGCCTTCGGGATGGAGTTCTTCGGAATGATCCATCAAGGTCAACTGACTTGGGGTGACACTTGTTAAAGGAGTCGTAGGGACACCGGGCTATGATGTCGGGAGGTGTCAAGCGATTAACGTTGCTTGGGTGGTATACTTTTGTGTTTCCTCCACTCTCAACGGATGCGGGTCTCCCCCGTTGTCGGCTATCAGTATTTCAAATAAAAGGATGTCTTGTTTTATCGTCATTGGTTCTTTATGGTCGACAATGAATGAGGTCCATAATATTGGACCTCCCTCCTCGTATATTAAGGTTTGAATTAATTATGTCAACCCCTTGTTTTGGTAGTTAGATTCCTTTCGTTTAAGGTCGTGTGAGTATCGGACCTAGTGTCCATGTTTTCGGACGTACGGTATATGTGGTTTTGATGATGAATCATGGGTCGAGTATTTTGCCCCACTTGTGTTTGGGTGTTTTGAGATATAACGTTTTATCCACGTTTCTTAATTGGGAGTCGTTTCATATTCATGTTTCGAGTTAGTTTAAGTTGCTGTTAAACCCATATATTAGTTGATAATCAATCACACAATACAATAAGAACAAGAGATGAATAGAAATCAAAACAATATGTCATAGATCTCTTGATAATCAGATGAATACGTGTGTGTGTTCTTGGTGTAAAACCAATACATTTGAGCGTGTAAAATCCTATTGAGCGACCTCCTCTTTTTTTTCTCCTAAATCTATAAACAAAAATACCTTTTATATGTAGGTCAACATGACCTAAGCAATACTAGATATCTGCTAAAACACCCCCTAAGGAATTAAACACTATTACAAAATAAACCCCTTTTACAATTTAATCTTGAATACAATTACTGGTCCAACAATCTCCCCCTTTGGATTCAAGATTAAAAAAATTTGCAATTGTCTCCGGGTCTTCACTTATCTTGAAAACTGTAGTAGAGATGACGTTAAAAGCTTCAAAGCCTGTAGCTTTACACAGTCTTCACAACTTTAAGGAAATAGATATCTTCCTCTTTCTTTAAAATGAAGTGTCCTTCTGACAATCATCTTCAGTTAGGCTTTTGGTAAATCAGATAGGTTCAAACACTTTGTTATCTTTGAATTCTTCAGCAGTCTTCAATCAATCTTAAGATTTCAAAAATTCTTGTATTCTCCCCCTTTTTATATTCTCCCCCTTTTTGATGAGTGGTGAGAATCAGCATCATCAAAACATTTCAAAATAATCTAGGAATTTTCTCTCCCAAATCAACAAATAAGCGCAAGCTTCATGTATAGATCCCTTTGTGGAAATAAGAGCAGTCTCCCCTAGATAGAGAGAGTGATTATTTCAATCTTTGCAGATTCAAATAAGTGATGAGTGGTAACCCTGAATCAACAAATGACTCAGTTCGAAGTGCCTGTCAGTAACACAGTTACTGAGTAACACAAAGTTACAATATGAGGAGCTGGTTTTGATGTAGGCTCCCCATGACTTCCATTCAATCATCGAATAACACATAGTTATCTATGAATGTTCTGACAAAAAACAGATTTTTGTGTGTTCGTGCATGTGTATGAAAAAAAAATAAGCACAAATGATTGCTTTTCAATGTAGGCTCAAAGTATGTAAACTTGTTGAGACAACAACAAATTATACAAGGACTCAATGTGCATGAGAAAGGGTCGAAGGTGGGGCAACTTTCCTTCTTTTTCAATATTAGTATCTTCCAAGTGAAGAACCAATAGCGTATGTGTTACGTCCCCAAAAAATGTGAAACATTCTCTTTTTGAGAAAAGAATGAGTAGCTAGTGGGGTTTTATGCAAGAGATGGCATGGGCTAGGTGCCTATTTCAATGATGGTCACCAAAGAGTGTGAACCAATCAGATAATGTGGCTGCCCGACTCAGAAAGAAGTTTGGTGCAGAGTCTGATATTCTTTTACTCTGTTCTCTCACCCTCTTTCTTTTAAGCATTTGAGCTCACGACTAACCCATCTCTCATTTTCATTTTACCTCTTCACACACCAACACTCAATCTTTTTACCCCTTTCCCCTTAATCACTCAGGGAATACTTCCTGGGTAGGAAACGCTGGTTAACGTGAATCCATGGAAGTTCAGTTAAGCTCACACATCAAATCCCATGTATTTTCCTAAAAGAAAATGTTGTTCAATAGTCTTTTGTACATGAAAGCACAAAGGATCACAGATATACATGAAGAATAAAGATTTGGAAAAGTCAAAGACATATGGTGTTTGGCAAAGCAATTCTCCCCTTCAAAACAAAAATGGTGGACAGTTAAGCTCCCCCTCAACGCAAAAACTTCTTTTAGAAGAAAATCATTGAAGTGCGGGTTCTAATCAGATGTGATTTAGAAGCCATAGTCCTTTGTCCTTGAAGAACGGGTCTTGAACTGAATTATTCAAGAGCCATTGTACATATTCTCCGGTGAGAATAGTATTTAATCTTTTCCTGAAAAATCAGAAAATATATCAGTAGAAATATAAAGCATATAAGCTCCCCCTTAATATCTGCATAATCCTTAATCATGAAACCGAGTTCTGAATTACTAGGATTAAAGTAAATTCAGAATTCAAACTCTTTGACATTGAAGTCCGAGTCCTAGACTGTATTGTCTAGAAGTTATCATTCTTGTCATTGAAGATCGAGTCCTAAGCTGTTGTACTTAGAAGTCAATGTTTGGACAATGAGGCAAGAGTCCTGATTTGTAGTAATCATAAGTCATTGTTCTTTCTCCCCCTTAACTTTGGGTGCCTGCAACACAAATTTAGCTTTTGGTACCCACTGAAATTTGGGTCCTAATGGGTTAGTTGCAGTTCTAGTGGGAGATATAAAATAAGAACCATACCAGTTATTCACATAATCTTTGATTACAAAATCATTTGAACCACAATAGGAACAACTAATTTTCTTTCGAGCTAACCTGATCAGTTGATTGACAGTGTAAACCAGATCATGTTTACTAAAAGTTTTACCTTTCGGAGCGTTGTTCCTTTTTGCATTGAATGTATGCAGAAATGATTTATCGGTCTTCTTCTCCTCTGAAGATCCTTTAACTCTCCAGACCCAATTTCCTCTATCTCTTTCATCGTCCCTTCTCCAGAACCTTTTCTTCCGAGACTTGTTCTTCTTGAAGTTACCTGAACCATCAACATCTTTGTCATAGAAAAGGTTAGAAGGACGAATTTGATCTTGATGTTTATAAGTATGATTATCAAATACATCAAACAAAGGATTATTAGAAACGTTAGTGAAAATTGAACTTGCTGCCAATTTGAATGAGCATTCGGATGCAGCTAGATCATCTCTTGGTGATTGAGCTATTGAGTCTGGCGTCTTGTGCTCAGTCAGCTTCACCTTGAATACGATCTCTTCAAGTTCCTTTATCTTTGACGACAAACCGTTTCTTTCCTTTGCAATCAGATCAAACTTCTTTTGCAATTCAGATTTCGTCTTCTTTTCCTTCAGAATGTTTGTTGACAACTCAGATAACTTTCTTGTCAGCTTAGCTATCCCAGTCTCTATGAAACACCCGTAAATTCATAAGGTAAGTATTTTGCCTCCCTTAGTACATTAATTGCGCTTATGTGAGAATACGTGTCTTTGTGCGCATCTTTATGATCATTATTATGTCGAAATGTCATATAATTGAATTACCTTTTTTTTAACCGTTAAAACCTCACACTCGTTATCGAATTTGGTTAAGTTTTGGGCTGTTTTGGGGTTGGCGCGAATGTGCCTGGCGATTGTGCCATTGGTACTATCGCCAAGGACGTACCGTAGGCTGGGGGATGCCAGCGATTGTGCCACGCGATTGTGCCTTGGCACTATCGCCGAAGGCACTATCACCGAATTGGTACCGTGAGCGGGGAAGGCCTCGCGATTGTGACTCGCGATAGGGCCCCCACTGGCCATCCGCCGGGAGTTTCGGGTTTAATACCGATATTTTACTAACAAATCTAATAAATCTAAGTGTAGTGCTTGGGTCTTGATCTTTTTTGGAAAGGGACTATCGCTGGGCACTATCGCCCGCGTGGTCCAGTCTGCTATTTTATAGAATTAATACCCTATTTCTCATCTTCACTTTACAAAAACGGGAGAACTCTTATTTGGGCGATTTTTGGGGGTTTCAAACACATACACTTTTATTGCTAGGGTTTTGGGTTGTTGAGGTGATTCCTTGTTCTTCAAACCTCAACCAAGTGCATTTATTGAAGATCCTTACCAAGCTACTCCTCTCCTTCATCAAGTCTCCTTTGGGCAACTTCTAGGGTTTCTATATTTTCTAGGTTTTGAACCAAAACCTAGATTGTGAGTTTATTAACCGTTGTTAAAACTAGATACACATCATATTCTTCTATTTGTTATTATTTATCTCTATATGTTCAAGTATTTGGGTTTTGATTATGAGGAAGGGTTGGAAATATGATTATGTGTGAAATGCCATGCTTTGCTCTAAAATGTACAAGTATCTATTTGGGGTTCTTCTCTTGAATACATATTATGTGTACTTTGATATGATGAATGTATACATGTTTCGGTATTGAGATGATTATTAGTTGAAATCCCTTTTTGGTGAAATATGTATATGTAATGATGAGCATGATTATCTTTTGAGTCTCATGATATACTTATGCGTTAGGATGGTAACATTGTACCCTTGGTTGGTATCGAAATGTATTGGTTGAATTATATCTCAAGACCTCCTATAAATTATGTTGGACGAACCAAGTCAGTAGACACTAGGAGGATGTAGTCTTGGGCGCCACTGTGATGGTATGTGCCTAGACCTTCGCCATTCGAGGAATTTCCTTTAGTGTAGTCCTCGGGTGTGCCGGGCCTTTAGGGTGTCTCTTGGTAGATGGCATCAAGGTATATCGACTCTTTGGGTGGAACTTGATTGGTGCTATGGGTCTCCCCTATTGACTCCACATATTTTTGAACTCTGGTTAACTGCTGATAAGAATTGTAACTGATCATGCATGCTTATTATTGTTCAACTCACTAGGCTTTTTGGCCTAACACTTGTTTGGTGTCGATGTGTATCTCAGATTCTAGCGGCGCCGGTCCTAAGAAGGTTTAGATGCTTTGGGGTGAGAGCTTGGGGATTTTGCACTTGGACGCTTTTTACTTTTGGAATTGAATCTCGAGTTTATAGATAACAACCCTTTTGTAATCTCTTTTCTAGATGTAGAAATTAGATTAGTTGGTTGTTAATCTATTGTCCATTTAAATTACAATTGTGATTAAACAGGTTTATACTATTTCCCCATTTTTGGGAGGCTCTTGCTTTGGCAATTCATATACCGTATGTCCATTTTTCGGATTTTGTTATCCCTATTTTTAGGGTGTTACAAGTTGGTATCAGAGATTTAGTTTAAGTGAACTAGGTATTGTTTTAGCATATCTAGACTTAAGCTTTAGACTTTATAGTTTCACTGTCCACTTGGGGTAGGAATCCTAGGTGGGGAGAGCGTTAGGATTACGGAATTACTTTAATTGAAAGTTGTGATGATGGTGACAAGAATTCTTGTGTATGATTCGTTCATAATTCCACTTAGCTACTGCTATTACGAATGTATTGTTACGTGAACATGCTTGACTTACTATTATTGTGATAATTGATGAAGGTATTAGTACGTACAAGGAATTCAACTCGTTTAGTCTTTTCTCAATCTATTTCTCGTACGTGTATGGCAGATTGAAATGGTAAACACTCGGAGTAGGATGCCGGGTACACTAGAGGGCCACGTGGAGGTGGAGTTTGCCGTAGACCGACCTCCTTTGGGCGTAACCACTGAGGGACCTCCCGGGCTCAATCTCTTGGGAGGAGGACCTGAACAGATTCCGCGCCGAAACCTCAACGCGTATAACGCCATCCTGGAGGAAGTGACCATGGAGACCCGGATTCGGGATAGCATAATATTGGCCATGAACTCCGCCATGGCCCAACAACAAGAGTTCTTCATGAAACTCTTAGAAGATCGAGACGCCAGCAATCGACAACCTGAGACAATGGCGGAAAACATTGTTGTGGGGTCGGGTGGACCAAACGTGGTATCCGTTGGAGACCCATCTGATGGAGGGAACAAGACGAAGACTATGGGGTGCACCTACAAGGCGTTTCTGGGGTGCCACCCTAAGGAGTTTGCGGATTCCGATAACCCGGTGGCTTGTATGTACTGGCTTAAGGAGGTGGAGATGGCCTTCGAGTCTAGTGAGTGTGATTCCTCTCAACGGGTCAAGTTTGTTTCCCAGCTACTTCGGGGAGAGACTTTGATTTGGTGGAATCTCACTCGATCAGTCCTCACTCCTGAAGTTCTGGCTAAGTTAACTTGGCCGGTGTTCAAAGAGAAGATTATGGACAAGTATTGTAGTGAGCGTTCGATAGACAAGTTGGAGTGGGAGTTCCGAGATCTGAAGAAGGGGAAGCTGTCTATTATTGGCTACTCCAAACTCTTTTTGGAGAAACTGAACTTGGTGGGACATCTGGTCCCCGATGAAAAGTCAAAGATTAAGGCCTATCATCAAGGGTTACCGGCCGAGATGCGAACGGCGGTAAGAAATGCTAAGTGTTCGACTTTACAAGAGGTTATCAAAGAGTCCTTGCTCATTGAGGACGACATCAATGCTGAAAGAGAAGAGAAGAGGCATGTTGGTGAGAAACGGAAGTGGGAAGGGCCATCTGGGCCCGTTCGTCAATCAAGACCCTTTGTAAGCGGGAGAGCGGGTGATCATCGTCGTGAAGACCGGTGGTGCCACAAGTGCAAGTCAAAGCACTCGGGGTCATGTGTTGCAAGAACTTACTCCGGTCCAACGGGGTGTGCCAAGTGTGGTAAGAAGGACCACACGACTCGAGAGTGTCTCATCCGGGGGCATGTATATTATGAGTGCAGAGAACCGGGGCATATGAAGAGGGATTGCCCAAAGCTAGTGGGAGGTAATGGTGGAAATTCGGTGGGTTCGACGGCTAGAGTCGAACAACCACCAAGGGTGCCAAGTCGAGCTTTCCGGATGACTACCGAGGAGGTAAAGGAGACCGCAGATCTTGTTTCGGGTACGTTTCTTGTAAACTCCTTGCCTGCTCGTGTTTTGTTTGATTCGGGTACTACATGTTCCTTTGTGTCGGATACTTTCTGTAAACAATTCACCACTCCTATCAGTGTCCTTCCCGATGCGTTAATAGTAGAAATATCTAATGGGGATCAAGTGATCATTCGTGACCGTTTTTGTGATTGCACTCTAGAGATCGATGGGAATTATTTCAGAGTGGATTTATTACCTATGTCTATAGGAGGGTTTGATGTAGTCATAGGTATGGATTGGTTAGTAAGGCATAAGGCGGACATCTTTTGTTCCAAAAAGATGATCCAAGTGCCATTGCCGGAAAATGGTGTGATTACCATTTATGGGGAGAAAGGAAAGAGGAATAATCCTATTATCTCATCTCTTAAGGCTCACAAGTTTTTAGCGAAGGGTTACCCTTCGTACTTGGCCTACGTTGTGGACGCGAAGAAAGAAAAGAAGTCGGTAGAAGATGTGGAGGTGGTGCAAGATTATCCGGACGTCTTTCCGGAAGATTTACCCGGATTACCGCCAGAGCGGCAAGTGGAGTTTCAGATTGACCTCACACCGGGAGCGGTTCCGATAGCTCGTGCTCCATATCGTTTGGCACCGACGGAAATGAAGGAGATGATGACGCAACTTCAAGAGTTGTTGGAGAAGGGCTTCATTTGACCAAGTTCGTCACCTTGGGGAGCACCGGTTTTGTTCGTGAAGAAGAAGGACGGATCCATGCGGATGTGTATCGACTACCGAGAGCTTAACAAAGTCACGGTGAAGAATAAGTATCCTCTACCTCGCATCGACGATCTTTTTGATCAACTCCAAGGCGCGGGATGTTTCTCGAAGATTGATCTTCGGTCCGGTTATCATCAAGTAAGAGTGAAGAAGGAGGACATTCCGAAGACGGCTTTCCGAATGCGATACGGTCATTATGAGTTTTTAGTGATGCCTTTCGGCTTAACCAACGCTCCGGCCGTATTTATGGATTTGATGAACCGTGTGTGTCGCCCGTTCTTGGATAAATACGTGATTGTCTTCATCAACGATATTTTAATATATTCAAAGGATGAGTCCGAGCATGGAAAACACTTACGGGAAGTATTGGAAGTTCTAAGAAGGGAGAAACTGTTTGCGAAGTTCTCGAAGTGCGAATTTTGGCTCCAAGAGGTACAATTCTTGGGGAATGTGGTATCAAAGGACGGGGTAAAGGTGGATCCGGCAAAGATCGAGGCAATGATGAGTTGGGAGCCTCCAACAAGTCCTACGGAGATCCGAAGTTTCTTGGGTTTGGCGGGTTACTACCGGCGTTTCATTCAAGATTTCTCAAAGATAGCTACATCGCTCACTTACCTTAAACGAAAGAACGTCAAGTTTCTTTGGACCGATACACAAGAGCAAGTGTTCCAGACGCTCAAGAGGAAGTTGTGCGAAGCTCCGATCTTGTCCTTACCCGAGGGATCGAAAGATTTTGTTGTGTTCAGTGACGCTTCCAAGATGGGACTTGGGTGTGTTATAATGCAAATGGGGAAAGTAATCGCCTACGCGTCGTGACAACTAAAGGATCATGAGAAGAATTATCCTACTAATGATTTGGAGTTGGCAGCGGTAGTTTTCGCGTTAAAGTTGTGGCGACACTACTTGTATGGGACCAAGTGTACTCTTTTCACGGATCACAAGAGTCTCAAGTACATCTTCGACCAAAAGGAACTCAACATGCGACAAAGGAGATGGCTAGAGCTTTTGAAGGATTACGATTGTGACCTACTCTATCATCCCGGTAAGGCCAATGTGGTGGCGGATGCATTGAGCCGAAGGAGTCATGGTGGTGGTGTCAAAATGTCCCTTACAAGGATCGATGTGGTGTCAAGTTTGTTGGAAAGTGTTAAGGCAAGTCAAGTGGAAGCACTTAAAGAAGAGAACCTCAAAGCCGAAATCATGGTGAAACAAAAGGAACTCTTAACGGAAGACGGTCGTGGGCTCAAACTCTTTCAAGGACAGATTTGGGTGCCGAAGTTAGGAGGAAATCGGGAATTACTTCTTGAAGAAGCGCACAAGTCAAAATATTCTATACATCCCGGTAGCACTAAGATGTATAGAGATTTAAAGTTAATTTATTGGTGGCCGGTGATGAATCTAAATGTGGCTAGCTATGTGGAAAAGTGTGTCACTTGTCTCCAAGTGAAGGTGGAACATCAAAGACCGTATGGAAGTTTGCAACCGTTGTCCATTCCCGAGTGGAAATGGGACAACGTCACTATGGATTTCGTAACAAAGTTGCCGAAGACCTTGCATGGGCACGACACCATTTGGGTAATCGTTGATCGGTTAACCAAGAGTGCACATTTCCTTGCAATGCGGGAAACGTTGCCAATGGAGAAATTGGCCAAACTCTATATTGATGAAGTGGTATCGAGGCACGGAGTTCCGCAGTCTATCGTGTCGGATCGCGATAGTCGTTTCACATCGAATTTTTGGGGTAGCTTACAAAAGGAATTGGGTACTAGACTGAATTTGAGTACGGCGTATCATCCTCAAACGGATGGTCAAAGCGAGAGGACGATCCAGACGCTAGAGGATATGTTGAGGTCGTGTGTAATAGATTTCGGGGGAAGCTGGGATTCACATCTACCGTTGGTAGAGTTCGCCTACAACAATAGTTACCATTCTAGTATCGGAATGGCACCGTTCGAGGCATTGTATGGGCGGAAATGCAGAACCCCGGTTTGTTGGCTTGAAGCGGGCGAGAAGCAATTCTCCGGGCCGAAAATTGTTCAAGAGACGGCCGACAAGGTGAAAGAGATTCGTGAGAGACTAAAGGCGGCGCAAGACCGACAAAAGAGTTATGCGGACAAGAAAAGGAGACTGGTCGAGTTTCAAGTGGGCGACCGTGTCATGTTGAAAGTATCACCATGGAAGGGAATTATTTGGTTCGGGAAGCGTGGGAAGCTTAGTCCTCGTTTCCTTGGACCTTTCGTCGTCTTGGAGAAAATTGGTTTACAAGCCTACCGGTTGGATTTACCACCGGAGATGGATGGAATATATCCTACGTTTCACGTATGTTACCTTCGGAAGTGTCTAGATTAAGAGGAAAGCATGATCCCTTTATCGGAAATTCGAGTAGACAATGAAAATCGATGTGTGGAAGAGCCGGAGTCAATTTTAGAATCGAAAGTGAAGAAGTTGAGGCATAAGGACGTGGTCATGGTTAAAGTCCAATGGAAGCATCATCAGGGTGCTAACATTACTTGGGAGTCCGAAGATGATATGAAGAAGCGTTATCCTCACTTGTTTGCTTAGGGTAGGATTTCGGGGACGAAATCCCATTTAGGTGGGGAGGATTGTAACAACCATAAATTCATAAGGTAAGTATTTTGCCTCCCTTAATACATTAATTGCGCTAATGTGAGAATATGTGTCTTTGTGCGCATCTTTATGATCATTATTATGTCGAAATGTCATATAATTGAATTACCTTTTTTTAACCGTTCAAACCTCGCACTCGTTATCGAATTTGGTTAAGTTTTGGGCTGTTTTGGGGTTGGGGCGATTGTGCCATTGGTACTATCGCCGGAGGCACTATCGCCAAGGACGTACCGTGGATTAGGGGATGCCAGCGATTGTGCCTTGGCACTATCGCCGAATTGGTACCGTGAGCGGGGAAGGCCTCGCAATTGTGACTCGCGATAATGCCCTTGGCACTATCGCCGGGCACTATCTCCTGCGTGGTCCAGTCTGCTATTCTATAGAATTAATACCCCATTTCTCATTTTCACTTTACAAAAACGGGAGAACTCTTATTTGGGCGATTTTTGGGGGTTTCAAACACATACACTTTTATTGCTAGGGTTTTGGGTTGTTGAGGTGATTCCTTGTTCTTCAAACCTCAACCAAGTGCATTTATTGAAGATCCTTACCAAGCTACTACTCTCCTTCATCAAGTCTCCTTTGGGCAACTTCTAGGGTTTCCATATTTTCTAGGTTTTGGTTCAAAACCTAGATTGTGAGTTTATTAACTTTTGTTAAAACTAGATACACATCATATTATTCTATTTGTTATTATTTATCTCTATATGTTCAAGTATTTGGGTTTTGATTATGAGGAAGGGTTGGAAATATGATTATGTGTGAAATGCCATGCTTTGCTCTAAAATGTACAAGTATCTATTTGGGGTTCTTCTCTTGAATACATATTATGTGTACTTTGATATGATGAATGTATACATGTTTCGGTATTGAGATGATTATTAGTTGAAATCCCTTTTTGGTGAAATATGTATATGTAATGATGAGCATGATTATCTTTTGGGTCTCATGATATACTTATGCGTTAGGATGGTAACATTGTACCCTTGGTTGGTATCGAAATGTATTGGTTGAATTATATCTCAAGACCTCCTATAAATTATGTTGGACGAACCAAGTCAGTAGACACTAGGAGGATGTAGTTTTGGGCGCCACTGTGATGGTATGTGCCTAGACCTCCGCCATTCGAGGAATTTCCTTTGGTGTTGTCCTCGGGTGTGTCGGGCCTTTCGGGTGTCTCTTGGTAGATGGCATCAAGGTATATTGACTTTTTGGGTGGAACTTGATTGGTGCTATGGGTCTCCCCTATTCACTCCACATATTTTTGAACTCTGGTTAACTGCTGATAAGAATTGTAACTGATCATGCATGCTTATTATTGTTCAACTCACTACGCTTTTTGGCCTAACACTTGTTTGGTGTCGATGTGTATCTCAGGTTCTAGCTGCGCCGGTCCTAAGCAGGTTTAGATGCTTTGTGGTGAGAGCTTGGGGATTTTGCACTTGGACGCTTATTACTTTTGGAATTGAATCGTCGAGTTTATAGATAACAACCCTTTCGTAATCTCTTTTCTAGATGTAGAAATTAGATTAATTGGTTGTTAATCTATTGTCCGTTTAAATTACAATTGTGATTAAACAGGTTTGTACTATTTCTCCATTTTTGGGAGGCTCTTGCTTTGGCAATTCATATACCGCATGTCCATTTTTTGGATTTTGTTATCCCTATTTTTAGGGTGTTACACTCTAGAACTTTCTTCTGTTTAAAAAAGTCTTTATTTACATTCTTCTGCTCAACTTTCTTCTTCTCTTTCTCAACCTTGTCTCTCTCAAGAATGATAACTTTCTCAAAGTCTGAAACTTGTTGAGAAAGCTTAACACATTTAAGCTCTAATGATCTCTTCTCTTCAAAGGCTTTTCTTGAAAAATCAGAGAATTTCTTAGCAAATTCTTTTCTTTCTTTCTCAATCTTCATCATCTCATCTTGGGCTTTTGTATTGTCTCTGTCTTGGGTTGCTTTTTCCTTCATCATATTAATCTCAACCTCAAGACTAAAGACTTTATTTTTCAAAGAGTCTTTTTCAGCAAAAATTTGAGAATTCAATTTTCTCAGCCCATCAGATGTCTCACTTGAGATGTTTGCTCTTCTTCTCAGTTCATCTAGCTCTCTTTGCATTGATTCCTTCTTTGACCAGCTTGAGCTAGGATTTATACTTTCAGATGTTTTTAATTTAGCTTGAAGATTTAAAATCTCTTTCTCTTTTGACTCAATAATTCCTGCAAAATTAATCTTTGAGTTAGAGATACATTATGAGCAAACAAAGTCTTTCTTTAAGTCTTTATCATCTTTCAATCTATTAATCTGTTCTAGAAGAGATGAGTTCTGAATCTTCAGATTTTCATTTTCAGCTTCTAGTGCTGGAATCTTTGGCATATATGCTAAAGCACAATCTCTCTTGGTCAGCACTGTATTTCCCTTCTCGTCTGTGTAAGGCATGATGATATCTGTACAACTTAAATCAACTAATAAGATCTTAGAATCAAGAATCAGATAAAAAAACTACACTAAAATTTTTTCAGAAAAATAAATTTCCAAAAATACTTAAGTGCAGAATTTGCAAATATCAATGAAGGCTTTCAGAATTCGCAAGCAGAAATAAATAGAATTCGCAAAAACACAACCTGCGAAACCTTGACAATTCACGAAGTAGTACCTAGCGAATCCTGTCCTTAGAGAAAAATTAGAAAATAGATTTTCACAAGTAGAATTCGCAGAGTATAGGCTAGCGAGCTCTATACTTAAAGAAAATTTAGGTTTTAAGTTTCCACAATTTGCAAACAATAAAGAGAAAGTTACTTTTACGAACTTGCGAATTTTAGACTTAGAGGAAGTTCAGAAACATTTAACTTTCGCACACCAAAGGAATTCGTAAGCAAGAATTCGCAACCTATTGATTTACGAATCCTACACTTAGAATATTTTGAACTTTTCCTTTTAACTTTCGTAAAACAACTTTCGCAACCTGAAAGGATAAACACAATTAGAAACCTGCGAATCCTGTACTTGGTGAAAATTTTAGAGTTAAGATGGACAAGGATTCTCAAACACTACTCACGAATCTTAGGGAATTCGCTAGCCAAAGGTCTGCGAATTCTTCAGAATTCGTAGACAAGGTGTCTGCGAACCGAACACTTGATTAAATTTTCAACTTTTAAGTATCCTGCGAAAACTAAACTTTCGTAAACAAAGAACTAGTGAATCCTGAGGTTTCGCTACTCAAACACATGCGAAACTTGTACTTAAGCTAATTTAGCACCCTGCGAGACTTAGTAGTGCTTTGCGAGTTCTTCACAGAACTTGCGAGTTCATCACAGGTTCGTCCCTGTACTCGATTTTCAATCCAGAAACTCATCAAAAGCTTAAAACACAGTGTAAAAATCATACAATATATCCACAAACATACTATGAACGAACCCCAATCAAAATCAATGACTAAAAACAACTTGAATGCTTGAAATCGAATGGAACAGTAGTCGACCTTTTTATGAACAAAAACTTCAAAAATCTTCAAAATACCAATCGATTTGTGCTTTTAAATCCAATAGGGCAATCTGATGATGTTTAATAACAATAAACACACCTATTCCAATGATTTTTAGCCTAAAAAACACAAGAAACTTTGAAATCGATTTTCACACAGTAACAGTTTTCGAAAAAAACTGTTTCAATCAAAATACTTGATTCTTTGGCTCTGATACCACTTGTTAAACCCAGATATTAGTTGATAATCAATCACACAACACAATAAGAACAACAGATGAATAGAAATCAAAACAATATGTCATAGATCTCTTGATAATCAGATGAATACGTATGTGTGTCTTCTTGGTGTAAAACCAATACCTTTGAGCGTGTAAAATCCTATTGAGCGACCTCCTCTTTTTTTTCTCCTAAATCTAGAAACAAAAATACCTTTTATATGTAGGTCAACATGACCTAAGCAATAATAGATATCTGCTAAAACACCCCCTAAGGAATTAAACACTATTACAAAATAAACCCCTTTTACAATTTAATCTTGAATACAATTACTGATCCAACAGTTGCATCAGTTTATAAAGCATGTTTGAAATGAGGTGTCCATCATTGAAAGTGCATGACATTGGAAAAGAGTTGTACTACGTTTAAAGTACATCAATTGAAAGGTTATGATCTTAAGCGACGTTCATTATTTTTAAAGATATTTACTCATGTAAAACTCTTGAGCTCACTAGGCATTAGCCTAACCTTTTTATTTGTCGGTATGTGCATCAGGTTCCTGTTGGGGTTTGGTTCTAGCAGCTATGAAGAGTTGAGCCTTAGCTTCGTGCAAGTGTAATTAGTTGGTGAAGTCTTCCGCAATGTGGAGATAGTGACTATTATTGGGTTTTAGTAGCACCCGTTCTTGTTATAGACTGTATGTAGAGAATAAATTTATGTGTGTTGAGGTTGAACCTTAAATTGTGCATGTAGATGAATCAATTATCGACGTATTTAGAAAATTTAAATTAGTTGCTATTTACATATTTGAGGGTGTTACAAGTTGGTATCAGAGCTTAAGTTTGAGAGATTTAGGTATTGATTTTTGGATGCCTAGTGTTAGAACATAAATCTGTTGAATACAAGATCATAAAGATTGAAGATGAAAGTTCAAGAAGTCAAAGCTGGAAAGTCAACTCTCATTAAAAGTCAAAGTCTTTGTAATAAATTGTCAAAGTCAAAGTCTTTGTATTGTTTTTGTATTTCCTTGTATTTTAGTTGTAGGTATAAATACCTTTGTTTTTCTTGTTATTAGGTGTATGACTAGTTGAAGATTCAGAGAGAGTTTTAGAGAGAGAGAGAATTGTCTAGAGAGAGAAAGTGAGAAAACAGTTGTAATCGTTTGAATTGAAACTGAAATCAAAACAGGTAATTGATAATCTTGTTTGTTTTGTTTGTAAAAATGCAATAGGAATCTAGATTTTAGGACACACAATTGGTATCAGAGCAAATCCATTTGAAATCAAATCAAGAAATTAGTTCGACTCTGTGTTCTTCGAAGTCAGATCAAATTTTGAGTTTTAGTGCGAATTTTGAGTTCTAATCGATTAGGTTTTGTTTGCTGAGTATAATCGATCGAGTTTGTATAGGTAATTTCACGAATTGCACTGTAATTGATTGATAATTTTGAGTTTTGTTGAGTTTTTGAGTTTCACGAGTCGAACACTGTAATTTCAATTAATCATTGTAATTTTCACTTGTATTTGAAATTTCAGAATTGTAAATGTATTTCGTATAGTGTGGGGATGAAATTGTACAAATTTTAGAGTCAGAAATCAAGTTTACTTGATTTTTTTGATCGATCAGATCAAGAACACACAAGAAAAGTCCAAGAACGCGCAAGATCTGAGAAACGCGCAAGTTCTTCACAATAACGCGCAAGTTGAATAATTTGGTCTCAAACGCGCAAGGTGTTTTTAGCGAGTTCATAGAACGTGCAAGGCGTTATTAGCGAGTTCTACAAACGCGCAAGTCTAAGCTTGCGAGTTTCTTCGGGAACAGTAATCTGCGAGTTTATTTAATCTACGAGTTTCAGAAAACGCGCATGCTACCATTAGCGAGTTTAAGAGATTAGATCGATCTGTGAGTTTGTTCAAACGCGCAAGTAGTGCTTTGCGTGTTCAGGGAACGCGCATACCTATATCTGTGAGTTTCTGAGCAACAGTCACTTGCGAGTTTAGGCTTCTGCGAGTTTCAGCTATCTGCTAGTTTTCCAAAACATGCAAACCTTTGCTTGCGAGTTTCATAAATGCGCAAGCTTAAGCCTGTGAGTTTCTCAGTAAACAGTGTGTTGCGAGTATAGGCATCTGCGAGTTTTAAGCTTCTATAGTGCTTTGCGAGTTTTAACACTTAGTCAAAATTTCTGAGTTTCTGAATTTTTTTATATTTCAAGATTTCTTGTATTTTTGTGATTTCATTTGGACTAACGGTCAATTTCAAGTTTCTTATTGCATATATTTTCAAAACAGGATGACTTCCAGAAACGCTCTGTCAATTGGAACTGATGTCAAACCTCCGGTGCTGTTCAAAGGAGAATATGAACAATGGAGAGATAGATTTTTGGACTTTGTTGATAGACAATCAAATGGAGAGAACATTCTGACATCTATCACAGAAGGCCCAATGAAGAAACCTACTGAGGAGATTCCTGCTGGTGGTAATGATTCTGATGGAGCTCCGAGAACAAGGAGAGTGGATAAAAAGTATGCTAATTTCTCTGATGAACAGAAGAAACGGCTTGATGCTGATAAACAATCCAGATCTTTGCTTTTACAAAGCATGACTAATGAGATATATGTGAAAATGGATAGCTACAATGAAACTGCCAAATCAATGTGGGATCAGTTAATAAAAATGATGTTGGGTTCTAGAGCTGGAAACCAAATGAAAGTAGCTAACTTTATAAACAGCTATGAAGAATTTAAAGCAAAAGAAAATGAAAGCTTGGTGGAGACCTATGAGAGGTTTGTGTTGCTTCTGAATAAGCTTTCCAAGAACAAGGTCAACAAGCAACATATTGAGAACAATGTGAAGTTTCTCAGCATATTGCAATCTGAATGGAAAGAGTACACACGAAGGATGAAACAAATGAAGGATTTGAGCGAAATACCTCTACATGAAGTCTACGAGACTATGCGACAGAATGAAGAAGAGGTAGAAGAGAAAAGAGTTGTGAAAAAGAAAGTTGAGAAAGCTGTTGATCCTATAACATTGGTGGCCGGAGAGAAAGAGAAGAAGAAAAAGAAGAAGAAGTTAGTCATTTCAAGTTCTGAATCAGAATCAGAATCTGATGGAGATGATGGAGAGAATATTAAACAAGAAATGTTGTTACTGACCCGAGCATTCCAAAAGAAGTTCTACAAGAAACCAGGGTCTAATTCTCAGAGATACTCTTCATAAAGCTCAAAGAACCATGAGCATAGAGCAAGAGTGGAAGGAAATAAATCTGTTGAGAGAAAGCCAGAAGAGAAGAAAAAGATTGTGAATGATTACATAAGTACTGACAAGCCAACTAATGATCTGATCAAATGCTACAACTGTGGCAAGTTCGGACATTATGCAAAAGAATGTCGGAAGCCAAAGGTTCGCAACTCATAGTATTATCAGAACAAATTGCTCTTGGCCAAACAACAAGAAGATGAATACTGGTTGGATCATTCTAATGAGGAAAAAGAACAAGAAGAGACTGCTCATTTATGCTTTATGGGAAAAGAAGAGAAAGATGATGATTCTGATGATGAAACTGCTGATGAGGTAATGAACTTAACTGAAAATGATTTTATGACCAAAATGGAAGCCATGATGGTCGAACTTCAAGAACTTCAATTAAAACTGAAAAAGGAAAAAGACAGAGTTGCTAGGAGAAATCAACAAATCTTTGAACTTAATGAATCAGTTATTGGGAACAAAGATTTAATTGATTCTCTATGCAAATCTGCTTCTGTTTTTCAAAATGAAAAGATTTGCTTTGAAAATAAGATTTCTGATATTGAAAAACAATTATCTAAGTCTGATTCTGAAAAATAAGAATGTGTACTAAAAGCTTTTAAATTGCAGGTTGAAAACAAGACTTTATAGAAAAAGGTAAATGGTTTGGAATCAAATATGTATCTTAGAGGCCAAACAAATCAAACTATTTTCTTGATTACACCTGATGAAGATGCTGATTTTAAAGAAAAATGGGGATTAGGGTTTGATAATTCTCATTACTTAGAAAAAGCTATCAGAAAACAGCCAGGTCTATATATAATGCAAATGATATGTATGCGGCTGATGAATATCCTCATTTAAAACCCAAATTTATCACCAAAGCATCAAAAGAAGTTGAGGAAAAAGAAGATGAGAAAAGAATGAATTTCAAGAAAATGCAACTTCCATTCTGTTATGAAAGACTGAATGATAGTTATCTTTCAAAAACACCAAAATTTCTTTCAACTGATTATTTTGCTAGTTATTCTTCTACTGAGATGGAGGCAAAACCTGTTCAAGCCAAAATTTATGTACCTCCACTCATCTTAGAAAGCAAAATAATTGAGTTAGAAAATATTTTATCTGATGAAATAATTTTGGGTGATCTAACACAAAATGTATTTTCTACAGTGTTAAAGAACACAGGTTTTCATGTTAAATCTAAAATGTGTTCTTCATCTTCTAAAATTCTTCAAACTTCTGCGACTGATTTTGATGATTTATTTGAGTCTGCAAATGATTTTCTAAATTCTGATGAAGGGTGTATCAAGGAAATTGATATGTTTGACTTTAATGCTTAACTTCCAAATCATTCTACTTTCATCATAAATGGAAAAGCTTTACCAAGTGTACTTGAAAAAGGTATATCATCAACTAAGGTTGGTGAATCAGTTTCTATAACTGCTGATTACTATGCTCAAGGTAAGAAACATTAGAAACAGCGATCACAGAAACAGAACAACACTGGTAAATACAAGAAAAATCAATTTCAGAAATCTGATTTTCCTAATTAATCTAAATCTTTTGTTTCAGATTTAAGAAAGAAAAGGTCGGAAGCAAGAACTGAATGGCGGCCAAAAAGGAAGAATGATGAGACAGCTGAATCAATTTTTGATAATTCATGTAATAGATCTGATAGTAGTGATAATGTTGTAGTTGGTCAACTTGCTTCTCCTAAACAAAACCTTGTAACTTCTTACAAGCGTTATTCAATAAAGCAATTGATCCAATTATCTCCTACTACTACTAAATCTTATCATTATCGGAGAAATGATTTTTTTTTATTATCGTAATTCTAATGATTGGTTTGGATCTTATCATGTTTATTATCCTATCAAAAGTTTTTAAAAGTTTTCAAAAGAAAAGCGGATCCAGATTCAAATGGATGCCAAAATCATGTGCTAATCTGTTAGGACCCGTGTTTAAATGGGTACCTAAATCTATTTTTTCCTGATTTCTCTTGCAGACCCGACATATGTGGTACTTGGATAGCGGCTGTTCCAGGCATATGACCGGGCATAAAACTTTATTGTCTTATTATATAGAGAAATTCAGCGGCAATGTGCGATTTGGGAACGACCAGTTTTCACCGATCTTAGGATATTGTGACATCATTCAAGACAACATAACGATTAGGAAGGTGAGCTATGTCGAAGGCTTAGGGCACAACTTGTTTAGCATTGGTCAATTCTGCGACAAAGGGTTAGAGGTCAACTTCAAAGCTAAGAGATGTTCGGTTCGTTCTGAAGACGGTAAAGAACTTTTAGTCGGGAATCGAAAGACAAATCTCTATACCATCAATCTTTCACAAGTCTAGAATGACAATCAAGTTTGCTTACTAACAAAAGCTTCGATGCAACAAAGTTGGCATTGGCACAGACGTTTATCGCACCTGAATTTTCATTACATAAACAAGCTGGTCAAAGGAAAGTTAGTTAATGGACTTCCTGAACTGAGATATGAGAAAGAATACTTATGTGCAGCATGTGAAAAAGGGAAGATGAAGAGAGCTCCACATAAACCAAAGCCTGAACCTAGTACCAGTTCTCCACTAGAGTTGTTGCATAAGGATCTTTGTGGTCCGATGCGAACGCAAAGCTTAGGCGGAAATAAATACGTGTTGGTTATCGTGGACGACTATTCGCGATACACGTGGGTCAAATTTCTACGATCAAAAGATTAGACGCCCGAAGTTCTCATTACATTTCTGAAGACGACCCAGGTGAATCTACAGAAACTAGTCAAGCTTCTCAAATCTGATAACGGCACAGAGTTCAAGAACAAAACTGTTGAAGAATATCTCGAATCGGTCGGGATATCACATCAATACTTTGCTGCTCGTACGCCCGAACAAAATGGAGTAGTCGAAAGGCGAAATCGAACGCTAGTCGAGGCCGCTTGCACTATGCTTAGCCAATCTGACTTACCTCTATTTCTATGGGCAGAAGCTATTTCGACTGCGTGCTACACTCAGAACCGTTCCATGATACACCGCAGATTTCAAAAGACTCTGTATGCTTTGATCAACAACCGAACACCAACCATTAAATATTTTCATGTTTTTGGTTGTAAGTGTTTTGTGATCAACGGCAGAGAGAGTCTGAACAAGTTCAGTGCTAAGGCAGATGAGTGAATCTTCATTGGTTATTCTTCTACATCTGCTGCATATCGTGTCTATCTGAAGAAGTCAAAGAAAGTAGTCGAGAGCATAAACGTCACATTTGATGAAAATATGGCTTCTGAACAACTCAGTTCAGAACCCGTGATAACTGGAGTTCTAGCTTCTGGGTCAATCAGTCCAGAACCTGTACCTGAACAGAACAAATCAGATGGCGCTTCTTCGTCTACTAGTCATTTATCTGATTTAGATTTGTTGTTTGAATTTTTCTATGATGAGTTTCTAGGATCTAAATTTCCTAATTCTGTTGTGGTTGACAGGTCTGATGATTCAATGACAAATCCTCCAACTATTTCAGATGTTTCAACTGAACTTTTACCCCCGGTTCAGATAGAAGCTCAAGTTCAAACACATACTTCTTCAGTTGAAGCTGAATCTGTTAATGAAGAACCAGAAGTTACTGCATCAGTAGGGTGTATGATAAGGACAGATCAACAGACTGAACAAACTGTTCCTACTGAAACTTCTGCACCACTTCCTTCAACTGAACAACTCCCTCCTACTGTACAAACTGAAGAAGTTGATAGTGGATTTTTAGATGATGACCATGATCAATCTTCATCTACTCCACTCCCTCATGAGCATTGCTGGACCAAAGAGCACCCTTTACACCAAGTAATTGGAGATCTTAACAAGCCGGTGCAAACTAGGTCAGAAACTTTAAACCAGTGTCTGCATGACTCATTCCTCAGCAAAATAGAGCCTACTCGAGTATCAGAAGCTCTTGCTGATTCGGATTGGGTGTCTGCTATGCAAGAAGAATTAAATCATTTTGAAGCACTTAAGGTCTGGAGATTAGTTCCAAAACCAGAAGGAAATACCGTGATAGGAACTAAATGGGTATTCAAGAAAAAAAGGACGAAGATGGTATTGTTATAAGGAACAAATCTAGACTTGTTGCCAAAGGTTACCGGCAAGAGGAAGGCATAGACTACGATGAGACATATGCTCCAGTAGCGCGTATAGAGGCAATCCGCATGTTTCTAACCTACGCGGCTCACAAGAACTTCACTGTCTATCAAATGGACGTGAAGATTGCCTTTCTAAATGGCATACTTAAGGAGGAAGTCTACGTGTCTCAACTAGAAGGTTTTATAAATCCAGATAAGCCAAATCACGTCTACATCTTGGATAAAGCCTTGTATGGTTTAAAACAAGCCCCTCGCGCATGGTATGATGTTCTATCTAAATTCTTGGTCAAGTCAGGTTTTTCCAAAGGTAAAGTCGATACCACTTTGTTCATCAAAAAGGAAAAAGCTGATATTATACTTACTCAGATATATGTTGATGATATAATATTTGGCTCTACAAATCCTAAATACTGCAAAAACTTTTCTAACCTCATGGTGTCACGTTTTCAAATGAGTATGATGGGAGAGATGAATTTCTTTCTCGGATTACAAGTAAAACAGTTTTCAACGGGGATTTTCATTAACCAATCTAAGTACATTTTGGATATTCTTCGGAAGTTCAAAATGGAAAATTGCAAACCAATTGGAACCCCGATGGCACCAGGTACTAAGATTAACACTGATTCTTCAGGAAAAAGTGTTGATGTTAGGACTTATAGAGGTGTGATGGGTTCTTTAATGTATCTTACTTCAAGTAGACCAGATATAATATTTTCAACATGTTTCTGTGCACGATATCAGGCTGATCCTAAAGAATCCCATTTGGTTGTTGTCAAACGGATCTTTAGATATCTGAAGGGGACTGCAGATCTTGGTCTATGGTATCCTAAAGATACAGGATTTTAACTGACTGCTTATTCAGATGCAGATCATGCTGTGTGTATGTTAGACAGAAAGAACACTTCAGGTCACATTCAATTTCTTGGGGACAAGCTTGTTAGCTGGGCGTCAAAGAAACAATTATGCGTTTCCACATCGACTGCTGAAGCAGAGTATGTAGCTGCTGCCAGTTGCTGCTCTCCGGTCTTGTGGATGCGAACACAACTGCGAGACTATGGATTCAAGTTTGATAAAATTCCGATATATTGTGACTCGAAGAGCGCAATCGCGATATCTGCTAATCCTGTACAGCATACGAAAACCAAACACATTGATGTCAGGTATCATTTTATAAAAGATAATGTAGAAAAAGGTACAATAGAACTTTACTTTGTAAAAACTGATTATCAACTTGCAGATTTGTTTACTAAATCTTTAGATGAAAAGAGATTTAATTTTCTTGTATCTAATCTTGGTATGCTAAATCTCAAGGTCTAATCAGTAATTACCTATTAAAGTTTCTTTTATTTTCATTTTTCTTCATTTCTTTATTATTATTTCTGAAGGATATCTGCACTTTAATAGTTTGTTCATGATCTCAGGGGGAGAGTGAGAAGAACTTTAAGATGATCAACATTCTTTTGAGGGGGATTTTATCTAATTTCTGCATTTTACTAAACTGACAAATTTTTGTGATGCATGAATTTAGGGGGAGTGTACAAGTCAAAGAAGTAAGACTATGATTTCTGATTATTTCATATCAGAACTCGTACTATAATTGTTTTACTGCTTTATGTCTTTTACATTTGAATAAATTTTGTGAATAAAGTTGCTTTGACATGACTTTGAGACTTGTGCAGAATGAGAGAAGCTATCAAGATCATATCTTTATGACTTCAGCTGACTTTATGAGAATTAAGATTGAGCGAAAAGGTAAATTTCTTATCTTAATCTCAAATATATCTGAAAGAAGGACAACTTTCAGATATAGAAAAACATGTTCTTAAATGTTCAAACCACTTCCCGATTCTTAAACAGATTTCATGAATTGGAACTGTGATTTTAAATGTTTTTCATTTTATTTGTGCTTACATGATTATAAACCGTGTGTTTCCAAAGATAATTACTTGTGTATTGTCTTTTCTATATACTTTCAAGTATTCACACACACCGGTTTAATTTTTGTTGATATTGTTCTTATCATTTCTCAAATTTGAAACATATTTTTCGATGGTAAGACACCCCACTTGTATTTCAGAATTTTTGAGCCTAATTTCATTTCGAAGCGTTCATTTCAAGAATGTCTGTATTTTGGTTCATATAGACAATATCCATTATTCTTGACCATAAGCTTTGATTGTTATATCATTCCTTTCTGATCATTTTCATACAATGTCAGATTTTCAAACAAGTCTTTTGCATTCATATTCATTCATTCAATATACTTGTTTGAAAATACTTCAATGTTTACAAATGCTCAAATCTTCATGATTATATTATGAGCATATAAATATCTGACTTGTATTTGAGCTTTAACTGATAAAGTTAAACCATATTGAGCAACATATGCTTCATAGGAAAATACGAGTTTCTTTGTGCTAGGACTTAAATGAAAACTTCTATGGATTCACGATTACCAGTGTTTCCTACCCAAGAAGTTAACCTATAGTGATTGAGTGTGAGGAGTCGAAAAGAAATGAGTGTGGGTTGTGCGTTGAGGTAAAATGGAAAAGAGAGTTTCGTTAGATGTGAGCTTCCAAACCGTCTAAACCATGATCTGCTTTGACCGCTCTGACCACTTGATGTCAAACTGTTCGGTTTCAAAATTCAATAAACGGCCACTTGCGGTTTGGTTTGTGGTCTAAGGGGTTAAACCGTCCAAACCGGACCGCGAACACCCCTAATAACTTCATTTCACATGATTATTATATTCCTTAATTATCTCCTGCACTTAATTATCACATTTCTTAATTAATTATCTCATTTATTTACCATTTTGAAACAAAACTGTAATGAACTTTGAACAAAAATCATTGTTTCACTAATAAATTTAAAACAAAAATCATTGTTTCACCTATGAACTTTTTGGTTTCACCTATCCACTTTGTTTAAACTTTCTTAATTATCTCATTCACTTTCTGGTTTCACCGACGAACTTTAGTAAAAGATTTAGAACTACCAAAGTTCATACACGAAATAACATTATGAATTTAAAGAAAAATCATTGTTTCACTTATGAACTTTGTTTAAACTACTGTAATTATCTCATTCATTTTCTGGTTTTACCTACAAGCTTTGATAAAACTTTTGGAACAACCAAAGTAATTCATACATGAACGGAAAGGATTTTACTTCCAAAAATAACGAAATTTATGGGATAATGAACATAAAACCGAATTTAAGGGATAAAGGAAAGGAATTTAATTCTATAAATAACCGAATTTAAGGGATAAAGGAAAGAAATTTTAATTCAAAAAATAACTAAATTTATCTTACAAAAATAAATCACAATTTGTTGCAATATTTTATTTCATTTATGTTAAGTACATTTTATGCACCTAACTTTGTCTATATTAGTTGCGTCTTTTATTATTTTAGTCTTTAGTTTAGCCATTTCATGCATTTTTATTGTTCTTTTCCATTTCCTTTTCTATTCATGGTTGGAATAGTTTTTGAAATAGTTTTTATGCTTTGGTATATTTTGGTGCATATTATACAAGAATTTGAAGGCGGCATGGTGGATGAGTTGGAATGATTGAAGAGTGATACCGAGAAGGAAGTGAAGAAAGCGAAGATAAGTACCCGAGTTGATGAAGAGATGAAGGGAAAAATTGAGAATTTGAATATTGGAGATTATGCCATACTTAGCGGAAGCGAAGGATAACCTCATGGACGCGAAGAAAACATTCCATAAAACAAATTTGCATTTTGTCTACTTTCACGGGCATGAAACACCCTTCACGACAGTGAACCTTGTCTGAGAAAAAACTTCTAAACTTTCTGTTTTCTTTCACGACAATGAAGGATATCTTCACGGTCGTGAAAGGCGTCTGAGCTATTTTATTTGGGAAAAGTCTAAAAAAACCCAACAAACTATCTAATTTTGAATGGTTAAGTCCTTAAATTATTTTTTTGAATGAAAAAACCCTTAAACTTTTTAAAAACCGGTTAATTACATATTTGCAACCTTTTGATGTGATAAAAAATTTGAGAAAAGTTTAAAAAAAACCATCAAACTATTTGACTTTGAATAATTGAGTCCCTGAATTTTTTTAACAAATAAATCTTTAAATTTTTCATAAATTTTTTTACCAAATAAATTCTTGAACTTTTTTGGAACAAATAAATCTAAATTTTTTTTTGAAGAAACAAAATCATGAACTTAATGAACTTAATTTTGAACAAATAAATCCGAAACTTTTTTTAAACAAAATCATGAACAATAAAATATATACAATTATCTCACCGACAACAAAGTAAAATGAACAAATTAAACAGAAGAAAGTTATACCATTTCCATTACTAATTCCAAAACATTCAAAAGTTATGCCTAAAGCATAAATATACCCATACAAAATTATACTCTACCCTTCACAAAATATACCAAAAAACGTTCATCTTTTTCACAAAATATACCAAAAAACGCTCATCCTTTTCACAAAATATACCAAAAAAACGTCTATCCCTTCACAAAATATACCAAAAAACGTTTATCCTTTCACAAAATGTACCAAAACAAACGCCCATCCCTTCACAAGTGTATCAAAAAAAAGCGCACATCCCTCCATAAGTATACAAAAAAAATGCCTAAAAGATATGTTCATCCGCTAACAAGATATGCTCATCAACCGTTTGATTTTCATCTACACCATCAACCTCACCTTCATCACCAATATCTGGATCTTCTTGAGCTTCGTAAGTGACTAAACCAATAATAAGAATATAGAAACAGTATAATAAGCATAGTTTCAATATACATACCTATAGGGGTAAATTTGATTATTTCCATCTCGACCAATAGCTGATAATAACTCTCCTTTGCACACGCCTTTTAAAAAACAACCATCTAGTCCTATAACCCTCTTACATCCAGTAATCCACCCATCTCTTTGTGCTTTGAAGCATACATAAAACCTCCTAAACTCATTGCTTCCATCTGCCATTAAATTTATGTCCATCTTGACTGTTGATCCCGGATTGACCCTCCTAATTTCATGTGCATAATCCCATAGTTTTCCATAGTGTACTGTGAAAGAACCCTCAATTTCAAGTAGTGCCCTAGACTTGGCCCGGATGCATTTGCTCCTGCTAACTTTAACCAATAACTTCTTATAAATATCCTCTTGCATATCCTTCATTTTTATGAATGGTCTTTCAATTAGTTCCCTAACATAATGCTTTGCAATCGAGTTGGGTGTCACTAAGGATCCAGAACTATAATATCTACTTCATATGTGGCTAATATTGATACTTCTAATCTGAAATGACCTCTCTTCTCGCATACAAGATGCCCATAATCTAAAAGGACATGAGCGATCTTTCTTACCTTTTCCACATGTAACAAGTAGTCTCTCAGAATCATTTTTAATATACTCTAGTAGCCATTTGCAATCGAATAGTTTATCAAACACTGCTTTAATTGACAAGGATTCTCATACCTCTCACTATGTCGTGGCTTCATCAATTTCCAATGAACATTAGGATCATGTACCGGATATTGCACCCCTTTTTGTATAACCTGTTATCCGACATTATCATCCCCTTCGTCCACATTGAACTCAACATCGGAATCAACCTCATCACCAACTTGATTACAAAGTTTATATAAAAATGGATCATCACTTCTTTTCTTTAGATTGATTATATCATCCCCGTTTTCAAGATCTAAGGATAAAGAATCTGACATATATTCACTTGAATCATCACTTACCTCACATGAAGAATCATCACTACAATCGGATGTCATCCTATAAACAAAAATAGCAATGAGATCATCATAATTCTCAAATGAAAATGAAACCTAATTATGAATAATCACATTGTAAACTACAAGTGGAAGTACATGGAAAACAATTATAAATTACCATGTAAGAATAATCACATTGTAAACTACAAGAGGAAGTACATGGAAAATTGAAAATCAAACAAGAAGCAAGAATGTGTCAAATCTGAAAATCAAACCATGTCTAATAAAAATAGAACAAGAGAAGCTAGAAATAAGAATAGAAATCGACCTGCAAATCAAAAATAAAACTTGATACTAAAACTCATTAATTGAACCTGAATGCAAGGACAGGTCACGACAGTCTGTTGGTGGCGAGCGTGAGAGGTGGTGATGGTGGCACGTGGTGTTGGGCTGGCGACGACGGTGGCTGGTGGCGGAGGGTTGTGGACTGTGGTGATGGGAATGTAAGGTAGGTCATGACGGGCTGTTGGTGGCGAGGGTGAGAGGTGGCGATCGTGGCAGGTGGTGTTGGGCTGCCGATGACGGTGGCTGGCTGCGCTAGTGGCCGGTGGCTGGGGGCTGTGGACTGTCGTGACGGGAATGGAAGGCAGGTCTGCAACACCCTGAAATCTGGAAATAGCAACTTATTTAAATTTTTCTAAATACATCGATAACTGATTCAACTACAACAACAATTTAAGGTTTTACTTCAATAAACACAATTAAGGTTTTACTTCAATAAACACATTCCAATCTTTATACACGATCAATAATAGGGATGGGTGTTACTAAAAACCCAATAATAGTCACTATCTCCAAAATACGGAAGACTTCACCAACTACTTACCCTCGTGTGAAACTAGTACTCATCTCTTCAGTATTGCTAGAACCATTCCCCAACTAGAACCTGATGCACATACCGACAAATAAAAAGGTTAGGCTTAACGCCTAGTGAGCTCAAGAGTTTTCATCATGGATATGAAAAACAATAAACCTTAAGAGTGTTATTTAAAACGTGATTTCCCAAAATAAAATACATTAAGACTGAAAGTAATCTCTTTTACAACATTCATCATTTTCATGATTAAAACCACGATGCAAACGTTCCTTCGAATATAATTCCAAAACCAAAAACTCACGCAAAACATAACTTATACTTTATCAACCAAATACTGAAAACGTGGATAAACTCTATCATCCAAAACATCCAAAAAAACATGGATAAGATTCAATATTCAAAACCTTAAAACATGGATAAGAAGCCATACTCAAAACGTCACCGAAAACATGGATTATAAAACTCCATACCCAAAACAACACCTTTCGGTGACGAGGGAGACCTGATTACATTGCACGTGACAGAACACAAAAGTAGGTCACATAACTATGTAGAACCAAAACGTATGGATTATACTCAAAAGACATATCGAGATCAACCCCTCTAGATCTTTTGCCCGTGGAGACACAAATTCAACCCCTCTTGATGTATACTTTGAGATATCCAAATCCACACAAAACATACATGCACAAATGGAATTACACCTTACTGCATATGGGACGTTGCTCGATCAAATAGGTCTTCACCTTACTTACCATGGTGACCCGATGCCTATTCCGTGCCAAAAAGGTGAACTTGTCCAAAACGGGACAAAAGAACACCGTGCCTATGGATCTATTGCACTAGTTAAGAACATTACATGACTCCAAACGAATGAACTAACGCATTCAAAACATGTAATTCTCAAATAAGATGCAGTAAATGCAATTCATGACCAAACGCTCTACATTGAGATATCAAAACCTGAACAATTGTCCCGAAGACCCAACGAGGTCCAAACCAAGCCATAGACTCAACAAATCAAAAGACCAATTATAAGAAGTTCATAAGTAGAAATTAAACATAAACAACTCGCATTTATGCAAACTCATGCTCCAAAATATATAAATGACTCCAACGTAGTTTAGATTAGGACCAAACATTTCCCAAATGGTTTATACCATTTATTCTTTCAAAAATGTCCCATAACACAAAGTCAAACATTTCTCCAAAACACACAATAAAAGTACTTTGATACTAAAAAATCTACCTTTATAAAACAAATCATTATAATGCCAATATTTATGATTCATTTATCAAAATATCCAAAATCGCAAATATGGGTGTTCAAGTTTATAAATTTCGACACTTCAAATATCGAAAACTCATCAAATGACTCAACAGTTAATAATTTTATGTAAAACATGTAAACATTTAAAGATTGACATTTTTTTGCATGTACACCGTTTTCACAAATCAACTTGAACTTACCTTGCTAGATTTAGGCTAAATCTACATTTCCCCCAACTTGAGCTCCTTTGAAGAAACTTGGATCTTTAAGCCAAACACTTCCAAAAACCTAGATCCATAAATTTCCAACCATAAATAATCATATTCAATCACAAAGAATCGTTCCCCAAACATTATACATGAAGATCTCAACTTATGTCAAAACGCTAATTTCCATAGATGGAGAAAAGAGGAGGTTACCTTATCCATAACTTTAATCCACCAACCAAAATACTTCTAGGTCACCAAGTTGAGCCATAAACTCCCAAACTTCCAAAATGATGAAAAGGGTTATGTGAAAACCCTAGAAATTGATGAAGATGTTGAAGAAGATGGAGAGGATGAAGATATCTTAGCTCTAGCATCCAAACCTTGCTAGATGATGAAGAATCTCTTAAAACACTCTAGGTTTGGTGCCTTAAATGCATAAAATCCGAATTTAGGGTTTGAGGGTCGGTTCTAGAGAGGAAAGTGTGAAATAGGGAAAGGTTAGAATGGAATAAAGCATAAAATCGCGATTTTATAACAGTTAGGGCCCGTCCGCGATTGTGACTCAGAGACTATGCCCATGGCATAGTCGTGTAGCATTCTCTCTCTCCCAACATCACCCGCGGTACACTAACCGCGATAGTGGCCCTGGTATAATCGTCGGACACTATCGCCCCGCGTGTACCGAGAGGCTTTCCCTTCCCGCGACATTGGCCAGTGATAGTGACACGTCACAGTTGCGGGCACTGTCGCCTAGACCAAACAGGGCCAGATTACTACACCCGACACCATACAGATCACAAGTCTGATAACGGTTTGTCGCGTACACCATCGAAATATAATGCTCCAGCTATATAAACCACAAATAACGTCATTTTCCATTAAACGAACGATTCCTTTCCTCCAAAGATGCGTTTCTACCCAATTCAGTGAAAGGTTGTTAGTGCATAAATATGTTGGATACAAGATCATGAAGACTAAAGTCAAATCAAAGAGCTCAAGTCAAACTCTCATGCTAAAAGTCAAAGTCCTTGTAATAATTGTCAAAGTCTATGTTTAGTTTGTGTTGTGAGTGTTTGTATAAATAAGTGTTTTTGTAAATAGGTATATGGATAATAGTATCAGATTCAGAAATATACGTGAACACAGATTCTAGAGAGAGAAAGGTAGAGAGCACATTGTACGAATTCTTGATTGAAATGGAAACAAAGTTTATTTGATTGTCATATTGTCATCTTAATCGTAATTCTGTGATAAGAACTTGATCTTGGGAACTCTCAATTGGTATCATAGTAGAGTTCAAATTGAAATCATTAAAGAAAAATGGAGTTTCGCACTGTTTGTTGAGTAGTGATCGAATTTTTGAATTTTTGTGTGTAATAGTGTGATTGATTGAGTCTAGTGAGTTCGTATGTTGTATTAGATAAATCTTAAATTGATTTGTAGTGATCTTGCATTGTAATTTTCATCAATTTTTGAGATTTTACGAGTTTTCTTTTCAGGAGTTCATACGCACTGTTCAGATTCAATTTGTACTTATAATTGAATTTTTTTGAAATTCATCACTTGTAAAAGATTCTAATAGTATATTAGATCAATTTGGTGAAGTTTGGGATCATAATTCGAAGATTTGATGGAGTTTTTGACCGAATTAAAGTGGTTTTAGTTCGATATCTACGGAATTCGCATAAAATCTGAAGAACTCGCTTGGGATACTGAAGAACTCACATAAAGAGAAGATTTCGCATAAATTTTGTCTGAAATTTTACAAGTATAGAATTCGCATATGTGTAGGATGAGAATTCCTCAGAATTCGTACAAGCCTGTGTATGAAAAGTCGGAATTCGCATAGCTCGTTTATACGAAAAGTTTGTTGAAAATTTTTCTAAGGACAAAATTCGCATATGCGTGTGAAAAATAAAGAATTCGCATATGCGTGTGAAAAGTAAAGAATTCGCATAAGGGTGATATACGAATTCATCAGATTTCGCATAGAAAGTTTTAAAATTTTCTAAGTATAGAATTTGTATCGATGCGAATTGTTTTAGTTTGAAAAAGTTTCTAAGTACATAATTCATATTTTTCAGTTGTGCGAAAGTTGTTTTTAGATTTTTTCTAAGTCTAGATTTCGCATATAGCTTCGTGCGAATTCTGAAGTGTGTGAATTCTGAATATTATGCTTGTGTGCGAATTCTGAAGAATAGTTTGTTTGTGCGAATTGTTTGGTCATAGTGTGGTGTGCGAATTTCAGACTTAGGAGAGTTTTGAAATTTTATTTCTGAGAATTATTTCTGTATTTTGATTTCATTTGAACTAACGATCATTTCAAGTTCTTATTGTACAGTGTTCTTGTCAGGATGACTTCCCAAGATGCACTTGCCATTGGTACGGATGTCAAACCACCGGTTCTCTTCAAAGGAGAGTATGAATAGTGGAAAGACCGGTTCCTGGATTTCGTTGATAGACATGCCAACGGAGAAAACATTCTGTTATCCATCAAAGAAGGTCCAATGATTCCTATAACCATGGAAATCCCAGATAACGAATCCTCAAATAGTGAAGATGGGAATATGGACAGAGAGCAGAAAACAAAGATAGTACCGAAGGATATTTCTCAATACAATAAAGAGCAAAAGAACAGATATAAAGATGACAAGCAAGTTAGATCTCTATTGTTGCAAAGTATACCAAACGAGATCTACATCAAAATAGACAGTTACAAGGAAAATGTTAAGAAGATGTGGGATCAGCTATAAAATATGATGATGGGATCCAAGGTTGTTAACCAGATGAAGGTGGCCAATTGCATTAACAGTTATGAGGAGTTCTAGGCTAAGGAAAATGAGAGCTTAGAAGATACTTATGAGAGATTTGTTCTGTTGCTGAATGAGCTTGCGAAGAACAAGGTGAAGAAGAAGCAGATAGAAAATAATGTCAAATTCCTCAGCATCCTTCAGCCCGAGTGGAAGAAACATACAAGAAGGATGAAACAAATGAAGGATCTCAATGACATTCCTATGCATGAAGTGTACGAAACACTAAGATAGAATGAGGAGGAAGTGGAAGAGAAAAGAGGAGAGAAGAAAAAGGATGAGAAAGCTGTAGATCCCATAGCCTTGGTAGTAGCTAAGAAAGAGAAAGAGAAGAAGGATAAGAAGAAGAAGAAGAAAGTAATAATTCCAAGTGCTGATGATTCTGATGATGCTGATTATGACTCTGTTGACGGGGAAAACCTGAAACAAGCCATGTTATTGCTGACCCGTGCATTCTAGAAGAAATTCTACAAGAAGTCGGGATCAAATAGCCAGAGATATTCGTCAGGGTCGAGAAACTTTGATCATAAAGAAAAGATGGAAGGAATAAGGTATGAGGAGAAGAAGTTTGTAGAAAGGAAGCTTGAGGAAAAGAAAAGGTATGTGAATGATTATGGTGAGAAAAAGTCTGATAAGTTGATTAAGTGTTACAACTGTGGTAAAGTGGGTCACTATGCCAAAGACTGTCGGAAGCCTACAGTAAGAAACTCACACTACTACAAGAACAAAATGCTTCTGGAAAAACAGAAAGAAGCAGGAAAGGCTTTGATGGTAGAAGATGAATTTTGGCTAGACCGATCAGATGATGAAGACAAAGATGAAACAACTCATATGTGCCTTATGGGAAAGGAAGTGAAGTATGATGAATCTGACGAGGAGACTTCCGATGAGGTACAATTTAATTCTGAATCTGATTTTCTAAAACAGATGGAAGCTATGATGGTTGAGCTTCAAGACCTTCAAACAAAACTCAAAAAGGAGAAAAGCAGGGTTGCAAAGAAGCATCAAACAATTTTTGATCTCAACAAGGAACTTGTTGGGAACAAAAACTTGCTTGATTCTTTTAAAACATGTCTGCTACTGTTTTTAAACAACAAAAAGATTGTTTTGAAAATAAGATTTATGAAGTTGTTTCAAAACTTATAAAATCTGATCTTAAGAAACAAGAATTTGTACTAAAAGTTCATAAATTGCAGGTTGAAAATAAGAATTTGGAGAAAAGGTCAATGGTTTGGAAGCAAAATTGTACACTCGAGGTCAAATAGATCAAACCATCTTTCTAAACACACCAAATGAGGATAATGATTTTAAAGAAAAGTGGGGTTCGATTACGATAACCCACACTATTTGAAGAAAGCTATCAGAAAATAGCCAGCTTATATAATTTTGATTTTCTACAAGCGGCTACCAAACATCCTCATTTGAAACCCAAGTTTGTTACCAAATCTTCTGATGAGGTTGAGGCCAAAGAAGATGAGAACAGAAAGAAAACAACGAAATGCAACTACCATTCTGCTATCAAAAGTTGAATGATAGTTATCTTTCTGAACAATCAAAGTTTCTTTCGAATGATTATTTTGAAAGCTATTCTACTAAAGAGTCGGAGGCAAAACCTATTAAATCCAAAATCTATGTTCCTCCGCTAGTGTTAGAAAGCAAAATCATTGATCTTGAAAACACTTAATCAGACGAAAGAATTTTGGTTGATATTGAAAAAGTTGTGTTTTCTACAGTAATGAAGAACACTGTTTATGAATCTGAATCTAAAATGTGTTCAAATTCTTCCGAGGCACCTCAAACTTCTAAGGATGATACTGATGACTTATTTGCGTGTGCAAATGATTTCTTAAATTCTGATGATAGTTGCGTTGATGAAAGTATTTATATGTTTGTGTTGGGAACTGAAGAAAAACTCAAGTATGGTTAATGCTGCTGGTTCAGAGTTAATACTGCTAGAAGACTTTAAGGTTAATACTGCTGAGTATTACTACTGCTAGTACTATTAATACTGCTAGTCAAAGTTAGTGCTGCTTGAACAAAGTTAGTACTGCTTAGCTAGTTAGTACTGCTAGTAATTAGTGCTGCTTAGTAGTTAATGCTGCTAGAAGAAGTTAATGCTGCTGATCATGGTTAGTGCTGCTTAAGAGATTCGGATGGAAAGAATGACAGCTGGATAATCTGAAGATTATGGAAGCTTTGAGATATACATGGAAGATATACTGAAGATTTGTTTAATTATTGTAATTATCTTTTGACTAGTATATGTATAGAATGTATAGAATAGATTAAAGTGAGAACTTTTGTTTTTATTCTTTGAGAGAGAAAATCAACCTCAAGACATAGATCCTAATTCTAGAGAAGTAGAATTCGTATTGGTGAGCCTGTTCATCAATATTGAGGTTGAGTGTGTAATCTTGTAACTTCAAAGCATTCAATACAAGTTTACAGTTTGTTGATTATATTCTGTTTTGATTTTCTGTTTGATTAAATATCAAAGTGTTATTCCGCAAACTTCTTTGATATTGTTTCTGAGAATTAATTCTTGTTGAGAATTCGATCCTGACAAGTGGTATCAGAGCATAACTCTCTCAGAAACAGTTATTCATCATGGAAAATCTTACAGAATGAAGCAGTACTTTGGTTTCTAAGGTTCCAATGATCAAACCAAGTGAGTTTGACATGTGGAAGATCAGAATCAGACAATATATTCTTCTCACTGACTACTCAATGTGGGATATCATTGAGAATGGTCCTTCTGAAGCTGGAAGGATAGGACCAGATGGGAAAAGACCTCCACCAAAGACAGATGGTGAGAGGAAGATCAGACAGACAGAGATGAAGGCCTTGAGCACTATGCTCTTGGCCATTCCCAATGAATATCAGCATCAATTTTGCAACTGCACTGATGCTCAGATTCTCTGGAATGCTCTAGAGAAAAGATTTGCTGGAACTAAGAGCATCAAAAGAAATCAAAGAGATGTTCTAAAGCAGCAGTATGAGAACTTCACTTCCACAAAGAATGAGTCTATGACTCAAACTTTTGATAGGTTCAATAAACTCATAGGTGAACTGGCTACTGTAGGGGTGAAGATGGAACAAGATGATATCAACAGAAAGTTCCTCAGATCTCTTGGGGATGAATGGACTATGTACACTGTCTCATATAGACAGAGTGACAATCTGGAAGAGAAAGAACTTGATGATCTATACAATGATCTAAGAGTTTTTGAAACTGAGGTAGAAACCAAGAAGAAGCCATCTGGTTATATTCACAATGCTGCACTTCTTTCAGCATCCACTGATACTACTGCCAACCCTGAAGCAGTTAGTACTGCCAGTGGAGTAAGTTCAGAAAAAGGCACTGAAACTATCTTTGAAGCCTTTTTGTCCAGTCATAGCAGCAATTCTCTGATTAATGATGATCTTGATCAAATTCACCCTGATGATCTGGAGGAGATGGATATTAAATGGCAGATGGCCATGTTATCCATGAGGGTGAAAAAGTTCATTAAAAGAACTGGAAGAAATAACTTCTCTCAAAGAAGAGAAGATGGAGCTGGTTTTGACAAAACCAAGGTGGAATGTTTTAAGTGTCACAAGAAAGGACACTTTGCTAGAGAATGCAGGAGTGCTGTTCCAAACAACAACCATCAACAAGCTCAGAATGGAGGATACAATCTGAACAAGAATCCTGCTCAAGCCCTTGTTTCTCAACAAGGAATGGGATTTGACTGGAGTGATCAAGCTGAGGAGGCCATTCAGAACCAAGCTCTTATGGCAGAAGTGTCTGATCTCCCCACTGAGGTAAGTTCTAATCTTTGCACTAAATCTTGCATTGACACTGTTATAAGATACAGGGATCACAATCAAAGTATGTGTGATGACCTCAAAAGATTAGAAAAGGACAGAAGAGATTATGTGTTGATAGTAGAGAGATTTGAAGAGAAAATCAAAGGCTTTCAAGCTAATGAACTTCAACACTCTTATGACACAAACTATTGGAAGTGGGAAAAGAATGAGTTAGAAACCAAACTGTCTAAGTCCTTAGAAGAGAATGATAGACTGAAAGAGGAACTGTCAAAAGTTAAGCTTGACATAGACAAGTTTTCTTATGCTTCAAAAGCAATGGACTCTCTTCTAAAGTCTCAGATACATGATAAGATGAAGCCTGGTATTGGATACAACAATACACCCCCTCCTTACAATAACAAATATATTTCTCCTACATCAGACTTGTTAGAAACTAAGGAGAAAAAGGACTTGTCTGAAGAAGCTTTTAAGATAGATCCTTTGGATGAGCTAGTAGTTAAGGATTTGACTGAGAAAGGAGCCAGTGAGAACAGGGATAATAATGTGAGTAAAAAGATACCATTAGAAAACAATATTATCACCAATGAGGGATGTGGGAAAATTTGGGTCAAGTCCAAGGAGATAGAGAAGACTAAAGGAAATGATAACAAGGTCCATTACAAACAAACCACAGTTGTGAATCCTGGATCTTGTAAACAGTGTGATTGCAATAAAGCCAAGAGCCTAAATTCTGGTTTAAAAAGAGGAAATCAAAGAAACTGGAATAATCAATGGGCTCAGAAACAAGGAGTTGATCTAAATAAAATCAATAGACCAAAACCTTGTTTTATATGTGGCAAGTTGAATCATTTGGCTAAGTATTGTTACTTTAACCCTATTAACCAACAGATGAACTTTCAAAGATTTGTGCAAAAATCTGTTGGTTATAGGAAGGCTGGAAAGAAACATGTGATAAAGAAATCTATTGAAAGTAAAGGCACTTTAAAGAAAAAGATTTTAAAAGAAAGTGTCAAAATGTGGGTACCTAGAAGTACTAACAGTGTTCGTACTGCTAACAATATTAGTACTGCTAACACAGTTACTACTGTTAACAGTGTTAGTACTGCTGAAAATATTAATGCTGCTAATACTGTTAATACCTCTTCAAAGGTTAATACTGCCAACACAGTTACTGCTGCTAACACAGTTACTACTGCTAACAAGGTTAGTACTGCTAAGCATGCAAGTGCTGCCAAGGCAGTTAGTACTTCCAAAACCAGTACTGATACTAGCAAAAAAAATTCCAAGCCTATTATTGTAACAAAGTACTCCAAGAATGAGGAGTTACGGTTCAAAAATCTTGTCAAGAAAGAATGCAAGTATTTTGATGAGAAAGGGGTACCCAAGACCACTTTGGCTTGGGTTCCTAATTCATACTAATTGATTTATTTAATGTGCAGGGCAACCAACAGCTCAAGGGAAAGAGCATTTGGCATGTTGATAGTGGTTGCTCTAGGCACATGACAGGCAACATGTCATGCCTTCAGGACTTCAAGCATATCAATGGAGGACATGTTGCATTTGGAGATAATCTTACTGGTGGTAAGATAAGTGGAAAAGGTAATGTCACCAAAGGTAAGATGACATTTGAGGATGTCTACTATGTTGATCAATTAAAGTACAACCTGTTAAGTGTATCTCAGGTTTGTGACAAACAACATAGTATATTATTTACTAATACTGAGTGTATGATTCTTGCTCCAGGGTTCAAGGTAGTTGATGAAAGCATGATACTACTTAGAACTCCAAGAAAGGACAATGTTTACTGTCTTGATATGAACAATGTTGATAGTGATTCATCTCTGAATTGTCTTGTTTCAAAAGCTTCTGTAGATGAATCCTCTCTATGGCACAGAAGGATGTGTCACATGAATTTCAAGACTATGAATAATCTTGTTAAAAACAACCTTGTAAGAGGTTTACCTTGAAAAGTCTTTTCATGTGATGATCATTGTGTTGCTTGTCTTAAAGGCAAACAACACAAAACTTCTCATAAGACCAAAGAGTTAAATTCTGTTTCTTCTTGTCTCCAGTTACTGCATATGGATCTGTTTGGTCCTACAAATGTTATGAGTATAGGCAAGAAATCTTACTACTTGGTTATTGTTGATGATTACTCCAGATTTACTTGGGTATATTTTCTAAGGACTAAGGATGAAACAAGTGGTCTTATCAAATCCTTTATTCTAAGAATTGAAAACCAAACTAATCAAAGAGTAAAAGTCATTAGATCAGATAATGGAACTGAGTTTAAAAATCATGATCTAAACACCTTTTGTGAAGAAAAAGGTATTGAGAGGCAATATAGTACTCCTAGGACTCCTCAACAGAATGGTGTTGCTGAAAGGAGAAATAGAACACTAATAGAGGCTGCTAGATCTCTGTTGGCTGATTCAAAATTGCCAATTACCTTCTGGGCTGAAGCAGTTAATACTGCTTGTTATGTCCAAAACAGAGTTCTAGTGGTCAAGCAAAAGAACAAGACCCCATATGAGCTTTTAAATCAAACAAAACCCTTCATTGGTTTCTTCAAACCTTTTGGGTGTCCTTGTACAATTCTCAATACCAAATCTCACTTAGGTAAGTTTGATAGCAAAGCAGATGATGGATTTCTTGTTGGATATTCATCTCAGAGTAAGGCTTACAGAGTTTTTAACTCTTCTTCTAGAATAATTGAAGAAAGTGACAATGTCAAATGCAATGAGAACACACCAAATCCTGTTGGGTCTGGACCTCAGTGGCTATTTGACATTGATTCACTAACTAACTCTTTTGGTTTCAGTAATGAGTATACAGGAACAGGAAGTGGAGGATCAGGAATCACACAAGTTCAAGAAAGTATATCTAAATCTGTGATTTTTCCCATACCCACAGTAAATTCTGTTGAAGACTGTGAAAGGGAATCATTTACTGGACCAAGTCAGAGTGAAGAAGAAACTAGAGATGAGGAGACTCAAGAAAATAATGAAGTGGCATCTGAAAACACTTCAGTTGAGTTGCATGAATCCAATCTTGAGGCTGGACTGAATGGAGAACCTAGTCATAACACCAGAGTTCAAAAGAATCATCCTCCACAGCTGGTAATAGGAGATATCTCTTCTCCTATGATGACTAGACATCAAAGCAGGCTTCAGGAAATGCAAGATCAACAACATACAGTGCTTTCTTGTTTTCTATCACAGCTTGAGCCTAAAAAGGCACATGATGCTATGAAAGAATCTAGCTGGATAGAAGCAATGCAAGAAGAACTGTTACAGTTCAAGCTCCAAGATGTATGGGATCTAGTAGACCTTCCTAAAGGTCACAGAGCAATTGGCACAAAATGGATTTTCAGAAACAAGAGAGATGAAAGAGGTATTGTCATAAGGAACAAAGCAAGGCTGGTGGCTCAAGGATATACTCAAGAAGAGGGTATAGATTATGAAGAAGTTTTTGCACCTGTGGCTAGGATAGAAGCAATCAGACTATTTCTAGCCTATGCTTCTTACATGAATTTCAAAGTCTATCAAATGGATGTAAAAAGTGCTTTTCTCTATGGATCAATTGAAGAAGAAGTATATGTCTGTCAACCACCAGGGTTTGAAAACCCAAGTTATCCAGACAGGGTATACAAATTAAAGAAAGCACTTTATGGACTACATCAAGCTCCAAGAGCATGGTATGACACTCTGTCATCCTATCTCTTGGAAAATGACTTTGAAAGAGGAGTCATTGATAAGACTCTATTTATCAAGAGAAAGAAGAAGGATATCTTGCTGGTACAAATCTATGTTGATGACATTATCTTTGGATCTACAAGAAACAACTTGTGCAAGGAGTTTGAGGATTTAATGCATCAAAGGTTCAAAATGAGTTCCATGGGGGAACTTACTTTCTTCCTTGGACTCCAAGTTCAACAAAAGGCAGATGGAATCTTCATCTGTCAATCCAAGTATGTGCAGGACATTCTAACCAAGTTTGGTTTCTCAGAGTCAAAACCTGCAAGCACACCTATGGAAACACACAAGCAAATATCTGCAGATCCTGAGGGGGAGGATATAGATGTGCATCATTACAGATGTATGATTGGCTCTCTCATGTATCTCACAGCATCAAGGCCAGATATAATGTTTCCAGTCTGTGTATGTGCAAGATTCCAAGTTAGGCCAAAGCAATCTCACTTTCAAGCTGTTAAGATGATATTCAGATATCTCAAAGGGCAACCCAGATTGGGACTTTGGTATCCTCATGACTCACCCTTTGACCTAATAGCATACTCAGACAGTGATCTAGGTGGGGCAAACTTGGACAGAAAATCTACTTCTGGAGGATGTCAGTTTTTGGGTGCTAGACTAGTCTCATGGCAGTGCAAGAAACAAACCACAGTATCCACATCTACAACAGAGGCAGAGTACATAGCAGCTGCAAGTTGCTGTTCTCAAGTCTTATGGATTCAGAATCAAATGTTGGATTATAGGGTAACCTTTCTACACACTCCAATCTTTATTGACAACAGCAGTGCTATTAACATTGTGAATAATCCAGTCAAGCACTCAAAAACAAAGCACATTGAGATCAGGTATCACTTTATAAGAGATTGTAATGAAAAGAAACTTATTCAAGTTGTCAAAGTTCACACTGATAATCAGTTTGCTGATCTATTCACTAAAGCTTTTGATGTGGGTAGATTCACTTTCTTGGTAACAAGTGTGGGAATGATCAACTCTGAATAATCCCCTTCTCAAAAAGTGGTTTTATACCTGTATATTATTCTTGGAGTTACTAATCTTCTTTTTCAGGATATGCATAGCAGTACTCAGTGTTTAGCAAGTTTAAAAGGAGTAAGTCAGTTAATACTGCTAGTAGGTACTACTGCTTTCAGTTAATACTGCTAGTGGTTAATACTGCTTTCAGTGGTTAATACTGCTAGTAGTTACTACTGCTTTCAGTTAATACTGCTAGTGGTTAATACTGCTTTCAGTGGTTAATACTGCTAGTGGTTAATACTGCTTTTAGTTAATACTGCTAGTAGTTAATACTACTTCCAGTTAATACTGCTAGTAGTTAATACTGCTTTCAGTTAATACTACTAGTAGTTAATACTGCTAGTAGTTAATACTGCTAGTAGTTAATACTGCTTTCAGTTAATACTGCTTTCAGTTAATACTGCTCGTAGTTAATACTGCTAGTTAGTTAATACTGCTAGTAGTTAATACTGCTCTAGGTTAATACTGCTTATGTTCCGAATACTATAAATACTCTTTGCCTGCCTAAAAGTTCATAACGACTCTTTGCATACTGTTCTCTTGTGCTCTAAACCTTTTCTCTCTCAAGTTCGAAGTCTTCAGGCAAGCTTTTCACTAAGATCAATGGCATCAATGACTTTCATTGACGAGCACAATGAGATTGCGATGCTACAAAACCCAAAGCAAGCTGCAGGATTTCATCAGATTGTGGATTTCCTCAAGTCAAGCCACATTGCTCATGCTCTTATTGTATCCCCTACAATCTATATCGAGCATCAAAGGCAGTTCTGGGCTAATGCAACCATTGTTGTTGAGAATGGTGTGCAGATGATCAAGACAAGAATCGGTGATCAATCACTAACGGTTACTGAAGAGGTTATTCGCATCAGTCTACGTCTAGACGATGCCTCAGGTATAACCTCTATCCCAAACGATGAACTGTTTTCAAATCTTACAAGAATGGGGTATGGAGGCCCATTGGGAGTTTTCAAATTCTCTAAAGCAAAATTTTCACCCCAATGGCGTTTCTTAGTCCATACTCTTATGCATTGTATCTCCAAAAAGACTACTGGATGGAGTGAGTTCAGCAGCACTATTGCTTATGCTTTGGTGTGCTTGGCCACTGCCAGAAAGTATAATTTTTCTAAAATGATTTTCAGTGATCTTGTCTCAAACATGGGAAACAAAAAGAGCTTCTTTATGTATCCCAGGTTTGTTCAAGAAGTTATTACTCATGAATTGACGGATATACCTCAACCTGTTGGGGTATATGTACCTAAACCCCCCAAAGGCAAGGTTTTCTCAAATATGAGAAGATCTGCTGGGGACTCTGAAGGAGTTGACACCCCATTGTTCTCTACAATGGTGGTGGTGTCCCAAACCAATGAAGGTATGGCAGCAGGGTCAAGGCCCCCATTAGACCAACCCACTGCTTGCCAAGCCCAACCTTCCCTCTCAAAATCAATTCCCCTGTCCCTTCTTGAAAAACCAACCTCTCCTATCACCCAAACTTACAAGAGGAAACAGGTAAAGAAGGATCCTTCCCTTCTTGTACCATTACCCACTCAGCCTTTAAGCCCTCTAAGGGAGAATTCTCCCCTAGAGAATATCCAAAGGGAAACCACAAGGGTGTCTCCCAACCCAAATGAGGTGCTCTCTGAGGAGGAGGTAGAGCATATGGGTGATGAGGCTGCCACTACTCCTGCTAGCATAGAGGAGGAAAGTGGTAACATCAATAAGACCTCCCCCATGGCAACTTTAAATGAGCAATCATTTGAAGGTCCCTGGTGCCAAGAAACCACAGGGGTGGATAGTGCTTCTGCTAGGCAGAAGACTTCCACTACTAAAAGATCCAATGATCCTTCAAAGGAGGGTAACACTTCTAGAGAAGGTGAGGACATATATAGTTACCAGGAATTGATGGAAACCATGGGAAACATCAACCTAGATGTTATGAAACAAGGAAAAGAAATAGAGGAGATGAAGCTGGTGATCCTGTCACAACAAGTCCAGATTGCAAAACTAAAGAAGATGGTGACAAGGCTGATTCAAAAGAAGAAAAGGAAACAATTTGTGCTAAAGAGAAGGGAACCAGTGTCTGATGCTCCCAAAAAGGGGGAGTCAGAGGCTGAAGTAAACCTGAATGAGGAAAAAGAAAAAGTTGAGGGGGAGCATGATGGGGAGAAGAACAGTATTGAGGGGGAGTTAGAAGAAGAAACTGTTAGTTCTGCTGAAACTTCACAAGCAGTAGTAACAAAGTTATCTCCAACAGAAATTGAAGTAGCTGAAATGCTCATCAAAGCAAAGAATGACACTCTCAAAACAAAGGGAGTGGTCATAAATGAAGGGGGAGAAAAAGGAGAAGTGAGCAAGAAAGATAACAGTAAGAAGCCAATGAACAAAGACAAAGGAAAAGCAAAGATGGTGGAATCTGATCAACCAGTAAAGAAGCAAAGGTTGGTTGAATCAGATGAAGCTCTAGCCAGGAAGATGCAGGAGGATATTGAAAAAGAAGAAAGAGTTCAGGTTGAAAAAGACAGGGAGATGGCAAAGGCTCTAGCTGCTGAATTAAATGAAGCTTATCAGAAAGAGCTTGAAACAGAGAAAGCTAAGCAAAGGGCAATAAGCTTAAGAAAGGCCATGATAGTCAAATCAAGTGCAAAGAAAAGAAGACCTTCACAAACTTACCTTGCCACTCAGGAAAGAAACAAAATGATAACTTTCTTGAGGAGTGCAATTGGGGTAAAGAAAGAAATGTTTGTGAAGATGACTTTTGATCAAATCAGGGATCTTTATGAGAAAGAAATGGGGAAGCTGAAAAATAATGAAAATGATAGAGTGGAGTTTGAAAAGAAGGCAAAGGAGAGACATGACGTGAATATGCATCGACCATTCCCTGAAAGTGAAGAGGGAACTCCTATCAAAGAAAAGGCAGAGAAAAGAAGAAGGAAGCTACTTTAGTGCAGGTTCAAAAGACTCTGAAAAGAACCAAAATGATGGCTAAAAGAAAGAAAAGTGTAAAGAAGCCTAGAGTAGAAGAAGAGCAAAAGGTTACTGAAGAAGAAGAGGCACCTCAGAATGAAGCTAAAACTCAGGAAGAAATACCACAGAGTTCAGATGTAAACATGTACATGGTAGTAATGGATAAAATTCCAAAGCCTATTTCAGTTGAACCTGTTGGATTTAAACCTACTGAAGTTATCCATTGGGATATTATGGAGGTGGATGGCAAAGAATACATCAGATTGAAAAGAAATGATGAGAAGTATGAAGTATACAACACCTGGAACAAAATTGTCAGAGAGTGTTCAAGATCTGATTTGGAAGAAATGTTTGAAGTGGGGATGAAAATTTATGCAGATCAGTTGACAGCTCCAGGGTTACCTATAGTGAAGCTGGTCATGGAATACTTGTGTATGTTATTCAATCCAGAAGTAGTGAAGCACTTAATCAGAGATGTGTTCAAAACTGTTAGAGGATGGACTCTCTATGAAAGGAGTGTAGTCTATGAACTAGCATTGGATACTTTCCACATGGAGTACTACTTGGTGGATAGGGTCTACAAGCATACAAATCTTAAGCTTCATGCCATGTTGAATAAGAAGTTGGGTTGTGCACCAAATTCAGAAATGGCCAAGTATCTAATTCAGAGGACTATCAATCAGAGTATGGGACTGGATCCTAATATTGGAGTAGATCAATGAAGATTTTGGAGGCATCTGAAGAACTTGACTTCTCTTCATAAAAGTCAAGTTAGGGGGAGATTGTTGGGAACTGAAGAAAAACTCAAGTATGGTTAATGCTGCTGGTTCAGAGTTAATACTGCTAGAAGACTTTAAGGTTAATACTGCTGAGTATTACTACTGCTAGTACTATTAATACTGCTAGTCAAAGTTAGTGCTGCTTGAACAAAGTTAGTACTGCTTAGCTAGTTAGTACTGCTGGTAGTTAGTGTTGCTTAGTAGTTAATGCTGCTAGAAGAAGTTAATGCTGCTGATCATGGTTAGTGCTGCTTAAGAGATTCGGATGGAAAGAATGACAGCTGGATAATCTGAAGATTATGGAAGCTTTGAGATATACATGGAAGATATACTGAAGATTTGTTTAATTATTGTAATTATCTTTTGACTAGTATATGTATAGAATGTATAGAATAGATTAAAGTGAGAACTTTTGTTTTTATTCTTTGAGAGAGAAAATCAACCTCAAGACATAGATCCTAATTCTAGAGAAGTAGAATTCGTATTGGTGAGCCTGTTCATCAATATTGAGGTTGAGTGTGTAATCTTGTAACTTCAAAGCATTTAATACAAGTTTACAGTTTGTTGATTATATTCTGTTTTGATTTTCTATTTGATTAAATATCAAAGTGTTATTCCGCAAACTTCTTTGATATTGTTTCTGAGAATTAATTCTTGTTGAGAATTCGATCCTGACAGTTTGACTTCAATGCAAAACTTCCAGATCATACTGATTTTATTATCAATTCTGATGTTTTACCTAGTGTGTTTGAAATAGGTGAATCATCAACTAAGGTTGATGAGTCAGTTCCTATGAGTACCGATTATTATGAAAAAGGTAAAAAGCAAAAGAAAAGGCGCTCACAGAAACGGACCAACATAGGTAAGAAAAATAACAGACAAACTCAGAAATCTCATTTTCCTAACAAATCAAAAAAAAATTATTTCAGAACTAAGCAAGAAAAGGTCTGAAGTGCGAACTGAATGGCGACTAAAGAAGAAAGTTGATGAGACTGCAAAATCATCTTCTGATTCTGATTGTAATAGAAAGACTAATAGTAAAACTGATGTAGTTGGAAATGTTTCTTTTAATAAACCAAAACTTGTATCTTCTTACAAACGATATTCAATAAAGCAATTATTCAAATTATCTCTATTTACTAATAGGACTTCTACTTATCGTAGAAATGGTTTTGTGTCTCAGTAATATTCTGATGATTGGTTTGGATCATATCATGTCTATTCTTATAATTCATTTGCTTCAAAAGTTTTTCAAAAGAGCAAAGGGTCCATATACAAATGGATGCCAAAATTATGTGCTAACACTGTAGGACCCATCTATAAATGGGTACCTAAACCGATTGTTTCCTGATTTCTCTTGTGCAGACCCGTCATATGTGGTACTTGGATTCTGGTTGCTCCAAGCATATAACCGGGCAGAAAGATTTATTGTCTAATTTTACCGAGAAATTTTGTGGGAACGTACGTTTCGGAAATGACCAGTTTTCACCTATTCTCTGATATGGTGATGTTATTCAAGAGAATGTAACAATCAAGAAGTTGAGTTATGTAGAAGAACTAGGACATAACCTATTCAGCATTGGTCAGTTCTGTGACAAAGACTTAGAGGTGAATTTCAAGGCCAAAAGATGTTGTGTCCGAACTGAAGATGGAAAGGAACTTTTGGTCGGGACGAGAAAGTCAAACCTCTACACGATTAATTTGTCAAAAGTCAAGACTGATCATGAGGTATGTCTACTATCAAAAGCCTCTATGCAACAAAGTTGATTGTGGCATAAACGGCTTTCTCACCTGAATTTTAGATACATCAATAAGCTGGTCATGGGTAATTTAGTGAAAGGACTTCCTGTTAGAGCATAAATATGTTGGATACAAGATCAAGAAGACTGAAGGTCAAAGTACAAGAAGTCAAAGTTGAGAAAGTCAACTCTCATTAAAAGTCAAAGTCTTATTGTAATAAAAAGTCAAAGTTTCCTTGTATTTTGTTTTAGTTTTCTATGTTTTAGTTGTAGGTATAAATAGCTTTTATTTTCTGTTTTAATTAGTGGTTGTAACTTGAGAAGTCTAGAATTGTGAGAACTTGAGAGAATTGTAGAGAGAGAAAGAGGAGTTCTAGAGAGAGAGAGTGAAAAACAGAGCTTGTAATCGTTTGAATTAGAATTGAATCAAACAGGTAATTATAATCATTCTTGTTTGTTTAATTGTTTGTGATTAGAAACTAGAACAGAGAATATCAATTGGTATCAGAGCAAATCCATTTGAAATCAAATCAAGAACTGAGTTCGTAGCACTGTTCATCGACTGTGGAGATCGTTTTTGATTTTGTGTTTGTTTTTCGAGTTGTAATCATTTAGGTTTTGTTTGTTGAGTATAATCGATCGAGTTTGTATAGGTAATTTCACGAATTGCACTGTATTGGTTATCAATTTTTGATGTTTTTGTCAAGTTTTTAGTACACGAGTTCAAAAGCAATGTATCATCGACCAATTTGTATTTTGAACGTTTGTCTTTGAAATTCTTGCATTGTAATCTGTTCTAATATTGAAATCGAGCATCCCTACAAAGTTTCAAGTCAATTGGACAAGGTTTGGATCGAAATCTGTGAGAAAAGTTGGATTTTTGGACGATATTCTGAAGAACGCGCAAGATCCAAGTTTCGCGCTAGTTCATCTGAAGAACACGCTAACATGCAAACGCGCAAATAGTGCTTTGCGCGATCTGACAAATGCGCAAACCCTTGCGAGTTTAAAATTCTCGAAAATATTCTAAGTGTTGGAACGCGCTACCTTCATCCTGCGAGTTCTAAGTTTGCGCGAGCTTCAATTAGCGCGTTTCATTCTTTCGCGCTACCTTCGTCTTGCGAGTTTGGGTTTCGCGCAACCAACGTATAGCGCGTTTTCATATTTCGCGCCGCCTTCGTCTAGCGTGTTTCAAACTTTGTGCAAACTTCAGCTTGCGAGTTTCAAGCTTTGCGCGAACATTGTCTAGCGTATTCTTATTCTTTGCGCGAACAGTGATTAGCGAGTTTGATGAAATGCGCAAGTAGTGCCTTGTGAGTTCAGTAAAAACGCACGTCCTTATTAGCGCATTTCATAGTGAACAGTCACTTGAGAGTTCCAACGATCTGCGAGTTACAGTGATCTGCGAGTTTGTCAAAACACGCAAACCTTTGCGTGCGAGTTTCACAAACACGTAAGCTCAACCCTGCGAGTTTTTCAGTGAATAGTGACTTGCGAGTTTCAAGCTTCTGCGTGTTTTAAGCTTCTACAGTGGTTTGCGATTTTCTATACTTAGACAAAAATATTCAAAACTGTAACATGGCCTCTAAATGTCAAAAAAAATTCTCTAGGGGGGCCCCGTGCTAAGTCTGCGGAGGTGGAGAAAGTTCTTATTGTGATCAAAATTTCTGAATTTCTAACGATCATTTTTGTCAAGTTCTTTTTGTAACAGATATTGAAGATGAGTTTTTTCTGATGATGAAGAAAAGATTGCTTCACTCAAATCAGATATTCAAAATCTTACTTTATCTGCTATGCGTTATTCAAAGCGATCACAGAAATATCATGATGAAAAGAAGGTATTAAAAGAAGAAGTCAATGCATTGAAAAAGATCAATAAGGATCTTCTGAAGCAAATCTCTGAATCTCAGCATTTGAAAGATGATGAAAGCATTGAAGAAAAGAAACAGAGTTTGATAACTGAAAACACTGAGTTGAAGAGCAAAATCTCAGACTTAGATGATTTAATTGTCAAATCGCAGCAAACAGGATGTGCTGATGAAAAGAAGATCTTTGAATTAGAATTGCAAATTGTTAAAGAAAGATCAGCTTTTGAGAATGAATACAAAGAGTTTGCTAAGAAATTCTCAGATTTTTCAAGAAAATGTGCTGACGAGAAGAAGACATTTGAGCTGAAATGTATAAAGATTTCTCAACAGATTTTAGATTTTGAGAAAGTCATCATTTTGGAAAGAGAAAAGTTTGCCAAGGAGAAGAAGATTATAGAACAAAAGAATGTTGGATTCTTTAAAGAGATATCTGATGGACGAAAGAATATTGAAAAAGACTTTGAAGAAGAAAGAATTATATTTGAGGAAGAGATAAAGAAGCTTACTGAGAAACTATCTGAACTATCTGAAAGCGCATTGAAGGATCAGAAAGAGAAGTCTGAGTTTAAGACAGAGATTGACCAACTTGTCCGAGAAAGAGACAGTTTATCTTCAGAGATAAAAGATGTTGGATCCCAGATTTAATCTCACAACAATGATATAAACAATAAGAGTAATAACATCGAAAGCAATATAGTTTAATATCAAAGGAGATTCAAATATCACAGTTCATAAAGCAGATAATAGATAAACAAGATATTCTTGGAATAAAATATTCAACTTATATTATCAGATATAAGACTTCTTAAGCACACTTTGAACAATAAGGTGATGGTCCTATTTATAGGACCATAAAGTAAGCATTGTACTTATCTGACAAATAGAAGCATGCTTGAACAGTGTCTTACCTAAAAGGTAAGATCAAGACATGCTTGAACAGTGACCTACTCTAGAAAGTAAATCTTATCACTAGGTGTCGTGTCATCTGTTCTTCTATTAACACTTGTCATGAAATTCAGAGTGAACATCTTCAGAGCTCTGAAATAGGATCTCTGATAAGGAGCTCTCTGATGTCTTTCCGTGAGACTGTCTCTGAAGTTCAGAGACAGACTTACTTTCTTCGAGACTGACTCTGAAAGTCTTTAGTTGAAGACAGTTATTTTCAATACTTTCATTGTTCAGATTTGGGGCTAACAATCTCCCCCTAAGTACTGAAAATAAATAAAGGACACAGAGAATATTTAAACTAGAAAGCGAAGAGGAGAAAGTTATCCTCTGTAAATATTACTTCTCATAATAATTTGGAATTACAAAAGAGAATAGTATTCAAAAATTAAACAGAACCTATCACTAGAACATATCCTATGAAACTTCATGATGAGCTCTCTGAAGTTAATCATTGAGCCATTTTCCAAGTCTACTTTTTCCAGTAGGTTTGCTCTGTGCTGTTCTTTCTTTACTTGAATCAACTTTTGTATGCCTTTCAAGGTTTCATCAGAATACTTTTCTACTTGCGAAGCTAGAAAGATTTTCTTCTCTTGGTTCACTCTATAGATGAAACCCAGAGGTTCTTCAATTATTGATCCAGTCTTCTGTTTGTCCAGGTTTTCGATGGTTTCCACTGGTTCAGTCACTCCGAGCTTTTCTTCACCCAAGTTCAGAGAAATCTGAAAGTCACGTTTGGCTTTGTGTTTGATATAAGCTTCCATTGCCCGTCTTACTTCAACCATGCTCATTCTTATCTCCCTTCTTCCTGAATCGTATCTCGCAGAGCAATAGGCATATAGATGAGTGAGATCATATGGATTTAGATTTAGGAGATCATTATCATTGAACTCGTAAATCTTCTGATCAGATCGAGTCACCACATAATGTCTATATATGATTTTGTTGTAGGAGAATGTCTTTTCAGTGATTTTCTCAACTTTTATTATGGGAGCATCGTTGAGAACCGACATTCCTGGTGATGTCTTTCCCTGTATGAATCTTCGTTCGTAGTCTGGCATATCCTCTATGATTCATGGATTCAGAGGGATTACTTGAGTGTCTCCCATATTGAACTCGCAGTAGATATGCCGAAAGTGATCTTCTATCGATGCTTCAGGAGTGGATTCTAAGAATGTGGGAGGTTAAGTGAATACCTTGGCTGGTAAACTGATGCTTGTCTTCTGAACAAGATTCTCTTGAGGAGCCTGCTCATCAACAACCATGGTTTCTTTGTCCTTGGGCTGTGACTGAGTTATCTCTGAAGGTTGTTCAGAGATATATCCATCTATCTCTGGTGATTCTCTTAATTCTGAAGCTGTTGAGGTATGATGAGGTTGAGCGTGTTTGAAAACATATTCTTCGACATCAATTACTTCAATCTGATCTCCAGCAGCTTCTTCCGCTCTGTCAGAATCTGAGTTCTGTTCTTTCTCAGACTCTGAGTTGAAGGCAACTCTTATCACCATTGGTGGTCTTTCGGGTGATGAGAATGCATCTTTAGAAGACGTAGAGAAGTCTACAAGTTGTTCGTTTTCTTACTCTTCCAGAGCTCCAATTTTCTCTGGAGTTGCATTGGTTACTGGAGTGATTGGAACACCTGGTGTTGATGATGCAAAAAGTATTTCGGTGTTGTGAATGTTTGCAAAGTTTGGTTGTCATCAGAAGAGGTGGTGTTCCTCTCAGGTCCTTCTCTTGAACTCCTTTGGTTGGTGGAGCTGAGGCACTTTCATTTACTGGTGCAGAGGGAGCAGCTTTAGAGGTGTGTTCGGTTGTATCTCTGATCTCCCTACAGTGTGATTCAGAGGTTTCATCATCATCTGAGTCCTCAGAATCATTAAATCTGGCTTTCTTCGCTGCTTCGCTACAAGTCCCACCAGAAAACTTGCGTTTTTATTTGGGAGAGTCTGGTTCAGCGATTCCTTTTTCTTTGGGGTCAAGAAGAGCCTTCTGAATGGATTCAATTGCTTCTGAAGCCGCAGTTCTTATTTCAGCAACCTGGTCCTCTGATTTATAGTGATGAAGTTCCAGAGTAGCTTTGACCTGCTTCTGAGCAATAGTAGAGATCTTGGAAGAACATGTTAGCATTCTGCTCATGATTGCGGATTTGAGTAAGGCCAAATCACTTTTGTTGATGAGGTCTTCAGTAGTCCGGGGTGGTGGTTGTGGTGTTGCTGATGGTGCACTGACTGCTGGAACAGAGGCTTGAATTGTTGTTTTGATGAGGTCAGAGATAGAGGCCATTTTTCTGTTGAGAGTGAAGATGGTCTGGTGGCTACTACCTCGTCCCTTAGTTCTTGCAGAGCCTTCTGAACATCAATGGTTATAGTTGCTTGATTTTTAAGAGCAGCATTCTGAGCTTTAAGAGCGGCTACTTCCAGGGATGATTCAGCCTTCTGTTTGAACAGTTCTTGTTCCAACTCTTGGATTCTGTTTGAGGAGTCCAAAAGTTGGGTCTTCAGAGTGGAAACCTCTGCTCTGAGGTTGGTGTTTTCAGAGCGAAGAGCAGAGGTCTCTGAACCGTCAATTCGCTGAAAGTTATGCTCTTTCATGGAGCCTCTGACTTCCTCACAGAATCTCTGGAACTCAGATTTTGTGAGAAGTTCAGAGAGGGGTACATTGGTTACAACACATGTAGCCAATTTTTCCTCAAGTTCAGAGGAGCCTTCGTTCAGAGCTGTTTTGATGTTGTCTCTGGAAGGACTTCCACTCAATCCTTGATGTTCCGGAGAATTATCTCTGAGGAGGACTTCCACCCAACCAAGTCCTCCTCCTCAGATTCAGAGGACTGGAAGTGAATGTGGGAGTTGAGCCTTGCGATCCAGGCAAGTCAATCCTTGTTCTTGTAGGTCAAGCCATTGTCCCTGAGTTGGACAGCTACTTCGGGATATCCTGAAGGGTGAGTGATGAGCCACAGAGGCATCATTATGTGTAGGAATTGCTTTTCTACTCTAAGGCAACTGAGTACTGAATGTATTGGCTAAGTCCTGTGAAGAGGACTTATCCAGAAATTGAGTTTCCTCAGTTATGTGAACTTCAGAGGTGGAAAAAGGTACCTCTGAAGTGGCTGGTTGGTTTGGGTTCGAGGTGTGCACCTCTGATTCAATAACCATTACCTCTGGATCAGGTAGGTTGTATTGTGTGGTTGCATTGGGAGATGGGGTTGGTGTCCTAAAATATATGTGCCTTGGGGCATCTTTTTGTGTGGAAGGGGAAGAACTCTCAGGTTTCTCTAAGTCCTTAAAAGACTTGCTCTCTTCTCTCTAAGAATCTTCAGAGATAGTCTCTGAAGATTCATCCTCACTTTCCTCAGAGCTAGTAGAGCTATTCTCTTCACTAGCAGAAGAGGTTTCTTCCATAAATCCGTCATTGACAGCCCCTTCAAGTGCTCTGTCATCTCTCTCAACTTCGGTTTCTCTAGCAAGAGTACCCTCTGGTTCACTCTTGTGAGAGCTCTGAACTTCAGGGTCCTCAGATCCCTCTGAAGCCGAGTTGCTCTTACTCTCCATTCCAGGTTCAGGACCTAAGTGTGTTGGGGTTCCCAGAACTGGTTCTAGTCCTTGGGCAACATTGAGATAAGAAGCTAAGGCTAAAGATTGAGGATTTACCTGATTCAGCATGTGGTGAGGGATCCGCCTTGCTTTTGGATAGCCTTAAGAGAGAAACGTCGGTTTGAAGTTGTTCATTATGTAGAAAGGAGTTTTGGGTTGTTCAGTGGCGATCAAAATATGAAGCTTCTCGATCGCCGCATGGATGATTAGAGACAGAAATCTAGGGAATGTTATTGAAGGAACTTTGGATGATTAGGTCGTTTGTTCAGGGTCCTTTGACAAGCATTTGTTCTTCTTCTCTATGAATGTCAGAATCATATCAAAAATTATGTCGGCCATGTCCAAGTTGCGATTGATGAATAGGGCATACATGATTGACAGAATTTCGGGTGTTGCTTGATCCATGCTCCCCAGTTTGCAGGTGAGAGTGTGGTTTAGTACAGAGAACATGAAGTTCCAGATTGGTGGTAGATGTTGTCGTCGGAAGTTACCCAATCTGGTGATTTCAGTGTTGTAACCTAGCATTCGGATGAACTGGAGCAGGGTTTCGGAAGTTGGGCGTTTTTCAAAACGCGTGATTTGAAGTTCCTCAGTTGTTAGGAGAGGGAGAACTTCTCGTAGAACAATATGAGTGATGAGTATTCGAAATTTTACGACTTGAGATATGTCGAACTCGCCGATTATTCCGTTATGTTCATCGCTGTAGTGACTGGAAGAATACCATTCTTGAACAAACGAGAGCGGACATTCATTGGTAAAGGCAGTTAAGGCTTGAGTCAGTTCACAGTTGGAGAAGAACTCGCAAATTATTCCGTATTGTTCCTCAAACTTGGGAGAATCAAGCTGAATCATGTGATTGTTGTCTTTGATTGGAAAACGATACAGTCTTGAAGATTTGCCAGATTTGGGAAAAAGCTTGCACCATTCATTTGAAGACGCCATTTTTGAGTTGAAGTAAAGAAGATGAAGTTCAAATTCTATTTGGAGAGAGAGAGAGAGAGAGTGCTCGAGAGTAATTTGTAAAAATGAATATCCGGAAGTAAAATTGGTTTTGTATCCAAATTTAGAAAAAGATACACTTGAGTGCATAAGGTGAAACGACAGTGATTTGACCCTTTTGATAATGCCGTTTGACCTTTCACTCATCCCTCTTGTGACACGTGGCCTTGAAAACTGTTGTACCTACGCGTGTAGGTTCCAAGAAAATAGGAATGGTGCTCCATATTTCAATATTAAATTGAATAACTTCTTTTTGCTGACTAGACAAACCTTTCGCCTTGAAAAGTAATTTAAGATATCACTTGTAATAAAAAGGTTCAGATAATCTGAAATTTTAATTTCAAATGATATCAAAAATTGCTAATTAATTAAAAAGTTCTTGTTTGAGGAATGACTGGTCTGAAAGTTGTTGACTCCCCCTTGACAGATGATTAGTGAGACAAAAAAAAATGAGAATCCTCAATTTCAGAGATTCTGAGATAAAGTTCAAAGACTTTGAGATGATAGTTGAAAAGTTCTTTTTCTCCCCCTTGACAAAAGAACAACTTTTTATTTTTCTCCCCTTGTCATGTGTTTAGAGAACATTCAGAGACTGATATTGAAATATGCTACTTGGTCCAGAGGCTCTGATAATTTGATCAGAGACTCTGAGTTTCTTCCTTGTTAGGTATACATATTCAACATTCCTAGCTTGCTAATTAAAAAATTGAACCTCCGTTCATCTAAAGCTTTTGTGAAAATATCAGCAAGTTGGAGATCAGTTGGTACAAAATACATTTCTATTGTTCCCCTTTCAACATGATCTTTTAAGAAATGATACCTTACATCAATGTGCTTTGTCTTTGAATGTTGTACTGGATTGGCAGAGATGGCTATGGCACTTTTTGAATCACAGAGAATTGGTATTCTTTCATATTGTTGGCCATAATCTCTGAGCTGAGTTTTCATCCATATTACTTGAGAGCAACAACTAGCAGTAGCAACATATTCTGCCTCTGCAGTTGAAGTTGAAACACAGTTTTGTTTCTTGGATGACCAACTTACCAGCTTATTGCCCAATAACTGACAGCACCCAGAGGTACTTTTTCTGTCAAGCTTGCATCCTGCATGATCTGCATCAGTGTAAGTTGTTAGATCAAAACTAGAAAGTTTTGGATACCAGAGGCATAATGAGGGTGACCCTCTCAGGTATCTGAAAATTCTTTTGACAACAGATAAATGAGATTCTTTTGGATTTGCTTGATATCTAGCACAAAGACATGTTGCAAACATTATGTCAGGCCTACTTACAGTTAAGTATAATAGTGAACCTATCATGCCTCTGTAGGTTTTTATATCCACAGATTGTCCTGAAGGATCAGAGTCAAGTTTGACTCCGGTGGCTAGAGGCGTTTTCATAGAAGTTGAATCATTGAGTTTGTATTTTTTCAAAATTTCAGAGACATATTTAGTTTGACTTATGAAAGTACCTTCTGAAGTTTGTTTTACTTGTAAGCCCAGAAAAAAAGTTAATTCTCCCATGAGGCTCATCTCAAATTCACTCTTCATCAACTCTGAAAACTTGTCACAATACTTTTGATTTGTAGAGCCAAATATAATGTCATCAACATAAATTTGTACTAATAGCATCTCATTTTTGTACCTTTTGATGAATAATGTTGTATCAATTGTGCCTTTGTCAAATCCATTTTTAATTAGAAAAGTGTACAGAGTTGCATACCAAGCTCTTGAAGCTTGTTTAAGTCCATACAGAGCCTTATCCAAATAATAAACATGATTAGGAAACTCTGTACTTTCAAATCCAGGTGGTTGCTGGACATAAACTTCTTCATTTAATTTACCATGTAGAAAGGCAGATTTAACATCCATTTGATAAACTTTGAATCCTTTGTGTGCAGCATAGGCTAAGAAGATTCTGATTGCTTCTATCCTAGCTACAGGTGCAAAGGTTTCATCATAATCAATACCTTCTTCTTGGCAATATCCTTTAGCAACCAACCTGGCTTTGTTCCTGATTATTATTCCATCCTCATCCTTTTTGTTTCTGAAAACCCATTTTGTTTCTGAAAACCCATTTTGTTCCAATTGCAAATTTTCCTTTGGGAAGGGGAACTAGGGTCCAGACTTTGTTTCTTACAAACTCTTGAAGTTCATCCTGCATTGCAAAAATCCAATGAGGATCTTCAAGAGCTTCTTTTACCTTCTTTGGTTCAATAATGCTCAAAAAGTTTACGTAGAAGCATTCATTGATTGTGGTAGATCTTGTTTTAACTCCTTATGATGAGGATCCAATGATTTGATCAATTGGATGATCTTTTGTCCATCTTGAAATTGGAGCAAAAATTTGGGGTGGAGTTTGAGCTTCAGAGATGACAGTTGGTGACATCTCTGTTGTGTTGTTCAGAGGCTCTGAAGTTGGTTCCCGAGATGGTGAAGCAGATTCTTGAATTTCTTCACTATTTGTTTCTGGAGTTACTTCAGACACTCCATGATCATCCTCTTTTTGATCTTCAGCTTCTTCTGATTCACTTTGCTGATCTGCATTTGGTGAAGCAGAAGGTGTTAATTCAGAGGGTCCAGAAAGGGTTGTACCTGTTTCTTGAGGTCCTTCTGAATTCTCTCTTGGTCTATCTCTGAAGATAACTTCTGGGTTATCTTCATCATCAAAGAAATCTTCAAATATTCTGTTTAATTTAGATTCCCTTGATGATTCAGAGATAGGTGTTGAGAAACTTTCTTGTTGTTCAAAGCTTTTATTGTCTTCAAAAGTGATATTGATGCTCTCTTGGATGGTCCTTGTTCTAAGATTGAACACTCTGAAAGCTTTTGAGGCTAATGAATATCTAATGAATTTGCCCTCATCAGCTTTCTTGTCAAACTTTCCAAGAGATTCTCTATCGTTCAGAATGTAACATCTGCATCCAAAAACATGAAAATATTTAACATTAGGTTTCCTATTGTTAATGAGTTCATAGGATGTTTTCTGAAATCTTTTGACAATTGTAGCTCTATTCTGAGCAAAGCAGGCTTTTGCCACTGCTTCTGCCCAAAAATTTGTTGAAAGATCAGATCCAACAAGCATTGTTCTTGCAGATTTAACAAGTGTTCTGTTCTTCCTTTCAACTACTCCATTTTGCTGAGGGGTTCTTGCTGCAGAAAAGTTAGGAGTAATGCCTTCTTCTGATAGATATGAATTGATTTTGGCATTTTTGAACTCTGTTCCATTATCACTTCTTAGTTTCTGAACTTTGCTGCTAAATAGAACCTGTAATCTTTTCAACAATCTTATCAATATTTCAGGTACATCAGATTTAGCTCTGATGAATTCTATCCATGTGAATCTGGAAATTTCATCAATCAGAACCAGAATGTATTTCTTACCTGCTAGACTTTGTACAGAGATAGGACCACAGAGGTCCACATGAAGCATGTGTAGAGGTCTTGGATAGTTGTTTTCACTTTTTGTTTTATGGGAAGATCTTTTATTTTTCCCATTTCACAAGCAGAACAAAGATGATCTTTGTTAAACTTCAGAGATGGTAATCCCTTAACCAAATTAAGTTTAACTAACTTATCAAGTGAGAAAAAGTTTAGATGTGAAAACTTTTTATGGCAGAGCCAGACTTCCTCACTATTCAGAGATACAAGACAAAGTTTCTCTGAATCAGTGTCTTTGATTTTGGTAAAATTCATCCTGTAGAGGTTACCTTTTCTGTCTGCTCTGAGTAATTCTTGACCTGATTCTGAGTGAAGAAGTGAACAATATTTTCTTTGAAATTTCACATCAAAACCATGATCACAAAGTTGACTTATGCTGATCAGATTGTGTTTTAATCCATCCACATAAGCAATCTTTGATACTGAAACATTTCCTCTTGATAACTCACCATATCCTTTAATCTGTCCTTGCATATTGTCTCCAAAAGTAACTGCTCCTCCAGATTTTTCTTTGAATGAGGATAGCAGTTCTTTATCTCCAATCATATGCCTTGAACATCCATAATCTAAGTACCAAATTGGCATTGACTGATTTTGCAAGACAGATTATTGTTTCTTAGGTACCCATCTCATTATGGGTTCTTTTATGTTAGACTTTGGTGGATTTGTATGACTTTTTGGCATCTCATCTTTTGATGTCTTGCCTTTACTTGTCTTCTTTTGAAATTTTGTCTCTGAGATATTTTTCAGAGATTGATTCAAAAGACAATGCGATCCTCTAAAATGATTTTTCAGTTTTATCAAGAGATGAATGCAGTTGCAATTAATAGAACAAGAAGAAGTAGGAGCAAAGTTTTTCTTTTTATTAAAATCATTTGTTACATTTTGACTTCTTTTGAAACTAGCACTAGGAATATTACATGTATCCCTAACTACTTCTTTCCTTTTTGCTTGAAAGACAGTCTTCTTTTCAAGTTGTTTTTTCTTGTTCAAAAATATCTTCTTTTCTTTGCTGCTTATTGCACAAACAGGATCAATATGGTTAATTTTTGTCCATTTGCCTTTTTGTTCAGGAGAGAATTTTATTGTTTATAGGTGTAAGATCCAGAAGTGTTTGTTTTATTCTTTGCCTTTTCTTGTAACTCTTTTTCAAGTTCTAGAGTCGTTTTTGCTTGTAAACACATATTTGCAAAATCAGGACTTATTGGTATTCTGGTTTTGGTTTTCAAAATTAAAATTGGAACATTCAAAATACCAGAGCCAACAGTTTCTATTTTTTTGTGAATTACATTCCCTGTTTTACAAAAAATCTGTTCATCAATCTCTTGATCAGATTCCGAATTAGAGTCAAGAAAGTCTCTCTTAGTTTTAATAGAGATAGCTACCTCTATTGGTTTTTTAATTCCTTTTGTTCTAGAGACTTTAATGATCCGTTTCATGCTATCTTTTCTTTTTAAGTCTTCCATGACATTTTCTTTCCATATCTTTTTAACATCATCTTCAAATGTAGTTCTGATGTTTTCATCTAAACTTGATGAATACAGAGGAGCATCCGGATTAAGTGAACTCTGAGATTCATTTTCAGAAGTACTTGTATCAGAGGTACTTGGTTCAGATGTCTCTGATTCATTTGAGATGAAAGCATCAAATCTGAAAATTTCTTTGGGATCATTGCTCTGAGGTTTTGTGAAGAGTACCTCTGAAGTTTCTCCTTTTATCTGTAACACAAACTTTTGAAAGTTTTTTACTTCAGAGTATGTAGTATTTTTGAAATTCAAAGCTCTTGTTTTTTATCCCTCTGATGTTTTCATTCTTTTGAAATTATTCAGAGATGGACCTTCAAAGCTTTGGACCTTTACCATACAGAAAGTGGAAGAAAGTGGAAGAAACTGAAGTTTTCTCCAATCCAGTGAATCAATTCAACTCATTGAATCCCAGCCCTTGAGAGTCCATTTGAGTTTTATTTTGTCGAAAACACCTTGTGCATTAACATAGCTTTTGATTCGAAGATTTTTTCTATCTAGAGATTGATGTAGGATTTCTCTTTCCTTTTGAAAAAATTTGGTTAAGGCAATAGAATTGAGCCTTTCATTCTCAGATTTCTTTACTTCTTCTTCTTTTCCTTTTAAAACTTTCTCAATTTCTCTTATTTCTTCTGAAAATGATTTTTCTTTTTGCTTGTGAGTTTCTTCAAGTTTGGTTTTTTCAAGAAAAATTTCTTTCTTTTCTGATTCCAGAAGATTCTTTTCTCTTTTGAAAAAAATGAGCTCTTTTGTCACTTGCTCTCTTTTCTTTTTTTCTTCAAGAAACTTTTGCTCTAGATCCTGAAGTTCATTAATTAGTTTAAAATCATCTATTTCAGGATCACTGTCAGAGGTGTAAAGAGAGTTTACCTTTTCAGAGTTATCTTCTGATGCTCCATCAGTTTGATTTCCATCTGAAAAAGCCATACCACAGAGATTGGTAGGCTCTTCCTCGCCGTCGCTTGTTGAGTCTGATAGCCAGTCTTCCATTTCTGCTACAAGAACTCTTTCTTTTACATTGTACTTGTATTTGTTCTTGTAGTAATCTTGATCTTTGACAAGTTTTCCTCTGCAGTTTGCAGAGAAATGGCCTAGTTTTCCACATCTGAAACATCTTCCATCATTTTGATTTGTTGGAAGAGTGGCATTACTTGTCTCTGGCTTCTGTTCTTGAGGTTTGAAGTATCTTTGTGGCTGTGGATACCTTGGTTGAAATGGTTGTTGAGGTCTTCATTGTTGTGTTGCATCATTATTGTTGAAGTTTGTACCCTTTTGATCACTATATGGAGTGAATCTGGGTTCTTGTTGAAATCTTCTTTCAGGATTTCTTCTTTCTTCATTCTCTCTCCTTCCTTCAAATACTTTCTTGCCAAATTTCTTGTTAAATTGATGAGTGATTAATGCAAGAGATTTGGCGAAGGCATTGATATCATCTTCTGAGTCTGAATCTATATGATTTTCTTCTGCCATTAAGACCTTTTTGGATCTTCTTTTTGTTTCCAAACCTTTTTGTGACTCTTCACAGTTGTTTTCTTTCGATATTTGTTTTGAAACAAGTGCAAGGGAAAGAGGTTTTTGATTTTTGCTTCATAACTTCCTTTTCATGTGCAACAAGAGTACCATAAATTTCAGTTAATGACCATGACTCAAGATCTTGATTGGCTTGTATAGACATGGAAAGTTGTGACCATTCTTCATTTAAGCTTTTCAAGAAAAGAACGTTGTTTTCCTCTTTTGTTCTTATCACTCCAAACTTTCTGCATTTGTTGATAAGAATGTTGAATCTTGAGTAAGTTTGGTGTAATATTTCTTCTGGTAGAGCATGAAATTCATGATATTCATTGATGCATAGATTTCTTCTATTTTTCTGGGTTTGTAGGCCTCCTTCAAGTTGATTTAACAACTGATCCCATATCTCTTTTGCAGTTTTACAAGAATCAAGTTCTTGAAAGATATCATTGGGAATGGCCATTATAAGTAATCTAACAGTTTTTGAGTCATTATCCATCATATTAGTTTCTTCATCAGTGAAGTTTGTGGTTTTCTTTTCATAATATGCCGGTATTTCAGCAGTATCTGTTGTTGCAGGAACTCTTGGTACCAACACCATTGGAATATGAGGTCCAACGTTCACTGATCTAAAAAGATCCCTGTCCATACCTTCTAAGAAATTTACCATCCTTATCCTCCATTGGGGATATTCATCCCTTAAAAGTGTAGGAGGTTTTGTTAATGACCCAGCTGTATAAATGGCACTTATGCTTGAGTTTGCCATTTTTGAAGAAAAAGATGAAGATTTGAAGAACTGATGCTTTTTGTATTGAACAGGGATTTACTATCAAATCTTGAGCATATGGTGTTCTTTAATAAACCAGGTTTATATGAACATGCACAGATATTGAAAGTTAGAATCAATGAGATGTAAATCTATCCGAGTATGCAGATGCGATCTTTCTTTGTTTAGAAAACAAAGGAGGCTCTGATACCAATTGTTGGATCCCAGATTTAATCTCAAAACAATGATATAAACAATAAGAGTAATAACAGCGAAAGCAATATAGTTTAATATCAAAGGAGATTCAAATATCACAGTTCATAAAGCAGATAATAGATAAACAAGATATTCTTGGAATAAAATATTCAACTTATATTATCAGATATAAGACTTCTTAAGCATACTTTGAACAATAAGGTGATGGTCCTATTTATAGGACCATAAAGTAAGAAGTGTACTTATCTGACAAATAGAAGCATGCTTGAACAGTGTCTTACCTAAAAGGTAAGATCAAGACATGCTTGAACAGTGACCTACTCTAGAAAGTAAATCTTATCACTAGGTGTCGTGTCATCTGTTCTTCTGTTAACACTTGTCATGAAATTCAGAGTGAACATCTTCAGAGCTCTGAAATAGGATCTCTGATGAGGAGCTCTCTGATGTCTTTCCGTGAGACTGTCTCTGAACTGACTTCAGAGACAGACTTACTTTCTTCGAGACTGACTCTGAAAGTCTTTAGTTGAAGACAGTTATTTTCAATACCTTCATCGTTCAGATTTGGGGATAACAAAAGAGCTTGAAGACATTGTTTCCAAGGTGGTGGTGACTGAGCACACGACTCCAGAGTCACAAATCCACATACCAAGAGATGATCCAACTGATTCTGAATGCTCATTCAAGACAACTGCAAGCTCACATCAAAAACCCGTTTCTTCCAAAAGGTCAGTTATATCTTCTGATCAGATTCGTTCTACTAACCTTTTCTTTGATAAACATGTAGATGGTTCAGATACAAAGAAGAAGAACTAGTCTGGAAGAAGAAACCAGTTGAAAATGAGAAGAAAGATGAGAAGAAAGACGAGAAAGGAAAGAAATCATGTGTACATGAGACAAGAGCAAAGAAGAACAAAGCTCGAAAAGGTAAACCTAATCATATCTACACGAGAGATCAACTAATCAGGTTATCAGGTAAGAAATATTACTGTTCTTACTGTTGTACACATGATCATGTTCACAAGACAAGTGATCATTTCTGGTATGGTTCTTACTCAGTTACTCCCATAAGAACTGCAACTAACAAACATGGACCCAAATACCAGTGGGTACCAAAACCGAAAGATGAATCTGTGTTGCAGGCACCTACAGTCAAGGGGGAGTAAGAGAACTAAGGCTTCTAAATACATCAGCTTAGAACTCGTGCTTCAACGGAGTTTGACTTCTAAACACAACAGTTTAGGACTCGTACCTCAGTGATCAAAAGATGTGATACTCCCGGGCTGATATGAAGATGTACTCCGATACTCAGATGATGAAATCAACCTTCAAGGGGGAGTACATATGTTTCTGGAAATATGTATTCGGAAGATATGACGAACTACCCTTCAGAAGGAGTTGTAGATCTCTATCATGTGCTTTTAATGACAAATTTCAGATGCATATTTTCAGGGGGAGTTTGAATTATGATTTCTGATTACTTCTGATCATAACTCGTACTTTAAGTGTTTTACTGCTTTATGTCATTTTTTTCAATAATTTTTTGTGAATAAAGTTGCTTTGACGTGTCTTTGAGACTTATGCAGGATGAGAGATGCTTACAAGATCATATCTTTATGACTTACAGCGTGACTTCATGAGATTTAAGACGAAGCGAAAAAGGTTAATTTCTTATCTTAATCTCAGATATGGTTGAAAGAAGGACAACTTTCAGTCATAAGAAAACATTTTCTTAAATGTTCAAACCACTTCCCGATTCTTAAACAAATTTCATGAATTGGAAGTGTGATTTTAAATGTTTTCATTTTTATTTTGAGCTTCAATGATTAATAAACCGTGTGTTTCCAAAGATAAATACTTGTGTATTGTCTTTTCTATATACTTTCAAGTATTCATACACACCGGTTTAATTTTTGTTCAAAAAGTTCTTACCATGTCTCAAATTTTGAAACATATTTTTCGATGGTAAGACACCCCGCTTGTATTTCAATGAATTTTCAGCGTTATTTCATTTCGAAGCGTTTCTTTCAAGAATGTCTATATTTTTTGGTTCATATAAACAATATCCATTATTCTTGACCATAAGCTTTAACTGATATATCATTTCATTTCTGATCATTTGTCATACAATGTCTGATTTTCAAACAAGTCTTTTGCATTCATGATTATTCATTCAATATACTTGTTTGAAAATACTTCAATGTCTAAAAATGCTCATATATTCATGATTATATCTCTGAGCATATTCACATCTGACATTTGTATTTGAGCTTTAACTGATAAAGTTAAATAATCTGAGCCACACATGTTTTCTAGGACAATATGGGTTCTTTGTGTTAGGACTTAATTGAACTTCTATGAAATCACGTTAACAAGTGGTTTCTACCCATGAATTTAATCCTCTAGTGATTGAATGTGAGGAGTCGAAAAGAAATGAGTGTCGGATGTGTGATGAGGTAAAATGGAAAAGATAGTTTGGTTAGATGTGAGCTTAATGATTAAAAGAAAGAGGGTGTGAGATCAGAGTAAAAGATATATCAAACTCTGCACCAACTACTTTCTGAGTCGGGCAGCCACATTACTAATGTTTTACAATTCTTGGTGAACATTATTGAAACAAGCAACTAGCCCATGCCAACTCTTGATACTACCCCACTAGCCACTCATTTTCTTCTTAAAAAGAAAATGTTTTATATTTTTAAGGGGAAACAGCACATAATCTATCTGATTTTCATTTGGAAAATCTGGATATTGAAAAAGAAGGAAGTCTGCCCCACCTTCGCACTTCAATCATGCACATTGAGTTTGTGTTTATCTACTGTTGTCTCAGTGGTTTACATAATGTTGAGCCTTATTAAAAAGCAATCATCAGTGCTTAATTCTTTCTATCACAATCACGAACACACAAGGAATTTGTTTCTTTGTCATAACATTCATAGAAATTGCCTTTGTGGTGTTTCGATGATTGAATGGAAGCCCTGGGGGAGTGAACATCAAAAAGCTCATTTACAATGTGTATTCGTTACACACAGTGACTTCCTGTTACTGACAGGCATTTTAACTGATTCATTTGTTGATTTAGGTGTTACATTCCTAATTTTTCTGGATTTGAAAAGATCTAGATGAATATCTTGGAGGATTGGCGGTGAATCAGTGGCTCATGAACAAATCAGTATGGTCAATCGACATTTCTTGCTGAAAGTTTTGATGATATCGATGCTCAAATCATCAAAAAGGGGGAGATGGTATTAAGAAATGTTAGAGTTTTGGGAGATGATTTTAAAGAAATGTCCAACTCAGAAATTTCAGAGTTAAAGATTTGAAAAAGACAAAGCAAAATCAAAGTTGTTTGAAGATGTGCTGATTTTGAGGAAATTTTCTTTGAAGATTATTTGCTACAGCAATCCGAGTTGAATCTGATGATAATTTATTTCCGAAGTCTGAAAGAGATTTGTGAAAGTTTGAGGAGATTTTTGAAGACCTTGTTTATCATATATGGGGAGATTGTTATATTCTTCAAAGACAGACTTGGAAAGATTACAATGTTAAAGGGAGAGATTGCATCTGACAGAGCTTAAAAGGGAAGACTGTATTGCAAGACCGTTCAACAGTGATCTTGAATCCAAAGGGGAGATTGTTAGAGCATAAATATGTTGGATACAAGATCAAGAAGACTGAACGTCAAAGTACAAGAAATCAAAGTTGAGAAAGTCAACTCTCATTAAAAGTCAAAGTCTTATTGTAATAAAAAGTCAAAGTTTCCGTGTATTTTGTTTTAGTTTTCTTTGTTTTAGTTGTAGGTATAAATAGCTTTTATTTTCTCTTTTAATTAGTGGTTGTAACTTGAGAAGTCTAGAATTGTGAGAACTTGAGAGAATTGTAGAGAGAGAAAGAGGAGTTCTAGAGAGAGAGTGAAAAACAGAGCTTGTAATCATTTGAATTAGAATTGAATCAAATAGGTAATTGTAATCATTCTTTTTTATTTAATTGTTTGTGATTAGAAACTAGAACATGGAATATCACTTCCAGAACTCAAATATGTCAAAGAACATCTATGTGCAGCGTGTGAGAAGGGAAAGATGAAAAGAGCCGCTCATAAGCCGAAGCCTGAGCCGAGTACAAGTTTTCCACTGGAACTAATGCATATGGATCTCTATGGTCCAATGCGAACACAAAGCATAAACGGCAAGCAATATGTGCTAGTGATTGTGGACGATTACTCCAGATACACTTGGGTTAAATTTCTGAGATCAAAGGATGAGACACCCGATGTCATCATCACATTTCTAAAGACAACTCAAGTGAATCTGCAGAAGACAGCCAAGCTTCTTAGAACAGACAATAACACATAATTCAATAACAGAATTGTTGACGATTATCTCGAATCGGTCGGCATAACACACCAGTTTTCTGCTGACAGAACGCCTGAACAGAATGAAGTCATAGAGAGACGAAACCGAACACTAGTCGAGGTCGCTCGAACTATGTTGAGTCAATCAGAACTACCTCTATTTCTGTGGGCTGAAGTTGTGTCGACTGCCTGCTATACTCAGAATCACTCTATTATCCATCACCGGTTCAGTAAAACATCGTATGCTTTAATTAATAATCGAATACCTAGCATTAAACATTTTCATATTTTTGGATGCAGGTGTTTCATACTGAATGATAAGGAGAACTTGAACAAGTTCAGTCCGAAAGCTGATGAAGGCATTTTCATTGGATACTCTCAAACGCCTGCTGCTTATAGAGTATACCTGAAGAAGTCAAAGATTGTTGTAGAGAGCGTCAACGTTACATTCGATGAAGAGATGTCTTCTGTTCAAAACAGTTCAGAACCCGTTCTTACCGGAGTATTAGCTTCTGGGCAGATCACTCCAGAACCTGTGGTTAATGAAACTAATTCTGATAAACCATCAACTTCTACATCTCACTTAACAGATTTAGATGTATTGTTTGAATTTTTCTATGATGAGTTTCTTGGTACTAATTTTCCTAAACCTGTTGTGATTGACAGACCTGAAGGTTCAAGCAATAATCATCCAATCACTTCAGATGTATCAACTGAATCTATTCCCCCGGTTCAGGAAGAAACTCATATTCAAACATCTACTCCATCAGTTGAAGCTGTGAATGTTAATGACGAGCCAGAAGTAACTCACTCAGTTGGATGTACTACAATGCCTACTTAACAGACATCCAATGTCCAACCAACTGAAGCTTCTGCACCGCCTACTTCAACTGAACCCCTACAAGAACAAGAATGAAGTGGATTCTTAGATTATGAGCATGATCAATCTACATCTAATCCACTCCCTCATGAACACAAGTGGACCAAAGAGCACCCTATACATCAAATCATTGGAGATCCATCCAAACCGGTGCAAACTAGGTCTGCTACATAAACCAGTGCATGCATGATTCATTCCTGAGAAATATAGAGCCTACACGAGTATCTGAAGCTCTAGCTGACTCAGAATGAGTGACTGAGATGCATGAAGAGCTAAATCAATTCGAAGCGCTTAAGTCTGGAGACTAGTGCCTAAACCTGAAGGAAAGACAATTATCGGCACAAAATGGGTTTTCAAGAATAAGAAAGATGAAGATGGTATCATCATAAGAAACAAAGCGAGACTTGTGGCTAAAGGATATAGACAAGAGGAAGGTATAGATTATGATGAGACTTATGCTCCAGTTGCGCGCATAGAGGCAATCCACATGTTTCTAGCATATGTCGCACACAAGAACTTCACCATCTACCAGATGGACGTGAAGACAACTTTTTCAATCCAGATAAGCCAAATCTGGACAAAGCTCTTTATGGTCTGAAACAAGTCCCTCGCGCCTGGTATGAAGTTCTATCCAAATTTTTAGTCAAGTCAGGCTTTTCAAAAGGTAAAATCGATACTACTCTTTTTATTAAAAAGGAGAAAGCTGATATCATATTAATCCAGATATATGTGGATGACATCATATTTGGCTCAACAAATCCAAAGTACTGTAAGAATTTTTCTAACCTTATGGTGTCACGATTTCAAATGAGTATGTTGGGAGAGATGAATTTCTTTCTTGGATTACAAGTCAAACAATTTTCTACGGGGATTTTCATTAATCAAGCGAAGTACATTTCGATATTCTCAGAAAATTTAAAATGGAAAATTGTACTCCTATTGGTACCCCGATGGCACCTGGAACTAAGATCGGCTCTGATCGTTCGGGAAAAGTTGTCGATGTTAGAACCTACAGAGGTATGATTGGTTCTTTAATGTACTTGACATCTAGTCGGCCAGATATAATATTTTCTACATGCTTATGTGCTAGATATCAGACTTCACCTAAAGAATCCCATATGTCTGTAGTAAATCGTATTTTTAGATATCTGAAGGGGACTACAGATCTTGGTCTGTGGTATCCTAAGGATACAGGTTTTCAACTCATGACATATTCAGATGCAGATCATGCAGGTTGTATGTTTGACTGGAAGAGTACTTCGGGACACATACAATTTCTTGGTGATAAACTCGTGAGTTTGGCTTCGAAGAAACAACTATGTGTATCTACTTCAACAGCTGAGGCAGAGTACGTAGTTGGGGCTAGATGTTGTTCTCGAGTGTTGTGGATACGAACGCAACTACGAGATTATGGTTTCAAGTACGACAAAATTCCGATTTACTGTGATTCGAAGAGCGCCATTGCAATATCTGCTAACCCTGTGCAACATACGAAAACCAAGCACATCGACGTGAGATATCACTTTATCAAAGACAATGTTGAAGAAGGTACAATCGAACTTTACTTTGTAAACACAGATTACCAACTTGCAGATTTGTTCACCAAGCCACTTGATGAAAAGAGATTTAATTTTCTCATTTCCAAACTTGGCATGCTAAATCTCAAGACTTAATCTGTTGTTACCTAGTGTTATTTCCAATATTCAAGTTCTAATTGCTACTATGATCAAGAACAACAATCAAGATAAGAATTTAGTAAGTCATATGTCATTGATCTCCAAACATCAAGATTACAATCTCTCTCACTTTCTCTCACTACATTCATTCTCTCTCTCTAGAATGATATTCTATTCTCTTCTTCTCTGATTCGTGTATATCTGATTACAAAAACAAGGAAACAAGGTATTTATACCCTCTACCAATTACAAAGAAACAAAAACACAATTACATCGACTTTGACTTTATTAACAAAATGACTTTGACTTTCAATGAGAGTTGACTTTCTCAACTTTGACTTCTTGTAGTTTCATCTTCAATCTTTATGATCTTGAATCCAACAAATTTGTGCTCTAACATTCTCCCCCTTTGGATCAAGATCATTACTAAAAGATTTAGCAATTTGATCTTCTCTCTTTAAGCTCGATTGAAATAACTCCCCCTTTGATCAACCTTTATCTTCTCTTGTAATCTCCCCTTTGATACAAACATGATTTACAATCTTCCCCTTAACACTATGAAATTCCTCTTTGATAAGTCTCAGAAAAATTCTCTCCCAAAGATGGTAGAAACAATCTTCAATAATCTCTTCAGAACTATCACAATACTCTTTCAAACTTCGGAAAGAAATTATCTTCAGATTTAGCACGACTTTGCTACAACAAATAATCTTCAAAGTCTTTCAGTTCAATCAAATCTTGAACATCTCTCCCATATCTTGAATTAAACTTTCCTTTTCAAACATCTTTTGAAACAAATACTTGTAATGGACATTTCTTCAAACTTTATATTCTCCCCCTTTTTGATGATTAGAGCATCAATATCATCAAAACTTTCCCAAGAAATGTCTTTGACCATTCTGATTTGTCAAGAGCCTCTGATTAACTTGTCAAGTCACCATCTAGATCTTTTCAAATTCAGACCAAATAGGAAGATAACACCTGAATCAACAAATGAATCAGTTAACATGCCTGTAAGTAACACGAAGTCACTGTGTGTAACGAATACACATTGGAAAGGAGCTTTTTGATGTTCACTCCCCCAGGGCTTCCATCCAATCATCGAAACACCACAAAGGCAATTCCTATGAACGTTATGACAAAGAAACAAATTCTTTGTGTGTTCGTGCAAGTGTAGAAAGAATTAAGCACTGATGATTTCTTTTTAATAATAAGGCTCAACATTGTGTAAACCACTAAGACAACAGTAGTATAAACACAGACTCAAAGTGCATGATTGAAGTGCGAAGGTGGGGCAGACTTCCTTCTTTTTCAATATCCAGATTTTCCGAATGAAAAATTAGATAGCATATGTGTTGCGTCCCCTTACAAATGTGAAACACTTTCTTGTTAAGAAGAAAATGAGTGGTTGGTGGGGTAGTATCAAGAGTTGGCATGGGCTAGTTGCCTGTTTCAATAACGTTCACCAAGAATTGTGAAACATTAGTAATGTGGCTGCCCGGCTCAGAAAGTAGTTGGTGCAGAGCTTGATATTCTTTTACTCTGATCTCATACCCTCTTTCTTTTAATCATTAACCTCACATCCCACACTCATTTCTTTTTGACTCCTCACACTCAATCACTATGGATTAACTTCTTGGGTAGGAAACACTAGTAATCGTGAATCCATAAAAGTTCATTTAAGTCCTAGAACAAAGAACCCATATTTCCTATAAAGCATAATGTTGCTCAATATGGTTTAACTTTATCAGTTAAAGCTCGAATACAAGTCAGATAAATGTATATGCTCAGAATATAGTCATGAAGATATGAGCATTTTGAAACATGGAAGTATTTTCAGACAAGTATATTGAATGAATGAACATGAATGCACGAGACTTGTTTGAAAATCTGACATTGTATGAAAATGATCAAAAATGAATGATATAACAATCAAAGCTTATGGTCAAAAATAATGGATATTGTCTATATGAACCAAAATACAGACATTCTTGAAATGAACGCTTCGAAAAGAAATGACGCTCAAATTTCTTTGAATACAAGCGGGGTGTCTTACCATCAAAATTATGTTTCAATATGAGACATGGTAAGAACAATTTGATCAAAAATTAAACCGATGTATGTGAATACTTGAAAATATATATAGAAAAGACAATACACAAGTATATATCTTTGGAAACACACAGTTTGTAATCATGTAAGCACAAAATAAAAATGAAAACATTTAAAATCACACTTCCAATTCATGAAATCTGTTTAAGAATCGGGAAGTGGTTTGAACATTTAATAATATGTTTTCAATGATTGAAAGTTGTCCTTCTTTCAACCATATATGAGATTAAGATAAGAAATGAACCTTTTTCGCTTCGTCTTAAATCTCATGAAGTCACGCTGTAAGTCATAAAGATATGATCTTGTAAGCATCTCTCATCCTGCACAAGTCTCAAAGTCTAGTCAAAGCAACTTTATTCACAAAATTTATTCAAAACTAAAAGACATAAAGCAGTAAAACAATTAAAGTACAAGTTCTGATCTGAAGTAATCAGAAATCATAATTCATACTCCCCCTGAAAATATGCATCTGAAATTTGTCATTAAAAGGACATGATAGAGATCTACAACTCCTTCTAAAGGGTAGTTCGTCATATCTTTCGAATACATATTTCCAGAAACATATGTACTCCCCCTTGAAGGTTTATTTCATCATCTGAGTAACTGAGTACACTCTCTTATCAGCCCGAGAGTAACATCTCTTTTTCATCATTGAAGTACGAGTACTAAATTGTTATGTTTAGAAGTCAAACTTCGTTGAAGTACGGGTCCTAAGCTGATTTACTTAGAACCCTTGGTTCTCTTACTTCCCCTTGACAGTTGGTGCCTGCACCACAGAATCAGTCTTTGGTTTTGGTACCCACTGGTATTTGGGTCCATATGTGTTAATTGCAGTTCAAATAGGAGTAATTGAGTAAGAACCATACCAGAAATGATCACTTGTCTTGTGAACATGATCATGTGTACGACAGTAAGAACAATAGTATTTCTTACCTGACAAACTGATTAACTGATCTCTCGAGTAGACATGACCAGGTTTACCTTTTCTCACATTGTTCTTCATGACTTTAGTCTTATGTACACATGTCTTCTTACCTTTCTTTTCTTCCTTCTTCTCATCATGCTTTTCTTCATCTACTGGTTTTACTTTCCATACCAGCTTCTCTTCATTATATCTCCTTTTTCTCTTGTGTGTACCTGAACCATCTATTTTCCGATCATAGAAAATGTTAGTTGTACGAATCTGATCAAACGATTTAACTGACCTTCTTGAAGAAACAGTTTTCAAATGTGAGCTTGAGGCTGGCTTGATAGAACCAACTGAACTATTTCTAGATGTGTGGATTTTTTACTCTGGAGTCGTTTGCTCAGTCACCACCACCTTGGAAATGATATCTTTAAGCTCTTTTATCTTTGAAGAGTAACTATCTCTTTCCTTTGCAAGTAGGTCAATCTCTCTCTTGAACTCAGACTTCGCTTTCTTCTCTTTTAGTGCACTCTCAGATAGTTCAGATAACTTTGCAGTCAGCTTCTTTATCTCTTCCTCAAAAATATTCCTTTCTTCCTCAAAGTCCTTTTCAGCATTTGTTCTTTGAACGGATATTTCTTTGAAGATCCCTACATTCTTCTGTTCAATTGCCTTTTTCTCCTTGGCAAACTTTTCTCTTTCCAAAATAATCACTTTCTCAAAGTCAGAAACTTGTTGAGAAAGCTTTATACATTTTAGCTCAACTGCTTTCTTCTCTTCAGCACATTTTCTTGAAAAATCAGAAAATTTCTTTGCAAACCCTTTCTTTTCAGTCTCAAAATTAGATCTTTCTGCAACCATCTTTTTCTCCAGAACAGAAATCTTTCTATTCAGTTCTTCATTCAAACTTTCTAAATCCTTAGCTTTCTTCTCATAACTTTCAACAGATTCTTGCTGAATCTGGGCAATTTGATCTTCAAAGTCTGAGATCTTTCTTTTCAGCTCTTTATTCTCAGTTTCTAGACTCAGTATCCTTTCATCATTCATCCCAGAAGTTTGTTTCAGAAGATCTTCATTAACGGTCTTTAATGCACTGACTTCTTCTCTCAGTATCTTCCTTTCATCAGAATATCTCTTTGACCTCTTTGAATATAATTCAACAGATGAAGCAAGATTTGTGTTCTCTAATTTGAGCTTTTTAATCTTCGTTTCATCATCATCAGAAAAATATCCCATCTTGAATTATCTTTTACAAAAAGAACTTGAAAAAATGATCGTTACAAATTCATAAATTTTGATCACAATAAGAACTTTGTTCCCCTCAGCAGACTTAGCACGGGGCAACGCCTTTGCGGGGGTATGGGGGCAGCGCCCCTAGAGAAAAAAAAATTGACATTTAGAGGCCATGTTACAGTTTTGAAATTTTTGTCCAAGTATTGAAACTCGCAAACCACTGTAGAAGCTTAAAACACGCAGAAGCTTGAAACTCGCAAGTCACTATTCACTGAAAAACTCGCAGGCTTTAGCTTGCGTGTTTGTGAAACTCGCACGCAAAGATTTGTGTGTTTTGGCAAACTCGCAGACCGAATGAACTCGCAGACTACTGTTCCTTAGAAACTCGCACACTTAGTCTTGCGCGTTTGTAGAACTCGCTAATGTCTACGTGCGCGTTTTAATACTTAGAAAAAAATTCTCCAATCTTTAAACTCGCAGACATCGATCTGTGCGTTTCTAGAACTCGCAGATAACCCTCTGCGCATTTTTTCCAAAAACCAATTTCTTTCGACTTGTGCGTTCTTCCGATGAACTTGCGCGTTTCGAAGATCTTGCGCGTTCTTGAAGTTTTCGAACAAAAACTCAAATTTTCACACTGAAATCCATTTAAATCTTCGAATTTGATCTCAAAACTTTGTCAATTTGCTCTATTCCATATCTCGATCAGGTTACAATACAAGAATTACAAAAACAAACACAAATCGATGGAATTTAATCCAATCACAGTGAATACAGACTCGATAACAATTTTGAACAAAAATCCACAAATTCACCCTCAATCTGTGTGAATTGGTCTAAGTGAATCGAATACACTTCATTCTATGCACTAAAACGAATCTATTACAACCAAATTTACAACCAAATCAACACTTAATCAAAGAAATCGAATGCTACAGTAATTCGACGATGAACAGTTCTCAAAAATCAAATTCGATCCAATTTCTGAATTCCTATCTGCTCTTATACCAATTGTTATTCCCAATATTCAAGTTCTAATTGCTACTATGATCAAGAACAACAATCAAGATAAGAATTTAGTAAGTCATATGTCATTGATCTCCAAACATCAAGATTACAATCTCTCTCACTTTCTCTCACTACATTCACTCTCTCTCTAGAATGATATTCTATTCTCTTCTTCTCTGATTCGTGTATATCTGATTACAAAGACAAGGAAACAAGGTATTTATACCCTCTACCAATTACAAAGAAACAAAAACACAATTACATTGACTTTGACTTTATTAACAAAATGACTTTGACTTTCAATGAGAGTTGACTTTTAATGAGAGTTGACTTTCTCAGCTTTGACTTCTTGTACTTTCATCTTCAATCTTTATGATCTTGAATCCAACAAATCTGTGATCTAACACCTATTACAGTTTAGCTTTATCATTTTCTTCATTTCATTATTTTTAATCTGAAAGATATCTGCACTGAAAGGTTTGTTCATGATTTCAGGGGGAATGTGAGACAATGTTAAGATGATCTACATTTTAGGGGAAGTTAGAACATTTTTGCATATATTGTATTACTGACATATCATATGATGCAACTTTTCAGGGGGAGTGAGGACATTGATTTCTGATTACATCTGATCAGAACTTGTTTTTAACACGTTTTATTGCTTTATGTCATTTACTTTTCAATAAAATTTTGTGAATAAGACTTTGTGCTTTGACGACTTTGTGACTGAATGCAGATTTTGAGGGGGATCTTACATGACTATATCTATCATGTTGGGTCTGAATGTTCTAAGGATGGATACTACTACTAATTGAAAGGTATTACTACTGCTAGCAGTTAGTACTACTGAAGATTACTACTGCAAGTGAGGAGTTAATGCTGCAAGCATGGTTAGTACTACCAGAGATAAAGTTAATACTGCTAATGAGTTAATGTTGCTTCTGAAGATAAAGATGGATTGATGCGACAGAATAGGAGATGAAGATAATTATGGACTGGATTCTAAAGAATAATATTTCTTTTGTAATTATCTTGTAATCTATTTTGTATATATAGTCTAGATAATTGTAAATTAGAATACGAATACATTGATAGAGTTGTTTTAGAGAATTAACCTCAAGACTAGTATTGATCCTTTCTATAGAGAAGTATAGAACGTCTGTTGAGTCTGTTCAACAGATTGAGGTTGTGTTTGTAATCATTAAGTTTTATGCAATATAAACTTATGATTTGAGTTCATATTCTGTGTTTTGATTATTTGTTAAAGTGTTATTTTGCGACTTCTTTAACATTGTTTCTGAGTTTGTATTAAATTCTTGTTTAGAATTTTTGATCTTGACAAGTGGTATCAGAGCCAGAAAATTCAGAAACCTATAATCATGGAAAGTTCAAGCGAAAGCGTTTTGGTATCAAAGGTTCCCATGCTCAAACCCAATGAGTTTGACATGTGGAAGATCAGAATATAGCAGTACATTCTTCTCACAGACTTCTCAAGATGGCACATCATTGAGAATGGTCCCTCTGATGGAGGAAAGATGGATGCAGATGGCAAGAGACCTCCACCAAAGACTGATGGAGAGAGGAAGATGAGGCAGACAGAGATGAAAGCCTTGAGCACTCTGCTTTTGTCTATTCCTAATGAGTACCAACATCAATTCTGCAACTGTTCTGATGTACAACTTCTATGGAATGCAATGGAGAAAAGATTTTCTGGTACCAAAAGTACCAAGAGAAATCAGAAGGCCATCCTGAAGCAGCAATATGAAAACTTCATGTCTACAAAGAATGAGTCCATGACTCAAACTTTTGATAGATTTAATAAGTTAATTGGTGAATTGGCTACTGTTGGTGTTCAGATAGATCAAGATGATGTCAACAGAAAATTTTTAAGATCTCTTGGTGATGAATGGACTATGTACACTGTCTCCTTCAGACAGAATGACCAATTGGAGGACAAGGAACTGGATGACCTCTATAATGACCTTAGGGTGTTTGAAGCAGAGGTAGAAGCAAAGAAGAGGCCCTCTGGATACTCATACAATGCTGCTCTTTTATCATCCTCTACTGATTCTGCTGCTAATTCAGAATCAGTTAGTGCTGCCCATGGATCAAAGCAAGATGGATCTAATGACTCAGTCTTAGAAGCTTTTCTAGCCAGTCATACTAATTCCACTCTAATTAATGATGACTTAGAACAGATAAATGTTGATGATCTGGAAGAGATGGATATCAAGTGGCAGATGACTATGCTCACAATGAGGGTAAAATGATTCATCAAAAGGACTGGAAGGAACAACTTTGCTCAAAAAAGAGAAGATGGGGTTGGATTTGATAAATCTAAGGTTGAATGTTACAAGTGTCACAAGTTGGGGCACTTTGCAAGAGAATGCAGAAGTGGAATGCCTCAACAGCATACTAGCAACCATCAATCATCACAGTCCACTAGCTTCAAGAACAGGAACTCTTCTCAAGCTCTTGTTTCCCAAGAAGGAATGGGATTTGATTGGAGTGACCAAGCAGAAGAAGCAGTTCAGAATCAAGCTTTAATGGCTAAAGTTTCAGAGTCAGCAAGCACTGATATTCCCACAGAGGTATCATTTAATCTTTGCTCTAAAATCTGTATTGAAAGTGTTAAAAAGTACAGGGATCACAATCATAGCATGTATGATGACCTTAAAAGGTTAGAGAGAGATAGAAGGGAGTATGTTTTGTTTGTTGAGAGGTTTGAAGAACAAATTAAGTCATACCAGGCTAATGAACTTCAACACTCTTATGATACCAACTACTGGAAGTGGGAGAAGAATCAGTTAGAGAATGAACTAGAGAAGGCCAAAACAGAATGTGAGAAAATCAAGAGTGAGTTTGAGAAAGCCAAACTTGATATTGAGAAATATTCCATTGCCTCTAAAGCAATGGACTCACTTCTAAAAACTCAAGTTCATGACAAGCTGAGAAGAGATATAGGCTATAACACCACCCCTCCACCATACAACAATAACTATATCCCTCCCACCTCAGATCTCTTAGAAAAACAGGACAAGAAGGAATTAACTGAAGGAGCCACTGAAGTAGATCCTTTAGACAAAGTAGTGGTTGAGGCAGATTCTGAAGAAGAGGACTCTGAGAGTAAGAATGAGAAAGACCACAAAATTATTCCCTTAGAAAACCACATATTGACAAATGAAAGAAGGTTAACCTTTTGTCAAGAGTGAGAAAGTGAAGTTTGGGGAAGAGACTGTTAAGAATGAAAAAGTTGAGACCTCTAAGAGAGGGAAGGGAAATGTACAGGGAGTCCATTACATGCAAACTACTGTTGTTAATCCCTGTACTTGTAAACAGAATCAGCCCCAACAACATGATAAAACAAGGGGAAATCAAAGAAACAGAAATAATCAATGGGCTTTAAAACAAGGAATTGATCTGAAAAAAATTAACAGACCAAAGCCTTGTTTTATCTGTGGTAAGTTAAATCATCTAGCCAAACACTGTTATTTCAATCCTATTAACCAAAGGATCACTTTTCAAAGAAATATACAAAATCCTGTTGGTTATAGGAAGCAAACAAGTAATCATATGGCTGAGAATGTGAGAAAGGCACCTATAAAATCTCATGCTCAGAATAAGTTTGCTAATTCAAAGAAAAATACTCCAAATAAGCCAATGAGTAACTTAAAGAAAAAGAAAGCAAACAACTTTGTTTAGGTTTGGGTTACAAAGTAAAGAAATTTGTTAGTACTGCTACTGCAAATAGTACTGCTGACAAGAATAGTGTTGCTGCAAGCAATACTACTGCTAACCCAAGTAGTACTGCTAACAAAGTTAGTACTGCCAATCAAGTTAGTACTGCTTCTAGTGACAGGCCCATTATTCTGACAAAATATTCAATCAATAAGATTCCTCAGTTTGATAATCTCATCAAGTCTGAATATGAATATGTTGATGAGAATGGGAAACCCAAGACCACTTTGGCTTGGGTTCCTATTAAAAACTAACTGCTTTATTATATGTGCAGGGCAACCTACAGCTAAAGGGAAGGAGCATTTGGCATGTTGATAGTGGTTGTTCCAGGCACATGACAAGTAACATGGCCTGACTTCAAAACTTCAAAAGAATTGATGGAGGACATGTTGCTTTTGGTGATAATCCAGCAGGTGGTAAGATAAGTGGAAAAGGTAATGTGTCAAAAGGTAAGATGACCTTTGAGGATGTATACTATGTTGAGCAATTGAGATACAACCTGTTAAGTGTATCACAAGTCTGTGACAAGAAACATAGCATATTATTTAATGATACTGAATGTATTATCCTTGCTCCAGGGTTCAAGGTAGTTGATGAAAGCATGATACTACTTAGAACTCCTAGGAAGGACAATGTTTATTGCTTAGACTTGGAGAGTGTAGCTTCTGATTCATCTTTAAATTGTTTATTTTCAAAAGCTTCAGTAGATGAATCATCTCTTTGGCACAGAAGGATGTGTCACATGAACTTTAAAATAATGAATAAACTTGTGAAAAACAACCTTGTAAGAGGTTTGCGACAAAAGGTATTTTCATGTGATGATCATTGTGTTGCATGTCTTAAAGGCAAACAGTACAAAACTTCTCATAAGTCCAAAGAGATAAATACAATTTCTTCACCTCTAAATTTATTGCATATGGATCTGTTTGGCCCTACAAATGTGATGAATATTGGTAAGAAATCCTACTGCTTAGTTATTGTTGATGATTTCTCTAGATTCACTTGGGTCTATTTTCTGAGGACAAAGGATGAGACAAGTGGACTGATCAAATCCTTTGTTCTTAGAGTTGAAACCCAAACAAATCTAAGAGTTAAAGTTATCAGGTCTGATAATGGAACTGAATTTAAAAACAATGACCTAAACAGCTTCTGTCAGGAAAAAGGCATTGAGAGACAATACAGTGCTCCTAGGACTCCTCAACAGAATGGTGTTGCTGAAAGGAGAAATAGGACTCTGATAGAAGCTACTAGATCTCTGTTGGGAACTGAAGAATTCATCAAGTATGGTTAATGCTGCTGGTTCAAAGTTACTACTGCTAGAAGACTTAAAAGTTAATACTGCTGAGTGTTACTACTGCTAGTACTATTAATACTGCTAGTCAAAGTTAGTGCTGCTTGAACAAAGTTAGTACTGCTTAGCTAGTTAGTACTGCTAGTGGTTAGTGCTGCTTAGTAGTTAATGCTGCTAGAAGAAGTTAATGCTGCTAATCATGGTTAGTGCTGCTTAAGAGATTCGGATGGAAAGAATGACAGCTGGATAATCTGAAGTTTATGGAAGCTTTGAGATATACATGGAAGATATACTGAAGATTTGTTTAATTATTGTAATTATCTTTTGACTAGTATATGTATAGAATAGATAAAAGAGAACTCAAGAAATTTTCATTCTTTCAGAGAGAAAATCAACCTCAAGGCATAGATCCTAATTCTAGAGAAGTAGAATTCGTATTGGTGAGCCTGTTCATCAATATTGAGGTTGAGTGTGTAATCTTGTAAATTCAAAGCATTCAATATAAGTTTACAGTTTGTTCTTCATATCTACTGTGTTGATTTTCTGTTTGATTAAATATCAAAGTGTTATTCCGCAAACTTCTTTGATATTGTTTCTGAGAATTAATTCTTGTTGAGAATTCGATCCTGACAAGTGGTATCAGAGCCTAACTCTCTCAGAAACAGTTATTCATCATGGAAAATCTTACAGAATCAAGCAGTACTTTGGTTTCTAAGGTTCCAATGCTCAAACCAAGTGAGTTTGACATGTGGAAGATCAGAATCAGACAATATATTCTTCTCACTGACTACTCAATGTGGGATATCATTGAGAATGGTCCTTCTGAAGCTGGAAGGATAGGACCAGATGGGAAAAGACCTCCACCAAAGACAGATGGTGAGAGGAAGATCAGACAAACAGAGATGAAGGCCTTGAGCACTCTGCTCTTGGCCATTCCCAATGAATATCAGCATCAATTTTGCAACTGCACTGATGCTCAGATTCTCTGGAATGCTCTAGAGAAAAGATTTGCTGGAACTAAGAGCATCAAAAGAAATCAAAGAGATGTTCTAAAGCAGCAGTATGAGAACTTCACTTCCACTAAGAATGAGTCTATGACTCAAACTTTTGATAGGTTCAATAAACTCATTGGTGAACTGGCTACTGTAGGGGTGAAGATGGAACAAGATGATATCAACAGAAAGTTCCTCAGATCTCTTGGGGATGAATGGACTATGTACACTGTCTCATATAGACAGAGTGACAATCTGGAAGAGAAAGAACTTGATGATTTATACAATGATCTAAGAGTTTTTGAAACTGAGGTAGAAACCAAGAAGAAGCCCTCTGGTTATATTCACAATGCTGCTCTTCTTTCAGCATCCACTGATACTACTGCCAACCCTGAAGCAGTTAGTACTGCCAGTGGAGTAAGTTCAGAAAAAGGCACTGAAACTATCTTTGAAGCCTTTTTGTCCAGTCATAGCAGCAATTCTCTGATTAATGATGATCTTGATCAAATTCACCCTGATGATCTGGAGGAGATGGATATTAAATGGCAGATGGCCATGTTATCCATGAGGGTGAAAAAGTTCATTAAAAGAACTGGAAGAAATAACTTCTCTCAAAGAAGAGAAGATGGAGCTGGTTTTGACAAAACCAAGGTGGAATGTTTTAAGTGTCACAAGAAAGGACACTTTGCTAGAGAATGCAGGAGTGCTGTTCCAAACAACAACCATCAACAAGCTCAGAATGGAGGATACAATCTGAACAAGAATCCTGCTCAAGCCCTTGTTTCTCAACAAGGAATTGGATTTGACTGGAGTGATCAAGCAGAGGAAGCCATTCAGAACCAAGCTCTTATGGCAGAAGTGTCTGATCTCCCCACTGAGGTAAGTTCTAATCTTTGCACTAAATCTTGCATTGACACTGTTACAAGATACAGGGATCACAATCAAAGTATGTGTGATGACCTCAAAAGATTAGAGAAGGACATAAGAGATTATGTGTTGATAGTAGAGAGATTTGAAGAGCAAATCAAAGGCTTTCAAGCTAATGAACTTCAACACTCTTATGACACAAACTATTGGAAGTGGGAAAAGAATGAGTTAGAAACCAAACTGTCTAAGTCCTTAGAAGAGAATGATAGACTGAAAGAGGAACTGTCAAAAGTTAAGCTTGACATAGACAAGTTTTCTTATGCTTCAAAAGCAATGGACTCTCTTCTAAAGGCTCAGATACATGATAAGATGAAGCCTGGTATTGGATACAACAATACACTCCCTCCTTACAATAACAACTATATTTCTCCTACATCAGACTTGTTAGAAACTAAGGAGAAAAAGGACTTGTCTGAAGAAGCTTTTAAGATAGATCCTTTGGATGAGGTAGTAGTTAAGGATTTGACTGAGAAAGGAGCCAGTGAGAACAGGGATAATAATGTGAGTAAAAAGATACCATTAGAAAACAATATTATCACCAATGAGGGATGTGGGAAAATCTGGGTCAAGTCCAAGGAGATAGAGAAGACTAAAGGAAATGATAACAAGGTCCATTACAAACAAACCACAGTTGTGAATCCTGGATCTTGTAAACAGTGTGATTGCAATAAAGCAAAGAGCCTAAACTCTGGTTTAAAAAGAGGAAATCAAAGAAACTGGAATAATCAATGGGCTCAGAAACAAGGAGTTGATCTGAATAAAATAAATAGATCAAAACCTTGTTTTATATGTGGCAAGTTGAATCATTTGGCTAAGTATTGTTACTTTAACCCTATTAACCAACAGATGAATTTTCAAAGATTTGTGCAAAAATCTGTGGGTTATAGGAAGGCTGGAAAGATACATGTGATAAAGAAATCTATTGAAACAAAGTATTAATGCTGCTAATACTGTTAATACCTCTTCAAAGGTTAATACTGCCAACACAGTTACTGCTGCTAACACAGTTACTACTGCTAACAAGGTTAGTACTGCTAAGCATGCAAGTGCTGCCAAGGCAGTTAGTACTTCTAAAACCAGTACTGATTCTAGCAAAAACATTTCCAAGCCTATTATTGTAACAAAGTACTCCAAGAATGAGGAATTAAAGTTCAAAAATCTTGTCAAGAAAGAATGCAAGTATTTTGATGAGAAAGGGGTACCCAAGACCACTTTGGCTTGGGTTCCTAATTCATACTAATTGATTTATTTAATGTGCAGGGCAACCAACAGCTCAAGGGAAAGAGCATTTGGCATGTTGATAGTGGTTGCTCTAGACAAATGACAGGCAACATGTCATGCCTTCAGGACTTCAAGCATATCAATGGAGGACATGTTGCATTTGGAGATAATCTTACTTGTGGTAAGATAAGTGGAAAAGGTAATGTTACCAAAGGTAAGATGACATTTGAGGATGTCTACTATGTTGATCAATTAAAGTACAACCTGTTAAGTGTATCACAGGTTTGTGACAAACAACATAGTATATTATTTACTAATACTGAGTGTATGATCCTTGCTCCAGGGTTCAAGGTAGTTGATGAAAGCATGATACTACTTAGAACTCCAAGAAAGGACAATGTTTACTGTCTGGATATGGACAATGTTGATAGTGATTCATCTCTAAATTGTCTTGTTTCAAAAGCTTCTGTAGATGAATCCTCTCTATGGCACAGAAGGATGTGTCACATGAATTTCAAGACTATGAACAATCTTGTTAAAAACAACCTTGTAAGAGGTTTACCTTCAATAGTCTTTTCATGTGATGATCATTGTGTTGCTTGTCTTAAAGGTAAACAGCACAAAACTTCTCATTAGACCAAAGAGTTAAATTCTGTTTCTTCTTGTCTCCAGTTACTGCATATGGATCTGTTTGGTCCTACAAATGTTATGAGTATAGGCAAGAAATCTTACTGCTTGGTTATTGTTGATGATTACTCCAGATTTACTTGGGTATATTTTCTAAGGACTAAGGATGAAACAAGTGGTCTTATCAAATCCTTTATTCTAAGAATTGAAAACCAAACTAATCAAAGAGTAAAAGTCATTAGATCAGATAATGGAACTGAGTTTAAAAATCATGATCTAAACACCTTTTGTGAAGAAAAAGGTATTGAGAAGCAATATAGTGCTCCTAGGACTCCTCAACAGAATAGTGTTGCTGAAAGGAGAAATAGAACACAAATAGAGGCTGCTAGATCTCTGTTGGCTGATTCAAAATTGCCAATTACCTTCTGGGCTGAAGCAGTAAATACTGCTTGTCATGTCCAAAACAGAGTTCTAGTGGTCAAGCAAAAGAACAAGACCCCATATGAGCTTTTAAATCAAAGAAAACCCTTCATTGGTTTCTTCAAACCTTTTGGGTGTCCTTGTACAATTCTCAATACCAAATATCACTTAGGTAAATTTGATAGCAAAGCAGATGATGGATTTCTTGTTGGATATTCATCTCAGAGTAAGGCATACAGAGTATTTAACTCTTCTTCTAGAATAATTGAAGAAAGTGACAATGTCAAATGCAATGAGAACACACCAAATCCTGTTGGGTCTGGACCTCAGTGGCTATTTGACATTGATTCACTAACTAACTCTTTTGGTTTCAGCAATGAGTATACAGGAACAGGAAGTGGAGGATCAGGAATCACACAAGTTCAAGAAAGTATATCTAAATCTGTGATTTTTCCCATACCCACAATATATTCTGTTGAAGACTGTGAAAAGGAATCATTTTCTGGACCAAGTCAGAGTGAAGAAGAAACTAGAGATGAGGAGACTCAAGAAAATAATGAAGTGGCATCTGAAAACACATCAGTTGAGTTGCATGAATCCAATCTTGAGGCTGGACTAAATGGAGAACCTAGTCATAACACCAGAGTTCAAAAGAATCATCCTCCACAGCTGGTAATAGGAGATATCTCTTCTCCTATGATGACTAGACATCAAAGCAGGCTTCAGAAAAATGCAAGATCAACAGCATACAGTGCTTTCTTGTTTTCTATCACAGCTTGAGCCTAAAAAGGCACATGAGGCTATGAAAGAATCTAGCTGGATAGAAGCAATGCAAGAGGAACTGTTACAGTTCAAGCTACAAGAAGTATAGGATCTAGTAGACCTTCCTAATGGTCACAGAGCAATTGGCACAAAGTGGATTTTCAGAAACAAGAGAGATGAAAGAGGTATTGTCATAAGGAACAAAGCAAGGCTGGTGGCTTAAGGATATACTCAAGAAGAGGGTATAGATTATGAAGAAGTTTTTGCACCTGTGGCTAGAATAGAAGCAATCAGACTATTTCTAGCCTATGCTTCTTACATGAATTTCAAAGTCTATCAAATGGATGTAAAAAGTGCTTTTCTCTATGGCTCAATTGAAGAAGAAGTATATGTCTGTCAACCACCAGGGTTTGAAAACCCAAGCTATCCAGACAGGGTATACAAATTAAAGAAAGCACTTTATGGACTACATCAAGCTCCAAGAGCATGGTATGACACTCTGTCATCCTATCTCTTGGAAAATGACTTTGAAAGAGGAGTCATTGATAAGACTCTATTTATCAAGAGAAAGAAAAAGGATATCTTGCTGGTCCAAATCTATGTTGATGACATTATCTTTGGATCTACAAGAAACAACATGTGCAAGGAGTTTGAAGATTTAATGCATCAAAGGTTCAAAATGAGTTCCATGGGGGAACTTACTTTCTTCCTTGGACTCCAAGTTCAACAGAAGTCAGATGGCATTTTCATCTGTCAATCCAAGTATGTGCAGGATATTCTAACCAAGTTTGGTTTCTCAGAATCAAAACCTGCCAGCACACCTATGGAAACACACAAGCAGATCACAGCAGATCTTGAGGGGGAGGATATGGATGTGCACCATTATAGATCCATGATTGGCTCTCTCATGTATCTCACAGCATCAAGGCCAGATATAATGTTTCCAGTCTGTGTATGTGCAAGATTCCAAGTTAGGCCAAAGCAATCTCACTTTCAAGCTGTTAAGAGGATATTCAGATATCTCAAAGGGCAACCCAGATTGGGACTTTGGTATCCTCATGACTCACCCTTTGACCTAATAGCATACTCAGACAGTGATCTAGGTGGGGCAAACTTGGACAGAAAATCTACTTCTGGAGGATGTCAGTTTTTGGGTGCTAGACTAGTCTCATGGCAGTGCAAGAAACAAACCACAGTATCCACATCTACAACAGAGGCAGAGTACATAGCAGCTGCAAGTTGCTGTTCTCAAGTCTTATGGATTCAGAATCAAATGTTGGATTATGGGGTAACCTTTCTACACACTCCAATCTTTATTGACAACAGCAGTGCTATTAGCATTGTGAATAATCCTGTCAAGCACTCAAAAACAAAGCACATTGAGATCAGGTATCACTTTATAAGAGATTGTAATGAAAAGAAGCTTATTCAAGTTGTCAAAGTTCACACTGATAATCAGTTTGCTGATCTATTCACTAAAGCTTTTGATGTGGGTAGATTCACTTTCTTGGTAACAAGTGTGGGAATGATCAACTCTGAATAATCCCCTTCTCAAAAAGTGGCTTTATACCTGTATATTATTCTTGGAGTTACTAATCTTCTTTTTCAGGATATGCATAGCAGTACTCAGTGTTTAGCAAGTTTAAAAGGAGTATTTCAGTTAATACTACTAGCTAGTTAATACTGCTTTCAGTGGTTAATACTGCTAGTGGTTAATACTGCTTTCAGTTAATACTGCTAGCTAGTTAATACTGCTTTCAGTGGTTAATACTGCTAGTGGTTAATACTGCTTTCAGTTAATACTGCTTTCAGTTAATACTGCTAGTAGTTAATACTGCTTTCAGTTAATACTGCTAGTTAGTTAATACTGCTTGCAGTTAATACTGCTAGTTAGTTAATACTGCTAGTAGTTAATACTGCTTTCAGTTAATACTGCTAGTTAGTTCATACTGCTCGTAGTTAATACTGCTAGTTAGTTAATACTGCTAGTAGTTAATACTGCTCTAGGTTAATACTGCTTATGTTCCGAATACTATAAATACTCTTTGACCGCCTAAAAGTTCATAACGACTCTCTGCATACTGTTCTCTTGTGCTCTAAACCTTTTCTCTCTCAAGTTCGAAGTCTTCAGGCAAGCTTTTCACTAAGATCAATGGCATCAATGACTTTCATTGACGAGCACAATGAGATTGCGATGCTACAAAAACCAAAGCAAGCTGCAGGATTTCATCAGATTGTGGATTTCCTCAAGTCAAGCCACATTGCTCATGCTCTTATTGTATCCCCTACAATCTATATCGAGCATCAAAGGCAGTTCTGGGCTAATGCAACCATTGTTGTTGAGAATGGTGTGCAGATGATCAAGACAAGAATCTGTGATCAATCACTCACGGTTACTGAAGAGGTTATTCGCATCAGTCTACGTCTAGACGATGCCTCTGGTATAACCTCTATCCCAAATGATGAACTGTTTTCAAATCTTACAAGAATGGGGTATGGAGGCCCATTAGGAGTTTTCAAATTCTCTAAAGCAAAATTTTCACCCCAATGGCGTTTCTTTGTCCATACTCTTATGCATTGTATCTCCAAAAAGACTACTGGATGGAGTGAGTTCAGCAGCACTATTGCTTATGCTTTGGTGTGCTTAGCCACTGCCAGAAAGTATAATTTTTCTAAAATGATTTTCAGTGATCTTGTCTCAAACATGGGAAACAAAAAGAGCTTCTTTATGTATCCCAGGTTTGTTCAAGAAGTCATTACTCATGAATTGACGGATATACCTCAACCTGTTGGGGTATATGTACCTAAACCCCCCAAAGGCAAGGTTTTCTCAAATATGAGAAGATCTGCTGGGGACTCTGAAGGAGTTGACACCCCATTGTTCTCTACAATGATGGTGGTGTCCCAAACCAATGAAGGTATGGCAGCAGGGTCAAGGCCCCCATTAGACCAACCCACTGCTAGCCAAGCCCAACCTTCCCTCTCAAAATCAATTCCCCAGTCCCTTCTTGAAAAACCAACCTCTCCTATCACCCAAACTTACAAGAGAAAACAGGTAAAGAAGGCTCCTTCCCTTCTTGTACCATTACCCTCTCAGCATTTAAGCCCTCTAAGGGAGAATTCTCCCCTAGAGAATATTCAAAGGGAAACCACAAGGGTGTCTCCCAACCCAAAGGAGGTGCTCTCTGAGGAGGAGGTAGAGCATATGGGTGATGAGGCTGCCACTACTCCTGCTAGCACAGAGGAGGAAAGTGGTAACATCAATAAGACCTCCCCCATGACAACTTTGAATGAGCAATCATTTGAAGGTCCCTGGTGCCAAGAAACCACAGGGGTGGACAGGGCTTCTGCTAGGCAGAAGACTTCCACTAATAAAAGATCCCATGATCCTTCAATAGGGGGTAACACTCCTGGAGAAGGTGAGGACAGATATAACTATGATGAATTGATGGAGGCAATGGGTAACATCAACCTAGATGTTCTGAAACAAGGAAAAGAAATAGAGGAGATGAAGCTGGTGATCCTGTCACAACAAGTCCAGATTGAAAAATTGAAGAAGATGGTGACCAGGCTAGTTCAAAAGAAAAGAAGGAAACAGTTTGTACTCAAAAAGAGGGACAAAGTTCAAGATTCTTTCAACAAGGGGGAGAAGCATGAAGGGGAAACTGTTGAAAAGAAAGCTGAAGTTGAGGGGGAGACAGAGGAAGAGATGGAAACAGAAACAGTTACTGTTGCTGAAGTAAAAGTAGCAGCAGAAACTGAAGCAGCAGAAATAGGGCTCTCTGTGGAAGAAATGGAGATAGCAGAGACTTTAGTAAAAGCAAAGAATGACACTCCTAAGGCTACTCAAAAGGCCAAAGGAGTGGTCATCAATGAAGGAGAACCTCAAAAGAAGAAAATGAAGGAGGATATAAAAGGAAAAGGAAAGATGATTGAACCTGAACAACCTTCAAAGAAGAGGAGTCAGATTGAAATGGATGAGGAGATGGCAAAGCAGCTTCAAGAGCAAATGGAAAAAGAGGAGCAATTTCAAACAGAAACTGATAGAGAGCTTTCAAGGATAATGGCCAAGAAGTTAAATGCAGAATACCAAAAGATTTTGAAAGAAGCAGCTCAGACAGCAACTCAGGCCAAGAAACTCCAAGTTAAGAAGATGCCAATTCAGAAACAAAAGCAGAAAAGACAACCCTCCAAGACATTTTTGGCCAATCAGGAAAGAAGAAAAATGATAAACTTCCTGAAAGGTGCAATTGGTGTTAAGGGGGAGATGTTTACCCACATGGCATTCTCTCAGATTGAAGAGTTGTATAACAAGGAAATGGCCAAGCTTCAAGGGGATTCAGCACAAAGGGAGGAGGATGAGAGAAGGATGAAAGAGAGACATGATCTCAACATCCAACAACCATTCCCTGAGGAAACCACACCTTCCAAAGAAGAAGCATAAGAGAAGAAGGAAGAACCTGGAAATGTTGGTATAAAAGCCAAGTCTGGAAAAAGAGTGAAATCAATTGCTCCAAAAACGCAGTTGAAAAGGCCTAGAGTGGAAGAAACTGAAAAGGAAGCAGAACCTTCAGTCACATCCCCAACAGAGCCAGTACAGAGTCCAGAGCAGGTCACTAAGCAAACAGATGAAAGTATGGATCCATACATGACAATAGTGGAACCTTTGAAAGCTGTTCCAATCTCTATGCAAGCTCCAGAGATCATCTTCTGGGATATTTTGAGAGACAATGGAAAGAATTTCTTCAGAATCAAGAGAGCTGATGGTTCATTTGAAGCTTATTCAACATGGGGGAAAGTCATCAGAAGTTGTTCAAGAGCTGATATGGAAGAACTATATAAAGTTGGGATGAAACTTTATGAACCTGTGTTGAAAGGTACTGAAGAGAATCTTCTCAAAGTGACATTGGAATACTTGTGCATGATGTTTGAGCCTGAAAAAGTGCACCATAGGATTAAAGATCATATGCATGAGTTCATATTCAAGAAGATTGACAAATGGATACTGTTTGAAAACTGTGGAGTATACATGATTACTATTGACAATTGTTATCATGAATACTACCTGGTGGACAAAATCTATGAGCATAGCAAGGAGAAGTTAGAAGGGATGCTTAAAGCTACACTGGTTTGTACAAAGGATTCAGAGATGGCCAAGATTGTGGTGAGAAGAACTTTAAATCAAAGTTTGGGCCTAGATCCAAGTTTGGGAAATTGAATCAGAGGTGTTGAAAGCATCTTGAAGATTAATTCTGAAGAACTTGACTTCTCTTCCTAAAAGTCAAGTTAGGGGGAGATTGTTGGGAACTGAAGAATTCATCAAGTATGGTTAATGCTGCTGGTTCAAAGTTACTACTGCTAGAAGACTTAAAAGTTAATACTGCTGAGTGTTACTACTGCTAGTACTATTAATACTGCTAGTCAAAGTTAGTGCTGCTTGAACAAAGTTAGTACTGCTTAGCTAGTTAGTACTGCTAGTGGTTAGTGCTGCTTAGTAGTTAATGCTGCTAGAAGAAGTTAATGCTGCTAATCATGGTTAGTGTTGCTTAAGAGATTCGGATGGAAAGAATGACAGCTGGATAATCTGAAGTTTATGGAAGCTTTGAGATATACATGGAAGATATACTGAAGATTTGTTTAATTATTGTAATTATCTTTTGACTAGTATATGTATAGAATAGATAAAAGAGAACTCAAGAAATTTTCATTCTTTCAGAGAGAAAATCAACCTCAAGGCATAGATCCTAATTCTAGAGAAGTAGAATTCGTATTGGTGAGCCTGTTCATCAATATTGAGGTTGAGTGTGTAATCTTGTAAATTCAAAGCATTCAATATAAGTTTACAGTTTGTTCTTCATATCTACTGTGTTGATTTTCTGTTTGATTAAATATCAAAGTGTTATTCCGCAAACTTCTTTGATATTGTTTCTGAGAATTAATTCTTGTTGAGAATTCGATCCTGACAATCTCTGTTGGCAGATTCAAAACTTCCAATTACTTTTTGGGCAGAAGCAGTTAATACTGCCTACTATGTTCAAAACAGAGTTCTAGTAGTGAAATCTCAAGACAAGACACCTTATGAGCTTTTTAAAAAGAAGAAACCTTTTATTGGATTTTTCAAACCATTTGGGTGTCCTTGCACAATTCTCAATACCAAAACTCACCTAGGAAAGTTTGATAGCAAAGCTGAGGATGGTTTTCTTGTTGGATATTCATCTCAAGGTAAGGCCTACAGAGTTTTCAACACCTCTTATAGGATTATTGAGGAAAGTTACAATGTCAAATGCAATGAGAACACACCAAATCAACTTGGTTCAGGTCCTGATTGGCTATTTGACATTGATTCACTGACTAATTCTTTGGGTTTCAGTAATGAGCATAATGCAGGAACAGGGACAGAAAATGTACAAGTACAAAGACAAGAGTTTGTGTTGTTCCCAACTCCTACTTCTGATCCTGTTGAATTATGTGACCAAGATAAGAAAGATACTTCAGATTCAAAGGACACTGAACCAGCTCAGAATGAAGAGGACAGAGGTGAAAAGGAAGATCAACCCTCAGATTCAGGAATCAAAAGTCCTGAGATGCCATGTTTGGAAGAAGATGACACAGATGATGATAACTCTTCAGTTTTTGGTGGCAGCACTCCTGAAAAGAATGACTCAAATCTGGAAACAGATATTAATGAAGAGGTTGTTCATCAAACAAAAGTTCAGAAAAATCATCCTCCTCAATTGGTGATTGGTGACATCAATTCTCCAATTATCACAAGGAAACAAAGCAAGATAGGGGGATTGAAAAACCTACAATCAGGTTTATTGTCATGTTTTCTATCTCAGATTGAGCCAAAGAAGGCTTTTGATGCAATGAAAGACCCAAGCTGGATAGAAGCAATGCAAGAGGAGCTATTGCAGTTTGTGCTGCAGGATGTATGGGATCTGGTGGATCTTCCAAAAGGACACAGAGCAATTGGCACAAGATGGATCTTCAGGAACAAGAAAGATGAGAGAGGAATAGTAATAAATAAAAAGGACAGATTAGTGTCACAAGGGTATACTCAAGAAGAAGGTATTGATTATGAAGAGGTATTTGCACCAGTGGCCAGGATTGAGGCAATCAGGCTATTTTTAGCCTATGCTTCTTTCATGAAGTTCAGGTCTACCAGATGGATGTAAAGAGTGCTTTCCTGTATAGGAGAATTAAAGAAGAAGTGTATGTCTGTCAGCCTCCAGGGTTTGAAAATCCAAATTATCCTGAAAGAGTATACAAATTGAAGAAGGCACTCTATGGGCTACATCAAGCACCAAGGGCATGGTATGACACTTTGTCTACCTATCTCTTGGAAAATGGTTTTCAAAGAGGAATCATAGACAAGACTTTGTTCATTCAGAGGAAGAAGAAGGACATCCTAATAGTGCAAATCTATGTGAATGATATTATCTTTGGATCCACAAAAGATCAAATGTGCAGAGATTTTGAAGATTTGATGCACAAGAGATTCAAGATGAGTTCTATGGGTGAACTTACCTTCTTCCTTGGGCTGCAAGTTAAGCAGAAGAAAGATGGGATATTCATAAGCCAATCCAAGTATGTGCAGGACATTCTTACTAAGTTTGGATTCTCATAATCAAAGCCTGCAAGCACACCCATGGAGACACACAAACAGATCACTGCAGATCTTGAGGGGGAGGATGTGAATGTTCATCACTATAGATCCATGATTGGCTCCCTCATGTTCATCACTACTTGCTTATTCAGATAGTGACTTGGGTGGTGCAAATTTGGATAGAAAGTTAACTTCAGGGGGATGTCAGTTTTTGGGTGCAAGACTAGTGTCATGGCAGTGCAAGAAACAAACCACAGTGTCCACCTCTACAACAGAATCAGAGTATATAGCTACTGCAAGCTACTGCTCACAAGTACTCTGGATTCAGAATCAAATGCTGGACTATGGTATGACTTTTCTTCACACTCCAACATTCATAGACAATAATAGTGCTATTAGCATTGTTAATAATCCAGTCAAGCACTCCAAAACAAAGCATATAGAAATCAGGTACAACTTTATCAGAGACTGTAATGAAAAGAAGCTCATTCAGGTTGTGAAAGTCCATACAAGTATTCAATTTGCTGATCTATTCACCAAAGCTTTTGATGTGGGTAGATTCACCTTCTTGGTCACAAGTGTGGGTATGATAAACACTGAATAAGCCTCCTTTGATCTGCTTTATGTACCATTTCTGTATAGATTCCTTCCTCTCCACTTTCTCATATTGTATTGTGCATGGTGCTGCTAACCTTGTGTGTTTAAGTGTTTCAGATGGCTTAAATTGAATACTTGGTACTTCTAGTTAAGTTAATACTACTCTCTATATTACTCATGTTGACAGTTCAAATATGGTTAAGCATGGTTACTACTGTTAGGTAGTTTATACTGCGATTGCAAAGTTACTACTGCTTACCTTGTTTCTACTGCTAATCAGTGTTACTACTGCTGACATGTGTTAATACTGCTAGTCTGAGTTCATACTACTAATCTGTGTTAGTACTGCCAGTATGTGTTACTACTGCTAATATGAGTTAATACTGCGAGTTGGTTAATACTGCTAGGGTACTTAGTACTGCTTCTAACTGAAACCCTCCACCTATAAATACCCTTTGTGACTGCCAAAATACAAATGGCTCTTTGAACTTCCATTGCTTCTCTTTCTCTCTCTCTCTCGATTTCTTGCTCACCAATGTAAACCACTAGTTGTGATTCTAACCCTAGAATTAATCAGAAGATGGCAGGACTAGAATTCTTTGATGAACACAATGAGGATGCTATGCTGCAAAAACCCAAACAGGCTGAGGGTTTTCATCAGATTGTGGATTTCATCAATTCGTCTCACATTGCCTATGCCCTCACTGTCAATCCCACAATCCATGTGGAACATCTACGACAGTTCTGGGAAAATGCTTCAATTCAGACTGTGGAAGGAGGGTAGGTCATCCAATCAAGGGTCTGTGATAAACCCATTACCATATCAGAGGACAACATACGCATTCATCTTCACTTAGATGATGCCTCAGGTATTACCTCTCTTTCTAAGGAAGATCTCTTCCACGCTCTTATTCGTATGGGGTATGAAGGTCCCACAGAGGTATTCAAGTTCTTCAAGAACAGATTTTCACCTCAGTGGAGATTCTTTGTTCATACCCTACAACACTGCATTTCAATAAAAACAACTCGCTGGAGTGAGTTCAGCAGCACCATAGCCTATGCTTTGGTCTGCTTAGCGACCTCTAGAAAGTTCAATTTCTCTCAAATGATCTTAAATGATTTAATGTCAAACCTGGACACCAAATCAAAAAGCTTGTATATGTATCCAAGGTTTGTACAAGAAGTACTTAATAAGGAATTGACGGATTTACCTACCTTCAAGGAGGTATATGTACCAAAACTCCCTAAAGGGAAAGTGTTCTCAAACATGAAAAGGCCTTCCAAGGACTTTTCTGGCCAAGACACTCCATTGTTCTCTACAATGATGGGTGTGTCTCTTTCCCATGGTGAGGCATCAGGGTCACAGCCCACATCTGACCACCCAACTGATGACCTACCCACACCACTCATTTCTCTCAATATCCCTCAGTTTCCTATTGACAAGCCCCAATCCCCCATCACCAAAACTTACACAAGGAAAAAGGTACAGAAGGTTCCTTCCCTTCTAGTATCTTCAACCCCAAAGCCTAACAGCCCTCTGATGGAGCATTCTCCATCAGAGAATATCCACAGGGAAACCACAGGGGTGTCTCCCAACCCCAAGAAGGTGCTCAATAAGGAGGTGGAAGAGCATGTGGGCAGTGAGGCTCACACTACTGACTTTGCACAAAGTGCAGGGCAGGACAGTGTGAACATATTTAAGACCTTCCCTATGGAAACTTTGGGTGAGCAATCATCCAAAGGTCCCAGGTGCCAAGAAACCAAGGGGGTAGAGGGTGCTTCTGCTAGGCAGAAGACTCCTACTAAAACATCCAAGGATCCTTCCAGGGTGGTCAACACACCTAAAGGAGGTGAGGATAGATATAACTATGAAGAATTGATGGAAACATTGGGTAATATCAATCTGGATGTACTCAAACAGGGTGCAGAAATGGAGGAGTTGAAACTGGTGACTCTTTCACAACAAGTGCAGATAAGCAAACTAAAGAAGATGGTTCTAAGGTTGGTACACAAAAAGAAAAGAAAGCAGTATGTACTGAAGAAAAGAGGAGATGTTAATGATGCTTTCAAAAAGGGGGAGAATCAGGATGAAAAGGAGACTACAAGTGAGATGGAATTCCAGTTTGAGGGGGAGACTGGTGCTGATAAAGAAGAGAAAGTTGGTTCAGAAGCAGAAACTTTTGAGAATGTAGCAGATATTGCAAAAGCAGCAGTAACTGAGGCTGCAGCAGTAACAAATGAACCTGGAGCATAAACAAAATTGTCCAGAGAGGAAATTGAAATTGCAGAAACCCTTGTGAAAGCTAAGAAAGACACTCCCAAAGCCACTCAAAAGGCTAAGGGAGTAATGATCAAAGAAGGAGGATTAGAGAAGAAAATAAAAGAGGTCCGTGTGGAGGATGCAAAGAAGAAGGGAAAGGAGAAGATGATTAAGTCTGAGAAACCAATGAAGAAGCTGAAACAGATTGATTTGGATGAAGAGTTGGCAAAGAAACTGCAAGAAGAAATGGAAAAGGAAGAAGAAATTCAATCTGCCAAAGACAGAGAGCTTGCATTGGATATGGCTAAGAAGATCAATGAAGAATATCAAAAGAGTCTGAAGTCTGCAGTTGCTGCTAAAAAGGTCACAAAGAAGGCTTCAAGGCAAAGGCTACCACTGAAGACAGCCTTCCAAGACATTTTTGGCTAACCAAGAGAGAAGGGAAATGATAAACTTCCTGAAAGGAGCTCTTGGAGTTCCTGAAGGAATGTTTACCAGCATGCCATTTGGAAGAATAGAGGATCTATACAAGAAGGAGATGGCCAATCTGAAAGGGGACTCCACTCAAAGGGTAGAGGCTGAAAGGAAGATGAAAGAGAGGCATGACCTCAACATACAACAGCCCTTCCCTGACAGTGAAGAAGGCACTCCTAGCAAAGACAAGGAAAAGGTGAAGCAAGAAGAGACATTAGCCCAAAAGATTGGTGACATTAAAAGAAAGAAGTCAATTGCCACCAAGCCAAAGGCAAAAAGGGCAAGAATTGAAGAAGAGGAGAATGAAAATGAACGAACAGAAGCAGAACCTACTGTTGAACCTTTAGCAGAGTCAGAGCAGAATCCAGAGCAGTCCAATCAACAATCAAATGAGCAGTTTCATTTGTACATGACTTTGACAGATGAAGATCCAGTGCAAGCTGATCCTATTTCTATGAAAGCAGCAGAAATTATCTTTTGGGATATTATGAAGGACAATAGAAAAGAATATTTCAGATTCAAAAGAATGGGTGATCAGTTTGAGGTGTATGCAACTTGGGGCAAAGTGATCAGAAGTTGTTCCAGGGCTGACCTAGAGGAAATGTACAAGGTAGGAACAAAACTGTATGAGACTGTGTTGCAAGGGACTGAAATGAGCTTACTCAAGATTTCCATGGAATACTTATGCATGATGTTTGAGCCTGAAAAAGTGAACTACAGGATCAAAGACTTACATCATGAGTATGGTTTCAAAAAGATTGATCATTGGATGTTGTTTGAAAACTGTGGTGTTTACATGATAACAATTGACAAAAGCTATCATGAGTACTACTTGGTTGACAAGATCTATGACCACAGTAGAGCTAAGTTGGAAGGGATGCTAAAAGCTAAGCTGGTATGTGCTAAAGGATCAGAAATGGCCAGAATAGTGATAAGAAGAACAATTAATCAAAGTCTGGGATTGGATCCAAATTTGGGCAATTGAGATGAAGTGTTGAAAGCATCATGAAGACATTATGTTGAAGAACTTAACTTCTCATTCTGAAAAGTTAAGTTAGGGGGAGATTGTTGGGTCTGAATGTGCTAAGGATGGATACTACTACTAATTGAAAGGTATTACTACTGCTAGTAGTTAGGACTGCTGAAGATTACTACTGCAAGTGAGGAGTTAATGCTGCAAGCATGGTTAGTACTACCAGAGATAAAGTTAATACTGCTAATGAGTTAATGCTGCTTCTGAAGATAAAGATGGATTGATGCGAAAGAATAGGAGATGAAGATAATTATGGACTGGATTCTAAAGAATAATATTTCTTTTGTAATTATCTTGTAATCTATTTTGTATATATAGTCTAGATAATTGTAAATTAGAATACGAATACATTGATAGAGTTGTTTTAGAGAATTAACCTCAAGACTAGTATTGATCCTTTCTATAGAGAAGTATAGAACGTCTGTTGAGTCTGTTCAACAGATTGAGGTTGTGTTTGTAATCATTAAGTTTTATGCAATATAAACTTATGATTTGAGTTCATATTCTGTGTTTTGATTATTTGTTAAAGTGTTATTTTGCGACTTCTTTAACATTGTTTCTGAGTTTGTATTAAATTCTTGTTTAGAATTTTCGATCTTGACATATCATGACTTTCGAGCTGACTTCATGAGATTTAAGTTGAGCGTAAGGATCATTCTAATATTAATCTCATACATGTCTGAAAGAAGGAAGACTTTCAGATATGAAAACATGTTCTTAAACATTCAAACCACTTCTGATTCTTACAAAGATTTTCTGAATTTAGAAGTGTGATTTTAAATGTTTTCATTTTACATGTGCTTTCATGATTAACTAACCGTGTGTTTCCAAAGATAAATACTTTTGTATTATCTTTTCCGTATACTTTCAAGTATTCATACACACGGGTTTAGTACTTTTATTGATCAAGTTCTTACCATGTCTCATTTTGAAACATATTTTCGATGGTAAGACACCCCGTTTGAAATTCTTTGTTTGTTGAGCGTTGATTCGTTCAAAACGTTTCTTTCAAGACTTGTCTATATTTGATTCGTATTGACAAATTCCAATTTTTCATTGTGAAACATAAAATCCCAATCTATCAAGCAATTCTCATAAAAGATATGACAATATTCAAGAACTAGAGAAAGAAAATGTAGAGAGAGAAAGTAGATCTTGAATCCATTAGCCACACGTCTGAATATTTATAATTGAAGTGCTTACAAAACTATTACAAGACAAATGGTATTTATACCCACTAATCTAACAAAAGCTTAACCACTAAGGAAACTAAAACAAGACAAACTTTGACTAATACAATATTGACATTGACAATGTTGACTTCTAACTTTGACTTTCCTAATTAAATCTTGGATACAATATTTGGACTTAACAATCTCCCCCTTTGTATTCAAGATTTAATAAAAAATTTGACACTAGTATTCAGCTCTTGATTCTTCAGCTTTTGTCTCTGACAACTTTGAACTTTGAAACACTTTCAGCCTTTGAAGAATCTTGAAAAGTCTTTTTACTTTGTAGCTTTGAAAGTCAACATGTCTCGAACAGGAAACTTAATTCTTGAAACTTCTTTGAAATTGAAACTTCATCTTTGAAACCTCTTTGAAACCTTCTTTGAAAACTGTCTTTGAATAATGAAACAACTTTGAGGAATCTCTTATATTGAATCTTCATCTCTTTGATCTCTTGACTGTCTACAGAGAAACAAACTTTCACAAATCATCTTGATTTATCTTTGAATAAACTTTCTTCAGAATCTTTTGACTTTGTATCAGCGGAAGCATTTTGAAATGACTTTTGAACTTTCAGAATTTCTTCACAAGTCTTTTCACTTTGACAACTCTTCATGGCTTTGAAATTGAATCTTTATAAAATTCTCCCCCTTTATGATGATTGTGAGCATCATGATCATCAAAACATCTTCAATTTCGACACAGTCTTTGATCACCCCCTTTGTAACAATCTCCCCTTTTAATGATAATTTGACAGTCATCGCTCTTTGATCTGAAAAGCTGAATCATGAACTGTTTATACCCGAATCTTTTCAAATTCAGATAAAGTGATCGTGGTAACCCTGATTCAACAAATGAAACAGTTAGGAAAGCCTGTCAGTAACACAAAGTTACTGTGTACAACGAATGTACAATTTAAGGAGCTGGTTTGATGATGACTCCCCAGGACTTCCATTCAATCATTGAAAAACACAAGGTTTATCTATGAATGTTCTGACAGAAAAACAAATTTTCTATGTGCTTGTTCTTGTGTATGAAAGAATTTAGCACAATGATTGTGTTTCATAAGGCTCAAATTGTGTAAACTGTTGAGACAGCAACAGATATTACACGGACTCAATGTGCATGAAAGAGGTGCAAAGGTGGGGCAACTTTCCTTCTTTTTCAATATCTAAATCTTCCGAGTGAAGATTAGATAGCATATGTGCTGCATCCCCAATGAAAATAAAACAGTTTTTTTTCAGGAAAGAAATGAGTGGTTGGTGGGGTAAATGCAAGAGTTGGCATGGGCTCACTGCCTGTTTCAATGATGGTCACCAAAGAATGTGAACCAATCAATAGATGTGGCTGCCCGGCTCAGAAAGTGGTAGGTGCAGAGTTCTGATATTCTTTTAACTCTATTCTCACACCCTCTTTCTTTTTAACATTTAGCTCACTTCTAACCAAACTCTCATTTTCATTTTACCGCTCCACACTATGAGAAAAACTCAACCGGATGAGTTATCTCCCCCACTCTTTGATTTATGACCCCTCACCCCTCAATCACTCAATGATAATTTCCTGGGTAGGAAACACTGGTTAACGTGAATCCATGGAAGTTCTATGTAAGCTCACACACGAATCCCATGTTATTCCTAAGAAGAATCGTTGCTCAACAGTTTAACTTGAACAGTGAAGCTCAAAATATGATAACATTGTCAAACTGTATGCCCATGAGATTTGAGCAATTGAACTTTGAAGATTTCTCAAAACAAAGATATTGAAAGAATGAAATGAAATCAAGAGAATTGCTTTGAGAATCTGACAATGTATCAATCAGATCAAATAAAATGGATAGGGTATCAAAGAACTGGATATTTTGTTTATATGAACGAATATAAACAATTTTGCAATGAAACCACAAGAATTAGAAATAATGATTGATGCTCAACAACATTGAAATTCAAACTAGGGTATTACCATCGAAAAATTTGTTTATTATGAGACATGGTAATAACAAATTCAAATGAAGTACTGAACCGATGTGTGTGAATACTTTACAGTATATAGACAAGATAATACGCAAGTATTGATCTTTAGAAACACACGGTCAGTTAAACATTAAAGCTCAAGAATTGAAAAACATTTAAAATCACACTTCTAAATTCATAAAATCTTTTGAGAATAGGGAAGTGGTTTGAACATTTAAGAAACTGTTTTTCATGCTTGAAAGTTGTTCTTCTTTCAAACAGTCAGAGATCTAGATCAGAAGATATTTACCTTTTAAGCTCCCCCTCAAATCATGATAAAATGATTTAAGTCTTTTAAGCTCCCCTGGATATTTGCAAAATATCTAAGTCTGAACAGTGAAAAACGGGTCCTGATCTGTCATGTGATCAAAAGCCATCACCTTTACTCCCCCTATAAATTATGCAACAGTAGATTTATCAATGAAAACAAGATAGAGATCCACAATTCCTTCTGGAATGTAGTCCGTCATATCAGTAAGATTCATCAATGAAAAAGTACAGGATAGATATCTATAATTCCTTCGGGAATGTAGTCCATCATATCTCTCTAATGCATTTTTCAGAAAAGAAAGTACTCCCCCTTGATGGTTGATTTCTTCATTTGAATATTGGAGTACAATCATCATATCATGACAGGAGTAATGGTCTTTAATCGTTGAGGTACGGGTCCTAAGCTGATGTGCTTAGAAGCCATATTCTTGACATTGAGGTGCGGGTCTTGAACTATGTTATTCAAGAGCCATAATCTTGAAATTGAAGTCCGGGTTTTGAACTGTTGTGTTCAAAATTCATTGTTCTTTTATTCGCCCTTGACTTGTGGTGCCTGCAACACAGAATCAGTTTTCGGCTTTGGTACCCACTGGTATTTGGGTCCATGAATGTTAGTTGCAGTTCTTGTGGGGGTTATAGAGTAAGAACCATACCAGAAATGATCACTCGTTTTGTGAATATGATCATGTGTACAGCAGTAAGAACAATAATATTTATTACCTGAAAACCTGAGTAATTGATCTTTTGAGTATATATGGTCAGGTTTACCTTTATGCTCTTTGTTCTTCTTTGCTTTATGTACATGTACACATGATGTGTTTCCTTTCAGCTCATCTTCCTTGTCATCCTTGACTGATTTCTTTTTCCAGATCATTTTCTCTTTCTTGTAACTTCTTCTTCTCGGATATGTACCTAAACCATCTAGATATCTATCATAGAAAATGTTAGATCTACGAATCTGATCAAAAGATTTAATTGACCTTTGTGAAGAGACAATTTTCTGATTTGAACTTGAAGCAGACTTTTCAAGCTCTTTGATCTTTGAAGCAAAGTTGTCTCTTTCTTTAACAAGTAGGTCAATCTTCTTTGAGAACTCAGACTTCGTTTTCTGCTCTTTAAGTGCAGTAGCAGATAGTTCAGATAACTTTGAAGTAAGTCTTTTGATTTCAGTCTCAAAGATTGATCGTTCTTCTTCAAACCTTTTCTCTGAATCATTTCTCTGGCCAGATAATTCCTTAAAGAATCCCACATTCTTCTGTTCTATGGCCTTCTTTTCTTGAGCAAACTTCTCTCTTTCCAAAATAAGTACTTTCTCAAAATCAGATATTTGTTGAGAAAGTTTAATGCATTTAAGCTCAATTGACTTCTTCTCTTCAAAGCACTTCTTTGAAAAATCTGAGAACTTCTTTGAAAAACCTTTCTTTTCAGAATCAAAATCAGCTTTATTTTCAGCAAGCTGTTTTTCAAGGTCAGATAAATTCTTTCTAAGCTCCGCGTTCTCAGATTCCAATTTCAGAATCTTCTCATCATTCAGCCTAGAAGATCTTTTCAGAAGATCTTCATTGAGAGTCTTTAAAGCACTGATTTCTTCTTTCAATGAGATGATTTCAGCAAAATACTCTTTTGACTTCTGAGAATGAAAGTCAACAGCATGACCCAGATTAACTTTCTCTAATTCTAGCTTTCTATTCTTCTCTTCAAGATCTGTAAAAAAATCCCATTTTGAATGAGTAGCTTGATATTAATGATCGTTCCCAAACAATTCAGAAGAAATTGACTGAAAGTCAAACTCAGATCAGCACAAAAAAAATAAACTTTTTTTTAAAAAAATTTAACTCTGAAACTTTCAAATCACTGGAACTTTCAAAACACAGAACTGAAATTCGCAAACCAAATGAAACTTGAAATACTCAGATTAACTGGATAAGCTCAAAATCTACATAAAATGAACTAAAAAGGAAAAAAATGAAGAAAAAAAAGGAACTAACATCAACAAAATACGAAACTAGTACGAAAAACGAGGACTAAAATTGAAAGATAAACATTGAACCAATCAAAATTAAATTTGCAACCATGATGAATTGAAGCCACCGTCCCACGATAACAAATCATCCAATCAAATTCTGCGTGAGATTAATAAAGCTTTGCGCAAGTTCATGATACTTTGCGCAAGATTCAAAATGTATCACGAATTACATCAAGTTCGATCAAACCTGCAAAACTTAAACTCAAAAATATATCAGTACAATCGAAAAAACAATACTAAACACAAAATTACTGACAATTTCATATTGAAATCAACAATTCACACATGTTCGATCAAGAACAGAGTTCGAACGACATTTCAAGAAAATATCAAAATTCAAAAATTGACATCGAAATTGTTCAAATTACTAGATGAAATCAAAATAAGAAAAAATCCTGAATATCTTTGGTTAAAGCAACAGTTTCAAATTCTCCCAGCCTTCGTTTTTTGTTGAGAATATCTTTCAAAAATTTAACATAACTTGGCATTTGCTCAAGAGCTTCTACCAAAGGAATGTTAATGTGGAGTTGTTTGAAAACGTCCAAAAACTTTTTAAATTGTTCATCAACATTTTTGGTTTTTAATCTCTCAGGGAAAGGTAAGTCCCTCAAATCCGGAACAAATTTGCTCTTGTCGGGAGTGCATGAGATGAGTGGTTCTGGAGTGGGTGCAGTCTGTGCTGGACAACTTGGGACAATTGGGCCTGCAGTTTGGGCCACGGATTCTGGTTCTGGCACTTCACTAGAGGATGGAAACAGGTTTGGAAAGTTCGAGGCATCAAACAAATGTGAGTCTTCTTGCATAACTGGTATGGGAGAGGTTTTCTCGATTTTGCTAGACTCACTTATGTTTTCAATCTCTCTAATGCTTATGGCCTTGATGTGTTCCTTGTGAATGCCCTTGAGATTTTCCGTGTCACTAGGCAAAGTCCCTTGTGGTATGTTCTTAAGTTCGACAGCAAACTGTCCAAGTTGGGTTTCAAAACCCCTCAGAGTTGCATTGGTTTGGTTTATAAAACCTCTAAGCAACGACTCGATTGAACCATTACTATCTGATGCATTTTGTTGTCTAGGTGCATGTGATTGTGAAGACTGACCATGTTGGTAATTCTGGGATTGCGATGACTGGACATGTTGATAATTCTGAGGTGGGCCTTGATGAAATCCCGGGGGATTTGGTGGTCGGTTTTGGACTTGACTTGCCCCAGGGGGTTGAAGTCCTTGATTTCCAGTCCAAGAGAAGTTCGGATGATTTCTCCAATTCGGGTTGTATGTTTGGGAAAACGGACTATTTCTAGACTGATTCCCAACATAGTTTACCGAAACAGGGTTACCGGGACAACACTCGAAAGGATGATTTTCACCGCAAAAACTGCACGTTTCAATTAAAGCTTGATTTATTGTCTGCACATGACCTTTCTCTCCATTAATGTTCAAATTGTTTTAAACCAAATTAGTCAAAGCTACAATTTGTGCATTTAAAGCGGTGATGGCATCAACCTCACGAACTCCTGATGCAGTTTTAGGAATTACAACACGAGGGTTCGACCAATCAGTGTTATTATTGGCGACTTTTTCCAAAATCTCATACCCCTCATTGTATGTTTTTGCAGTAAAAGCTCCACCAGCCGTGGCATCGAGGATGATTTTAGCAGCATTAGAAAGGCCATTATAAAATGTTTCTAATTGGATGCAGTGAGGGATTCCGTGATGAGGGCATTTTTGAATTAAATCTTTGAATCTCTCCCATGCATCCGATACTGCTTCATCTTCCTCTTGTCTAAACATTAAAATTTCATTTCAACTAAACTCGTCCAAGTGTCAATTGAATGAGGTGGCTGAGAATTTAGCCAGGCTTTGGCTCTGTCTCTTAATGTATAAGAGAAGAGTGTCAGCCGTAAGGCTTCCGCTGAAACTCCGGGAATGAGAAAATGATCCGTCATTTCTAAAAATGATTTTAAATGAGAGTGCGGATCTTCCGAAGGTAATCCTCCAAATTGACCAATTGCTTGGATCATTTGGAACATTACTGGTTTCGGTTCAAAATTTTGCGCAGTAATGTGGGATCTAAGAATACCCGACTTGAGTTGATCAAATTCGGGTGTTGCATAGTACCATATTCCCCTTTCTTTGTCATCGGCAATTTTAATCGTTGTTTCCACAAGCGGAGGTGGAGGATTTTCCGCCCCTCCCTCCATGGTTTGATTTAAAATTGGATTTTGCCGATTTCCTCTACCTCTTCTTCTTCTTTTAAAAGTCTTTTCAATTTCGAGATCAAGAGGTACGAGTTCTCCGTGTTGCAGTCGTGGCATACAACACGAAAAATTGTTTTTTTTTTCAAATGAAACAAGCGACACAGGCTCAAATGAAAATCAAGATCTCAGGATAAAAATCGTGCCAGTCCCCGGCAACGGCGCCAAAAACTTGGTAGCTAATTATCGTATACTGCACAGCGGGGGCACAGTATTACCCAGTGAGAGCACAAGTATATACCTTCACTGGAATCGCTACAAGTAATATAATGGTACAAGTACTGAGTATCGTATCCACAGGGAATGACTTACTGAGAAACAGAGATTTTCATGAACTTTTTGCACAAGTTTTGAGTTGAGAAAAAAATATTTGTTTGGTGATTGATTAATGCTAAGAGTACGGAATAAAGTTTATAATTAAAGAATGGGTACGGGTGTAAGCTTTTCTTGAGATGGGCGTAGTAACAAATGGTTAGGCCTTTTGTAGTACGGAAAGTCTATAAAAATCCTGATCTCTCGAAAGTGAATTTTTAAAGACCGGTCCTACAAAATGCCCATAAAGTGTCCATCGTTACCAACTCTTAATCTTACCGATTTAATTACGTTGATAAAAATCAAGTTCTACCGGTGCAGAGATTTACACCTAAATCTCTTTGTGATATAAATCTCCTCCGATGTTTGAATCGTAATAAATCATGCAAAACCCGTATCTCTACGTGATTATCAAAGACTCTCTCAAATCTTTGTGCATCCCTTAAGCCGTATTTCGAATCCGCCCCTCTCGAGGTCTAGATTTAATATTAACACTTCAAAGTGATCGGCTTATCAGCGTTGAGTTTAAGTCTCGACTTAAGTGACCAAGATTAAGAACTAGAAACGATGGACACACCCAAATGTGGGCTACTAGTCTCAAGTTGGCTCACACCCTTACCCAAAATATGGTTAGTTCATAATAAAATGCATAATAATAAAAGACAAAATAATAAAATGCATAATAATAAAAATCATATAAATAAAGAGCATAAAAGTAAAGAGCATAAGAATAATAAAAGACTTGGAAATAATGAAAGACGTAAAGAAAGAAAGGAAATACTTGTTACTCTACTTGCATAAAATTAAAGTTAAGCTACAGACATGCCCACAGCGGGAAACTGAGGGCAGAAACGAAAATACAAGAAATTAAATGCTTAAAATTAAAAGCAACTTTCCTAGCTCCAAAACTCTTCCAAAGAGAGAGTTAATAGAGTTGGAGAAGGTTGAGGTGTCTTTCAATGCTGAAGCTAACAACCTATTTATAAGAGAAAATAAGACTTTTACCCAATGGGTAATACCCATAAGTTAAAGGGTTATTAACCACTAGACAAAAGAGTACAATTATTAAGGAACCTTCCAGCTAACATCCATCCTCTTATTTCCAGATATTTTCCAGCCTTGAATACTGCAATACCCCCAGAATACGAATACAAATACGCAGTATAAATACCGTATGTATCCTCGGGTGCCCTCGGTGGGCAGACAGTGCCCACAGTCCCAGAAAAACAAGATTTTCTTAACAAAACAGCATCCTTTGGTGTTTTAATCACATTTGCAAACTTTAAAGACCAAAGGAAAGAGATGGAAGCAAAAGTGGCTAGAAAGGTGAATAAAATGAAGGAAAAGAGTAACAAATAACACTAAAAAATGAGGGTTATCATTTACACATTTTTTAGCCGATTATTAAAAGCAAACATCATGTGCTTAATTCTTTCATACACAAGCACGTACACACAGGAAATTCGTTTTTCTGTCTAAACGTTCATAGTTTAACTTTGTGTTATTCGATGATTGAATGGAAGACCTGGGGAGTGAACATCAAAAATCTTCTTTCCAATGTGTATTTGTTACACACAGTGACTTCGTGTTACTGACAGGCATTATTAACTGATTCATTTGTTGATTCAGGTGTTACACTCTATTTTGTCTGAATTTGAAAAGATTCGGATGAATACTTTATGAATTGACGGATGGTCAGAGGCTCGTGTGATGAAAGATCAATGGTCAGAAAAGATTAAGGACATTTCTTGAAGAAGTTTTGATGATTTCTGTGCTACAATCATCAAAAAGGGGGAGATATTTTTGTTCAAGAAATGGTTGCTAAAGAAAAGTTTGTAACTGTTATGGGGGAGAAGTTAACAAAAATAGTGAAATTTAAAGGAGAAATCATTTCAAGAAATACGGTTTTGAAAAGTTTGCTGAAATTTACTGAAATTTTCGTTGAAGATGATTTGCTGAAGCAAACCGAGTTAAATCTGAAGATAATTTCTTTCTGAAAAAGATCTTATTATCTTGGGGGAGATTGTTCAAGATTATTGAAGATCATTATCACAGACTTTGGTGAGATTACAGAAAGATTGAAGACTGTTTTTTAGCATCAAGGGGAGATTGTGCTTCAATGCTTATTTTTCTGAAGATGATCAATTGTCTTAACAAATGGGGAGATTAAATTAGTTAAAGATCAATCAAAGGGGAAGATTGTATTGCATATCTTTTTGAAGATGATCTTGAATCCAAAAGGGGAGATTGTTAGTGCATAAATATGTTGGATACAAGATCATGAAGACTAAAGTCAAATCAAAGAGCTCAAGTCAAACTCTCATGTTAAAAGTCAAAGTCCTTGTAATAATTGTCAAAGTCAATGTTTAGTTTGTGTTGTGAGTGTTTGTATAAATAAGTGTTTTTGTAAATAGGTATAAGGCTAATAGTATCATATTCAGAAATATACGTGAACACAGATTCTAGAGAGAGAAAGTCAGAGAGCACATTGTACGAATTCTTGATTGAAATGGAAACAAAGTTTATTTGATTGTCATATTGTCATCTTAATCGTAATTCTGTGATAAGAACTTGATCTTGGGAACTCTCAAGGGTGTTTGATAACCCCTTGACAAGTAGGGGTGTCAAAAATAACCGAAACCAAATAACCCATCCGAACCGAATAAAACTTGGGTTAAACGGTTTCGGGTTATTCGGTTTTCGGGTTAAATGGTTCGGTTAACCGAATAAGGATTCTTATTCGGTTCGGTTTTCGGTTAACTTTTTCCTAATACCGAATAACACATTCTACTAATATGTTATATATATATATATTATGTTTATAAAAAATAAACCAAATACATGTTATACTATATTATTTTATATATTTTATTGCTATATAATTTTTTATTGATAGTAGATAAGGTTTTTTTTATTAGATTAGGTTTTTTGCTTGATTTACAATGTCGCATTAAAAAAATGATGTTATTTGGTAGATATTGGTTTTTAATAGATGGTGTGTTTTACTTGATATAAGTCAATTGTTGAGCATGAATGTATGATACAATTACATATTAGAAGCAAGAGACATTTAATTTGGGAAAATTATTTGAGCAAGTGTCCAACGAAAAACATAAAAATCCTTATTCGGTTTAACCAGTTACCGAACCGAATAACCCGAAAACCGAATAACTCGAAACCAATTAAACCGAAGCTTATTTGGTTTGGTTATTGGTTAATTTTTAAAAACTTAAAAAACCGATTAACCCAAACCGATTTAACCGACCGAATAACACCGTTATTGACAAGGTCGCCCCACTGATTTTCGTGAGGACTATCACACCCACTATCCACCTTGATACGCCACACTCATACTAGAGTGAACATCGAACCTTATCGGATAAGATTTCTAACCATACGATCTCGGTCGTCTCCCAACCTTAAGATAAAACGTATTATCCCAAGGCAACTTGTGACCTCAACTTCTCATTAATTAATCCGTTCCAGCTCAACATGATTCTGAATCCGTATTCTAATAATCAACACCAACCCAAAGAATTCCCAAAATTCCTTAATAATTCACCCTTGATATTGGTAAGGCCTTCTTTCCAAGGATGTATCAATACGCTTTACGGGGAGTTGGTTAATCCAGATTAGGCTATCATACAATTCCGATCTATTCTCAACTTCAAACATTCCACCAATAATATTTTACCACGCCAAGAACATTATACACAACAATACTTAATTGCCAACATCTAGTTTCCTTTAAGTTCTGACACTTAGAGGCTAACATTCCTTATGGTCCAATGAGAGTACTCCAACACTACAAACATTCATTGACCTTAAAAGAACAAGTCGGCTTGCACTGAACCGATCCCAAAAGATTAAAGTTGACACCTAATATGGAATTAGAACTCCAAATCATACAGCTTTACGAACAACCATAACATCATCATCATTCACGAATACCCATTAAGATGGTACACCACCAAAACCCACCATGCTGTCGAACAATAATCCATCAATTCAAATCTGGTCGTAAGCAAACAACTACACAAGGCTTAAACCCGAAGATTTACCAAAGTGGAAAGATCATCACTTAGTTAACTGGGAGAAGACATAAATCTGCTATCTTAAATAGTCATCTCTGGTCGACCTTCATGAGATTGAATTCCCCTAATTCAAGTCTGCCAACAATTCAGATCATTCGCATTTTCAATTCCCAAGGGTGTCTCTAATCCCTTATTACCACTTCTTTCTCAAGAGGGTTTAAATCTATAGCTCTAATGAGTTCAAAGCTTTTCAACTATAGGACTCAACACATATGCCAATTGTCAGGATCGATTTCTTAACAAGAATAAAGTCTCAGAAACAATATCAAAGAAGTTGCGGAATAACACTTTGATATTCAATGTAACAGTAAACAAACAGTATATGATTAACAACTTGTAAACTTGTATTGAATGATTAAAATCACAAGATTACACACTCAACCTCAATCTTGAAGAACAAGCTCTTTCAAGACGAATACTACTTCTCTAGTATTAGGAACTATGCCTTGAGGTTTTTTCTCTCTAGAACTAGAACATAGAATGAATTAAATTAAAGTTATGTATCTATTCTAAACTATACAATATATATACTGAAGATAAAAGATAATTACAGTTTATACAATATCTCCAGAATATCTTCTATCATTATCTCTAAGCTTCCATGAATATCTTCAGCTTTCCATGTTTATCTTTAACCACGATCTCTTCATCATTATCTTCACTTTATCTTAGAAGCAGCATTAACTGAGTCTTGGCAGTATTAACTACTAAGCAGCACTAACCACTAGCAGCACTAACTAGCTAAGCAGTACTAACTTTGTTCAAGCAGCACTAACTTTGACTAGCAGTATTAATTATACTAGCAGTAGTAATACTCAGCAGTATTAACTATTGAAGTCCTCTGGCAGTAGTAATTCTGAACTAGCAGCATTAAAGACTTGTTCACATCTTCAGTTCCCAACAATCTCCCCCTAACTTGACTTTTAGAAAGAGAAGTCAAGTTCTTCAGATCTGATCTTCAAGATGCTTTCAACACCTCAGGTTCAGTTTCCCAAATTTGGATCTAGCCCCAGACTTTGATTTACAGTTCTTCTTACCACAATTTTAGCCATCTCTGAATCCTTTGTGCATACCAGTGTAGCTTTAAGCATCCCTTCTAGCTTCTCCTTGCTATGCTCATAGATTTTGTCCACCAGGTAGTATTCATGATAACAGTTGTCAATGGTAATCATGTATACTCCACAGTTTTCAAATAGTATCCATTTATCAATCTTCTTGAATATAAACTCATGATTATGATCTTTAATCCTATAAGCCACTCTTTCTGGATCAAACATCATACACAAGTATTCCATTGTTACCTTGAGAAGATTTTCTTCATTACCTTTCAACACAGGCTCATAGAGTTTCATTCCCACTTTGTACAATTCTTCTATATCAGCTCTTGAACAACTTCTGATAACTCTCCCCCATGTTTAATATGCTTTAAATGAACCATCATTTCTTTTGAGTCTAAAGAAATCCTTTCCATTGTCTCTTAGAATATCCCAAAATATGATCTCTGGAGCTTTCATGGAGATTGGAACAGCCTGTACAGGTTTTACTATAGTCATGTACAGCCCCATATGCTCATCTGATTGCTCTTTGGACTGTTCTGGGCTCTGCACAGGTTCTGTTGGAGGTGTGATTGAAGGTTCTGCTTCAGTTTCTGCTCTTTCTTCCACTCTTGGCTTTTTAGACTGCCTTTTTGAAGCAATTGTCTTCACTCTCTTTCCAGATTTTGCTTCTTCACCAACACCCTCATGCTCTTCTTTCATCTCTTTAGTTTTGTCTTTTGAGGGAGTGGTCTCCTCAGGGAATGGTCTTTGTATGTTCAGGTCATGCCTTTCCTTCATTCTTCTCTCAGCCTCTTCCCTTTGGACTGAATCCCCTTGAAGCTTGAGAATCTCTTTATGATACAACTCCTCAACCTGAGTGTATGCCATGTTGGTGAACATCTCCCCCTTGACACCAATTGCACCTTTCAGGAAATTTATCATCTTTCTTCTTTCCTGATTGGCCAAAAATGTTTTGGAAGGTTGTCTTTTCTGTTTTTGAATTGGCATCTTTTTGACTTGAAGTTTCTTGGCTTGAGCTGCTTCTTTTATTCTTTTCTGATATTCTGCATTCAACTTTCTGGCCATGATCTTTGCAAGTTCTCTGTCTGTTTCTGTTTGCAACTGTTCCTCCTTTTCCATTTGGTCTTGAAGCTGTTTTGCTATTGCCTCATCCATTTCAATCTGGGACTTCTCCTTTGCAGGCAGTTCAGCTTCAACCATCTTCTCCTTTCCTTTTCCTTTTGACTCCTTTGCCTTTTCTGTTTCCTTCTGTTGAATTCCTCCTTCATTGATGACTACTCCCTTGGCCTTTTGAGTAGCCTTAGGAGTGTCATTTTTGGCTTTAACTAGTGTTTCTGCAATCTCCAGTTCCTCCACAGAAAGCCCTGCTGTTTCTTTTATCTCAGCAGCATTAACTGTTTCTGCTGCTTGAGCAGTATTAACAGTTTCTGCTGATGCTTGTTCTATTTCAGTTCTTGCTTCTTGCTCCCCCTCAACTGTTTCTTTATCCCCTTCACCATCAAATCTCTCCTCAGAATGTCTTTCCTTCTCTGTTTCATTCTCTTTATTCTCCCCCTTGTTGGAAGCATCTTTTTCAGGTTTCCTCTGCCTCAACACATATTGTTTTCTTCTTTTCTTCTATACAAGCTTTGTCACCATCTTCTTTAATTTGGCAATCTAAACTTGTTGTGACAGGATTACCAGCTTCATCTCTTCAATTTCTTTCCCTTGTTTAATAACATCTTGGTTGATGTTGCCTATTGTTTCCATCAATTCATAGTAGTTATATCTGTCCTCACCTTCTCCAGAAGTGTTACCCTCTATTGAAGGATCATGGGATATTTTAGTAGTGGAAGTCTTTTGCCTAGCAGAAGCACTATCCACTCCCTTGGTTTCTTGGCACCTGGGACCTTTGAATGATTGCTCATTCAAAGTTGCCATGGGGGAGGTCTTATTTATGTTACCACTGTCCTTCTCTGTGCTAGCAGAAGTAGTGGCAGCCTGCTCACCCATATGCTCTTCCTCCTCCTCAGAGAGTACCTTCTTGGGGTTGGGAGACACCCCTGTGGTTTCCCTGAAGATATTCTCTAAGGGAGAATCCTCCCTTAGAAGGCTTAAAGGTTTAGAGGGTGAAGGTACAAGAAGGGAAGGAGCCTTCTTTGCCTGTTTCCTTTTGTATGTTTGGGTGATTGGTGAAGTTGTTTATCAAGAAGAGACTGGGGAATGGATTTAGAGTGGGAAGGTTGGGATTGGCTAGCAGTGGGATGGTCTAATGGGGGCCTTGACCCTGCTGCCATACCTTCATCAGTGTGGGACACCACCATCATTGTAGAGAGCAATGGGGTGTCAACTCCTTCCGAGTCCCCAGCAGATCTTCTCATATTTGAGAAAACCTTGCCTTTAGGGGGTTTAGGTACATATATTCCATCAAAATGAGGCATATCCGTTAATTCGTGGGTGATAACTTCTTGGACAAACCTGGGGTACATATAAAAGCTCTTTTTTCTTCCCAGGTTTGAAACAAGATCACTGAAAATCATTTTAGAAAAATTATACTTTCTGGCAGTGGCCAAGCACACCAAAGCATAAGCAATGGTGTTGCTGAACTCACTCCATCCAGTAGTCTTTTTAGAGATACAATGCATAAGGGTATGGACAAAGAAACGCCATTGAGGTGAAAATTTTGCTTTTGAGAACTTGAACACACCCAATGGGCCTCCATACCCCATTCTTGTAAGAGTAGAGAACAGTTCATCATTAGAGATAGAAGTTATACCAGAGGCATCGTCTAGACGTAGACTGATGCGAATTATCTCTTCAGTAACTGTCAAGGGCTTGCCACACACCTTTGTCTTGATCATTTGCACACCATTCTCAGTAACAATGGTGGCATTTGCCCAAAATTGGCTTTGATGCTCGATATAGATTGATGGCGATACAGTGAGAGCATGGGCAATATGGGTTGTCTTGAGAAAATCCACAATCTGGTGGAAACCAGCGGCCTGTTTGGGCTTCTGTAGCATCGCGATTTCATTGTGCTCGTCTATGAATGCCATTGATGCCATTGATCTTGAAAGTTCTGGCCTGAAAACTTTGAACTTGAGAGAGAAAGGGTTTAGAGCGCAAGTGAACAGTATGCAGAGAGTCGTTATGAACTTTTAGGCGGGGAAAGGGTATTTATAGTATTCGGGACATAAGCAGTATTAACCTAGAGCAGTATTAACGGACAAGCAGTATTAACCTAGAGCAGTATTAACTGAAAGCAGTATTAACTGAAAGCAGTATTAACTGAAAGCAGTATTAACTGAAAACAGTATTAACTGAAAGCAGTATTAACCACTAGCAGTATTAACTAACTAGTAGTATTAACCACTAGCAGTATTAACTAACTAGCAGTATTAACCACTAGCAGTATTAACTAACTAGCAGTATTAACTACTTAGCAGTATTAACTATGCACTGGCAGTATTAAAAATGCACTGGCAGTATTAACAATGCACTGGCAGTATTAACAATGCACTGGCAGTATTAACAATGCACTGGCAGTATTAACAATGCACTGGCAGTATTAAAAATGCACTGGCAGTATTAACAATGCACTGGCAGTATTAACAATGCACTGGCAGCATTTACTACACTTACACTTTTTGACACCATCCTTTTACTCATACTTTTTACTACTTTGTTCATCCCCTGATCCTTTTCTTCTTGATCCTGCATGATCATTACTCCCTCTGGAGTATTACTAACTTCAACCTGAAACACTTAAACACACAGGTTAGTTGTATCATGCTTAATGAAATCTTCCAAGGGCAACTTATCTTTTAACTCATGCCCTGAGCATTTATTATTACTTTCCTCTGAATCAAATGCAACATGTCCTCCATCAAATCTTTTGAAGAATTTGAAGGCAGTCCATGTTACCTGTTGTGTGCCAAGAGCAACCACTATCTGCATTCCAAATGCTCTTTCTCTTGAGCTTTTGGTTGCCCTGCACATTTGATAAATCAGTTAGTCTTGGATGGAACACAAGCCAAAGTGGTCTTGGGTTGTCCTTTCTCATTTATATAATTTGTCAGTTTGGTCTGGATGAGTTGTTTAGGAATCTCATGGCTGGAATACTTTGTCAAGATTATAGGCTTTGCAACATTAATACTAGTAGAAGCACTATCCTTGTTAGCAGTAGTATTGGTTGCAGCAGCACTATTTCTGTTAGCAGTACTATCTGGGATAGCAGTACTAACAGGTTTCTTTACAATTGGAACCCAAACTTGAACAAAGTTGTTTGCTTTCTTTGTCTTTAAATTACTCCTTGGCTTATTTGGAGTATTTTTCTTTGGTTTAGCAAACTTATTCTGAGCATGTGATCTTATAGGTGCTCTGTTCTCAGCCATATGATTCCTTCTCTGATTCCTATAACCAAAAGAGTTTTGTGGTTGTCTTTGAAAAGTGACTCTTTGGTTAATGGGATTGAAATAACAGTATTTGGCAAGGTGATTCAGCTTTCCACAAATAAAACAAGGTTTTGGTCTATTGATTTTACTCAGATCAACCCCTTGTTTTTGTGCCCACTGGTTATTCCAATTTCTTTGATTTCCCCTTGGTTTATCATGTTTTTGGGACTCAGATTTATTGCAAGCACACTGTTTGCAAGGGACATGATTCACAACTGTGGTTTGCTTATAATGGACCTTCTCAGACTTTCCCTCAGTCTTCTCTATGTCCTTAGATTTGACCCAAGTCTTTCCACATCCCTCATTGGTGATAATATGATTTTCTAGAGGAATCTCACCACTCACAGTGTTCTCCTTCTTTTTTTCAATAGAGTTCTCTTCTTCAGAGTCTGTTTCAACCACCACTTTTTCTAATGGATCTACCTTAGTGGCTCCATCAGATAATTCCTTCCTATCCTTGGTCTCTAGCAAGTCTGATATAGGAGGGATGTAATTGTTGTTGTATGGTGGTGGTGTGGTGTTATAGCCTATTCCTCTTCTAAGTTTGTCATGGATTTGAGTTTGGAGCAAAGAGTCCATTGCTTTAGAAGCATTGGAAAATTTCTCAATATCCAGCTTGGCTTTCTCAAACTCCCTCTTTATCTTCTCATTCTCCTATTCTTTCTGTTTAAGCTTAAATTCATACTGATCTTTCTCCCACTTCCAGTAGTTTGTGTCATAAGAGTGTTGAAGCTCATTGGCTTGGAAACTCTTAATCTGTTCCTCAAAACTCTCAACAATTCTTACATAGTCTTTTATATCTCTCTCTAATCTTTTAAGGTCATCACTCATTGTCTGGTTGTGATCCTTGTACCTTGTAACAGTTTCAATACAGGATTTAGAACAAAGATTAGATGTTACCTCTGTAGGAATTTCTGAGCTTGAAGACTCTGAACCTTCAGCCATGATGATGTGATTTTGAATGTAGGTTTCTGAGAATACTAGCTCTGATACCACTTGTCAGGATCGATTTCTTAACAAGAATAAAGTCTCAGAAACAATATCAAAGAAGTTGCGGAATAACACTTTGATATTCAATGTAACAGTAAACAAACAGTATATGATTAACAACTTGTAAACTTGTATTGAATGATTAAAATCACAAGATTACACACTCAACCTCAATCTTGAAGAACAAGCTCTTTCAAGACGAATACTACTTCTCTAGTATTAGGAACTATGCCTTGAGGTTTTTTCTCTCTAGAACTAGAACATAGAATGAATTAAATTAAAGTTATGTATCTATTCTAAACTATACAATATATATACTGAAGATAAAAGATAATTACAGTTTATACAATATCTCCAGAATATCTTCTATCATTATCTCTAAGCTTCCATGAATATCTTCAGCTTTCCATGTTTATCTTTAACCACGATCTCTTCATCATTATCTTCACTTTATCTTAGAAGCAGCATTAACTGAGTCTTGGCAGTATTAACTACTAAGCAGCACTAACCACTAGCAGCACTAACTAGCTAAGCAGTACTAACTTTGTTCAAGCAGCACTAACTTTGACTAGCAGTAGTAATACTCAGCAGTATTAACTATTGAAGTCCTCTGGCAGTAGTAATTCTGAAATAGCAGCATTAAAGACTTGTTCACATCTTCAGTTCCCAACACCAATTGAAATTTTATAAGACTTTCAAACGCAATTCTTTATAACAATTAAGTATGCATGTAAAAGTTCACTACCACTTACTCGGTAGTTATGCAAAGTGGTCCCAAACACCACTCATATAAAACTATTTCGAAAACCGTTTTATTATTATCCAAACTGATAATGACAATAACAAAAGATGTGCAACAAACTTTTCAAATGGACCACGATGGTCCTAATTTGCATCAATTTATGTTGTGCATGTGAAATAATTTTCTGCACAAAAAAACAATGTGTAACAAATAATTGTACAGATTCCAAAAGGGGAACTTCACAAGTTTAAACTCCAAAACCCTCTTTTAACCATAAAACGACATGGGATCAAATTTCCCAACAGACCCGCATACAACAGTTTATTTCCCAAACTTAGTAAAACAATAGGTGCATGCGATTTGGACAACGAAAAATAATTTCAATTGATTTCAATTTTTTAAGCCACATGAATAAAATGCTCTTCGTCCCGAAATAGTGGTTGCAATGACATGTATATTGATAACCCATTTAATGCATTGCGGGAAATTATAACAGTAAAATCAACAACCGAAGCATGTTCAAAACAAAAGTTCAACACGAACCATCATAAATCCTTCATATATTTACTCACACCAACAGTATAAATCAATTCAAATACTAAATAGCATACAATGAATTACACTTGTATAAAACCCAAAAGAGAAATCATACGATATTGACACTTCCAAAATAACATATGGGATAACATCTACTAACAAAACTCTCAAGACGTCTCTTACGTTTGCGAAAATACATATGCAAAACTCGCATGAGACAAAATATTAAACAAAAACTCATAAGTTAACGCACACAATAATTTGAGTATACGCGTTTCAAAGTTCATCCATAGGACGCGAAATGTCGTAAAATAGGATTTCATAAGACCCAGCAAAATTTTCCATAAAACTCAATGAAACCCAACGACACTCAAAATCAAATGGTGCCAAAATCTTTGTTCCCAATAATAAAATAGTATAAAACAAGGTTATGACTAAAATGTTATAATTCCAAAATTTTCCTTTCTATCGCATTATGATATGAAGTGACATCTTTCAACAAAATTCGCATGAGACATAACGCTCAATAAAACTCATAAATTTACATGCATCAAAATTAAAGCCTATGCATTTCAAAGTTCACTCATGCGTAGCAAAATGTCATAAAATAATACTTCATAAAACTCAATAAATTCACACGGAATAAGGTTTCCAATAAAACTCGAACACCAAAACATGGGAATAACTTCTCCCCTCTAAAACCTTAACATACGTGGAGGAGATCCAATGTCGAGGTCATAAATCGCAGTTACTTGCCCGAGACTCTAAACAAGGTTAAATCGTAAATATATTACAATATCCGAAAATAGCGTTCGATAACACAGGGGTAAAGAAAATCTCAACAAAGTTTGCAACCATGTGCAATAAAACAATTTTATGCATGTTTAAAATCATGGTTTAAAATCTTGTGTGTGCTAAACATTTTTCCAAGATTTCGTAATGTAATCCACATGATAATTTGAAAACATAAGAAATAATTGATGCAATTTATTTTAGATTTTTTTTTAATTTTTGTGCATGAACTTGATCGTCACTCAACATCTCGAAACCACGCTGTCAGGATCGAATTCTCAACAAGAATTAATTCTCAGAAACAATATCAAAGAAGTTTGCGGAATAACACTTTGATATTCAATTAAACAGTAAATCAATACAGAAAATATGAAGAACAAACTGTAAACTTGTATTTAATGCTTTGAAGTTACAAGATTACTCACTCAACCTCAATATTGATGAACAGGCTCACCAATACGAATTCTACTTCTCTAGAATTAGGATCTATGCCTTGAGGTTGTTTTTCTCTCTAAAAGAATGAAAACAAAAGTTATCTAACTATTCTAAACAATACAATATATATACTGAATACAAAGATAATTACAATAAAAAATATCTTCAGTATATCTTCTATGTATATCTCTAAGCTTCCATGTATATCCTTTCATACGAATCTTCATCATATAAGCAGTATTAATCTTCAGCAGCATTAAATTCCTTCTAGCAGTATTAACTGAAAGCAGTACTAACCACTAGCAGTACTAACTAGCTAAGCAGTACTAACTTTGTTCAAGCAGCACTAACTTTGACTAGCCGTATTAATAATACTAGCAGTAGTAACACTCAGCAGTATTAACCTTTAAGTCTTCTAGCAGTAGTAATTTGAACCAGCAGCATTAACCATACTTGATGAATTCTTCAGTTCCCAACAATCTCCCCCTAACTTGACTTTTAGGAAGAGAAGTCAAGTTCTTCAAATTTTCTTCAAGATGCTCCCAAAACTCTATCAATGCCTAAATCCCAGTGTTTGCATCCAATCCCAAACTCTGATTGATGGTTCTTTGAATCAAGTATTTAGCCATTTCTGAATCTGGAACACACCTTAACTTTTTCTTCAGCATGGCATGTAGCTTCAATCTGCTATGATTATACACTCTATCCACTAGGAAGTATTCAGTGTGATTTAAATCCAAAGTCACTGTATATACTCCACTAATTTCATATAGAGTCCAACTGTTTACTGATTTGAAGACATCCTTGATCAAGTGCTTTACTTCTTCAGGTTTGAACATCATACACAGATACTCCATTACCAGTTTTGTAATTGAAATCCCTGGAGCCTTTAGAATATCTGCATACAACTTCATTCCTATCTCAAACATCTCTTCAAGATCTGATCTAGAACATGTTTTGACAATTTTTGCCCATGTGTTGAACACTTCATACTTTTCATCCTTCCTTTTTAGCCTTATGTATTCCTTTCCATCCACTGTCAATGTATCCCAGTGAATGACCTCAGGAGGCTTAACTCCTACAGGTTCTGCTGAAATTGGTTCAGGCACTTTGTCCATCACTACCATATACAAATTTACATCATCTGTGTTTGCTGGCTCTTTCAGTTTGGATGACTCAGTTGCTCCTTCTTCTTCAGCAGCCTTCTCAGCCTCTTCTTCAGATACTCTAGGCTTCTTGATTGGCTTTCTCCTTGCCATCATCTTGGTTCTCTTTAAAGTCTTTAGACTTTCTCCCAGAGTGGTCTCTTTCTTAGGGGGTGTTTCTTGCTCATCTGGAAATGGCTTTTGACAATCAAAGTCATTACTTTCTTTCATCCTCTTCTCCATCTCCACCCTAGCAGTTTCACTTCCCTGAAGCTTTAACATCTCTGAATCATAGAGCTCTTTGATCTTCTCAAAAGACATTTTGGAGAACATCTCCTTTTTGACTCCTACAGCACCTTTGAGAAATATAATCATCTTGTTTCTCTCTTGGGTACCTAGGAATGTCTTTGAGGGTCTTCTCTTCTTTGCAACTGTTTTCACCACAGATTTCTTCATACTTGCAGCTTTCTTCTGTGCAATTTCAGTTGCCATACTCTGTTGATAAGCTTCATTCAGTTCAGCAGCTAGAGCTTTTGCCATTTCCCTGTCCTTTTCCATCTAAACTCTTTCTTCTTTTTCAATATCCTCCTGCATCTTTTTAGCTAGGGCTTCATCTGATTCAACCAACCTTTGCTTTTTGATTGGTTGATCAGATTCTACCATCTTTGCTTTTCCTTTATCTTTGCTCATTGCCTTCTTACTGTTATCTTTCTTGATCACTTCACCTTGTTCTTTTATGATTACACCTTTGGTCTTTGAAGTGACCTTGGGAGTATCATTCTTGGCTTTTAGTAAGGTTTCTGCAATCTCAAGATCTGTTAACACTTCTTTCACATTTTCTGCTGCTTTATTAATGTCAGCAGTAGTAACTGTTTCTTCTTGCTGCTCCCCCTGAACATCAACTTTCTCTCCATCAAGCTCCCCCTTTCTTGTGGCTTCTTCCATGTTGATCTCCCCCTTTTTGGGAGCATCATCCTCAATGGTCCTTCTCCTTAATTGGAATTGCTTTCTCTTCTTCCTTTGTACCAGACTAACCACCATCCTCTTCAGCTTAGCAATCTGTTCTTGTTGTGACAGAATTACTAGCTTCATTTCTTCAATTTCTTTGCCTTGTTTGAGAACATCTTGATTGATGTTCCCCATTGTTTCCATCAATTCATCGTACGTATATCTGTCCTCACCCTCTCCAGAAGTGTTACCCTCCTTTGAAGGATCATTGGATCTTTTATTTGTGGAAGTCTTCTGCCTTGCAGAGGCACTATCCACCCCTGTGGTTTCTTGGCACCAGGGACCTTCAAATGATTGCTCATTCAAAGTTGCCATGGGGGAGGTCTTATTGATGTTACCACTTTCCTCCTCTGTACTAGCAGGAGTAGTGGCAGCCTCATCACCCATATGCTCTACCTCCTCCTCAGAGAGCACCTCCTTTGGGTTGGGAGACACCCTTGTGGTTTCCCTTTGGATATTCTCTAGGGGAGAATTCTCCCTTAGAGGGCTTATAGGCTTAGTGGGTAATGGTACAAGAAGGGAAGGAGCCTTCTTTACCTGTTTTCTCTTGTAAGTTTGGGTGATGGGAGAGGTTGGTTTTTCAAGAAGGGACTGGGGAATTGATTTTGAGAGGGAAGGTTGGGCTTGGCTAGCAGTGGGTTGGTCTAATGGGGGCCTTGACCCTGCTGCCATACCTTCATTGGTTTGGGACACCACCATCATTGTAGAGAACAATGGGGTGTCAACTCCTTCAGAGTCCCCAGCAGATCTTCTCATATTTGAGAAAACCTTGCCTTTGGGGGGTTTAGGTACATATACCCCAACAGGTTGAGGTATATCCGTCAATTGATTAGTAATAACTTCTTGAACAAACCTGGGATACATAAAGAAGCTCTTTTTGTTTCCCATGTTTGAGACAAGATCACTGAAAATCATTTTAGAAAAATTGTACTTTCTGGCAGTGGCCAAGCACACCAAAGCATAAGCAATAGTGCTGCTGAACTCACTCCATCCAGTAGTCTTTTTGGATATACAATGCATAAGAGTATGGACAAAGAAACGCCATTGGGGTGAGAATTTTGCTTTAGAAAATTTGAAAACACCCAATGGGCCTCCATACCCCATTCTTGTAAGATTTGAAAACAGTTCATCGTTTGGGATAGAAGTTATACCAGAGGCATCGTCTAGACGTAGACTGATGCGAATAACCTCTTCAGTAACTGTTAGTGATTGATCACAGATTCTTGTCTTGATCATTTGCACACCATTCTCCACAACAATGGTTGCATTAGCCCAGAACTGCCTTTGATGCTCAATATAGATTGTAGGAGATACAATAAGAGCATGAGCAATGTGGCTTGTCTTGAGGAAATCCACAATCTGATGAAATCCTGAAGCTTGCTTTGGCTTTTGTAGCATCGCAATCTCGTTGTGCTCGTCGATGAAAGTCATGGATGCCATTGATCTTAGTGAAAAGCTTGCCTGAAAACTTCGAACTTGAGAGAGAAAAGGTTTTGAGCGCAAGAGAACAGTATGCAAAGAGTCGTTATGAACTTTTAGGCGGGCAAAAAGTATTTATAGTATTCGGAATATAAGCAGTATTAACCTAGAGCAGTATTAACTACTAGCAGTATTAACTAACTAGCAGTATTAACTGAAAGCAGTATTAACCACTAGCAGTATTAACTGAAAGCAGTATTAACCACTAGCAGTATTAACTGAAAGCAGTATTAACCACTAGCAGTATTAACTGAAAGCAGTATTAACCACTAGCAGTATTAACTGAAAGCAGTATTAACCACTAGCAGTATTAACTGAAAGCAGTATTAACCACTAGCTGTATTAACTGAAAGCAGTATTAACCACTAGCAGTATTAACTGAAAGCAGTATTAACCACTAGCAGTATTAACTGAAAGCAGTATTAACCACTAGCAGTATTAACTGAAAGCAGTATGAACCACTAGCAGTATTAACTGACTTACTCCTTTTAAACTTGCTAAACACTGAGTACTGCTATGCATATCCTGAAACAGAAGATTAGTAACTCCAGGAATACTATACAGATATAAAACCACTTTTTGAGAAGGGGATTATTCAGAGTTTATCATTCTCACACTTGTTACCAAGAAAGTGAATCTACCCACATCAAAAGCTTTAGTGAATAGATCAGCAAACTGATTATCAGTGTGAACTTTGACAACTTGAATAAGTTTCTTTTCATTACAATCTCTTATAAAGTGATACCTGATTTCAATGTGCTTTGTTTTTGAGTGCTTGACTGGATTATTCACAATGCTAATAGCACTGCTGTTGTCAATAAAGATTGGAGTGTGTAGAAAGGTTACCCCATAATCCAACATTTGATTCTGAATCCATAAGACTTGAGAACAGTAACTTGCAGCTGCTATGTACTCTGCCTCTGTTGTAGATGTGGATACTGTGGTTTGTTTCTTGCACTGCCATGAGACTAGTCTAGCACCCAAAAACTGACATCCTCCAGAAGTAGATTTTCTGTCCAAGTTTGCCCCACCTAGATCACTGTCTGAGTATGCTATTAGGTCAAAAGGTGAGTTATGAGGATACCAAAGTCCCAATCTGGGTTGCCCTTTGAGATATCTGAATATCCTCTTAACAGCTTGAAAGTGAGATTGCTTTGGCCTAACTTGAAATCTTGCACATACACAGACTGGAAACATTATATCTGGCCTTGATGCTGTGAGATACATGAGAGAGCCAATCATGGATCTATAATGATGCACATCCATATCCTCCCCCTCAAGATCTGCTGTGATCTGCTTGTGTGTTTCCATAGGTGTGCTGGCAGGTTTTGATTCTGAGAAACCAAACTTGGTTAGAATATCCTGCACATACTTGGATTGACATATGAAAATGCCATCTGACTTCTGTTGAACTTGGAGTCCAAGGAAGAAAGTAAGTTCCCCCATGGAACTCATTTTGAACCTTTGATGCATTAAATCCTCAAACTCCTTGCACATGTTGTTTCTTGTAGATCCAAAGATAATGTCATCAACATAGATGTGGACCAGCAAGATATCCTTCTTCTTTCTTTTGATAAATAGAGTCTTATCAATGACTCCTCTTTCAAAGTCATTTTCCAAGAGATAGGATGACAGAGTGTCATACCATGCTCTTGGAGCTTGATGTAGTCCATAAAGTGCTTTCTTTAATTTGTATACCCTGTCTGGATAGCTTGGGTTTTCAAACCCTGGTGGTTGACAGACATATACTTCTTCTTCAATTGATCCATAGAGAAAAGCACTTTTTACATCCATTTGATAGACTTTGAAGTTCATGTAAGAAGCATAGGCTAGGAATAGTCTGATTGCTTCTATCCTAGCCACAGGTGCAAAAACTTCTTCATAATCTATACCCTCTTCTTGAGTATAGCCTTGAGCCACCAGCCTTGCTTTGTTCCTTATGACAATACCTCTTTCATCTCTCTTGTTTCTGAAAATCCACTTTGTGCCAATTGCTCTGTGACCTTTAGGAAGGTCTACTAGATCCCATACATCTTGTAGCTTGAACTGTAACAGTTCTTCTTGCATTGCTTCTATCCAGCTAGATTCTTTCATAGCATCATGTGCCTTTTTAGGCTCAAGCTGGGATAGAAAACAAGAAAGGACTGTATGCTGTTGATCTTGCATTTCTTGAAGCCTGCTTTGATGTCTAGTCATCATAGGTATCTCCTATTACCAGCTGTGGAGGATGATTCTTTTGAACTCTGGTGTTATGACTAGGTTCTTCATTCAGTCCAGCCTCTAGATTAGAGTCATGCAACTCAACTGAAGTGTTTTCAGATGCCACTTCTGATTCTTTATTTTCTTGAGTCTCCTCATCTCTAGTTTCTTCTTCACTCTGATTTGGTCCAGTAAATGATTCCTTTTCACAGTCTTCAACAGAATTCACTGTGGGTATGGGAAATATCACAGATTTAGATATACTTTCTGAGACTTGTGTGATCCCTGATCCTCCACATCCTGTTCCTGTAGAATCATCACTACTGAAACCAAAAGAATTAGTTAGTGAATCAATGTCAAATAGCCACTGAGGTCCAGACCCAACAGGATTTGGTGTGTTCTCATTGCATTTGACATTGTCACTTTCTTCAATTATTCTAGAAGATGAGTTAAAAACTCTGTAGGCCTTACTCTGAGATGAATATCCAACAAGAAATCCATCATCTGCTTTGCTATCAAACTTACCTAAGTGAGATTTGGTATTGAGAATTGTACAAGGACACCCAAAAGGTTTGAAGAAACCAATGAAAGGTTTTCTTTTATTTAAAAGCTCATATGGGGTCTTGTTCTTTTGCTTGACCACTAGAACTCTATTTTGGACATAACAAGCAGTATTAACTGCTTCAGCCCAGAAGGTAATTGGCAATTTTGAATCAGCCAACAGAGATCTAGCAGCCTCTATTAGTGTCCTATTTCTCCTTTCAGCAATACCATTTTGTTGAGGAGTCCTAGGAGCACTATATTGCCTCTCAATACCTTTCTCTTCACAAAAGGTGTTTAGATCATGATTTTTAAACTCAGTTCCATTGTCTGATCTAATGACTTTTACTCTTTGATTAGTTTGGTTTTCAATTCTTAAAATAAAGGATTTGATAAGTCCACTTGTCTCATCCTTAGTCCTTAGAAAATATACCCAAGTAAATCTGGAGTAATCATCAACAATAACCAAGCAGTAAGATTTCTTGCCTATACTCATAACATTTGTAGGTCCAAACAGATCCATATGCAGTAACTGGAGACAAGAAGAAACAGAATTTAACTCTTTGGTCTTATGAGAAGTTTTGTGTTGTTTGCCTTTAAGACAAGCAACACAATGATCATCACATGAAAAGACTTTTGAAGGTAAACCTCTTACAAGGGTATTTTTAACAAGATTGTTCATAGTCTTGAAATTCATGTGACACATCCTTCTGTGCCAAAGAGAGGATTCATCTACAGAAGCTTTTGAAACAAGACAATTTAGAGATGAATCACTATCAACATTGTCCATATCAAGACAGTAAACATTGTCCTTTCTTGGAGTTCTAAGTAGTATCATGCTTTCATCAACTACCTTGAACCCTGGAGCAAGGATCATACACTCATTATTAGTAAATAATATACTATGTTGTTTGTCACAAACCTGTGATACACTTAACAGGTTGTACTTTAATTGATCAACATAGTAGACATCCTCAAATGTCATCTTACCTTTGGTGACATTACCTTTTCCACTTATCTTACCACCAGTAAGATTATCTCCAAATGCAACATGTCCTCCATTGATATGTTTGAAATCCTGAAGGCATGACATGTTGCCTGTCATGTGCCTAGAGCAACCACTATCAACATGCCAAATGCTCTTTCCCTTGAGCTGTTGGTTGCCCTGCACATTAGATAAATCAATTAGTATGTATTAGGAACCCAAGCCAAGGTGGTCTTGGGTACCCCTTTCTCATCAAAGTACTTGCATTCTTTCTTGACAAGATTTTTAAAATCAGAACACTTAGTATTTGAATACTTTGTCAAGATTATTGGATTAGCAGCACTAATACTAGCAGTAGCACTATCTTTAGAAGTACTAACAGAGTTAGCAGTACTAACAGGTTTGGCAGTATTGCTTCTAGCAGTACTATCACTGTTAGCAGCACTATTTGTAGTAGCAGCACTAACAGTTTTAGTACATTTTGGAATCCACATCTTGACATTATCTTCCACATTCTGTCTCTTCATGTGGCTTTTAGATTTAACAACTTTCTTAGCAACATGGTTCTTTTCTTTCTTCCTATAACCAAAGGATTTTTGAGTAGGTCTTTGAAAATTTATCCTTTGGTTCATAGGATTAAAGTAACAGTATTTGGCAATGTGGTTCAGCTTTCCACAGATAAAACAGGGTTTTGGTCTATTAATAATTTTTTTTAGATCAACCCCTTGTTTTTGTGCCCAATGATTGTTCCAGTTTCTCTGATTTCCCCTTGGTTTATCATGTTTTTGGGGCTCAAATTTATTGCATACACATTGTTTGCAAGGAATAGGGTTCACAACAGTGGTCTGCTTATAGTGAACCTTCTTGTTCTTTCCCTCAGTCTTTTCTATCTCTTTGGACTTGATCCAGTGCTTTCCACATCCCTCATTGGTGATAATGTGGTTTTCTTTAGGAATCTCACCACTCACAGTATTGTCCTTATCCTTGACAACTTCTTTCTCAGTTTTATCCTTAACAACCACTTCATCTAAGGGATCTATTTCAGTGGCTCCCTTAGGTAGATCCTTCCTATCCTTTGTTTCTAACAACTCTGAACTAGGAGGGATGTAGTTGTTGTTATAGGGTGGTGGTGTGGTATTGTACCCTATACCTCTTCTCAGTTTATCATGAATCTGAGTTTGTAACAAAGAATCCATTGCTTTGGAAGCATTTGAAAACTTTTCTACATCAAGTTTGACTTTAGCTAGCTCTCCTCTTAGCTTTTCACTCTCTTCTTTAGATCTGGTCAGTTGAAGCTCTAAGTCATTCTTCTCCCACTTCCAGTAATTTGTGTCATAAGAGTGTTGAAGCTCATTAGCTTGAAAACCCTTAATCTGTTCTTCAAATCTCTCAACAATCCTCACATAATCTTTTATGTCTTTTTCCAATCTCTTAAGGTCATCACTCATGTTCTGGTTGTGATCCCTATACCTTTTAACAGTGTTAATGCAATTTTGAGAGCAAAGATTGGAAGTTACCTCTGTAGGGAGACCAGACACCTCTGCCATTAGAGCTTGATTCTGAATAGCCTCTTCAGCTTGATCACTCCAATCAAACCCCATACCTTGTTGAGAGACAAGGGCTTGTGCAGAGTTTCTGTTGACGCTTCCAGATTGAGCTTGTTGGTGGTTGTTATTCTGAGACATTCCACTTCTGCATTCTCTAGCAAAGTGTCCCTTTTGATGGCATTTGTAACATTCCACCTTGGACTTGTCAAATCCTGCTCCATCTTCTCTTCTTTGGGAGAAGTTGTTCCTCCCAGTTCTTTTGATGAACTTTTTAACTCTCATGGAGAGCATGGCCATCTGCCATTTAATATCCATCTCTTCAAGATCATCTGGATTGAGTTGTTCCAAGTCATCATTAATGAGAGAAGAGTTTCCATGACTTGCCAGAAAGGCCTCAAACACAGTTTCAGTGCCTTTCTCTTGGTTTGTTCCATTGGCAGTACTAATTGATTCAAGGTTGGAAGTAGAATCAGTTGATGCTGAAAGGAGTGCAGCATTGTGAACATACCCAGAAGGCCTCTTTTTAGCCTCTACCTCAGATTCAAAAACTCTTAGATCATTATAAAGATCATCAAGTTCCTTTTCTTCCAGTTGATCATTCTGTCTGAAAGACACAGTATACATGGTCCATTCATCATTCAAGGACCTTAGAAACTTTCTGTTCAGATCATCTTGATCAATTTGTACTCCCACTGTAGCTAGTTCACCAATAAGTTTGTTGAACCTGTCAAAAGTTTGAGTCATGGACTCATTCTTGGTTGACATAAAGTTCTCATATTGTTGCTTCAGAATGGCTTTCTGATTTCTCTTGGTACTTTTGGTACCAGAGAATCTCTTCTCCAGAGCATTCCAGAGCATCTCTGCATCAGTGCAGTTACAGAACTGATGTTGATATTCATTGGGAATAGCCAAGAGCAAGGTGCTCAAGGCTTTCATCTCTGTCTGTCTGATCTTTCTTTCTGCATCAGTTTTTGGTGGAGTTCTCTTTCCATCTGCACCAATCTTTCCTGCTTCAGAAGGACCATTCTCTATGATGTCCCACATAGAATAGTCAGTGAGGAGTATGTACTGCTTGATTCTGATCTTCCACATATCGAATTCATTGGGTCTAAGCATTGGAACCTTTGAGACCAAAGTACTGCTTGATTCTGCAAGATTTTCCATGATGAATAGTTGTTTCTGAGAAATCAGGCTCTGATACCACTTGTCAGGATCGAATTCTCAACAAGAATTAATTCTCAGAAACAATATCAAAGAAGTTTGCGGAATAACACTTTGATATTCAATTAAACAGTAAATCAATACAGAAAATATGAAGAACAAACTGTAAACTTGTATTTAATGCTTTGAAGTTACAAGATTACTCACTCAACCTCAATATTGATGAACAGGCTCACCAATACGAATTCTACTTCTCTAGAATTAGGATCTATGCCTTGAGGTTGTTTTTCTCTCTAAAAGAATGAAAACAAAAGTTATCTAACTATTCTAAACAATACAATATATATACTGAATACAAAGATAATTACAATAAAAAATATCTTCAGTATATCTTCTATGTATATCTCTAAGCTTCCATGTATATCCTTTCATACGAATCTTCATCATATAAGCAGTATTAATCTTCAGCAGCATTAACTTCCTTCTAGCAGTATTAACTGAAAGCAGTACTAACCACTAGCAGTACTAACTAGCTAAGCAGTACTAACTTTGTTCAAGCAGCACTAACTTTGACTAGCCGTATTAATAATACTAGCAGTAGTAACACTCAGCAGTATTAACTTTTAAGTCTTCTAGCAGTAGTAATTTGAACCAGCAGCATTAACCATACTTGATGAATTCTTCAGTTCCCAACACACGCTCTTCCATATCCCAGTCATACTATCGTCATCTGGATGATCAAACATCTTAAGACAAAAATCAAGGACTTCCTCGATTCACCTTAAAATTTATCCTCGAATTAAGGTTGATCCAATAGGCCTATGGTTCTAATTCAACCAATTGCTCCGACCCAAAATTGTATTCATCATGCTTAACCGTCACTCCAAGTGACAAGGCTATAAACATTAACTCCTTCTAACTACTACTCTTCATAAACTCCTCCACTACCCCCATCGGTCATCACATAAAGGCGACACAAGCACGTACGTGTAACATGTATGTTCACCATGACACTGGCCAAGTGCAATTATGAACGTACCGTACATGATTGTTCTTGCAACCCTCGTCGTGATTTCCGATTCTAGGGACTCCATCAGCCTCAAAACATCTTATCTTAAAGTGCCTATCGGTGAAACTCTCTCTCTCTCTCGATCACTTAAAAGGACACTAGTTTGAGTCTAGGCATTCCAATTCAACACCTAATTCTCTCAAACTTAAGCTCTGATACCAACTTGTAATACCCTGGAATCTAGAAATAGCAAGTAATTTAAATATTTCTAAATACATCGATAACTGATTCATCTACAACAACAATTTAAGGTTTTACTTCAATAAACACATTTCAATCTTTATACACGGTCTATAATAGGGACGGATGTTACTAAAAACACAATAACAGTCACTATCTCCAAAATGTGGAAGACTTCACCAAATTACTTACCCTCGTGTAAACTAGTAATCATCTCTTCAGTATTGCTAGAACCATTCCCCAACTGGAACCTGATGCACATGCCGACAAATAAAAAGGTTAGGCTTAACGCCTAGTGAGCTCAAGAGTTTTCATCATAGATATGTAAAACAATAAACCTTAAGAGTGTTATTTAAAACGTGATTTCCCAAAATAAAATATATTAAGACTGAAAGCAATCTCTTTTCCAATATTCATCATGTTCATGATTAAAACCACGATGCAAATGTTCCTTTGAATATAAATCCAAAACCCAAAACTCACGGAAAACATAACTTATACTTTATCAACCAAATACTGAAAACGTGGATAAACTCTATCATCCAAAACATCTAAAAAAACATGGATAAGATTCAATATTCAAAACCTTAGAACATGGATAAGAACCCATACTCAAAACGTCATCGAAAACATGGATTATAAAACTCCATACCCAAAACATAACCTTTCAGTGATGGGGGAGACCCGATTACATTACACGTGACGGAACACAAAAGTAGGTCACATAACTATGTAGAAACCAAAACGTATGGATTATACTCATAAGACATATCGAGCTCAAACCCTCTAGATCTTTTGTCCGTGGAGACACAAATTCAACCCATCTGGATCTATACTTTGAGATATCCAAATCCATATAAAACATACATGCACTAATGGAATTACACCTTACTGCCCATGGGATGCTGCCCGACCATATAGGTCCACACCTTACTTACCATTGTGACCCGATGCCTATTCCGTGCCAAAGTGGTGAACTTTTCCAAAACGGGACATAGGAACACCGTGCATATGGATCCATTGCACTAGTTAAGAACATTACATGACTCCAAATGAATGAACTAACGCATTCAAAATATGTAATTTTCAAATAAGATGCAGTAAATGCAATTCATGACCAAATGCTCTATGTTGAGCTATCAAAACCCGGACAATTGTCCCCAAGACCCAACGAGGTCCAAACTGAGCCATAGGCTCAACAAATCAAAATACCAATTGTAAGAAATTTATAAGATGAAATTAAACGTAAGCAACCCGCATTTATGCAAACCCATGCTCCAAAATATATAAATTAGTCCAACGTAGTTTAGATTGGGACCAAACATTTCCCAAGTGGGTTTATACCATTTATTCTTTCAAAAATGTCCCATAACACAAAGTCAAGCATTTCTCCAAAACACACAATAAAAGTACTTTGGTACTCAAAAATCTACCATTATAAAACAAATCATTATAATGCCAATATTTAGGATTCATTTATAAAAATATCCAAAATCCCAAATATAGGTGTTTTACAAGTTTATAAATTTAGACACTTCAAATATCCAAAACTCATCAAATGACTCAACAGTTAATAATTTCATGTTAAACATATAAACATTTAAAGATTGACATTTTTGTCATGTACACCGTTTTCACAAATCAACTTGAACATACCTTGCTAGATTTAGGCTAAATCTAGATTTTCCCCCAACTTGAGCTCCTTTGAAAAAACTTGGATCTTTAAGCCAAACAATTCCAAAAACGTAGATCCATAAATTTCCAACCATAAATAATCATATTCAATCACAAAGAATCGTTCCCCAAACATTGTACATGAAGATCTCAACTTATGTCAAAACACTAATTTCCATAGATGAAGAAAAGAGGAGGTTACCTTATCCATAACTTTAATCTACCAACCAAAATACTTCTAGGTCACCAAGTTGAGCCATAAACTCCCAAACATCCAAAATGATGAAAAGGGTTAGGTGAAAACCCTAGAAATTGATGAAGATGATGAAGAAGATGGAGAGGATGAAGATATCTTAGCTCTAGCTTCCAAACATTGCTAGATGATGAAGAATCTCTTGAAACACTTGTAACACCCGGATTTTTCGGTAAGTCACTTCGTTCGTGCCCTCTTCTAAAGTTCTCTATTTTGGGTTTAAATCATCAATAAGTTTACCGTCGTTTATTAGTTCAATACTGAATGTGTCGCGGCTTAAAAATCGAATTCCGGAGGCCAGAAAGGAGCTCGGCGATAGTGACATGGTCACTATCGCGGTTGCATAATCGCGGAGGCCTCAAGAACTCTCGGTACATTCGGGGCGATTATGCCCGACAATTGTGACAAGTGTCACTATCGCGTGTCACTATCGCACCAAGGGAGTACCTTAAGGTACATCTCGGGCGATTGTGCCCGTGAGAGTGCCAATGGCACAATCGCGTGGCACTCTCTCCGATGCGGTCTATGAGTTTAAATTGAAGGCAGCGGGATCTATTTCATTTTTATCTTATTTGTGACTTTGTGGAGCCCGATTTCTCTCCTCTCTCTGGTAGGTTTTCTTCACCAAATGTCTTCCCTCATTAACTCCTCCTTATCTACCTCTGTTGTAACCATTTATTGCTCTTATTAGGGTTATTTAAGCCTTAAGTAAGAAAACCTCAAGTAACTCCTCAAGCTTAAGATCTCCATCTTTTCATCTAGAGTTTTCTAAGGTTTTGATAAACCCACATTGTGAGTACATTCTTAACTTTAAAAACTTTATACATGTCAAAACCAAGATTTTAGACCCTTAACCATCTCCTTGTTTGATTATTTATGTTTTAAAATGATTTTGACCTGACTTGACATTTTAGAGATTTTTAGGGTTTCATACCATTTTGTGAAATGATGAAATATTATACACTTGAACTATGGAAATGTATTTTATCTTGAAAAACTTGTGGCTAACTATGAGGATAAACGCATCATAACTATATTTTGATTTATCACATGATGAGAGATGTTTGATAATGCTATTTTGGGGAAAATAGAAATATGATTTGACATTGGTTGTAATAATGTTTGTTGGCAAGACCTTGTCCAATGATAAACTTATTTGGGTAAAGATAAGTAGATATTTTATGGAAGACATAATATACATCATATGTGTGGTTATGGTTTGAGTCACCAATGAAATTGTGACAAGCTTTAGACTATTACTAGTGGATCCATAGGTATTGAGTCGGCTTTTTTTTGGGATGTATTGTCCCTTTGTAACTAGTTGAGTCATTGGTCCTCGGAGGCAATTTGGTACGGTTATGTGGGACCGGTTACTAGCCATGGGTCGTAAATGTAATCCTAGTGAACGAGTATGACTTGGATCCTCGGGTGCCCTCCCCCACATCTGAGAACGAGCCGACGTTGTTCGTGGCCATGGGTCCAAGTATTGAGCTCACAACTCGGAGAGTGGTTTACTTTTGTGTTCTGCCACGATCCTTGGAAATTGGGTCTCCCCCGTCATCGCAGGATGTATTTTGGATCGAAAGGTCACTATGTGGTTGTTATTTCCTTTGTAAACTCAACTCTTTGGAAAAGATTACTTATTGTTGCAATTAAATTATTTCTCAATTATTATATAAACTGTATGTTCTCACTAGGCTTTAAGCCTAACACTTTTTCTCAAATGACATGTATAATAGGTTCCCTTAGCGGTGGGTTGCCAAAGGTTTGAGTGATGAGCGTGGGCGCTTGAGGCATTTTGAGATGATAGATGATTTGGAGTTTTGGCGTTTAAACTACTTTATTATTTTAGAAATTTGGGTTGACAACCAATGTAATCTAGATAGGTTGTGTTTAAATTAGTTTGTTGTTGATTCCCATATTTATGCACAGGTTTGTAAACGCTTTCATACATTTACCCTTTTTGGGTGGTTTACTCCAAATACAAACGTCATATTTCCGAATTTTCAAAATTTTAAATTACTCTAAATTTTAGGGTGTTACAAGTTGGTATCAGAGCTCTAGTTTATGTGATATAGGCATGAATGTAAGATGTATAGACTTAAGTTGAGATTTTTAAGTAATGATTTGTGAGATTTGGGTAGAAATCATAAGATGGGTTAGTCTTAGAAGTCGACGGAAGTACACTAATTGAAAATCATGATGATGGTAACGAGACTTCTCGTGTAAAGTATGTTCATAATTTCACTTAGCTAATGCTATTATGAATATATTGTTACGTGAGCATGCTTGATGTACTATTGTTATGATGATTAATGAATGTATTCGTACGTTACCCTTGTGTTAAATTCGTATAATCCGTTCTTACCTCCTTTCCTTGTCGTGTGTGGCAGATCAAAGATGGTTAGTATGCGCGGTAGACCGCGTACACATGTGGATGGGGGTGAAGCGACTGCTTCAACGGCTGATCAACCGGTGAGGGTTGAGACCGTTGTATGCCCACCCATCCCACCATTGCTAGGCGGAGGGCCTGAAGTCATTCCGCTGGTGAACTTAGCTTCGTCCAACCCGGTTATTCGAGAGGTAACTCTCCAATCCGAGATGATGACCAGCATGATGTTGATGATGAATGAAGCCATGGCCAAACATCAAGAGTTCCTTCTGAAGGTGATCGAGGATTGGGATGTGAGCAACCGAAGAAATGAGACGGTTCTGGAGAATATTTAAGTGATTGGATCCGGTGGTATGGGTCATGTGAACCGAACTGAGGAACCAATAACTGTTTATGTGACGTAAGACAAGTGAGCTTACTCATACAAGTCCTTTCTATGTTGTAAGCCATCGAAGTTCTCCGGTTCTGAAGACCCTGTTGCCTGCATGAAGTGGATCCAGGGGATCGAACAGGCCTGCGACTCGTCTGCGTGTGGGGAAGATTAGAGGGTGAAGTTTTGTTACCAAATGCTCAGAGACACGTCAGTCACCGGGTGGAATGTCACCAAGTCCACCCTTTCCCCTACTGTTTTGGCTCAACTGACTTGGGTCGAGTTCAAGAAGAAAATCCTAGACGAGTACTGTAACAAGAGGGCTTTGGATTGCCTTAAAGAAGAGTTTCGGTCTCTCAAGAAAGGGAACATGACGGTGAGGGAGTACACCCGTCAGTTCATGGAGAAATTGGGGTTAGTGGGGAACGTGGCCCCGACGGAGAAGGAGAAGATAATGGCATACCTTAAGGGCCTACTGGCGGACATGGTCCGCAACTCTAAAGCCTCTAACCTCCGTGAGATAATAGAGGAAGCATAGATCATGGAGGGTGTTTATGCTAGAGGCAAGGTGGAGAAAGCCATGGTGGTGGTGGGAGAGAAACGGAAGTGGGAAAGCAATTCCGGACCTCCCAATAGGCCTCGACCTTTTGTTGGGAATCGATATTTTGACAACCGCCAAGAAGCTAAATGGTTCCAGAAGTTCTGAAACAAGCACCATGGCAACTGTAACACCACTCCCCACTCTTGTGCCAAGTATGGGAAATCTGATCACCCCACTAAAGGCTGCCCGGTAAGAGGGATTATCTGCTTCGAATGTAAGGCACCGAGGCATGTGAAGAGAGATTGCCCTAAGATTAAACCGGGAAATGCACCAGAGAAGAGGGAGAACCCACCTAGGGTTTCGGGTCGAGCTTTCCAGATGACGGCCGATGAGGCCAAGGCATCCACCGACGTGGTATCGGGTACGTTTCACCTAAACTTTGTACCTGCTCGTGTACTTTTCGATTTGAGTGCCAGTTTCTCTTTCATATCTGAGTCGTTTCGTCAAAAGCTTGTTTTGCTCACTAATAGTCTAGAGAATGTGTTAGTGGTAGAAATAGTGAATGGTAGTCAAGTATTGATCTGCGATGTCTTGAGGGAGTGCACTCTTGGAATCGAAGGGAAGAAATTCCCGAATAATTTGACGCCGATGGTCATTGGTGGTTTTGATGTGGTTGTCGGCATGGATTGGTTGGCTAACAATCATGCCGAGATTATATGTTCCAAGAAGCTAATACGACTCCTAATCCTGGTGGTAATGTTGTGGTGATATATGGCGAGAATAGGAAGGGTGATGTGGCAATCATCACCATGGCTAAGGCACGCAAATGCTTGGTGAAAGGATGCTCATCTTTCCTGGCATACGTGATTGACGCCAAGCTCGAGAAGAATGTAATAACCGTATCTAAAGTATTAAAGATAAGAGTTTGGGGGAAGTTTTGCCGAAAAACTTAAGTGTAGGGAGCTAGGTTGTAAATTGTGGAAAGGGGGTTTTTACCCTAAAACCCTAGCCACCAAATCATTTCTCTTCTTTGAGGCGGCTAGAGAACTTGGAGAGAGAAGGGGAGCTGCTTAGATTTTTGGGGTGTTCCTTGTGAAGAAGATGGCTAAAGGATTGAATGAATATCATGCATCAAATCATTTCCAAAGGTAACTCTTAATCCATTCATCTTATTAATTATTCCCGTAGATTTATTTTTCTGATGGTTGAAAAGAAGGAAGAACTTGAGATTCTTAGTTTTTGAGTTTATAGAGGTTAAACTTTTGGGATTAAGAAGGTTATGGTCGATTGGGACTAACCCCAAGTCAAACCAAGCTGGGAGGAACCTTAGAATATAATCAAATCAAGAAAACCCTTCGATGTGGGGTTTTGCTCGAAGCCTGTCGCTGCAGTCGGGTGTCGACCCTTGGCCCGGGTGTTACTCGCGATCGAGGGTGGCTCGGGTTAGTAAGTAGTCGGGCTTCGGCAAGAAGGGGGAGACCCGAGTGGGAAGCAGTCGGGTGTCGGCAGGAAGGGGGAGAACTGGGCGTCGGGTAGAATCGGGGGAAGGGGGATCCGGGTGTCGGCCTAGGAAGAGTGAGACCCGGTGGCTAGTGTGAGTGGGCCGGATGTGGCAACCCGGGTAGGGCTGGGAGTTGGAAACCGAGGATATTTAGGGAGGGTTATTACCCGGAGTAACTCGGGGAGAGTTTATATAGTTTGGGACTTAGTCCAATGTACGGTTTTAGTCCTTACTTTCTCCGCTACTGTTGATAGGTTTCGACTAGAAGAGACTAACAATTAAAGCCTTGTGGGAATCAGGTGAGTCTTCTATCCCAAATTCCTAATGCTGGTAAACAATGCTATGTTTACCAAAGTTTGATGAAATGCAGCGTATATCTCCTCATTAAATTGCGAGATATGTTTATTGATAAAAAGTGAGAAAGTTTTACCGTTTATATGTATGCATACAATGTGGTTAACAAGTCGTTACTCAAGTCGGGGGTTGTGTCCCGCCTTTCTCATACTGGGGGGTGTCCCGTTTATACCATTGGGTGGATGCGTCCCATATAAGGTAGTATGAGCATGACACGCTGTCATTCTCGGGTGATAGTAGTGTGAGCCAGAGCGTACCTGAATGCGTGAACTTGTTTATAAACTGAAAAGCTTTATTTTTACAAGTTGCTTTGTTTGAAACTGTTTTTAGAGGGGACTCACTAGACTTTCGGTCTAACCCTCGCCCTTTAATAAATAAAAAACCTTTTTAGGTGGACGAGAAGTAGGTGGTTCGGGAAAGGGGAAAGAGAAGATGTGAGCAGAGCCCGGAACTAGAAGACCTCCATTATAGTTGTTTCATTTTCCCTAAATTCTCAGTTGTGTACTAGGGTGCTTTACCGTAAACCTTAAACTTTAAATTCTTGTCTTCGGGTCGGATTTTCGGCGTGGTTATATTTTATTATGTCTATTTTAGACTCTTTAACGTTTCGGTTGTTACAATTGGTATCAGAGCCATAGTTTAAGGGATCTAGGTGTCCGGATGGGCCTAGACTTAAACTGGAGGAGTAGAAACACAACTGAGGAATAGGAAGACCGAAGGGAGTCGAGTAATGAGGTGGTGAGGACTAGCATGTAAGGTAAATTTGGAATTACATCTGGCCAATGTAATTGCGAATTTACAGGTACATGTGTGTGCATAATTTACCTTGTTACGTTAGACTTTTTGGATTGAATGTTACGTGTTTCCGTCTTTTCCATAAGCATGTTTGAGCGAGTAACAAGGAGTAGATCTGTGCCAGTTGCAGAGGCAGTGCCGGTGAACGAAGTAATTGTGGAAGGACCAAAATCCCCACCAAGAAAGGTAGCTACTCAGGGATGGGGACGTAATCGCGGAAAGGGACAAGGGAAGGAGTCCCGGAAGGCTGCCACTCAGTTGGACGAACCTGAGACAGGAGCTCAGGAAAGAAAGACGGCGCAAGGGGGTCATCGAGCGAGGAGCATGGAGGTGATGGAGGAACAGAAACCCTCTTTGCAAGAGAGTTCGGCTACTATCAGAGGAAGAGGACATTCAAGGAGTCGCGGCGGGGGAAGAGCCCAAGCCTTTGTGACTCAGGAAACTTTTGCTAATGAGATGGGAAAACTCCAGGAAATGCTGCAAGCCCTGCTGGCTCATCAAACGAGAGAAGCATCTGGAAGCAAGGGAAAGAGTGAAGAAAGAGAGGTAACTGAGATGTCGAACCCAGCAGGGACTGTGATGGGTAGCCAATCTCAATCGTTTCCGAAATTGGCAAATAGAGCGGTGGTGGAGAGTGGTTGCAGCTACAAATCATTTTCTTCATGCAAGTCCCCTACCTTCAAAGGGGAATTTAATCCGGTGGTGATAAAGTGGATCGGGGAAATGGAGCTGGTCTTTGACAAATGCAAGTGTGCGGAGGAATACAAGGTGGTGTTTGCATTGTCCATGCTGAAAGACAATGTCGTGTTTTGGTGGGAGGCCGAGACCGGAGGTAAGGGTTCGAAAGCGGCGAAGGGAATGACATGGGAGACCTTTGTAGCCAGGTTCAAACGACAGTTTTTCCCTCTTGCAGCTATGAAGAAATTAGAAGAGGAGTTCTTGAATCTGGAGCAAGGGGAGATGACGGTACGGGAGTATACGACCAAATTTTTTGAGAAGGCTCGTTTCGCTGAGATATACCAATTGTGTGTCCCAATAATTAATTATTCAAACAAGCAAACATATAATCAACACAATTCTGCAAACCTGGTATTGATTAATCAAACGTCTCAACATGTTACAAGTGTTCTTGATGAAATCGATATCTCTCTCTGTACCTCTTGTTCACGGCGCACCAACACAGCAACCCTCTCTCTCAATAATTAATTTCTCAATTAAGCTCTCTTAACCTAATTACCACTAAACAAAACTAATTTATACATAGGCCATATTAGCCAAATGGGCTTTGCAAGGCTTGGCCCAACTACTAAAACAAATCTATTAACTAAAATATAAAGCCTAATAAATAAAATACGGAAACATACTTTTGACTAATTATTACAAAAGGACCCTAGACTATTTGTTGAGACGACTTTATCAGCTTTGACTTTAGTTTTTCCATCTTCAGATAATTATGATCTTGAATCCAATAAATATGTGCTTTAACAATGCCAAATGAGGAGCGGTGGATAGATAGGTATCTACTTGGTTTAAGAGGTAACATCCGAGAGCTTGCGGCCATGCGAGAGCCCTCTACCTTTCAAGCGGCCGTTAAAGCGGCTGAGATGACTGAAAAGGATAAAGTTCGTCAGCTGACTGAGAAAACTGGTGAGAAGAGAAAGTGGGAAGGGCCAGCTCGTGACCCTAAGAAGTTTAAGAATGCAAGACCCAAGCAACTGGCAACACAGAAGTTTGGGGACAAGTCGTGTCACAAGTGTAATCGGATGCATATGGGGGAGTGTTTGATGGATAGGGATGGTTGTTATAAGTGCGGGAAGGCGGGGAACATGGCTCGGGATTTCCAAGGACCGAGGTCATGTTACCAGTGTGGATCTCCATACCACATTAAGACCGATTGCCCACAACTGAAGAAAGGAGTTGTTGGAAGTTTTGGAGGAAGAGGAGGGAAGAGGAAGGTGGAACCAGCTCGGACTAGAGCAAGGGAATTCAATATGAAGGCGGAGGAGGCAGTGGAAACACCGGATATGGTGATAGGTACTTTCCCTATAGACTCGACTTTTGCTAAGGTGTTATTTGATTCGGGCGCAAACAGTTCATTTGTGTCGCCGAATTTTATTTGGAAGTTGCATGTAAAACCCAAGAAGTTAAGTCATTGGTTTGAAGTAGATGTGACTGATGATAGTCGAGTCTTGGTGGGGGAGGTATTCGAAGGGTGTAGGATTGACATTGATGGTCACAAATTCCCATTACGGTTATACCCAACGGGTATGGGGGAATTTGACGTCATTGTAGGAATGAACTAGTTGGCATCTAATGATGCAAGCATTGTGTGCAATAAGAAGTTGATTCGTATAGAGTTACCCGATAAGGAAGAGGTAGTAGTTTATGGTGATCGTCGGGATAGAAAATCGTGTCTGATCTCGATGATCAAAGCTAGGTGGTGCTTAGTAAAGGGGTGTGTGGGGTTCTTAGCGTATGTGTTAGACGCTAAGAAGGAGAAAAAGGAGCTAGGTTCAGTTCCTGTGGTAAGTGAATACCCAGAGGTGTTTCTCGAGGATTTGACCACCTTGCCCCCAGATCGACAGGTGGAGTTCAAGATAGATCTGATGCCAGTAGTGACACCAATCATAAGAGCACCCTAATGTTTGTCACCGGCCGAGATGAAGGAGATGATGACGCAACTACAGGAGTTGCTCGACAAAGGATTTATTTGTCCCAGTACTTCACCTTGGGGAGCACCAGTGTTATTCGTTAAGAAGAAGGACGGGTCTATGCGAATGTGCATAGACTACCGTGAGCTCAACAAAGTGACGAATAAGAACAAGTATCCGCTTCCAAGGATTGATGATCTTTTCGATCAGCTGCAAGGAGCGAGTTGCTTTTCAAAGATAGACCTGCAATCTGGTTATCATCAGCTGAAGGTGAGAGAGGAAGATGTGCCTAAGACTGCCTTTCGTATGAGGTACGGACATTACGAGTTCTTAGTCATGTCTTTTGGTTTGACCAACGTACCAGCAGTATTCATGAATCTAATGAATAGAGTTTGTATCCCACTCTTGGACAAGTGTGTGATTGTCTTCATCGATGACATACTCATCTATTCACGATCCATGAGTGAGCACGAGAAGCACCTGCGAGCAGTGCTAGAGTTTCTTAAGTGCGAGAAGTTATACGCCAAGTTCTCGAAGTGTGAATTTTGGCTAAGGGAGGTGCAATTCTTAGGACACGTGCTATTAGAAGATGGAATCAATGTTGATCCCGCGAAGATTGAGGCTATCAAAAATTGGGAAGCACCGAAATCACCATCAGAAGTCAGGAGTTTCCTTGGATTGGTAGGCTATTATCGGAACTTCATCCAGGACTTCTCGTGGATAACCACACCGTTAACTACTCTAACAAGGAAAAATGTCAAGTTTGTGTGGGCTGACGACCAAGAGAGCACATTCGGTAATCTAAAGTAAAGTCTGAGTAGTGCACCCATTCTATCCTTACCCAATGGATCGGAGGGATTTGTGATTTACAGCGATGCGTCGAAGTTGGGTTTAGGATGTGTACTGATGCAAGAAGGGAAGGTGATTGCTTATGCTTCTCATCAGTTCAAGGATCATGAGAAGAACTATCCAACACACGATTTGGAGTTGGCAGTCGTGGTGTTTGCCTTGAAAAGCTGGAGGCACTACTTATACGTGGTTAAGTGTCAAATCTACACTGACCACAAGAGTCTTCAACATCTATTCAATCAGAAGGAGATGAATATGAGGCAACAAACATGGATGGATATGTTAAGCAATTATAACTGCGAGATTCTTTACCATCCGGGTAAAGCTAATGTGGTGGTCGACGCCTTAAGTCGGAAGGAGTACATAGATGCAACGAAGGTAGTAGACTTTAGATTCGAAGCAACTTCCAACTTCTTGGAGGAAGTCAAGAGGTTACAAGAAGAAATACTTTTGGAAGAGAACATGAAGAGCGAGAGGATTGTTGGAATTGTGACTTCGTTGATGGTTGACAGTCGCGGAGTGAAATGTTTTGGGAGTCGGGTGTGGATTCCTAAGTTGGGTAACCTTCGGAAAAGGGTGTTGGAGGAAGCTCATAAGTCATGCTATTCCATACATCCATGAACCAATAAGATGTACCGAGACTTGAAGCAGTGTTGGCCGGGAAAGAAGAAGGATGTCGCTTACTTTGTCGAGCGATGTCTGACGTGATTAAAAGTCAAAGCAGAGCATCAGCGACCTTTCGGGGAGCTTTCACCGTTGGAAATACCGGTGTGGAAGTGGGACGAAATCGCGATGGATTTTGTCACCGGACTTCCGAGGTCACGTAAGGGGCACAACGCCATTTGGGTGATAGTGGATCGACTCACGAAATCAGCCCACTTCCTACCGATCAAGGAGACGTATTCGTTGGAGAAGTTAGCTAAGTTGTATATAGATGATATCGTGGCAAGGCATGGTGTGCCATCATCTATTTTGTCGGATCATGATGGTCGCTTCACTTCATCATTTTGGAGGAGTCTTCAAAGAAAATTGGGGACGCAACTCTAGTTGAGTACCACATATCATCCCCAAGCGGATGGACAAAGTGAGAGCACCATCTAAACGTTGGAAGACATGTTGTGAGCATGTGTAATCGACTTTAAAGGTTCGTGAGAGGTCCATCTGCCATTGATAGAGTTTTCCTACAATAACAGCTATCATGCGAGTATTCAAGCAGCACCATTCGAAGCTCTTTACGGACGCAAATGCAGAGTACCTTTGTGTTGGAATGAGGTAGGAGAACGACAACTGGAAGGACCGAAGATTGTTCAAGTAACAACTGATAAAGTGAACCAGATCCGAGTAAGGTTGAGGGCGGCTCAAGACCGCCAGAAAATGTATGCAAATAAGCGAAGGAAACCAATCGAATTCCTAGTAGGGGACATGGTTATGTTGAAGGTATCGCCTTGGAAGGGAATAGTCCATTTCGGGAAAAAGGGCAAATTGAGATCGAGGTTCGTCGGGTCGTTTGCTATCGTAGAATGCGTCAGAGAGGTAGCGTAAAAGCTCGACTTACCTGAGGACCTTCGAGGTGTTCACTCTACATTTCATGTTTCGAATTTGAAGAAGTGTCTGGCCGAAGCTGATGTGGCTATACCGTTGGACGAGGTGCATGTGGATGAGAAGTTATGCTTTGTAGAGGAACTGGTGGCCATTTTGGACCACAAAGTGAAGAAACTAAGGAATAAAGATATTCGTTTAGTAAAATTGCAGTGGAAATTCCACAAAGGGTAAGAAGCAACATGGGAGGTGGAAGCGGATATGAGGTCCCAGTATCTTGGTTTGTTCGACGATGGAATTCCGGGGACAGAATTCTTTTGAGGGGAGGATGTTGTAATAACCGTATCTAAAGTATTAAAGATAAGAGTTTGGGGCAAGTTTTTCCCAAAACCTTAAGTGAGGGGGGTTTGTAAATTGTGGAAAAGGGGGTTTTTACCCTAAAACCCTAGCCACCAAATCATTTCTCTTGTCTGAGGCGGCTAGAGAACTGGGAGAGAGAAGGGGTGCTGCTTAGATTTTTGGGGTGTTCCTTGTGAAGAAGATGGCTAGGGGATTGAACGAATATCGTGCATCAAATCATTTCCAAAGGTAACTCTCAATCCATTCATCTTATTAATTCTTCCCTTAGATTTATGTGTCTGATGGTTGAAAAGAAGGAAGAACTTGATATTCTTAGTTTTTGAGTTTATAGAGGTTAAACTTTTGGGATTAAGAAGGTTATGGTCGATTGGGACTAACCCCAAGTCGAACCAAGCTGGGAGGAACCTCAAAATATAACTGAATCAAGAAAACCCTTCGATGTGGGGTTTTGCTCCAAGCCTGTCGCTGCAGCCCGGTGTCGACCTTTGGCCCGAGTGTTGCTCGCGATCGAGGGTGTATCGGGTTAGTAAGTAGTCGGGCATTGGCAAGAAGGGGGAGACCCAAGTGGGGAAGCAGTCGGGTTTCCGCAAGAAGGGGGAGACTCGAGTGGGAAGCAGCCGAGTATCGACAGGAAGGGGGAGACCCAGGCGTCGGGTAGAATCGAGGGAAGGAGGAGCTGGGTGTCGGCCTAGGAAGAGTGAGACCCGGGTGGCGAGTGTGAGTGAGTTGGATGTGGCGACCCGGACAGGGCTGGGAGTCGGCAACTGGGATATTTGGGGAGGGTTATTACCCGGAGTAACTCAGGGAGAGTGTGTATAGTCTGGGACTTAGTTCAATGTACGGTTTTAGTCCTAACTTTCTCCGTTACTATTGATAGGTTTCGACTAGAAGAGACTAGCAATTAAAGCCTTGCGGGAATCAGGTGAGTCTTCTAACCCAAGTTCTTAATGTTGGTAAATGATGCTATGTTTACCTAAGTTTGATGAAATGCAGCGTATATCTCCTCATTAAATTGCGAGTTATGTTTATTGATAAAATGCGAGAAAGTTTTACCGTTTATATGTATGCATACAATGTGGTTAACAAGTCGTTACTCAATTCAGGGGGGGTGTCCCGACTTGCTCATACCAAGGGGTGTGTCCCGTTTATACCATTGGGGGTACATCCCATATAAGGTAGTATGAGCATGACACGTTGTCACTCTCGGGTGATAGTAGTGTGAGCCAGTGCGTAACTGAATGCGTGAACTTGTTTATAAACTGAAAAGCTTTATTTTTACAAGTTGATTTGTTTGAAACTGTTTTTAGAGTGGACTCACTAGACCTTCGGTCTAACCCTCGCCCTTTAATAAATAAAAACCCTTTTTAGGTGGACGTGAAGTAGGTGGTTCGGGAAAGGGGAAAGAGAAGATGTGAGCAGAGCCTGGAACTACAAGACTTCCATTATAGTTGTTTCATTTTCCCTAAATTCTCAATTGTGTGCTAGGGTGCTTTACCGTAAACCTTAAATTTTAAATTCTTGTCTTGGGGACGGCTTTTCGGCGTGGCTATATTTTATTATGTCTATTTTAGACTCTTTAACGTTTGGGTTGTTACAAAGAAAAAGCTTGAAGACGTGAAGGTGGTGCGCGAGTTTCCCGATGTATTTTTGGATGACCTACACGGTTTACCACCCGATCGTCAAGTGGAGTTCCGGATTGATCTTATACCGGGGGTGGCTCCGATTGCTCGGGCCCCTTACCGGTTGGCGCCATCAGAGATGCAATAAATTATGGCTTAACTAAAAGAACTTCTAGAGAAAGGTTTTATAAGACCGAGCTCGTCGCCTTGGGGAGCTCCGATCTTGTTTGTCAAGAAGAAGGATGGCACAATGAGAATGTGCATCGATTACCACGATCTGAACAAGGCAATGGTGAAGAACAAGTATCTGCTCCCTAGAATCAACGACTTGTTCGATCAACTCCAAGGAGTGGGTTGTTTCTCAAAGATCTATTTGCGTTCGGGATATCATCAAGTGAAGGTGAGAGGTGAGGACATCCCGAAGACGGCCTTTAGAACGTGTTACGGCCATTACGAATTTCTCGTGATGCCGTTTGGTCTAACTAACGCACCGGCGGTGTTTATGGATTTGATGAATAGAGTGTGTCGACCATTCCTCGACAAGTCGGTCATTATATTTATTGATGACATACTCGTGTATTCCAAGAGTGAGTCGGAACATGAGCAACACCTTCGTGAAGCCCTGGAGGTGTTGAGAAAGGAGAGGTTATACGCCAAATTTTCTAAGTGCGACTTGTGGCTCGTAGAGGTTAATTCTTAGGTCACGTTGCTACTCGAGACAGAGTGAAGGTGGACCCCTCCAAAATTGAAGCAATGATGAATTGGGAACCTCCCAAGAGTCCGTCCGAGATCCGGAGTTTCTTGGGATTGGCGGGCTATTACCGGGGATTTATTCAAGACTTCTCCAAAATTGCTTCTTCCTTGACGGCCTTGACTCGGAAGAACGTAAAGTTTGTTTGGACCGAGGCGTAAGAGAAGGCGTTTCGGAGCTTACAAAAAAAGTTGTGTGAAGCTCCAATCTTATCGCTACTCGAAGGATCAGAGGACTTCGTGGTCTATAGCGATGCTTCAAAGATGAGTTTGGGTTGCGTGTTGATGCAAAGAGGCAAAGTAATCACCTACGCCTCAAGGAAACTCAAAATTCACAAGAAGAACTATCCTACCCATGATTTAGAGTTGTCAGTAGTGGTGTTTGCCTTAAAGCTATGGCGACACTACCTCTATGGCACGAAATGTACACTCTACACGGATCATAAGAGTTTGAAATACGTCTTTGATCAGAAGGAGTTGAACATGAGGCAAAGAAGGTGGCTCCAATTACTTAAAGATTATGATTACGAGTTTCTCTACCACCCCGATAAGGCAAATGTGGTGGTCGATGCGTTGACTCGGAAGGACTATAGCGGAAGTATTCGGGCTACCCTTACGAGAATCGAACTAGTGTCGAGCCTTATTGAGAGAATCAAGGCATCTCAAGTCGAATCCTTATTGGAGGAAAATCTCAAAGAAGAGGTTATGACAAAGTAACGTTTGCTCTTAACGGAAGATAGCTGGGGGGTGAAATTGTTCAACGGTCGTGTATGGGTACCCAAGGTTGGAGGCAATCGGGAACTCCTTCTCGAGGATGCCCATAAGTCCAAATATTCCATCCATCTGGGGAGTACAAAGATGTACCGGGACTTGAAGCTACATTATTGATGGTCGATAATGAAACTTGATGTGGAACGTTATGTGACGTGTTTACAAGTGAAAGCCGAGCATCAACGACCGTATGGGAGTCTTCAATCCTTGGAGATCCCCGAGTGGAAGTAGGAGAATATTACCATGGACTTCATGACCAAGTTGCCCAAAACTCTTCGAGGTCACGATACCATTTAGGTAATAGTTGATCGGTTGACCAAGAGCGCACACTTCACGGCCATGCGCAAAACTTTACCGATGGACAAGTTAGCAAAGCTCTACATCGATGAAGTGGTTTTGAGGCATGAGGTGCCTTTATCGATTGTGTCGGATCACGACACTCGGTTCACTTCGAACTTTTGGGATGGTTTGCAAAAAGAGCTTGGAATACGAGTAAAGTTGAGCATGGCTTACCACCCGCAAACCGACGGTCAAAGCAAGAGAACGATCCAAACGCTTGAAGACATGTTAAGGTCTTGTGTTATCGATTTCGGGGGTAGTTGGGACTCTCACCTACCTTTGGTGGAGTTCGCTTACAATAATAGCTACCACTCGAGTATTGGGATGGCACCGTTCGAGGCGTTGTACGGGCGGAATTGCCGAACTCCCGTGTGTTGGATTGAGGTGGGAGAAAAGCAATTCGTCAGACCCGAAATTGTTCAAGAAACGGCCGATAAAGTGAAAGGCATTCGAGAGCGGTTGAAAGTGGCTCAAGATCGACAAAAGAGCTATGTCGATAAGAAGAGACGGCCGATGGAGTTCCAAGTGGGTGACCGTATGATGCTTAAGGTGTCGGCATGGAAGGGCATTATCCGGTTCGGAAAGCGCGGGAAGTTGAGTCTCCGTTTCCTTGGACCTTTCACAGTACGTAAGCGTGTGGGTTTGTAAGCCTACCAATTGGAACTTCCACCAGAGATGAACGGGATTCACAACACGTTCCATATTTATTACCTTCGGAAGTGTTTGGCGGAAGAGGAAAGTGCCATTCCTCTTTCTGAGATCAGAGTGGACGAGGGTAACCGGTGTGTGAAGGAACCCGATGCTATCCTAGAAAGGAAGTCCAAGAAATTGCATCACAAGGAAGTCACGATGGTCAAAGTGCAATGGAAGCATCATCAGGAAGCCAACATGACATGGGAAGCTGAGGAGGACATGAAGTGAATATATCCTCATCTTTTCGAGTAGTCGAGATTTCGGGGATGAAATCATTCCCAAGTTGGGGATGATTGTAACACCCGGATTTTTCGGTAAGTCACTTCGTTCGTGTCCTCTTCCAAAGTTCTCTATTTTGGGTTTAAATCCTCATTAAGTTTGCCTTCGTTTATTGGTTCAATTCTGAATGTGTCACGGCTTAAAAATCGAATTTCGGAGGCCAGAAAAGAGCTCAGCGACAGTGCCTGGGGATAGTGACATGGTCACTGTCGTGGTGGCATAAACGCGGAGGCCTCAAGGACTCTTGGTACATTCGGACCAAGGGAGTACCTCACGGTACATCTCGGGCGATTGTGCCGTGAGAGTGCCGACACGGTCTGTGAGTTTAAATTGAAGGCAGCGGGATCTATTTCATTTTTATCAAATTTGTGACTTTGTGGAACCCGATTTCTCTCCTCTCTCTGGTAGGTTTTCTTCACCAAATGTCTTCCCTCATTAACTCCTCCTTATATACCTCTCTTGTAACCATTTATTGCTCTTATTAGGGTTATTTCAGCCTTAAGTAAGAAGACCTCAAGTAACTCCTCAAGCTCAAGATCTCCATCTTTTCATCTAGGGTTTTGACAAACCCACATTGTGAGTACATTCTTAAATTTAAAAACTTTATACATGTCAAAACCAAGATTGTAGACCCTTAACCATCTCCTTTGTTTGATTATTTATGTTTTAAAATGATTTTGACCTAACTTGACATTTTGGAGATCTTTAGGGTTTCATACCATATTGTGAAATGATGAAGTATTATACACTTGAACTATGGAAATGTATTTTATCTTGAAAAACTTGTGGTTAACTATGAGGATAAACGTATCATAGTTATATTTTGATTTATCATATGATGAGAGATGTTTGATAATGGTATTTTGGGGAAAATAGATATATGATTTGATATTGGTTGTAATAATGTTTGTTGGAAAGACCTTGTCCAATGATAAACTTATTTGGGTAAAGATAAGTAGATATTTTATGGAAGACATAATATATATCATATATGTGATTATGGTTTGAGCCACCAATGAAATGGTGACAAGCTTTAGACTATTACTAGTGGATCCATAGGTATTGAGTCGACTTAGTTTTGGGATGTATTCCCCCTTTGTAACTAGTTGAGACATTGGGTCCTCGGAGGCAATTTGGTACGGTTATGTGGGATCGGTTACTAGCCATGGGCCGTAAATGTAATCCTAGTGAACGAGTATGACTTGGATCCTCGGGTGCCCTGCCCCACATCTGAGTACAAGTCGGCATTGTTCGTGGCCATGGGTCCAAGTATTGAGCTCACAACTCGGAGAGTGGCTTACTTTTGTGTTCCGCCACGATCCATGGAAATCGGGTCTCCCCCGTCATCACAAGATGTATTTTGGACCGAAAGGTCACTATGTGGTTGTTATTTCCTTTGTAAACTCAACTCTTTGGAAAAGATTACTTATTGTTGCAATTAAATTATTTCTCAATTATTATATAAACTGTATGTTCTCACTAGGCTTTAAGCCTAACGCTTTTTCTCAAATGACATGTATAACAGGTTCCCTTAGCGGTGGGTTGCCGAAGGTTTGAGTGATGAGAGTGGGCGCTTGAGTCATTTTGAGATGATAGATGATTTGGAGTTTTGGCGTTTAAACTACTTTATTATTCTAGAATTTTGGGTTGACAGCCAATGTAATCTAGATAGGTTGTGTTTAGATTAGTTTGTTGTTGATTCCCATATTCATGCACAGGTTTTATAAACGCTTTCATACATTTACCCTTTTTGGGTGGTTTACTCTAAATAAAAACGTCATATTGCCGAATTTTCAAAATTTTAAATTACTCTAAATTTTAGGGTGTTACAACACTCTAGGTTTGGTGCCTTGAATGCATAAAATATGAATTTAGGGTTTGAGGGTCGGTTCTAGAGAGGAAAGGGTGAAATGGGGAAAGGTTGGAATGGAATAAAGCTGAAAATCGTGATTTTATAACAGTTAAGGACCGTCCGTGATTGTGACTCACGACTATGCCATGGCATTATCGCTATCCCAACACCACCCGCGGTACACTAGCCACGATAGTGTCCCGCGACAGTGACCCTAGCATAATCATCGGGCACTGTCGCCCCGCTTGTACCGAGAGGCTCTCCCTTCTCGGAACATTGCCCAATGATAGTGACACATGTCACAGTCACGGGCACTGTCGTCCAGACCAAACAGGGCCGGAAACCGAGTGTTACAAGGTCGCTTGATTAATTAGGGTTTAGATAGAAACTATTTTTTTTCTTTTTTTTATTTTAGAATTACAAACAGGTAACAGGTAAACATTAATGGTAAAAAGGATATTATTAACCGGTTTAAAAAGTTTATAGGTTTTTTCATTTAAAAAAATAGTTTAAGGACTTAACTATTCAAAATTAGATAGTTTGTTGGGTTTTTTTAGACTTTTCCCATTTTATTTTGGGTATTTTCCTTGGGCTTTTTGATTTATCTATTTAAACCCCTTTTAGGTTTGTTTTGAGAAGACTATTTTTTTTATTAAAATAAGATAACTTTGGGATTTTGGAGCTCTCTTAGTCTACGATTCACAGGACTTAGGGAAGAAGATCGTGCTTGAAGCTTATGCAACTGGATACCGATTTAGATTCGGTTTTTCATACGATATTGAGTATCTTCTTCTCTATCCCTTTGAATTCTTGATATTGTCCGACTATTCTCATTAATTTAATCATTCTTTAGTTTCTTCCTTGAATCTTTCTTTATTCTTGTTGGTTTGTATTAAGTTTTGATTTTTATGCACTTCTCTATCATTTACTTCATTGCTCTTACTTTTATAAATCTCTACTCCTTAGTCTCTATTTTAATTTACTGCAAATATTTCTTCTTGCGCCCTTCTAAGTTTCTGCACTTTCTGCTTTTTTGTTTCTAATTTTATGCACTTAATTAATTTTCTGCATATGTTCATCTAATCATTCTTTGTTCATCTTTGTTTTTGGTTAATGTTAATCGTTAATAGGTCGCGTCTAATGTAGTTATTTTGCTAGTTGGTTTTGTTTCATTTTCTTTACTTTACTTGGGATCTAGATAACCAAATCGTTTCTTGGTTTTAATTTAGTAACCATTTTGTTGGGAACTGAAGAATTCATCAAGTATGGTTAATGCTGCTGGTTCAAAGTTACTACTGCTAGAAGACTTAAAAGTTAATACTGCTGAGTGTTACTACTGCTAGTACTATTAATACTGCTAGTCAAAGTTAGTGCTGCTTGAACAAAGTTAGTACTGCTTAGCTAGTTAGTACTGCTAGTAGTTAGTGCTGCTTAGTAGTTAGTGCTGCTAGAAGAAGTTAATGCTGCTAATCATGGTTAGTGCTGCTTAAGAGATTCGGATGGAAAGAATGACAGCTGGATAATCTGAAGATTATGGAAGCTTTGAGATATACATGGAAGATATACTGAAGATTTGTTTAATTATTGTAATTATCTTTTGACTAGTATATGTATAGAATAGATAAAAGAGAACTTTGGTAATTCATTCTTTTAGAGAGAAAATCAACCTCAAGTCATAGATCCTAATTCTAGAGAAGTAGAATTCGTATTGGTGAACCTGTTCATCAATATTGAGGTTGAGTGTGTAATCTTTTAACTTCAAAGCATTCAATACAAGTTTACAGTTTGTTCTTCATATCTACTGTGTTGATTTTCTGTTTGATTAAATATCAAAGTGTTATTCCGCAAACTTCTTTGATATTGTTTCTGAGAATTAATTCTTGTTGAGAATTCGATCCTGACAAGTGGTATCAAAGAAGATGATGGATTTCTTGTTGGATATTCATCTCAGAGTAAGGCATACAGAGTATTTAACTCTTCTTCTAGAATAATTGAAGAAAGTGACAATGTCAAATGCAATGAGAACACACCAAATCCTGTTGGGTCTGGACCACAGTGGCTATTTGACATTGATTCACTAACTAACTCTTTTGGTTTCAGTAATGAGTATACAGGAACAGGAAGTGGAGGATCAGAAATCACACAAGTTCAAGAAAGTATATCTAAATCTGTGATTTGTCCCATACCCACAGTAAATTCTGTTGAAGACTGTGAAAAGGAATCATTTTCTGGACCAAGTCAGAGTGAAGAAGAAACTAGAGATGAGGAGACTCAAGAAAATAATGAAGTGGCATCTGAAAACACTTCAGTTGAGTTGCATGAATCCAATCTTGAGGCTGGACTGAATGGAGAACCTAGTCATAACACCAGAGTTCAAAAGAATCATCCTCCACAGCTGGTAATAGGAGATATCTCTTCTCCTATGATGACTAGACATCAAAGCAGGCTTCAGGAAATGCAAGATCAACAGCAAACAGTGCTTTCTTGTTTTCTATCACAGCTTGAGCCTAAAAAGGCACATGATGCTATGAAAGAATCTAGCTGTATAGAAGCAATGCAAGAGGAACTGTTACAGTTCAAGCTACAAGATGTATGGGATCTAGTAGACCTTCCTAAAGGTCACAGAGCAATTGGCACAAAGTGGATTTTCAGAAACAAGAGAGATGAAAGAGGTATTGTCATAAGGAACAAAGCAAGGCTGGTGGCTCAAGGATATACTCAAGAAGAGGGTATAGATTATGAAGAAGTTTTTGCACCTGTGGCTAGAATAGAAGCAATCAGACTATTTCTAGCCTATGCTTCTTACATGAATTTCAAAGTCTATCAAATGGATGTAAAAAGTGCTTTTCTCTATGGGTCAATTGAAGAAGAAGTATATGTCTGTCAACCACCAGGGTTTGAAAACCCAAGCTATCCAGACAGGGTATACAAATTAAAGAAAGCACTTTATGGACTACATCAAGCTCCAAGAGCATGGTATGACACTCTGTCATCCTATCTCTTGGAAAATGACTTTGAAAGAGGAGTCATTGATAAGACTCTATTTATCAAGAGAAAGAAAAAGGATATCTTGCTGGTCCAAATCTATGTTGATGACATTATCTTTGGATCTACAAGAAACAACATGTACAAGGAGTTTGAAGATTTAATGCATCAAAGGTTCAAAATGAGTTCCATGGGGGAACTTACTTTCTTCCTTGGACTCCAAGTTCAACAGAAGTCAGATGGCATTTTCATCTGTCAATCCAAGTATGTGCAGGATATTCTAACCAAGTTTGGTTTCTCAGAATCAAAACCTGCCAGCACACCTATGGAAACACACAAGCAGATCACAGCAGATCTTGAGGGGGAGGATATGGATGTGCATCATTATAGATCCATGATTGGCTCTCTCATGTATCTCACAGCATCAAGGCCAGATATAATGTTTCCAGTCTGTGTATGTGCAAGATTCCAAGTTAGGCCAAAGCAATCTCACTTTCAAGCTGTTAAGAGGATATTCAGATATCTCAAAGGGCAACCCAGATTGGGACTTTGGTATCCTCATGACTCACCCTTTGACCTAATAGCATACTCAGACAGTGATCTAGGTGGGGAAAACTTGGACAGAAAATCTACTTCTGGAGGATGTCAGTTTTTGGGTGCTAGACTAGTCTCATGGCAGTGCAAGAAACAAACCACAGTATCCACATCTACAACAGAGGCAGAGTACATAGCAGCTGCAAGTTGCTGTTCTCAAGTCTTATGGATTCAGAATCAAATGTTGGATTATGGGGTAACCTTTCTACACACTCCAATCTTTATTGACAACAGCAGTGCTATTAGCATTGTGAATAATCCTGTCAAGCACTCAAAGACAAAGCACATTGAGATCAGGTATCACTTTATAAGAGATTGTAATGAAAAGAAACTTATTCAAGTTGTCAAAGTTCACACTGATAATCAATTTGCTGATCTATTCACTAAAGCTTTTGATGTGGGTAGATTCACTTTCTTGGTAACAAGTGTGGGAATGATCAACTCTGAATAATCCCCTTCTCAAAAAGTGGCTTCATACCTGTATATTATTCTTGGAGTTACTAATCTTCTTTTTCAGGATATGCATAACAGTACTCAGTGTTTAGCAAGTTTAAAAGGTGTATTTCAGTTAATACTGCTAGTTAGTTAATACTGCTTTCAGTGGTTAATACTGCTAGTGGTTAATACTGCTTTCAGTTAATACTGCTAGTTAGTTAATATTGCTTTCAGTTAATACTGCTAGTTAGTTAATACTGCTTTCAGTGGTTAATACTGCTAGTGGTTAATACTGCTTTCAGTTAATACTGCTTTCAGTTAATACTGCTAGTTAGTTAATACTGCTAGTAGTTAATACTGCTTTCAGTTAATACTGCTAGTTAGTTAATACTGCTCGTAGTTAATACTGCTAGTTAGTTAATACTGCTAGTTAGTTAATACTGCTAGTAGTTAATACTGCTCTAGGTTAATACTGCTTATGTTCCGAATACTATAAATACTCTTTGCCCGCCTAAAAGTTCATAACGACTCTTTGCATACTGTTCTCTTGCGCTCTAAACCTTTTCTCTCTCAAGTTTGAAGTATTCAGGCAAGCTTTTCACTAAGATCAATGGCATCAATGACTTTCATTGACGGGCACAATGAGATTGCGATGCTACAAAAACCAAAGCAAGCTGCAGGATTTCATCAGATTGTGGATTTCCTCAAGTCAAGCCACATTGCTCATGCTCTTATTGTATCCCCTACAATCTATATCGAGCATCAAAGGCAGTTCTGGGCTAATGCAACCATTGTTGTTGAGAATGGTGTGCAGATGATCAAGACAAGAATCTGTGATCAATCACTCACGGTTACTGAAGAGGTTATTCGCATCAGTCTACGTCTAGACGATGCCTCTGGTATAACCTCTATCCCAAATGATGAATTGTTTTCAAATCTTACAAGAATGGGGTATGGAGGCCCATTGGGAGTTTTCAAATTCTCTAAAGCAAAATTTTCACCCCAATGGCGTTTCTTTGTCCATACTCTTATGCATTGTATCTCCAAAAAGACTACTGGATGGAGTGAGTTCAGCAGCACTATTGCTTATGCTTTGGTGTGCTTGGCCACTGCCAGAAAGTATAATTTTTCTAAAATGATTTTCAGTGATCTTGTCTCAAACATGGGAAACAAAAAGAGCTTCTTTATGTATCCCAGGTTTGTTCAAGAAGTCATTACTCATGAATTGACGGATATACCTCAACCTGTTGGGGTATATGTACCTAAACCCCCCAAAGGCAAGGTTTTCTCAAATATGAGAAGATCTGCTGGGGACTCTGAAGGAGTTGACACCCCATTGTTCTCTACAATGATGGTGGTGTCCCAAACCAATGAAGGTATGGCAGCAGGGTCAAGGCCCCCATTAGACCAACCCACTGCTAGCCAAGCCCAACCTTCCCTCTCAAAATCAATTCCCCAGTCCCTTCTTGAAAAACCAACCTCTCCTATCACCCAAACTTACAAGAGAAAACAGGTAAAGAAGGCTCCTTCCCTTCTTGTACCATTACCCTCTCAGCATTTAAGCCCTCTAAGGGAGAATTCTCCCCTAGAGAATATTCAAAGGGAAACCACAAGGGTGTCTCCCAACCCAAAGGAGGTGCTCTCTGAGGAGGAGGTAGAGCATATGGGTGATGAGGCTGCCACTACTCCTGCTAGCACAGAGGAGGAAAGTGGTAACATCAATAAGACCTCCCCCATGGCAACTTTGAATGAGCAATCATTTAAAGGTCCCTGGTGCCAAGAAACCACAGGGGTGGACAGGGCTTCTGCTAGGCAGAAGACTTCCACTAATAAAAGATCCCATGATCCTTCAATAAAGGGTAACACTCCTAGAGAAGGTGAGGACAGATATACCTATGATGAATTGATGGAGGCAATGGGTAACATCAACCTAGATGTTCTGAAACAAGGAAAAGAAATAGAGGAGATGAAGCTGGTGATCCTGTCACAACAAGTCCAGATTGAAAAATTGAAGAAGATGGTGACCAGGCTAGTTCAAAAGAAAAGAAGGAAACAGTTTGTACTCAAAAAGAGGGACAAAGTTCAAGATTCTTTCAACAAGGGGGAGAAGCATGTAGGGGAAACTGTTGAAAAGAAAGCTGAAGTTGAGGGGGAGACAGAGGAAGAGATGGAAACAGAAACAGTTACTGCTGCTGAAGTAAAAGTAGCAGCAGAAACTGAAGCAGCAGAAATAGGGCTCTCTGTGGAAGAAATGGAGATAGCAGAGACTTTAGTAAAAGCAAAGAATGACACTCCTAAGGCTACTCAAAAGGCCAAAGGAGTGGTCATCAATGAAGGAGCACCTCAAAAGAAGAAAATGAAGGAGGATATAAAAGGAAAAGGAAAGATGATTGAACCTGAACAACCTTCAAAGAAGAGGAGTCAGATTGAAATGGATGAGGAGATGGCAAAGCAGCTTCAAGAGCAAATGGAAAAAGAGGAGCAATTTCAAACAGAAACTGATAGAGAGCTTGCAAGGATAATGGCCAAGAAGTTAAATGCAGAATACCAAAAGAGTTTGAAAGAAGCAGCTCAGACAGCAACTCAGGCCAAGAAACTCCAAGTTAAGAAGATGCCAATTCAGAAACAAAAGCAGAAAAGACAACCCTCCAAGACATTTTTGGCCAATCAGGAAAGAAGAAAAATGATAAACTTCCTGAAAGGTGCAATTGGTGTTAAGGGGGAGATGTTTACCCACATGTCATTCTCTCAGATTGAAGAGTTGTATAACAAGGAAATGGCAAAGCTTCAAGGGGATTCAACACAAAGGGAGGAGGCTGAGAGAAGGATGAAAGAGAGACATGATCTCAACATCCAACAACCATTCCCTGAGGAAACCACACCTTCCAAAGAAGAAGCAGAAGAGAAGAAGGAAGAACCTGGAAATGTTGGTATAGAAGCCAAGTCTGGAAAAAGAGTGAAATCAATTGCTCCAAAAAGGCAGTTGAAAAGGCCTAGGGTGGAAGAAACTGAAAAGGAAGCAGAACCTTCAGTCACATCCTCAACAGAGCCAGTACAAAGTCCAGAGCAGGTCACTAAGCAAACAGATGAAAGTATGGATCCGTACATGACAATAGTGGAACCTTTGAAAGTTGTTCCAATCTCTATGCAAGCTCCAGAGATCATCTTCTGGGATATTTTGAGAGACAATGGAAAGAATTTCTTCAGAATCAAGAGAGCTGATGGTTCATTTGAAGCTTATTCAACATGGGGGAAAGTCATCAGAAGTTGTTCAAGAGCTGATATGGAAGAACTATATAAAGTTGGGATGAAACTTTATGAACCTGTGTTGAAAGGTACTGAAGAGAATCTTCTCAAAGTGACATTGGAATACTTGTGCATGATGTTTGAGCCTGAAAAAGTGCACCATAGGATTAAAGATCATATGCATGAGTTCATATTCAAGAAGATTGACAAATGGATACTGTTTGAAAACTGTGGAGTATACATGATTACTATTGACAATTGTTATCATGAATACTACCTGGTGGACAAAATCTATGAGCATAGCAAGGAGAAGTTAGAAGGGATGCTTAAAGCTACACTGGTTTGTACAAAGGATTCAGAGATGGCCAAGATTGTGGTGAGAAGAACTGTAAATCAAAGTTTGGTCCTAGATCCAAATTTGGGAAATTGAATCAGAGGTGTTGAAAGCATCTTGAAGATTAATTCTGAAGAACTTGACTTCTTTTCCTAAAAGTCAAGTTAGGGGGAGATTGTTGGGAACTGAAGAATTCATCAAGTATGGTTAATGCTGCTGGTTCAAAGTTACTACTGCTAGAAGACTTAAAAGTTAATACTGCTGAGTGTTACTACTGCTAGTACTATTAATACTGCTAGTCAAAGTTAGTGCTGCTTGAACAAAGTTAGTACTGCTTAGCTAGTTAGTACTGCTAGTAGTTAGTGCTGCTTAGTAGTTAATGCTGCTAGAAGAAGTTAATGCTGATAATCATGGTTAGTGCTGCTTAAGAGATTCGGATGGAAAGAATGACAGCTGGATAATCTGAAGATTATGGAAGCTTTGAGATATACATGGAAGATATACTGAAGATTTGTTTAATTATTGTAATTATCTTTTGACTAGTATATGTATAGAATAGATAAAAGAGAACTTTGGTAATTCATTCTTTTAGAGAGAAAATCAACCTCAAGGCATAGATCCTAATTCTAGAGAAGTAGAATTCGTATTGGTGAACCTGTTCATCAATATTGAGGTTGAGTGTGTAATCTTGTAACTTCAAAGCATTCAATACAAGTTTACAGTTTGTTCTTCATATCTACTGTGTTGATTTTCTGTTTGATTAAATATCAAAGTGTTATTCCGCAAACTTCTTTGATATTGTTTCTGAGAATTACTTCTTGTTGAGAATTTGATCCTGACACATTTTTATTGGGTAATCGTTGCTTAGGATCGAGGTTTTGGTATTGGTCAATTGTTTTTAAAACGGATGTTGAGTTTTAATCCAATTCGACTCTAGCAAAAGTCGGGGTTGATTTAATTGATTTTTAACAAAACATCTAGTTAATTCAATTAATTTTTGATGTAAATGAAAGTTTGATCTTTTACTTGGATTAAATTGATCAATGACAACGCTCTAACATGTAAATAGTTGAGACGTTGATTGGAAAAATATTTGCTTTAAATCTTTATGTTTCTTCCCAACGTATATATATTGCGAAACTAAATATATGTTTTGGTCTAAAAAGGTTTTTCCACCTCGAAAGAGGGTTGAAGTAGTTTTGCTTAATGAATTCCGAAATAAAATTGTGAAATAAGGTTCCGCAAAATTAGCAAAAAAAGGTTTCGCAAAATTAGCCTTTCTGCGAAATATTTTTGCGATTTCGCAAATCCCTATGTTTTTCGGGAAATAAAATTGTGAAATAATCCATGAAAATACATGATATTAATGATAAAAATATATTATATCTATAATAAAAATGCATATATAATATCATGATAAAAATGTATGATATTCTTGAGACATTCATGATTATTTAGTGTTCCATTATAAATAGTTGGTTCTCTCGTCCTTAATGATTGAGGTTCTTGTTTGAATCCATCCACACACACACACACACACATATATATATATACTAGTTGTGTACCCGCGCAATGCAGCGGGATGTAATATTTTTTAAATGACGAGAGACGTGGCATTGAAATCAAACCTCTAGCTTTACAGCGAGGTTACGACATTTTTCAAGGTGTAACTTATCATGACGAATTTTTTAAGGTGTAACTTATTGCGATGAATTCGTAATTACGTATATGTACACATGTTTTTAACTATTATTCAATGAGTCTATTATTAAAAATGTAAATTATGTTATATATACAGAAAATTAAAAAGTAAGAAAAACAAATATCATGTTACAAAAATCATGCATTGAACCATGACATACCACAAGTTTAAAGCAATAACGCAAACCCACTAATGACAAATATGCATCCAACAATAATAAACTTATATTTTCTATTATACTCAAAATGTAAGATAAGATCAATCATTACAATTACAAAATTAGCATTTCCAAAATAATGTTTTTAGATACATTCTCCTTTTTCTAATACCAAAAGTAATACACAAGAGGAACCTTAAAAAATTATAAAACAAATCGAAAAAGATCAATCCGATGGTTTCTCATTGGCTTTAGCATCTTCAACTTCTCATCTCTTTAACTCTTCCAATTAGATAACTATTACATCTCGTGGAAGGCAATAGTTAGGAGGCCATAAACCTTTAAGCAATAAGAAAAGTAACAGGCATTGTATCACATTTCACATTGAGCTACTTGAATTAGTTTCTACCTGTTATACAACATAGTAAAGTGATCTGAGCTACTTGAACACGCACTTTGGGGTAACCTGAGCGACAAGGCAAATATATACAACTTTGGAGTTGTGGCTTTGGAAATCATGAGTGGCAAGAATAACAACAGCTTCATACCAAAGAACGATAGCGTTTGTCCTCAAGATTGGGTGTTATTTTATATCCTTAGCTAGGTTCACTCTTGCTATACATCTTTCTTTATGACAATCATTATGTTCTTAACAGATTCATAACAAAGAAATGTCAGTGTGGCTCATTAGGTTTATAACATTAACAATTGTGCACACATACACATGGAAATAATCTATTTGCTAATTTTTACTATCGACATTATTATCTTTAAAGGTTAAAGCAAAATTAACTACGAATATGCAACAAAAACTCAAAGGAACTCATGCCAAATAAGTTTGAGGAAGACCATGCTGATACATTTAGATTAGATAAAACAGTACCAAACTTATGTTAGTGAATGCCCAAAAGCTAATCATACGATGATTGTAGTTTTGAGTTTTATTTTATGAAATTAATAAATAAATAAATAAAAGGCATTGCCCATTTTATTATGTCTATGTTATATTATGTGTTTTTAATTATTCATAATAAATAATCTTAGAATAATGTATTCTAAATGTCCCTAGTTAAATATTATTTTGGGTTTTAAGGTTGAAGTAATATGATAATGACTAGCATATGTAAAGATTTATATAGAGATATCGAATCTGCATATGGGTACAAAATGGAGATTTTGTGTATCAGACGTGACTTGCTATGAGAACATTGCATTGGATGTCATAAGTGTTTCTCATGTGGTCAATGTACATGTAATTCTTTGACTTGAGAAATATGGAGTTTGTTATGTGTGAGTAATATATTTTGACATTTAAACTAATCATTCTGTAACAGGGTGACAAAATGATTGTTGGGTATGTTATAAATCACATAGTAGAACTAGCATGTATCGAAATAGGATTTGTCCCTCCTTTATGATGGGAGTGATGTCTCTGGGCACCTTGATAAATATTTACTAAGGAAATGCATCCATGCGCGGATAATTGATATGAGATATGATCTGTTTTATTAATATATTAGGGAATCAAGAAATTAGAGATTAGACATAACGAGAATGACACATTCAATGTCTCGTGTTCAATCTGGACATCAAAGACAAAAGAATTAAATATGTAAACTAAATTGACTACAAATCGATAATTTGTTGTATCATCAATTCTCGTCATTTGGGTGACGATGATGTATTTCTAGATATTGCTCATCATTTATAACTATAAATACGCTATTTATATTTATTACCAACATGTCAAGAACCCATTGGGTCACACGCATTGAACATATTCGAATAAGGGGTTTTAATAATTAAAACGTTTAATTACTATATCTGATTTGTATTGATTTAATCTCATTAAATAAAATCAGATATTATTTATGTTAGACATAAATAAATATTGCTAAGCATGGTTTTAAAAAGATGAGTGATGGTGCATGCATACTTCTACACTCAAGCAAGGTGTAGGGATGGTGGTACTTTCATGTCATGTTTCTCATATCCATATAAAATGTATTGACATTTTATGCAGAGTGTGTCTTGCAATTCTCTCTCAAAAAATAACCTACAACTATATGTTTTCTTTCCTTTCTAAGTTTTGAAACCGTGCCTAGCATCACGAGAAGGCAAAGGATTCGGATTGTTCACGTGGATATCGTGGAGGCATCAAGCTTTGTTTGTTGTTGTGATTCAAAGTCTCGTAAACTATGAAGTGTAATTTTGAAACATCCGATTTATTCTGGTTCGTATGGGTCCTTGGAAAGTTACGGTTTTATTTTCCGTTGTGCTTGAGATCCCGTAACCCAACAACTTACAAGAATCAAAGATCAAGTTTATGCTCAGTTGGAACATGAACCAAAGGCAACAACTATATACAACAACAAAAAATTATAATTTGTACCTTGCTTTCAGTGAAGGCAGACCCTTAGAGCCCCACTTTTCCCAACTTTTTCTTCTTCTCAGCTCCAAGTTAAGGCTATTAGGAGGCAAAAACTTAAAATCCTAGTTGTTTTTTATCCCTGTTATTTTAAAAAAAAAAAGATAAAAGATATCGGAACAAACCTATACTATAATCTTTTTTATGGATAAAGACATATGTATCTTATGTATCAATTTCATACTGAATTGTGGCATTACAGAATGACTTACCTGGTGTCGTCTTTTTTGTCCATACATCCGTTACAGTATTCAAAAAAAATTGATTAACATTTCAAATTGTAATGCATAAACAAATTAACCCGACGATGGGTATAGTAATTCAATAATTTAGACACTCTAACGCCTCAACAATAATGAGTCCAGTATTTCTTTATGATTCAGTTCATTTATGCTAAGAACGTATTTAAACATCACATCACTTGATCAGAATAAAAAACCATTCACCATTGATCGGAATAAAAATCATTCACCATTAAACTCAAGGCCATTTGTAGTCACCGGTGGTTAGTTGGTGCATGGAAGCTACCCCAAAAACCCACAATTAATAAAACTACAAAAAGGAACTTTTGATTTTCAAGAATTCCCAACTTCAGTCTCACCAACTTCATTCCATATAATCTTTATTTTTGTCTCCAGAAACAAACAAGCAGATCCAGTTACCAGTAAGCATGGAATTAAGGAAATTATGATGTACTCTAAATATGAAACAATGCACGGGTCAATGGGTACCTGAAATTCATATAGAAGGATTCCACATGTTGTTTCCACTTGTAAAAGTGGATCATTTGGGGAGTAGACATTCTCGAAATAGCTTTATTTGGAAACCAATTCATACAACAGGAGGTTAAATAGGTTTATACAAGATGTAAAAATGAATATTGGTAATAGAAACTTGAGAACACCATTGAATCAAATAATTGATCATGAACACCACACATCTAAAATGCAAGGGTCAATAGATTATTTCAAGTTCAAAACCGATACAGGTTTTGACAGATTTTTTTTAAAATCAAGTTGAAATGATTTGACCTAAAAGGTGAAAATGCATATGTAATTTGAAGTTAGATGGATGTATAAAATTTATGTCTATGATCGGGTAAGGGCTTGGCTTGACCCTGTGTTCTCTCCTGGTCGCGGTTAGGCTTAGAGCTGTTAACGGATATGGAAAACTACTTTAAAAAGCTGCTACCTAAGGTGCAGAGCGCTGACGACGAGTATATAGATAGTAAAAAGGTATACGAGGACGAAGAAGGGAGGATTTGATCCATATCCCGCTTTGATTTCCCTTCGGGCTCCTGGGCTCTCATCGAGACTAAGCCACTTCTCTCTCCTTAACGTCTGGTACCATTGCCCCCCAATGAGAGTGAACCAAGACTTTGCTTGTTGTTTGTGTTTGTCCGCCACGACTGCTTTCAACCCTGGAAAGATCTAGCTCACTCTATACATAATCATGTCAACAGAAAAATATATATAAATCACAAGAAACTCGTCAAATTTTTGATCGAGTGAGTATCAAAATAAACGTAACCAAATGAATCAAAATTGAAATGGCATGTAGCATTAAGATTTCCCATTCCAAATCGAAGAACTATAAGAAACCAGAATAAGAAAAGGAGGAATCCAGATCTAAACAAAATGCAAACCTGAAAAATTGTGGTCTTGGCAACTAGATCAACATACCAGTAAATCAACTACATAAGAAAGGGGAAATCAAGAACACAAACAGTTTGTTTGAAATGTAGAGTTGTTTATATCTCAAAAATAGGTGGAAAACAATATTCAAGCAACTTAATAGAAAAAAGTTATTCATAAGAACAACAAAGAACAACAAAGAACAAAATGCATAACCATTTGGAGAAGAAAATGATGAAACCTGGTAGATGCAGCCATGTCTCCCCCTTATATCTTCCATGTAGCAAATCCAAAGCAACAAGCTCACATGATAAAGAATATGAATAATAGTCTTACAAAAGACTAAATCTTTCTAGACAAAAACCAACATCAAAACTAAACTTTCAAGAAAAAAACCAACTAAAACTAAACTTTCAAGAAACATTATTAGGGTAAAATCAAACTAATACCTTGATGGATCGATTGCAGTAGAAGGAGCAAAATAATCGATGGAAAAGTGGATTAAGAACCCTAACCTTATTGATATATACGATCAATTGTAGTAGAGAAGCGTGAATCGTTGTCTGGGAAAATTAAATTGGGGAGGGAAACGTGTATTGGAAACCTAAAAACAATAAGCGATGTTGGGAAAGCAATTGAGTGTGAGTGTGAAACGTCACAACGAAGTGTCTGCCTCCAGTTATTTCTCTTTTTTGGTTTGATGTCGATTATCACTTTGTGTTTGTTTTTCATCAATTACTAAGCTTTCATTCCCCCATTACGCAAAGAAGAAACATACAACAGATAACCTAAAAATGGAACCCACTAGAGATGATCATGATGAAGATAAAATCAAGGGTACAATTCCTAATCCCAAATACATCCAATCCAATTTCAACCAATTAATTTCTTCACATTCAGCAATATCGGCTCATTACTTGAGGAAAACGGCGTACGAGACCAATTCTTCTTATGACATTCACGTAGAAAAACTCGATAGAAAAGGTATTACACTAAACTAAACAAACTTTCATCCATTTTTAGGATCTTTGTCTCAAAAATATGTTTTTTAGGGTTTTTTTCTTCTGAAATTCGGTGAATGAGAATGATGTTGTGAAGATTCACATGAAGAAGCATATCATTCAAGAGGCAGGGGTATCTTCTAACTTTTATTGTAATTTGAAATCAGGTTTATGTACATGCATGGGCATCATAACTGATGAGCATTATTTCTATTGATAATATTTCATAACTCCCCCACTTTTATTTTGTGTTTTACATGTTTAGATGGATGACTTGAGTCATTTTTGTTACTATTTTATATGTTTCTTGTTTATAGATATTGCATGTGAAAATAATCTGTTTTTGTGACTTTTTGGTTGAAAATCAAGATTATGGAAAATGTTGTGGAAAGCTCCATGATGTTGTAGCATAGATCTAAAGTGTGATTTTAGGATGATGAAAGTAATATTGGAAAGATGCTCTTTTTATTCCTTCGAGTTATATTTTGGTTGGCATATGGCTGGAGTTGTACTAGGAATATCTTAGAAACATTAGAAGCATCTTTTTATACCATTTTTTTCAATGTTGGTGTTTCCATCTTCGATTATATAAAGAAAGTTAAGGTTTTAAGAAAAAGAGTGAAAAGATGTAGTTTGTAATGAAGTTTAAGGTGGCGTTTGTTTTTTAAGAGGTTTAAAATCTGAAAAATATATTTCACTTTTGATTAATAAGAGGTGGTGTTGAAATCTGAAATCTGAATCAATAAGACTGTTTGTTTTTATAACGTCTAAAGTTCATTTCAATTAAAATAATTGAATATAAAATCAATTTCTTGTACCTCTTTGTCTATTTATTAGAAATGATAAAACAATTATATTATTAAAAAATTAATTTACTTAAATAGGAAAAAAAACATTTGTGGTGTTATCTTCGACAAAATCATTTGTCATGTATGCTTTGACTGTTTATTCCTCTTCAACAAAAGCATCCCATCCTCCAACTCCCCTTCCCTTCCATCCCCTTTCTTCGGAGGAACTACCCTTCTCCTCACTTTTCTCCGGCGAAACCAACCCTCCTCTCCCCTTTCTCCGGCGAATCCAACCCACCCCTTTTCCAATGAAACCACCCACTCCTCTTCTCCACCTCATCCTTCACCGTCTATAACAACTCAAACAGTAAAACCCTGGCCTCTCCCTCCTTAACTCATGGACTCTCTCTCTCTCTCTCTCTTCCCCTCCGGTGAAACCCCCCAGTCACTCTATCTCTTTAGTTTTCTTTTTTGATTTGGGGCTTGAGAGATTGATCAGTCGAGAGGCGGAGATTGGAGGGAGAAGTATTTTTTATGCAGTTAAGAGGTTACAAGAGCTTAAATTACCACTTGTTATTTCAGAGGACTTCCAGTGCTTTTCAGCTCTTATTTTTAAATAAAATCAAATAGTCTGAAATGACAAATGTCTGATCGAGTCAGACTTTAGAGACATTCAGATGTAATTTTTGAAAAACAAACATCCCCTAAGTGTTTTCTTTGCAACTTTTCTTTAAAGTTTTGAATATTTAATTTTCTAGCACTTTAATTTATGTTCTTTACATTCTTGCAATTTAACATATGTCATCTTTTATTTTCGGAAGTTTTTCTTTACATTCTCTTAATTATTTCCGTCTACTCATCAATTTCTCACAATTTTCTAGCACAATAAAAATTGTAAGCTTTTATTTTTAGCATCTAATGTCGTTTTTCACTACATTAAAAATGCAAGAAAATCGAGTGATGATATGCTAAAAAACTTAGTATGGGTGTGAGCATATGTTGAGACAAACCAATTTGAAGATGGAAGATTTTTTTCAATAACAATTATTTGTAACTTTTTATTCAATGTTATAGAGAAAACATAATGCTTCTTGATAAGATGATCACTTGTTAAAAGTGTTAAAGTGTTATAGACTTAGAGATAACCTTAAACGATATTTTAATTAAATCCATGACCTTCCCATTTTTTCTTTAATAAGTCAGGAGGTCATGAATTTAATTAAAAACACATTTATGGTCATTTCCCTACATAACCCGTCAGAATGACATGCAAGTAGACTCGATGGGGTTTCTAAGAAGCAAAGAGATTTGTTTTCGTCTATGTAACTTAAGGTGAAAGATCATGTCGAAGCCTATACTGTTGTTGATTTTAAAGCAAAAACATAAATATAACATTTATATACACGCAGCGGAAAGAAATCACCAAAAGGAATCAACGTATTTCCAATATGATTAAACGAAAAATACAAATAACAGTATACCTTTGTAGCATGATTTGTAGACGAAATAGATCCGCTTGTGTGTTCCTTTGAGACCAAGTATTCAATGGTAAATACCTCTAAAGTAGTCCACACTACACTTCCTTGATCACCACCGGATGCTAGTCCTCCTTTGTAACGATCTTAGAACCTCGATTAACCAAGAACCAAGGTAGAAGATCAAACGGGAAAACTTAGAGAAAGCAAGGGGAGGGGTGCCGATTTGAGAGAGAGAGTAGGAGAGATTAGGTTAAACCTAATGGGTTTATTTGATATCCTTATATAAATAAACCCTAGAGCTCTCTTGGGCTTTTGACAATTTTTCTCTTCTAAATCTTTTATGGGCCCAGTATTAAATTAAGTTAATGGGCTTGCTATTAACTTAAATTTAATACAAACCCAACAAGTCTAATTTAATGTTAATGCCCTTTTAATTTTCCCACGTTACTTAGGCTATATAATGTAAATACAATAATTACATTATATTAAATGGTATCTCAGTGTATATGTGTGTGACCCTATAGGCTCCACGTGTGTCTAGCCATATAATTATTTATTATGACACGAGCATATTCCAACAGCTCCCACTTGTGCAGGTCATAATAACAAGTAATCATACAAGCAAATGTTAGCGTCTAGCAACACGCCAATGCCCCTAGAGACACATGAGGTTAGTTTCTTAAACGTCTCATTTTAAATGGTTTGTTAAATCAGTCATCCCTTTGTTACAGATACCTTGTTGAATACTAGACATGGATCATATGTCATTCTATTGTTCAACGATTCTGTTTATCGATCTGTTTGTTGAATTAGATTACCAAATTAATCAAGCATCATCTTAATTAAATTTGGTTACGTCCGTACAAACATCTATTTAATTCATCGAGGGTCCCAGTAGTATCTAACTCTATTATCTATAGAGGAACAAATCCCATTTTGACTGCACGTGTCTGTCATGTGCTTCATATTAGTCCTGAAAATGATTTTTATAACAGCCTTATTCAGGACAACGTTTAACCATTTCAAAGACTGACATTCCACCCACACAAAACCTTCTTGCATCTCAAGTCTAAGGACGAGTGACATAACCATCTGCGAGATTCACTGGTGACACTGATCCATGCAATGAACTCTCGTAGGTTGGGTCAGTCCAATGTTCATCACCAATGAACAACATGTGAGTTTGGTAGCATCATCACCAATACGCTCACATTTGCCTTAACTCGATGATACTCCCGTATCATCAACTGACAATGGACAATTTAGAACAAATAATTTATTCATGGATTAAACATGCAAATATAGAACATAGTTGATATAAATGAAAACGATCATACCTAGTACATTAATTCATTGTGAAATAAAAACTGTTCAACGTTCCAATTATTCAAATACTAAAACAGATCTACATGAGACTATTAGCTGGTCGAAGTCCAATGTTCCTAGCATGTTCGATATGTTTGGTACAAGACATTGGTTTCGTAAAGGGATCAGCTAAGTTGTCATCTGTGTGAACTTTGAGAAGATGAATTTCACCCATCTCGATAACCTCTCGAATGTAATGAGTCTTCCTGCGAAAGTGTCTGGAGCCCTTTTGAACTCCAGGTTCGTTGGCTATGATAATGGCACCAGAATTATCGCAGTACATATCCATGGGTCTTTCATTACTGGGGACAACCCCAAGCCCAGAAATGAACTTTCGTATCCAAACAGCCTCCATTACAGCTTCAGAAGCAGCTATGTATTCATCTTCTGTAGAAGACATCGCAGTAGTGTTTTGTTTAGCACTCTTCCAGTCAACAGCGCCTCCGTTCATGACGAAAACGAATCCAGTCTGAGATCGAGTGTCATCTCGATCTGTTTCGAAACCATCATCAGTGTAGCAAGTAACACTGAGCTCTCTTTCTGTATCACCACCATAAACAAGGATCATATCTCTAGTATTTCGAAGATACTTCAATATGTTCTTAACAGCAGTCCAGTGACTCTCTCCTGGATTTTGTTGGTATCTACTCGTAAGGTTCTGAGAGAACACTACATCAGGTCTAGTGCACCTCACTGCATACATGATGGATCCCACAGCCGAAGTATAAGGGATTCCCTTCATCCGCTTCACCTCATCAGGTGTGGAGGGTCCCTGAGTCTTACTCAAGTTTACATTGTGTTGCATTGGAAGTTTTCCACGTTTAGAAGCATCCATTCTAAACCGTTTTAGAATTTTGTCAATGTATGCACTTTGACTTAAACCAATTAACCGCTTTGATCTATCCCTATAGATCTTGATTCCTAGGATGTACGCCGCTTCGCCTAAATCTTTCATGGCAAAGCATTTTCCAAGCCAGGATTTGACATCTTGTAGCATTGGAATGTTGTTCCCCATGAGTAATATGTCATCAACATATAAGATTAGAAAAACGACGATGCTCCCACTAGCTCTCATATATACACATGGCTCATCAAGGTTTTGAGTGAAACCATACGTTTTGATTTCCTCATCAAACCTTTTATTCCAGCTTCTGGATGCTTGCTTCAGTCCATAAATGGATCTTTGAAGCTTGCATACTTTATTGGGATGTTTCGGACTCACAAAACCCTCAGGTTGCACCATATAAACATCTTCATTAAGGTGACCATTCAAGAAAGCGGTTTTGACATCCATTTGCCAAATCTCATAGTCATAATACGCTGCTATGGCTATAAGAATCCTAATAGCTTTAACGTCAGCAACAGGCGAGAAGGTTTCTTCATAGTCAACCCCGTAGGTTTGAGTGTAACCTTTTGCTACCAGACGAGCTTTATAGGTGTGTACATTGCCATCCATGTCGTTCTTCTTCTTGAAGATCAACTTGCTCCCGATAGTCTTGCTGTTCTGAGGAAGATCAACCAAGTTCCAGACTTGATTATCTTTCATGGATTGCATTTCAGCATTCATAACTTCAAGCCATTTATCAGATTCTGGATCCAACAATGCCGTTTGATATTTTGAGGGCTCACCATGATCCCCCAAATTCTGCTCCTCAGTATCGACACAAAAACTATATCGTTTAGGTGCTCGAGATGTCCTTGCAGATCTACGAATGGGAATTACAACATTCTGTGGTTCATCATCTGTATGTTTAGCCTCAGTGTGATGTTCGCTAGTGTTACCAGAAGGTTGTGCATCTTCGCTTTGAATCTCGTCAAGGTCTACGGTGCTCCCACTTGCTTCTTGTAAAATGAGACTGTTCTCAAGAAACTCAGCATACCGAGCAACAAATATTTTGTTTTCGGGTGGGTAGTAGAAATAGTAACCCATTGTTATCTTTGGGTACCCTACGAAGATACATTTGATAGATCTAGGCTCAAGTTTGTTCGGTGTGTCTCGTTTCACGAGAGCCTCACAACCCCAGACCTTCAAGTAAGACAGATTAGGGACTTTCCCGTGCCATATTTCATATGGTGTCTTATCAACCTTCATGGTCGGAACCATATTGAGCATGCGAGCAGCAGACTCTAGAGCACAACCCCAAAAGGATAGTGGCAAAGTAGTTAGACTCATCATGGATCGAACCATGTCTAGCAAAGTTCGATTTCTCCTTTCAGACACACCATTATGTTGTGGAGTGTATGGAGGAGTGAATTGTGAGACAATCCCACACATAGTCAGATGATCTAAAAACTCTTGACTCGTGTACTCTCCTCCTCGATCAGATCGGAGAGCCTTAATAGTCTTGCCGAGTTGATTTTCTACTTCATTTTGAAAGGCTTTGAATGTTTCAAAGGCTTCATGTTTATGTTTAATCAAGTAAACATAACCATAGCGACTGAAATCATCAGTGAAAGTGATGAAGTAGCTAGCACCTTCCCTAGACACAGTTCTAAATGGGCCACAAACATCAGTATATATGAGTCCAAGTAGATCTTTGGCTCTTTCACCTATATGGGAGAAAGGTTTTCTTGTCATCTTCCCAGATATGCAAAAGAGGCATTTTTCAAACGACTCATCGTCGGTTGACTTTAGAAGCCCATCGTCTTGCAGCTTTATAATGCGCTTCTTGCTTATGTGGCAAAGACGGCAGTGCCATAGGTAAGTAGAATCCAAATTACGTTTGGATTTTTTAGTGCTACATGTATATATAGAACTATCGTTTGAAATAATATTATGCATGTCAATTTCACAAATACCATCACGAGGAATGTCATTAAAATAAAATATATTATCTTTAGAAACCGAAATACCATAATCCGTAAAAGTATTATTAAAACCGTTATCCTTCAAACGAAAAGACGAAACAATACCCCTAGTAATAGTAGGTGCATAATGACAATTGTCTAAAACAATGATCAATCCATTAGGGAGGATCAAGGTTCTAAAAAACGCGCCATGGCGCCACCTTGCCGCCATGTTTTTACCCTTGGCGTCGATGTATGGCGTTAAGCTTCATAAGGCACGCCATGGCGCGGCGTTATGACGTTACGTTACGTTATGGAGTTATGGTGTTAAGCTTCCTAAGGCACGCCATGGCGCGCCATGGCGCGTTATGGAGTTATGGGGGGAAATTGTACTTTTCTAAAACTTGTAAATTTACATGGTAAAAAAGTCAAAATTAAATATTTTAAACCCTAGAATTTCACTTCCCCTTCTCCCTTTCTCTCTCTGTTTCTCAATTCTCAGTCACGATCACGTGGGGGAGTTATGATTTTTTAGGGAGTTATGATTTTTTGGGGAGTTATGATTTCTTGATATCATTTTTGTAAACTTTGTATATTTGATATCAAATCAATTCATGGTTCTTCTTTTGTTTTTTTATATGATATAAAACTCCCATTATATATATATATATATATATATATATATATATATATATATATATATTTGCCGCCTTGGCGCCGCCATGAAAAACGCCATGGCCTCGCCGTAACTCGTAAGGCTTGAGGCTTGACCTCCCCGCCACGCCGCGCCGCGCGCCATTTAGAACCTTGGGGAGGATAAGATCATAGCTCCCTATAGCTTCAACAGTTGCACGCATTCCATTGCCTACGTACAGGTCCAAAGCTCCTTTGTTTAGCTTTCTACTTCTCCTTAGTCCCTGCACATTATTACAAATGTGAGTTCCACAACCGGTGTCATAAACCCAGGATTTATTAGGAAAAGCATAGAGTTCTATAGTGAAGATACCTAATGTGCTAGCCGGGTTATCTTTGTTCTTCTTCAACTCTGCCAGGTAGGTAGGACAGTTCCTCCTCCAGTGGCCTATCACTCCACAGTGATGACATGTGGCGTCCTTTGCAGGGTGCTCCTTTTTAGCAGGTGGGGGGATCTTAGGTTTGGGTTTGTAAACATGTTTACCCTTGCCACGACCCTTGCCTAGTACTTGCGGTTTGGCTTTCTGGATTTTACCTACCCTGATTGCTAGAACAGCAGAAGCTTTCTTGGGAATCCCTTGTTCTGCAAGTTTCAGCATAGCATGTTGGGTCAGAATATGCAAAGGATGGATACTACTGCTAGTTGAAAGGTATTACTACTGCTTGTAACTTTAATATTGCTAGTATAATTAATACTGCTTGAAAACTTAGTGCTGGTACTTGAATAGTTAGTACTGCTTGGAGAGTTAATACTGCTAGTAGTTAATGCTGTTGAAGATTACTACTGCAAGCATGGTTAGTACTGCTCAAGGATTAATACTGCTGAGGATGTTTATGTTGCTCAATGTTTAATACTGCTAAAAGAAGGTTAGTGTTGCTTCTAAAGATAAAGAAGACTTGAAGATAAAGATGAGTTGGAGATATGGTTGAAGATAATTATGGTATGCTGAAGATCAATTTTATTTTTTAATTATCTTGTACTCAGTCTTGTATATATAGTATAGAAGTCTTTGATAGATGAATAATAATTCAAACGTTTTGTTTAGAGAGAATTAACCTCAAGAATAGTTTAGATCCTTTCTATAAAGAAGTATAGAACGTCTGTTTAGCCTGTTAAACAGATTGAGGTTTTGTGTAATCATCAAGTTGAATCAATATAAACTTGTGATTTGAGTTCTATATATTGTTCCATTGATATTTGTTAAAGTGTTTTTCCGCAACTTCTTTAACATTGTTTCTGAGTTTGTGTTAAATTCTTGTTTGAATTTCGATCCTGACAAGTGGTATCAGAGCCTGAAAATTCAGAAACCTTTAATCATGGACAGTTCAAGCGACAGTGTTTTTGTATCAAAGGTTCCCATGCTCAAACCCAATGAGTTTGACATGTGGAAGATCAGAATCAAGCGGTACATTCTTCTCACAAACTTCTCAATGTGGGACATCATTGAGAATGGTCCTTCTGATGGAGGAAAGATGGATGCAGAAGGAAAGAGACCTCCACCAAAAACAGATGGAGAGAGAAAGTTGAGGCAGACAGAGATGAAAGCTTTGAGCACTCTGCTTTTGGCTATACCTAATGAGCACCAACATCAATTCTGCAACTGTTCTGATGCACAAATTCTTTGGAATTCTCTGGAGAAAAGATATTCTGGTACCAAAAGTACCAAGAGAAATCAGAAGGCCATCCTAAAACAGCAGTATGAAAACTTCATGTCTACAAAGAATGAGTCCATGACTCAAACTTTTGATAGATTTAATAAGCTAATTGGTGAGTTGGCTACTGTTGGTGTTCAGATAGATCAAGATGATGTTAACAGAAAACTTCTAAGATCTCTTGGTGATGAATAGACTATGTACACTGTCTCCTTCAGACAGAATGATCAATTGGAGGACAAGTAATTGGATGATCTCTATAATGACCTTAGGGTGTTTGAAGCAGAGGTAGAAGCAAAGAAGAGGCCCTCTGGATACTCATACAATGCTGCTCTTTTATCATCCTCTACTGATTTTGCTGCTAATACAGAATCAGTTAGTACTGCCCATGGATCAAAGCAAGATGGATCAAATGACTCAGTTTTAGAAGCTTTTCTAGCCAGTCATGCTAATTCCACTCTAATTAATGATGACTTAGAACAGATAAATGTTGATGATCTGGAGGAGATGGATATCAAGTGGCAGATGGCTATGCTAACTATGAGGGTAAAAAGATTCATCAAAAGGACTGGAAGGAACAACTTTGCTCAAAAAAGAGAAGATGGGGTTGGATTTGATAAATCCAAGGTTGAATGTTACAAATGCCACAAGCTGGGGCACTTTGCAAGAGAATGCAGAAGTGGAATGCCTCAACAGCATACTAGCAACCATCAACCATCACAGTCCACTAGCTTCAACAGTAGGAACTCTTCTCAAGCTCTTGTTTCCCAAGAAGGAATGGGATTTGACTGGAGTGACCAAGCAGAAGAAGCAGTTCAGAATCAAGCTTTAATGGCTAAAGTTTCAGAAAGCACTGATATTCCCACAGAGGTAACTTCTAATCTTTGCTCTAAAACCTGTATTGAAACTGTTAAAAGGTACAGGGATCACAATCAGATTATGTGTGATGACCTTAAAAGGTTACAAAAAGATAGAAGAGAGTATGTCCTGATTGTTGAGAGGTTTGAAGAACAAATTAAGTCTTACCAGGCTAATAAACTTCAACATTCCTATGATACAAACTACTGGAAGTGGGAGAAAAATCAGTTAGAGGTTAAGCTTAAAAAGTCTGAAGAGGAATGTGAGAAGATAAGAAGTGATTTTGAGAAAGAAAAGCTGGACATTGAGAAATGATCCAATGCTTCTAAAGCAATGGACTCACTTTTAAAAACTCAAGTCCATGACAAACTTAGAAGAGGAATAGGTTACAACACCACACCTCCACCATACAACAATAACTATATTCCTCCCACCTCTGATCTATTAGAAAGACAGGACAAGCAGGAATTATCTGAAGGAGCCACTGAAGTAGATCCTTTAGACAAAGTAGTGGTTGAGGCAGAGTCTGAAGAAGAGGACTCTGAGAGTAAGAAGGAGAAAGACCAAAAAGATATTCCCCTAGAAAACCACATACTAACAAATGAAAAAGGGGGTAAACCTTTTGTCAAGAGTGAGAAAGTGAAGTCTGGGGAAGAGACTGTTAAGAATGTAAAAACTGAGACCTCTAAGAGAGGGAAGGGAAAGGCACAGGGAGTTCATTACATGCAAACTACTGTGTTAATCCCTGTACTTGTAAACAGAATCAGCCCCAACAACATGATAAAACAAGGGGAAATCAAAGAAATAGAAATAATCATTGGGCTTTAAAACAAGGAATTGATCTGAGAAAAATTAACAGACCAAAGCCTTGTTTTATCTGTGGCAAGTTAAATCATCTAGCCAAACACTGCTATTTTAATCCTATCAATCAAAGGATCACTTTTCAAAGAAATATACAAAATTTTGTTGGTTATAGGAAGCAAATAAAGAATCATATGGCTGAGAACAGTGCATCTGTAAAATCTCATGCTCGAAATAAGTTTGCTAATTCAAAGAAAAATACTCCAAATAAGCCTAGGAGTAACTTAAAAACAAAGACAGCAAACAACTTTGTCCAGGTTTGGGTTCCAAAAGTAAAGAAATCTGTTAGTACTGCTACTTCTAATAGTACTGCTGACAGAAATAATGTTGCTGCAAGCAATACTACTGCTAACTCAGTTAGTACTGCTAACAAAATTAGTACTGCTAACCCAATTAGTACTGCTAATGATGTTAGTACTGCTAACAAAGTTAGTACTGCCAATCAAGTTAGTACTGCTTCCAGTAACAGACCCATTATTGTGACAAAGTATTCAAGCAATAAGATTTCTCAGTGTGATAATCTCATCCAGTCTGAATATGAATATGTTGATGAGAATGGAAAACCCAAGACCACCTTGGCTTGGGTTCCTATTAAAAACTAACTACTTTATTATATGTGTGGGGCAACCAACAGCTCAAGAGAAGGAGCATTTGGCATGTTGACAGTGGTTGTTCCAGGCACATGACAGGTAACATGGCATGCCTTCAAAACTTCAAAAGAATTGATGGAGGACATGTTGCTTTTGGTGATAATCCAGCAGGTGGTAAGATAAGTGGAAAAGGTAATGTGTCAAAAGGTAAGATGATATTTGAGGATGTATACTATGTTGAACAATTAAGATACAACCTGTTAAGTGTATCACAGGTTTGTGACAAGCAACATAGCATATTATTCACTGATACTGAATGTATTATCCTTGCTCCAGGGTTCAAGGTAGTTGATGAAAGTATGATACTACTTAGAACTCCTAGGAAGGACAATGTTTATTGCTTAGACTTGGAGAGTGTAGCTTCTGATTCATCTTTAAATTGTTTATTTTCAAAAGCTTCAGTATATGAATCATCTCTTTGGCACAGAAGGATGTGTCACATGAACTTTAAAATAATGAATAAACTTGTGAAAAACAACCTTGTAAGAGGTTTGCCACAAAAGGTATTTTCATGTGATGATCATTGTGTTGCATGTCTTAAAGGCAAACAGCACAAAACTTCTCATAAGTCCAAAGAGATAAATACAATTTCTTCACCTCTAAATTTACTGCATATGGATCTGTTTGGCCCTACAAATGTGATGAGTATTGGTAAGAAATCCTACTGCTTAGTTATTGTTGATGATTTCTCTAGATTCATTTGGGTCTATTTTCTGAGGACAAAGGATGAGACAAGTGGACTGATCAAATCCTTTGTTCTTAGAGTTGAAAACCAAACAAATCTAAGAGTTAAAGTCATTAGGTCTGATAATGGGACTGAATTCAAAAATAATGACCTAAACAGCTTTTGTGAAGAAAAAGGCATTGAGAAACAATACAGTGCTCCTAGAACTCCTCAACAGAATGGTGTTGCTGAAAGGAGAAATAGGACTCTGATAGAAGCTGCTAGATCTCTGTTGGCAGATTCAAAACTTCCAATTACTTTTTGGGCAGAAGCAGTTAATACTGCCTGCTATGTTCAAAACAGAGTCCTAGTAGTAAAATCTCAAGACAAGACACCCTATGAGCTTTTGAAAAAGAAGAAACCTTTTATTGGAATTTTCAAACCATTTGGGTGTCCTTGTACAATTCTCAATACCAAAACTCACTTAGGTAAGTTTGATAGCAAAGCCGAGGATGGGTTTCTTGTTGGATATTCATCTCAAAGTAAGGCATACAGAGTTTTTAACACCTCTTCTAGGATTATTGAGGAAAGTGACAATGTCAGATGCAATGAGAACACACCAAATCAACTTGGTTCAGGTCCTGATTGGCTATTTGACATTGATTCATTGACTAATTCTTTGGGTTTCAGTGATGAGCATAATGCAGGAACAGGGACAGAAAAGGCACAAGTACAAAGACAATAGTTTGTGTTGTTCCCAACACCTACTGCTGATCCTGTTGAATTCTGTGACCAAGATAAGAAAGATAATTCAGATTCAAAGGACACTGAACCAGCTCAGAATGAAGAGGACAAAGGTGAAAAGGAAGATCAGCCCTCAGATTCAGGAATCAAAGGTCCTGAGATGCCAGTTTTGGAAGAGGATGACACAGATGATGATTCTTCAATATATGGTGGAAGCACTCCAGAAAAGAATGACACCAATCTTGAAGTCAATCTTAATGAGGAGGCTGTAAATGCTACAAGAACTCAGAAGAATCATCCTCCTCAATTAGTGATTGGTGACATCAATTCTCCAATGATCACAAGGCAACAAAGCAAGTTAGGGGGATTGAAAGATCTACAATCAGGTTTATTATCTTGCTTTCTATCACAGGTTGAACCCAAAAAGGCATTTGATGCAATGAAGGATCCAAGCTGGATAGAAGCAATGCAAGAGGAGCTACTGCAGTTTGTGTTGCAGGATGTATGGGATCTGGTGGATCTTCCAAAGGGACACAGAGCAATTGGCACAAGATGGATCTTCAGGAACAAGAAAGACGAAAGAGGAATTGTAATAAAGAACAAGGCCAGATTAGTGGCACAAGAGTATACTCAAGAAGAAGGTATTGACTATGAAGAAGTATTTGCACCAGTGGCAAGGATAGAGGCAATCAGGCTATTTTTAGCCTATGCTTCTTTCATGAAGTTCAGGGTCTATCAGATGGATGTAAAGAGTGCTTTCCTGTATGGAAAAATTGAAGAAGAAGTGTATGTCTGTCAGCCTCCAGGATTTGAAAATCCAAAGTATCCTGACAGAGTTTACAAATTGAAGAAGGCACTCTATGGGCTACATCAAGCACCAAGGGCATGGTATGACACTCTGTCTACCTATCTCTTGGAAATTGGTTTTCATAGAGGAATCATAGACAAGACTTTGTTCATTCAGAGGAAGAAGAAGGACATCCTAATAGTGCAAATCTATGTGGATGATATTATCTTTGGATCCACAAAAGATCAAATGTGCAGAGATTTTGAAGATTTGATGCACAAGAGATTCAAGATGAGCTCTATGGGTGAACTTACCTTCTTCCTAGGGCTACAAGTTAAGCAGAAGAAAGATGGTATTTTTATAAGTCAATCCAAATATGTGCAGGACATTCTTAATAAGTTTGGTTTCTCAGACTCAAATCCTGCAAGCACACCCATGGAGACACACAAACAGATCACTGCAGATCTTGAGGGGGAGGATGTGGATGTTCATCAATACAGATCCATGATTGGCTCCCTCATGTATCTCACTGCTTCAAGACCAGATATCATGTTTCCTGTTTGTGTGTGTGCAAGATTTCAAGTAAGGCCTAAGCAGTCACACTTTCAAGCAGTCAAGAGGATATTCAGATATCTCAAAGGCCAACCTAGATTAGGTCTTTGGTATCCTCATGACTCACCATTTGACCTACTTGCTTATTCAGACAGTGACTTGGGTGGTGCAAATTTAGATAGAAAGTCAACTTCAGGGGGATGTCAGTTTTTGGGTGCAAGACTAGTATCATGGCAGTGCAAGAAACAAACCACAGTGTCCACATCTACAACAGAAGCAGAGTACATAGCTGCTGCAAGCTGCTGTTCTCAAGTACTCTGGATTCAGAATCAAATGTTGGACTATGGTATGACTTTTATTCACACTCCAATCTTCATAGACAACAACAGTGCTATTAACATTGTTAATAATCCAGTCAAGCACTCCAAAACAAAGCATATAGAGATCAGGTATCATTTTATCAAAGACTGTAATGAAAAGAAGCTAATTCAGGTTGTGAAAGTCCATACAAGTAATCAATTTGCTGATCTATTCACTAAAGCTTTTGATGTGGGTAGATTCACATTTTTGGTCACAAGTGTGGGCATGATAAACTCTGAATAAGCCTATTGTCTTATGTCTTATGTACCTGTATAGATTCCTTCATGTCTACTTTCTCATATTGTATTGTGCATGGTGCTACTAACCTTGTGTGTTTCAGTGTTTCAGATTGCTTCAAATGGATACTAGGTACTTCTAAATCAGTTAATACTACTCGCTATATTACTCATGATAATTTTTCAAAAATGGTTAAGTATGGTTACTACTGCTAGGTGGTTTATACTGCCAGTGCAAAGTTACTACTGCTTGACTTATTTAATACTGCTAATCAGGGTTACTACTGCTGGTATGTGTTAATACTGCTAGTCTGTGTTAATACTGCTAGTCCGTGTTAGTACTGCCAGTATGTGTTACTACTGCTCATATGAGTTAATACTGCGAGTTAGTTAATACTGCTAGGGTACTTAGTACTGCTTCTAACTGAAACCCTCCACCTATAAATACCCTTTGTGACCGCCAAAATACAAATGACTCTTTGAACTTCCATTACTTCTTCTTCTCTCTCTCGATTTCTTGCTTACCAGTGTCAACCCGATTCACGTTTCGAACGCTAGAATTATCTAGAACGATGGCAGGACGAGCATTCTTTGATGAACATAACGAGCTCGCCATGTTGCAGAAACCAAAGCAAGATGAAGGTTTCCATGCCATAGTGGATTTCCTCAAATCCTCACATATCGCCCACGCTCTCACTGTCAATCCCACAATCTATGTGGAACATCAATGACAGTTCTGGGCCAATGCTACCATTCACGCTGAAGAAGGGACTCAGGTCATTCAAACCAGGGTGTGTGATAAACCCCTGACCATCTCAGAGGAATGTATTTGCATCCATCTATGCTTAGATGATGCCTCAGGTATAACCTCCTTACCTAAGGAAGATCTCTTCCAAACTCTTAGTAATATGGGGTATGAAGGTCCCACTAATGTATTCAAGTTTTTCAAGAACAGATTTTCACCACAGTGGAGATTTTTTGTTCATACCCTCCAACATTGCATTTCAAGAAAAACAACTGGATGGAGTGAGTTTAGCAGTACCTTAGCCTATGCTTTGGTCTGCTTAGCTACCTCTAGAAAGTTCAATTTCTCTCAAATGATTTTCAATGATTTTATGTCAAACCTGGATACCAAATCCAAAAGTTTTTACATGTATCCCAGGTTTGTACAAGAGATTATACTGAAGGAATTGACGGATCTACCCTCTTTTCAAAAGGTGTATGTATCAAAACCTCCCAAAGGGAAGGTATTCTCAAACATGAAAAGGCCCTCCAAGGACTTTTCTGGCCAAGACACCCCATTGTTCTCTACAATGATGGGTGTGTCACATTCCCATGGTGAGGCATCAGTGTCAAAGCCCTCATTAGACAATCAAACTGATGACCTAACCACACCACTCATTTCTCGTAATCCTCCTCAGATTCCTATTGAAAAGCACACCTCCCCCATCACCAAAATCTATATAAGGAAAAAGGTAAAGAAGGTTCCTTCACTTCTTGTACCTTCACCCCCACAGCCTTCAAGCCCTCTAATGGAGCATTCTCCATTAGAGAATATCGATAGGGAAACCACAGGGGTGTCTCCCAACCCCAAGAAGGTGCTCACTAAGGAGCAGGTTGAGCATGTGGGCAGTGAGGCTCACACTACTGACTTTGCACAAAGTGCAGAGCAGGACAGTGTGAACATCCCTAAGACCTTCCCCACGGCAACTTTGGGTGAGCAATCATCCAAAGGTCCCAGGTGCCAAGAAACCAAGGGGGTAGGGTCTGCTTCTACTAGGCAGAAGACCTCTACTAAAAGATCCAAGGATCCTTCAAGGGTGGTCAACACACCCAAAGGAGGTGAGGACAGATATAACTATGATGAATTGATATAAACTATGGGAAATATCAATCTTGATGTCATCAAACAGGGTGCAGATATAGAGGAGATGAAATTGGTAATACTGTCTCAACAAGTGCAGATTACCAAACTAAAGAAGATGGTTCAGAGGTTGGTGCCGAAAAAGAGAAGAAAGTAGAATGTTTTAAAGAAAAGGGGAGATGCTTTCAACAAGGGGGAGAGACAAGCTGAAGGGGAGAAACAAAGTTCTGTTTTTGAGGGGGAGTTGGGTACAAAATCAGAAAGTAGCAAAGCAGCAGAAAAAGCAAAAGAAGTAGAAACCACACCAGCAGCAGTAACTACAACAGAAGTAGAAACTTCTCCAGCAGCAGAAACAGACTTATCCAGGGAAGAGATAGAAATTGCTGAAACATTGGTGAAGGCAAAGCTTGACACTCCCAAAGCTACTTCAAAGGCTAAGGGAGTGGTAATCAAAGAAGTTGGATCAGATCAGAAAAAGAAAAAGATAAGTGTGAATGATGCAAAGAATAAGGGAAAGGAGAAGATGGTTGAATATGAGCAACCATTGAAGAAACAGAAACATATTGAGTTGGATGAAGAAGTGGCTAAAAAGCTGCAAGCAGAACTGGAAAAGGAGGAAGAAATCCAATCTGCCAAAGATAGAGAGCTTGCATTAGATATGGCCAAAAAGTTGAATGAAGAATATCAAAGGAGTTTAAAGCCTACTGGTGTTAAGAAAGTAATAAAGAAAGCTGTTGTGCAAAGGCAAAGACAACCTTCCAAGACATACTTAGCAAACCAAGAAAGAAGGAAAATGATAAACTTCCTGAAAGGAGCTATTGGAGTTCTTGAGGGAATGTTTACAAGCATGTCCTTTGGAAAGCTTGAAGAACTCTACCAGAAGGAGATGGCCAAACTAAAAGGGGACTCCACTCAAAGGGAAGAAGTTGAAAGGAAGATGAAAGAGAGGCATGATCTCAACATCCAACAACCCTTCCTAGAAAGTGAAGAAGGAACTCCTGTCAAGGAAAAGAAAGAAGAAAAGAAAGAAGAGACTTTGGCTCATCAAATGGGAGTAATTAAAAGAAAGAAAACCATTGCCACCAAGCCAAAGGCAAAAAGAGCAAGAATTGAAGAAGAAAGAACAGAAACAAAAGCAGAACCTATTGATGAACCTTTAGCAGAGCCAGAGCAGAATCCAGAGCAGTCCAATCAACAATCAAATGAGCAGTTTGACTTGTACATAACAGTGATAGATAAAGATCCAGTACAAGATGACCCAATATCAGTCCAAGCTCCTGAAATTATCCATTGGGATATCCTGGAAGATCAAAGGAAGAAATACTTCAGGATTAAAAGGATGGGAGACAAGTATGAGGTTTACTCTACTTGGGGAAAATTCATCAGAAGTTGTTCCAGATCAGACCTAGAAGAAATGTTTAAGGTTGGAATGAGCTTGTATGAAGAGGAATTGACAAAAGCAGGAATGAGATTAATAAAACTAGCCATGGAGTACTTGTGCATGATGTTTGATCCTAGCAGAGTTCAACATGTGGTCAGAGATCTGCATCTGGAGAATAAATTTCAAAGAATAGAAAATTGGATGTTGTTTGAAAGGTGTGGAGTCTATGTCATCACTATAGACAAAGCTTATCATGAGTACTACCTGGTGGATAAGATTTATGATCACAGCAAAGTCAAGTTGCAAGGTATGTTGAATGCAAAGCTTATATGTTCAAAGGATTCAGAAATGGCCATGATAATAGTTAGAAGAATTATCAATCAAAGTCTGAGACTGGATCCAAATCTGGGCAACTGATCTGAAGTGTTGAAAGCATCATGAAGACTCTAAGTTGAAGAACTTAACTTCTCATCCTGAAAAGTTAAGTTAGGGGGAGATTGTTGGGTCAGAATATGCAAAGGATGGATACTACTGCTAGTTGAAAGGTATTACTACTGCTTGTAACTTTAATACTGCTAGTAGAATTAATAATGCTTGAAAAGTTAGTGTTGCTACTTGAATAGTTAGTACTGCTTGGAGAGTTAGTACTGCTAGTAGTTAATGTTGTTGAAGATTACTACTGCAAGCATGGTTAGTACTGCTCAAGGATTAATACTGCTGAGGATGTTTATGCTGCTCAATGTTTAATACTGCTAAAAGAAGGTTAGTGTTGCTTCTAAAGATAAAGAAGACTTGAAGATAAAGATGATTTAGAGATATGGTTGAAGATAATTATGGTATTGATGCTGAAGATCAATTTTATTTTTTAATTATCTTGTACTCGGTCTTGTATATATAGTATAGAAGTCTTTGATAGATGAATAATAATTCATACGTTTTGTTTAGAGAGAATTAACCTCAAGAATAGTTTATATCCTTTCTATAGAGAAGTATAGAACGTCTGTTTAGCCTGTTAAACAGATTGAGGTTTTGTGTAATCATCAAGTTGAATCAATATAAACTTGTGATTTGAGTTCTATATACTGTTCCATTGATATTTGTTAAAGTGTTTTTCCGCAACTTCTTTAACATTGTTTCTGAGTTTGTGTTAAATTCTTGTTTGAATTTCGATCCTGACATAGCATGTAGTTCAGAGATAGTCTTCCTCATGCTATGCATGTTATAGTTCATAACAAACTGATTGTAGTCCTTGGAGAGTAAGGTAAGAATCAAGCTCACTCCAAGAACTTGTGGCATGGGGTAACCAAGACGCTCCATTTGGTCAAGATAGCCTTTCATCTTCAAGACGTAAGCGCTAACTGACTGGCCATCCTCCTGTTTACAAGCGTGGAATGTTTTGACTGTTTCAAATAGTTCCTATTCTGCTTGTTGTTGAAACATGGTTTTCAACTCTCATAGCATCTCAAAAGTTGTGAGTTCCTCCAAGTTCTTGTGGATCTCGGGTGTCATGCTTACCAACATAAGAGCAGCTACTTCTTGTTGCTCGTTAAACCTACGGGTGTAGGCTGCACGAACTGCAGCAGAAGCAGTGGCAGGAGGTGCCTCAGGTAAGGCCTCTTCCAGATGCATCAACTTATTTTCAGCCCTGAGGACGATCCTCAGATTTCGATACCAGTCGATGAAGTTGATACCTGTCAGTTTCTCTTTTTCAAGAACTGACCTGATTGTTGAGTTGCTTAGGGTTTGATTGTTGTTGGTTGTTGTCATCTACAAACATACAAAGTTCAAGATTTAGTATTTTCAATAATTAATCCTTTTCCTTTAAATTAATTACCCAATTATATATTTAATTTTACGAAAAAGGCTAAGATCCTCATTGAGGTTCTATCATTACATCAGTTGATCTGCTAGCAATGATAGATTCAATAGGTAGGTGACGTTCACCAATTGCATTACTAGTGCAATTCTTAGATCCTTATGGAACCCATGGCATCTAGTGACCGAACAACTAGTGTCAAGCTGGCATGTTTAGTCCCATCTTTGCCTCGGGTCAAGGTCTCACCTGCTTAACTCGATTAAGTCATCCAATTTGAAATCATGTGAAAATAGATCTAGGTCTCACGCATACATAATAATCACCTCGGGATTACAATTCAACCTAGGTCTCACGCATAGGCAAAAGGTAATGGCGAGTGATTTCAATCCGATTGGATGGCATGACTTAAATTTGTGACGGGTATGATATTTTGATACGCTAAAAAAAATGTACGAAAGAAGCATGCATTCTTCATTCGTAGCATAAGTTAAAAAAATTTCTTAACTTAGAGTCTAATTTGTTTTATTTTATGTGTGTCGAGATGTCCATTAATAAGTTTGGACATTACATAAATTAAATAACCGATAAAACCCTTTTAAACGTTATTTATATAAAACAATAGTTTTAAGTTTTAAATCCAATTCAAACTTATGTATTAGCCAAAACTAACGATTTAGTTTCAAAAGTGGTATATGTTTAATTTTAGGTTTGAAAAACCCATTTGCAAGTTATAACATCCGAGATATACATAACAACGCAATATGAAATAAAACACACAACCAATATGCGCAAAACCTCAACCGATGAAAAAGCCTATTCTTGATCTCGTGAGCCATCATAACGGATCAAGAGGGCAACTAAGGACGGGCCAACATAAACCCTTAATGGGATCCCACTTTCTCCAAGACCATCAAGATCAAGTAGAACCTACATGAAAAACCGAACACCAAAACTGTCCGGAAAAACGCAGCGGTTTCGGGGCCCGAAACGACATGCAAGGATTCTTCCCCAACCGAAACATCCTTCTGCAAAGTTTTTCTCCTATGTGATACGCAACTCTAGCATCAAGAATCAGCACATTCCGAGTTGTGAAACTCCGGGAAATCCATTTTTCGTTCCGGCTGTCCAACAGCTACGAAATTTGCTTTTCGTCTTTAACTTTGCCGCCATTCCATTCCAAGCAACGGTTACAATTATTTGACTAAATACATTTATTCTAACACTAAACTAATTCAAAATAAATGAAATAATAATCTAAACTATTACAATCCAAAACCTCAACAAACAAAGAAACAGAGCACACAAACGGTCACGGTTTTCATCGGTTTTGCACATCAACACAAACATAAAAGTGTTGGCTTGGTCCATGGAAAAAAATGCATGTTTTTACCATGGATCTTAAACACTTACAATCAAACAAAAGGAAATCAAGCCAACGAATCGAAGAAAAACTACAATAATTAATCTACGATTAGTATATGCAATTTGTGGCCAAAACAAAAATTTTGATCCACAAGGAGAAGGAAAAAGAAAACGATTTTTAGCCACTTTTACATATACGCGCTAATCATATGGCACATACGGTGGCTCTGATACCACTGTTGGTGATTTTAAAGCAAAAACATAAATATAACATTTATATACACGCAGCGGAAAGAAATCACAAAAAGGAATCAACGTATTGCCAATATGATTAAACGAAAAATACAAATAACATTATACCTTTGTAGCGTGATTTGTAGACGAAATAGATCCGCTTGTGTGTTCCTTTGAGACCAAGTATTCAATGGTGACTACCTCTAAAGTAGTCCACACTACACTTCCTTGATCACCACCGGATGCTAGTCCTCCTTTGTAACGATCTTAGAACCTCGATTAACCAAGAACCAAGGTAGAATATCAAACGGAAAAACTTAGAGAGAGCAAAGGGAGGGGCATAGATTTGAGAGAGAGAGTAGGAGAGATTAGGTTAAACCTAATGGATTTATTTGATATCCTTATATAAATAAACCCTAGAGCTCTCTTGGGTTTTTGACAATTTTTCTCTTCTAAATTTTTTATGAGCCCAGTATTAAATTAAGTTAATGAGCTTGCTATTAACTTAAATTTAATACAAACCCAACAAGTCTAATTTAATGTTAATGCCCTTTTAATTTTCCCACGTTACTTAGGCTATATAATGTAAATACAATAATTACATTATATTAAATGGTATCTCAGTGTATATGTGTGTGACCCTATAGGCCCCACGTGTGTCTAGCCATATAATTATTTATTATGACACGAGCATATTCCAACATATACCACAAGTAGTGACAAACTTGAGACATGGTAGTGTGGATATTGTGCCATTCTCAATGTCGAGAGAGTACCCTCAAGTCAACTATGTGACGATATGAGTTATTGTTATAACACCTTTTTGTCGGATTATTTGTATATGTCTTAACTGAACCCTTGCTCTTTTTTAAAAAAAAAATATTCACATCAGTAGTTCTAATTCACCACTAACAAATATTTCTTCGATATCGCAATTTGAAATTGTTTTTTTTTTGTTCGATTTAAGAAAGTTAAGATTTTTCTGTTCCTGTGGATCGATACTTGGTAGTTTACCATTTTATTACTTGTTTTAAGGAGACAATGAATTGATGAGTGTATCTTGCACAAGTCCCAGTTTGTTAATTGTCGGAGAGTTTATTCCATATAAATCTTGCAACAATAACCATGAAAACTTGATTGATTGTGTTTTCTATAAAACCACAATGGGAACTCAGTGCATTCGGTTCATTCATAGTGAATATTCGAGAGACATTAATTTTTCTTCACAATATTAATGGATGGTGAATATTATTTGGGTTCAACATGCATTTAACAACAATAATGGGTTCATAGTGTTTTTTTATCATAATGTTTCGTATATTGTTGTTAAATGCATGTTGAATACCTGTCATTTTTTGGAGTTTTGTCACTATATATCACTAGACTTAGAAAGTGGCCGCTGAAGATTTTAGACTCTAATGTTGTTGTCTTTATGATCTTTCTCTAGAATATGGATATGATCAGAATTGAAGATGTAAAAGGTTGGTGTACCTACTATTGGTTTTATTCAATTGATATTATGCTGCCATTTTTTTGCACATTTTTTTTGCACCAGTTGTTGTGGATTATCAATGCATGAGGGCTGAACTCATCCCTTGAATTTAAAGTCGATGTTTTAATGTTGATGCCCATCTTATGAATCATGTAACCTATTTTAATGTCAATGCACTAGCTAAAGTTTTGTTGGCCATTGGGCTCCTCACCTTTGTATTTGGAAAAGTAATCTCAAGATTTCAAGGGCCCAAAATTAGGGAAATTGACACAAATAGCCAAAGTACACAATCAATTGCACCTCCTAGCCATTTCTCCCTGGTTTTTGCACATTTAGCCCTAGGTACGCAATTGCAGACCTAGGTACGCAATTACGGACCTGGACCTGTATGATTGATCAGTCGTGCGTAAGTAGGGTTTGCTCCTGTGATGCCATGTGTTGGGTATATTACGGATTGCGGAGATGGGTCACCCGACCCATTGCAGACCTGCCACAATCCATGATATTTTTGTCAATTAGTTAGTACATTGCGGACCTACAGGTCCTCCATTGTTGACCTAGGGCTAAATTTGCAAAAGCAAGGGAGAAATGGCCAGGAGATTCAATCGATTGTGTACTTTGGCTATTTATGCCAATTTCCCCCAAAATTATCCATAGTACTTATTTTTATTTTAGTTAAGTATAATGAGTTTCCTTGTGTGGCTGTTGGTTATTAAGAATGAGGTATAGGGATAGGCTTTTATCGGCGGTTTATCCAAAGCATGTTTTAGGTAGACAATTTTGAATCTTGACGAATATGCCCACCTTACATGTTGTTCATTTTTCTTTCATTGAAATAAAATAAAGTATGGTCTCAAATTCATGATGTAAGTAGTGTTCACAAACTAACATCGTATTGATGGTGAATACCATATAACAAAATATCATCTATGTATTCATCATTAATACTATAGTGAATACACAATCATGATGGATATGTTATTCATATGTTGTGCTCATATTAAATATGGTTTCAAATTCACGATGAATATGTTGTACTTATAATTAACAGGATGGTTTTCATATTCATGGTGAATACTATAAAACAAAATATCATCTACACATTCGTCATGAATACAACACAGGAACAGGTAATGAAACATTATCGTTATACTAGAACTCAAGCACCCATTCCTGTAATGTGATTGATATACTTGGTGGATCAACGTACTGGATACCTATCGTAGATTACGATATCAAACCAATTGTTGGAAAATTGTATGAATCACTACATAAGGCTAATGAGATTCATAACAAGTACGTAGATATAGCACGATTTGATTATATATCAATGCAAATTCATAGTTATTTTAGTTTAGTTATAGGATAAAATATTCACCGTACGTTGGAACATTTATGCATACGTTTACATCCACAATTTATCCTTGCAAGCATTTGTGAACTATGAGTATATTCCATTCCGTATTCAAATGTTCAACTAGCAAACTGAATATTATGTATATTAGACATATGTGGCCCAAGATTTACTAGCTATATCACATTTAGATTGACACAAACACTTTTATTAGATCAAACATATGAATTACAATTAATCACAGATCTAACAATTAGTCACAGATCTCACGTATGTGTGTTTGTTCTTTGTGTGTGTGTGTTCTTACTCTCTCTCAACAACCACCAATATTACACCTTCACTTTCACACACTTAATCTCTTACTTACACAAGTATCCTATGAAACATACAAGGACTTGCTTATATATAGGTCAACATGACCAAGCAAGGTCAAACCATCTAAGCTCTCTTACAACACACACAAACAACTATTACAACAATTACAATAATGACCCTCATTTAATCTTGAATACAATTACAGTCTAACAATCTCCCCCTTTGGATTCAAGATTAAAAAAAATTTGGCAATAATCTTCAGGTCTTCTTATCTTCAGAATTAACTTCAAATTTTGAAATCTTTTCTGGCTTTGACATCTCGAAAACTTTGACAATTCTTCAAACTTGTCTCTCTCTTTGAATTAACTTTTGCATATTCTGAATACACAACCTTTTGTTCAAACTCTGACTTTCTCCAACTTTTTCTTTGATAAGCTTTCTTTAACCGTTTGACTTTAATCATCTAAAAACTTTATCTCCTCTGAAATCTTTAAAACTTCAATCTGATCTTGAACTTTGATTATTCTCCCCCTTTTTAATGATTTGTAAGAATCAAAATCATTAAAACACTTCAAAGTCAGATCCGTCATTGAATAAACTTCTCATCATCTGATAAGCACATTCTTCAAGAACTTTCATCTCCTCCTTTGGATAATAAACAATCTCTCCATATAGGAAAATCATTCTTACATCTGATCTGGATTGGCCTTAGATTCACGAACATATTCATCTGAATCTTTTCAAATTCAAACGAAATAGAAATGGTAACCCTGAATCAACATATGAAACAGTTAGAAGTGCCTGTCAGTAACACGAAGTTACTGTGTACAACGAATGTATAATATAAGGAGCTGGTTTGATGTTGACTCCCCAGGACTTCCATTCAATCATTGAAATACACAAGGTAATTCTATGAATGTTCTGACAGAAAAACATATTCTCTGTGTGCTCGTGCTTGTGTTTTGAAAGAATTAGCACAATGATTGTGTTTCATAAGGCTCAAAATATGTAAATCACTGAGACAACAATGATTATACATGGACTCAACGTGCATGAGAAAGGGTCGAAGGTGGGGCAACTTTCCTTCTTTTTCATATCAGTATCTTCCAAGTGAAGATCCGATAGATTATGTGTTGCTTCCCCAGAAAATATGAAACATTCTCTTTTTAAGAAAAGAATGAGTAGCTTGTGGGGTTGTATGCAAGAGATGGCATGGGCTATTTGCCTATTTCAATGATGGTCACCAAAGGAATGTGAACCAATCAGTAATATGGCTGCCCGGCTCAGAAAGATGTTTGGTGCAGAGTTCTAATATTCTTTTAGCTCTGTTCTCTCACCCTCTTTCTTTTAAACATTTAAGCTCACATCTAACCAATCTCTCATTTCCATTTTACCTCATCTCACTCCCACACTCAATTCTTTTAGACCCCTCTCCCCTCAATCACTCAAAGGATTTCTTCCGGGGTAGGAAACATTGGTTATCGTGAATCCATGGAAGATCTAATAAGCACTCACACTGAATCCCATGTTCCTAAGAAGTACATGTTGTTCAATGATTTTCTTGACATGTAAAGCACAAGAAATCATATGTCAGTGTTTGTATGCTCATTTAGAAATCAGAAATGAAATTTGAGCATATTGAACATTTAAGATATCACAAAACTTTATATGAATGAAAAGAATAGAAATGTTTTGAGAATCTGACAATGATTAAGATCAGATCAAATTATCATGAAGAAAAATATTTGGGAATTCAAAGACGTATGTTGTTTATATGAACAATATATAAACATATTATCAATGAAAGCACAGTAAAAAAAATGAAATGACGTTGATTCAAACAACTGTGAATACCAAACGACGGGAGTATTACCATAGAAAGATATAATATTTGATGCATGGTAATAACAAAGTCAATTTGAAAAAACTGAACCAGTGTGTGTATGAATACTTGACAAAGTATATAGAAAAGAAAATACACAAGTATTATTCTTTAAAGAACACACGGCCAGATAAGCAATTATGTAACCAAAAATCATTTAAAATGCACACTTCTCAAATCAGAAAAACATTTTAAGATCGTGAAGTGGTTTGAACATTTTAAAACCATTTTTCACAAGTGAAAGTTGTTCTTCTTTCACAAGTGTTAGAGTATAAGGATTAGAATGTTATACCTGTGGATTGAAATCCTTAATTCCCCCTAGAATGAATATAGCAGTTAAAGTATCCTTGAATAGATATCCTCCCCCTTGATATCTGTAAAACATCAATCTTTTTAGAGATATTTTTAGAAAAGATATAGCAATATAATTTCCAAACTCTCTTTCAAACGAAAAACTTCCTGAAAAGATGTAATCTTGAAAGCGTCCTTCAGAAGAAAACATTTGAATACGGGTTTTGAACGAAATTGTCCAAAAGCCATTATGCTTTGAAGCACGGGTTCTGAACAAATTTGTTCAGAAGCCTTTGTCACATAACATATCCTACAAGAAAAAAAAATTTGGTAACCATTATAAAAATGATTTCGCTTTAGTCAGTCAACATATGATGAAATATCCAAAATATATTCAAATAAAGCACAAGATTAGAAAACTCCCCCTAGAATCATGAATTGGCGTTTAACATACCAAGTTTGCTAACTAAAAAGGTAAACCTCTTTTCATCCAACGGCTTGGTGAAAAGGTCAGCCAACTGGTAGTCTGTAGTCACAAAGTGCATCTCGATATCGCCCTTTTCGACATGATCCTTTATAAAATGATAACGCACATCGATGTGTTTTGTCTTGGAATGTTGTACTGGATTAGCTGTTATCGCAATCGCACTCTTAGAATCACAGTAAATAGGAACTCGTTGGTAAGTATATCCGAAATCTTTTAACTGTGTTTTCATCCAGAGGACATGTGAACAGCAGCTTACGGCAGCTACATATTCAGCCTCGGTGGATGTAGAAACACAGTTTTGTTTCTTAGATGTCCAACTAACCAACTTATCACCTAAGAACTGACAAGAACCAGAGGTGCTCTTTCTATCCAGTTTGCAACCTGCATGATCAGCATCAGTATAGGCAGTTAAATCAAAATACGAACCCTTAGGATACCAAAGGCCTAACTCAGTAGAACCTTTAAGATACCTAAGTATTCTTTTTACAGCAACCAGGTGTGATTCCTTCGGATTAGCTTGATATCTCGCACAGAAACATGTAGCAAACATAATATCTGGTCTACTGGTAGTTAAATACAGCAGTGAACCAATCATGCTACGGTACACTTTTTGATCTACTGATTTGCCAGAAAGATCTGCATCTAAAAGTGTGCCCGTTGCCATCGGTGTTTTCATCACTGAACTGTCAGTCATGTTAAATTTCTTTAAAATATCTCGAATATATTTTGACTGATTAATGAAAATGCCTTCGGGTAACTGTTTTACTTGAAGACCAAGGAAAAAATTCAGTTCGCCCATCATTGACATTTCAAAACGAGATTCCATGATTCTTGAAAAAATTTTACAAAACTTTGGATTTGTAGAACCGAAAATTATGTCATCTACATAAATCTGGATCAAAATCATATTATCACCTTGCTTTTTCAGAAAGAGAGTAGTATCAATTGTACCTTTCTTGAATCCTGAAGCGAGTAAGAATTGAGTTAGAGTTTCATACCAAGCTCTTGGTGCCTGTTTGAGTCCATACAAGGCTTTGTCTAAGACATAGACATGATCAGGGTTCTTTGGATCAACGAATCCTTCTGGTTGAGCAACATATACTTCTTCATGCAATATCCCATTTAAAAATGCTAATTTTACGTCCATTTGGAAGACCGTAAAATTTTTATGCGCTGCATAAGATAAGAAGATACGTATGGCTTCCAGTCGTGCCACAGGAGCAAACGTTTCGTCATAATCAATCCCCTCCTATTGAAAATAACCCTTTGCAACAAGGCGAGCTTTATTTCGAACTACAACTCCAGATTCATCTCTCTTATTTCTGAAAACCCACTTTGTTCCAATAACGGATTTTCCTTCTGGAAGTGGTATAAGTCGCCAAACTTTGTTCCTCTCAAATTGCAGAAGTTCATCTTGCATCGCCAGTATCCAATATGGATCACGCAAGGCTTTTGAAGCTTTCTTCGACTCGAGAGAACTTAAAAAACTTGAATATAAACAAAAATTAGCCGATGCTGCACGCGTTTGTACACCCGATTGTGCATCACCAATAATATTGTGAAGTGGGTGATCTCTTGTCCATTTCATTGTACTTGGAATCGGATGAATTTCAGCTTGAGTATTATCTTCCTTATATTCATCATATACTGCAGGTAAATCTTTATCAACCCCAGATGTGCTCGGGACATCTTGTACAGCCTCTTCTGAAGTAAATATTTCTGGAGCAATAGAAGAATCACTCGGAATTTCTGTTGCAGAATTTGGATCTGCATGCACAGAATCAACATTAGTATCTTCAGAATGTATATGTGGAGATGTACCTTATGTGGTTGAAATTGTGACATTTTCAGAAGGTCCTGAAATATCTGCTATTATAATTGGAACCTCTGAAGTTGATGCGGATATGCTTGATTTTTCAAAATCTGCACAAATATCCATAAAAGCATCAAAAAATAATAAGTCTAATTCAGCTGTAATTTTATTTGAATTAGAAGACTTATTCTGTTGGACTTCAGGTTCTATTCCGTCTTGAATAGAAACTTTATGTTTAAGCTTGAGTTCTGAACTGTTGTATTCAGAAGTCAACGTTGATGATTCGTCGAATGACACATTAATGCTCTCCATGATCGTCTTGGTTCGTCTATTGTAGATCCGATAGGCTTTAGACGTTAACGAATAACCAATGAAATAACCTTCGTCAGCCTTCTTGTCGAATTTACCAAGATTGTCTCGATCATTGAGAATATAACACCTACAACCAAAAGTACGAAAAAATTTAATATTCGGTTTTCGACTATTAATAAGTTCATACGCTGTCTTTTTATGTCTTTTGATGACAATCGTGCGGTTTTGTGTAAAACACGCAGTGGCTACGGCTTCAGCCCACAGAAACATTGGCAATTCGGAATAGGCTAACATTGTCCTTGCAGCTTCCACCAGTGTTCGATTCTTCCTTTCAACTACACCGTTTTGCTGAGGAGTGTAGGCAGCAGAAAAGTTGTGAGAGATCCCAACAGATATGAGATAACTCTGAAGCTTTTCATTCTTGAATTCCGTGCCATTGTCACTTCTCAAAGATATAATCGGTAGTTGTAGTCGAACCTGAATCTTCTTTAAAAACTCAATGATCAGCTCTGCTGCATCTGATTTGTTCCTTAAGAATTCCAGCCAAGTATATCTGGAGTACTCATCTATCATGACCAAAATATATTTCTTACCATTGATAGACTAAGTCCTCATCGGGCCGCAAAGGTCCATATGTATCAATTCAAGAGGTGTTGAAGATGAGAATTTTGTCTTTGCTTTATGAGATGTTCGCTTCATCTTTCCCATTTCACAAGCGGGACAAAGAGAATTCTTCTCAAACCTTAGTTCTAGTAGACCTTTGACAATGCCTTGTCTCGCCAACTGATTAATCGCATCAAAGTTTTGATGAGACAGACGCCGATGCCATATCCAACTTTCAGCTCGTGAAGCTTTTGCAATCAGACAAACAGGTCTTGATGCAGAAAGTGTTGGAAAATTCACAGAATAAAGATTTGCATTCCGCTTAGCTTTAAAAACTGCACGACCATCTTTATCTTCAATGTAACAGCATTTATCCGTAAACCGAACTTGAAATTTATTATCGCAGAATTGACTTGTACTGAAAATATTATGATCAAGTCCTTCTACGTATAGTACTCTTTTGATCGTCACGATACCATTTGTTAACGATCCGTGTCCACGAATGTATCCAGTAACCTCAGAATTTGCATAACTTACAGTACCGGCAGGTTCCTCAACATAATTATGAAGTAGATGCTTAAATCCTGTCATATGGCGCGAGCATCCTGAATCGATATACCATGTATGTGAGGCCTGCAAAAAGAACAAATTACTTCTGCTTAGGTACCCATATCCATATGGGTCCTTCCTTGTTAGCTTTTCGCAATTCATCAACATCATTTACCTTAGCCTTGATTCGCCATTCATAGCGAGGCTTAGGTACCCATTTCCATATCATTTTAACATTAAGCTCATGAAATGTTTTCTTTTTAGAAAAATGATCAATCTTAGCATGAAAAATTTTAGCCTGATGAGTTAAGAATTTAGAAACTGATTTGACATGTGATGTTTTCTTGACAACTTTAGATTTAGGATAAATGGAAGGAATGATAAATGCATTATCATGACAGTGTTTGTAGATAAAATTCTTACGTGCAAATGTCAAAAGCTTAGATTTATCCAATGAGGTACAACCATCCATACAACTTTGACATTTGAAAACGTTTGAATTTTTACACATCAAACTACCACTATCACTGATATTACATTTATTTTTAACAACTTTATTTTCCTTCACATTCTTCATCCTTTCTTCTTTACCATTCTACCTTTTTACATCTGAAACGGGAAACAGAATCTTGTTAGTTTTCTTTGAAGAAGATGATTTTGGCTTTGAAGTACAAGAAGCTTCTCCTTTTTCAAAAATACTCGGAGGATATTCAGGATTAATAGTATAAACAACTGAAGTTTTAGAATTAACAGTATCAAACTCTGGATTAGAATGAACATTCCAGTTTGGAGACTCAAACATCTTTTTATCTTGAAGATTTCATTTAAACAAATCATCTTTCAAAATATTTAACTCTTTAGAGAGTTCTTTGTTTTCTTCAAAAGACTTGTCAAGTTTGAATTTGAGATCAACATTCTCATCTTCTAACTCTTCAATTGTCTTTTGAAGATCTGTGATTTGCTTCTCAAAATTAGATGTTTGATTTACCTCAGAGTTTGATTCCATCTTCTCTATAATAGGAACAGGATCTGAAGCATTCATCATTTCTGTAAAAATCTCCTCAGTCATAATTTTTGAAAAATCAGAATTAAGGTTTTGATTCATGATATTTTCACTTTCTGAACCATTTGAGGAATTTGTCGTGAATAAATCAGATGATAACACTTGATTCTCAACATCAGTTTCTAAATCAGATTCATCAAACTGACACTGAGATTCAGTATTATTTTCTTCAACCTTGGCTGATTCTGTTGGTAAACAAGGAGAAAATAGAGAAGTAAATTCACTAAATTCTATCTTTCTTGTTTTGTAACTTTCATTTAATTCTTTATAAGCAAAACCAACAGATTTTAAACTTGAAATAGAATCAGCGCAAGATGAAATGTCATCATCATTCACAACTTTACCTTTTACAAAAGTATCATGAATATCAGGTTTTGTAGAATTAGAGCCCATTTTATCAAAATTATACAAATTTTCTAGTGCTCTTTTCAAAACAGTATTTGGTTCAAAACCTAAACCTTTTTTAACATTATAAAATCTGACATCTTAGAGTTTGTTTGTTAAAAGATTTAATGTTTGCTCAGTCTGTCCTCTTTTCAGATTTAAATCCTCCAGTTGCTTGATTTTACAATATGCCTCGTTTCTTTCTTGAAAACACGCTTCAAATTTTAGTTGAAAATCACCTTTTTCAGCATTTAAGTTTACAAGATCTTTTTCAAGCTCAGATATCTTTGAATTTAAAACATCTTTGTCCTTTTTCAAACAATCTTTTTCAGATTCCTTTTCCTTAACCACATCTTTCAACATTGAATTTTCATCACGAAAATTCAACATTGTTTGTCTTTCATGACTAAGTTTGCCTTTTAAATATTTAAATTCATCTTTCATGAACTTAACTTGAGCCTTTAAGGATTGAATACGTACCTCGGAACCACAGTCAGAATGATCAGAAGATGATCCAATGTCCTCATCTACTTTGGCCATCATACACACCTGAGTAAAGTGTGCAGATTCGTCATCAGAACTCTTGTACAACCAATTTTCTTCTTCCGCCATTAAGTTCTGACCTTCTTCCACCTTCTTTGCTAACAGTGTTTTCCGAGCATAATATTCAGAATTCTTTGTACGCTTGAACTTGCAATCCTTGGAAAAATGACCTGGTTTTCCACAGTTATAGCATCTTCCATATTTCGGCTCAGTCTCTTCTTTCTTTCCTTCTCTCTTCTCTTCTCGCTTTTCATCTCTTTTCTCTCCTCTTTTCTCATACTTCTTTTCAGATCTCGGTTTGTACTTGTCTTTCTTGTAACTCTCATATTTCGGCTTGTACTTGTTCTTTCCAAAGCTTTTGAACTGCTTTGTGAGAAGAGCCAGATTTTCAGCGAATCGTTGCATATCCTCATCTGAATATTCTTCACTTTCAGTAGAAGAGTGATCAGTGCTTGAATCAGTGACTTCAGTTAGGAGAGCTCTGGATTTCCTTGATTTTGACTTGTAAGAAGAATTGGACTTGGAACTTGACCCTTTCTTACGTTCAGACATTAAGGCTAAAGAATCTTTGACCATCTTCTTTTCAGCACCAAGCTGCTTTACTTCATCCTCATGCTGAGATAAAGTTGTGAAGATATCATTGACGTCTTCTTGTGCCATGTCCTTGGTCATCTGAATGTTGATAGCATAGCTTTTCCATTCTGGGTTCAAGTTCTTGATGAACTTATAATTGATCTCTGATTCTGACTTGTTCATCCCATTTCTCCTTAGGTCATTCAGTATCACATTGAAACGATTGTATGTTTCCAACAAAGTCTCTCCTTCTTTCGCATGGAAACCTTCATATGCATTTATACTCTGATTCAGCTTTGTCTGAATTGACTTCTTTGATCCTTGAAACTGTCTCTCCAATTCATCCCATAAATCTTTTGCAGATTCCCTATTATCTACGCGATTGTAGATGTCATTAGGAATTGCCATAGTAAGATAGATAAGTGCCTCTTCATCTATCTTATGTCTTGCCTTTTCCACATCAGTAAAGAATTGATATGGTTTTGGCACGTATCGATCTGCGATTCCTGGAGATGTAGCTGTGGCTGCTTGTCCAGGTACAAATGATTGTGGATTTCCCGGACCATCTACAATAGATGTCATATAATCTCTGTTCTTTAGATTTAAGAACTGAATCATTCTTTTCTTCCATTGTGAATAATCTCCAACAGATAAGCCCGGAGGCTTTATATGATATCCCATAGAGAGAAATTCATTTGCCATGATTGAAAGATGTATGTACCTTCACAAGATGAAAAATATTAGCTAGTAAAGATCTTTAAATCCAATCAAATCAAGAAAATTACTGAAATCTTAAAAAAATTCAGAGAATTTGATCACAGATTGAACTTTTGTCCCCCTCCGCAGACTTAGCACGGGGGTTCCGCTACCCAGTTAGCGGGTGGGGTCAAGGGGCAACGCCCTTGCGGGGGTATGGGGGCAGCGCCCCTAGAGAAAAAAAAAATTGACATTTAAAGGGCGTGTTACAATTTTGAAAATTTCTTAGAAAAAAATTCTAAGTATGCCAAGCTTTGCGTGTCAAGTGTGGAACGCAAACCAGACTTTGCATTTGTAGTGTGAACCGCAAACCTTAGTTTGCGTTTGTAGAGTGACCCACAAACCTTAGTTTGCGTTTGTCGAGTGACCCGCAAACCTTAGCTTTGCGTTTGTGCTGTGAAACGCAAACGATACTTTGCATTTGTGATATGGTTTACTTTGCGTGTTCAGTTTGTGAAACGCAAATGCCACTTTGCGTTTATAGAGTGGAACGCAAACGACACTTTGCGTTTGTGTCGAGAAGTGAAAACCTACACTTTGCGTGTGTAGTGTGGAATGCAAACACCAATTTGCGTTTGTGCCGTGAATCGCAAGACTCAATTTGCGTTTGTGAAGTGATACGCAAAATACAAATCAAGCACAAAGAAACATTCGATATGCAAACCAGTATGAATCACACGCAAACCAAGATGAACACCCGCAAACTCTGATGAATGAAACGCAAACCTATAAAACCAACAAATTTGCACCAAAAACTCATCTAGACCTCGAATTTCGATCTGAAAGTTTTACAATTCATTCACAAACACATTTCGAACACAATCATAACAAGCAATTTCGATTAAAAACACAAATCATCACATTTTAATTCAAGAACAGTACGTGAAACTCAAAAACTCGAAAAACACCAAATCTTCAAATTGATGATCAAATCACATGCATTTCAAGAATTAAAACATACTAACTCGATCGATTTCACAAAACGAACATAACCTAATCGATTTCAACTCAAAATTTCCACTAAAACTCAAAATCGATTTGAACTTTTATGAACAGTGACGTGAACAGTATGACTCAAAACATTTTCTTGATTTTCAAACGGATTTGGCTCTGATACCAATTGTGGCCCAAGATTTACTAGCTATATCACATTTAGATTGACACAAACACTTTTATTAGATCAAACATATGAATTACAATTAATCACAGATCTAACAATTAGTCACAGATCTCACGTATGTGTGTTTGTTCTTTGTGTGTGTGTGTTCTTACTCTCTCTCAACAACCACCAATATTACACCTTCACTTTCACACACTTAATCTCTTACTTACACAAGTCTCCTATGAAACATACAAGGACTTGCTTATATATAGGTCAACATGACCAAGCAAGGTCAAACCATCTAAGCTCTCTTACAACACACACAAATAACTATTACAACAATTACAATAATGACCCTCATTTAATCTTGAATACAATTACAGTCTAACAACATATTGTAATGTACTACAACTCTCATATACAACTATCATCCGCAAATTAAAATTTGTATATATTTCATATACTCAGAATACCATCTACATAAATATGATGTTCATCAAATACAATGACATATACATGCCCCTTGTTCTTAGACGCATCTGCAACATCGTTTTCTTAACTGTTGGATCCGATTCATCCAATGTTTTGGCCTCACGATTACGCAATCCCTATGTATGTAATATCTGAGAGAAGTAATCATGTTGCATACTTAAACCATAATCTTCTCGATTCATTTTTTGTGCTTTTGACTCCTTTTCAAGCCATAGTCCCAATCTTTTAAAGGACTTCTATGAACATCTTCATGTGCCTAATAACAAAACACCACAATCATGGTGATTGTCACTAGTCCTCCAATTTCATCTTCTTGTTATGTGGTCTTTTCCCCCTTTCTTTTCTCTAGAGGTTCTTTTTCTACTATCACTTGAGCAACAATTGTGTTAATAAACTTGCTAAAGTGAGTATTCATCATGAACTTGAACACCAATATACAAAGTATTATGATTAAAAACAATATAAACCTACTAAAGTATTCATTCATCATGAATACTCATTTCGTTTTCATCATACATAAGTTATTCATCATGAATGAATATATAAAAACAAACTCAACTTAACATTTGAAATATTCATCATAAATATGTAATCAATACATAATGCATTCATCATGAAAAGTTGAAAACAATATATTAATCGTTCTGAATGAGAAATGTTTCAGAAGGTAATCATGCATTTGAACAAAACCAAGGCCAATGCAACTCGATCAACTTGATGAAGCGACATTCATTGGCCAGTTTAACAATAATATAAGAAGTATTATGATAGAAAAAATTAATATAGACCCATTTTAGAATTTGCATCCACAATGAGTTCTAAAATATGAAAATAGTTAACTATTGAAAACACACACTATAAAATTGGTGCAAAAACTATAAACCATGGTAATGTTTGCAAAATCCAAATTGAAAAATATTACTGACCATTCATTAGACAATTTGCAACCAAAAAATGAAGGCACCACCTTCATGTTGAATATTTTATATTCATCATGGATACAAATTCAACCCATGACTACTATAATAGAACATACTTTGAAGTGATACACAAATGAGTAAACTAAAAGAGGTGCAAACATGGAATAATAATTAAGACCCACAATAAATAACTATTTAAATGTGCAATGTTTGATCCATGTACCTCTGTCCTCTGCTTGACTCTTCCACTTAGTGGTAATATCAATAACATCCTGCTGCTTAATCCATGATCTTTGGCTCTTTCTTTTGTCCAAATGTTCTTAATTCACGATCACGTAATCATCAATATTGTTACTACAATTGTTCCAGAAGATATTCATCTTGCATTTGAACAACAAAGGCAACTGTAGTTTCAGTCATCCTATAAAGCACAACCAATGCAAAGGCAATTCCATCAACTTAATGAAGCAACATTAATCAGACACTTTAACAACAATATGAGAAGTATTATGTGATGGAAAATTGAGTAAAAAATATATTTTTTTACTAACTTTGGACACATTTAAGTACATATATATGTATTGTATATATTTAACTCTTAGTGGCCTTGTGTTCTCCTATATGAGAGCTTCGAAATGATATATTATGTGTCCAAAACGGAGTATGTGTGAATGAGAAAAATCGATACTCAAAGTTGAGTACTTGGGATGAATTTAGTGAAAAATCAAGTGGGTGTGAAGAAGTGTCCCACATAGGAAGAAGGAGTAAAAAATTTAGTGGTTTATAACCATGAAAGTGTGAGGGGCATACAAGCTCCTTTGATTGGTTTTACTCCAACACCTACCCGCGCGGGGGGGTGCCGATTGATATTTTCGTAAGACAAATCGACGAACTTGTGCGTAGGCACGACCTGCGGACACGAATGTAGCACCGAAATCTCGGGCTCGCGCAGCTTGGTTTTTGCTAATTTTATTTTTGACCCAGTGGCCTGGGCTGGTTGTGCCGCGGGCTAACTCGTGCGGTTACCCGCGCCGTGCACTGTTTCGAGTTTTGTAAACCCAAATCAAACGTATTGATTACAAATAATTAATATATTTATGACCAGTTAATTACGATTTATTCTTTTCGGTTATAAAGAATATTTCGTTTAATTATTGGTTAAATACAATTAATTATTTCGGTTTCAATTCATCAATATAAATTGAAGGGGTTGGTTGCATTCCAAAGACAACGCAATAGAACACACATCTCTCTCTAAAATCCTCTACTGCTTACGATCATTCCGGCTAATTTTCCAAGCAAGTGGTCATCTCCGGCAGTACTACTGCTTTTGCTATTGTACCCTGGGAACAGACGGCGAATCTGTTTAAGGGAATCGTGTGATACACGAGCCTCAGCATCTGTTTGATTTTCTTCTTTATTCTCTATACTCGAATTATTAAATCATTTGTGATTTATTTTGTAATATTATATGTATGCTTAATATACATAGTTACTAACAATCTTAAACATATTCTAAATCGAGTTTGTTTCGATTTAATTCATTTTCTGTTTTGTGTAAACAGATTGATATTGTGGTACTAACTGTTCACGTAGAATTTGTTTTCCAAAATGGTGAACACGTCAGGAACCCAACTCCTGCCATACCGGTGCAAAGCATTGCTACCATACCGGTGCAAAACACCATGACAACTACTACCACACCAGCACTGAACACCATGGCTAATCACGCTGAAAAACCGGAAAAATTTTCTGGTCTGAACTTCAAAAGGTGGCAACAAAAGATGTTTTTCTATCTGACCACACTGAACCTGGCTCGGTTCCTCACTGAAACTGCTCCTCAAATTAGTGGAGGAGAGGCCGACGCTCAATCTGTGAGCGCGGTTGAGGCTTGGAAGCACTCGGAATTTCTATGTCGCAACTATGTGTTGAATGGGCTAGTCGATCCGTTTTACAATGTATATTGTAAAGTAACCACGGCTAAGGAACTTTGGGAGTCTTTGGATCGGAAATATAAGACTAAAGATGAGGGAACCAAGAAGCATGTTGTTGCTCGATTCTTGGATTTCAAAATGATTGACTCAAAAACTGGGATGAGTCAAGTTCAAGATCTTCAAGTGATAGTACATGATATACTTGCCGAAGGGATGATTATTAGTGAAACTTTTCAAGTTGCAGTGATGATTGAAAAGCTACCTCCTGGTTAGATAGACTTCAAGAATTACCTTGAGCATAAGCGAAAGGAGATGTCTGTGGAGGAGCTTATGGTGCGTCTTCGTATTGAAGAAGACAACCGAGTGGCCTTGAAGGATGGTTATAATGCCGACTCTTCAAAAGCTAATGTGGTGGAAGTAGGTCAATCTTCCAAGACCAAGGCCAAAAAGATTGACAAAGGCAAGGGGAAAGCGAAGAAACTTGGCCCTCAAAGAGGAACTTTCAAGAAGAAGTTCAAGTGCTATAATTGTGGCCAACCGGGTCACAAAGTTGCTGATTGCAAGTTGCCTAAGAAGGACAATTCGCGTCAAGCTAACATGGTGAATGATGACTTAGTGGCAATGATCACGAATTTTTCGGCCATGGGACTCACTACTATGGTCTCGGAGGTGAATGTGATTGATGCAAACTCTAGGGAATGGTGGATTGATATCGGAGCTACTCTTCATGTGTGTCATGACAAGAGCAATTTTCATCTCCTACAAGGATGTTAATGATGGGCAAAATCTCTTCATAGGGAATGCCGCCACCACCGATGTCAAGGGTGTTGGAGATGTGATCTTGAAGATGACTTCCGGGAAATAGCTCAATCTTAAAGACGTTTTGTATGCATCGGAGCTTCGCAAGAACCTCGTTTCGGGATGGTTGTTAAATAAGTTTGGTTTTAAACTTGTGTTTGAGTCGAACAAGTTTGTTTTGTCCAAAAGTGGTATGTATGTGGGAAAAGGATATGCCTTGAATAGCATGTTCAAGTTGAATGTAATGGTGGTTAATGAAATGAATAAAGCAAGTACTAGTTCTGCTTATATGCTTGAGTTTTCAAATGTTTGGCATGATCGTTTAGGACATGTAAATTTTAATTCCATTTGACGTTTAATTAAATTAAATTGCATACCAAAATTTGATATTGTCTCAAATCATAAGTGCCCCACATGTGTAGAAACCAAACTTACTAGATCAGCTTTCCAATCGGTTGAAAGAAAAACCGAACCCCTTGATTTAATTCACACTGATGTGTGTGATTTAAAATCGGTTCCGACTAGAGGTGGGAACAAATATTTTATCACATTCGTCGATGATAGCACGAAATATTGCTACATATATTTACTAAAAAGTAAAGATGAAGCAATAGACAAGTTTGTCTTGTATAAAAATGAAGTTGAAAATCAACTTAATAAGAAAATCAAGGTCGTTAGAAGTGATAGGGGAGGTGAGTATGTTTCACCATTTGCTGAGTTTTGTTCTAAAAATGGAATTCGACATGAATTACAGCACCCTACTCACCACAACAAAATGGTATTGCTGAGAGAAAGAACCGTACCTTGAAAGAGATGGTGACTGCCATGTTAATTAGTTCTGGTTTAAGTCAGAACATGTGGGGGGGAAGCTATTGTGTCAGCTAATTATCTTTTGAATAAGATACCCCGCAAGAAACAGGATGAAACACCGTATGAACCTTGGATGGGTAGGAAACCATCTTACAAGTACTTACGAATGTGGAGGTGCCTAGCTAAAGTAGTTGTACCTCCGCCTAAGGTACAAAAGTTAGGACCTAAAACAGTGGATTGTGTATTCATTGGATACGCACAAAATAGTAGTGCTTATCGGTTTCTTGTGTATGAGTCTAAAAATCCTGAGATACACAAGAATACAATTATGGAATCAAGAAATGTTTCATTCTTCGAAGACGTATTTCCTTGTTTGAACAAGGAAGATCAAATATCATCTTCTAAAGATAAAGAAATTGTTCGAGAGGATGAACAAGTTCTATCTGAAGAAAAAGTGATAGAACCTAGAAGAAGTAAACGGGCTAGGGTTGAAAAATCGTTTGGTCCCGACTTTCTCACCAACATGATGGAAAGTGAACCCAAAACCTATCGTTAGGTGGTTACGTCTTTAGAGGACCTCAATGGAAATAAGCCATCAAGAGTGAGATAGAATCTATCTTACAAAACCATACATGGGAACTAGTGGACCTACCTCTGGGATGTAAGCCACTAGGTTACCGTTGTATCTTTAAGAGAAAGATGAAAGCTGGTGGCAGTATTGACAAATACAACGCTAGATTAGGAATCAAAGGATATAGACAAAAGGAAGGTCTAGATTACTTTGATACATATTTTTCGGTAACAAGAATAACATCCATTAGGTTGGTGCTAGCTCTTGCAGCCATTAGAAATCTGCAAATTCACCAAATGGATGTTAAAACTGCTTTTCTAAATGGAGATTTAGAGGAAGAAATCTATATGGAGCAGCCTGAGGGATTCGTTGCCCCAGGACAAGAGAACAAGGTTTGTAAATTTATTAAGTCCTTGTATGGCCTAAAGCAAGATCCAAAGCAGTGGCATCAAAAGTTTGATCAAGCCATGGTAGAAAGCGGTTTTAAGATAAATGAGTGTGATAAATGTGTTTATATGAAAAACACCACTCATGGTTATGTCATCTTGTGTTTATATTTTGATGATATGCTTATCATTGGCAGTGATGACAAAATGATAAGGTCCATGTGACGCCCTGATCTTTTTTTTTTCTCTCCATAATATCATAACCTTTACGTTTGTGGAAGCGTTCTTGCAATCAGCTCAATAGCCTAACATTTATATTGGCTATTTTATAACTCTTAACTCTTCATGCGATCCCTTCATGTCTTATCCTGATCTTACCTGAGATACATATATGGAATATGTAAGCTTTAAGCTTAGTGAGCAGTTATGGTTTCATGATGAAATCATCTTTCATAAAATATATCATTTTAGTGCATGAACGATAATTCCATACACTTCTCATAATTATGCATAATAACAATGATGCATAAAACCATTTCAGTAAAAACATCATCTTCTGTTAGTGCGAGATCTCATATGTGTAAGCATGCCAAACATTCTCAACAGGATCCTAGATCCCTGGGGTTCCGCGTAGGATCTTCCCCCTGAGGTACGTTTGCAAGACGTCCTCCATTCTTATACCCCGTCGGGTATTTAACATGGCCATACTTTCACATGCACAAAACATTTCATATGCCACATCTAAAATACATGTCTTTCTCATAAAATGCATTATAAGCATACCCATATCTCATGTAAGGCTAGCGTGCCAAAACATCATTTCAAATATTCATCATGCATAAAAACATTTGTTATAGCATATATGTATCCCAGTAAATCTCATAACGTACTCACCTTGATTGCTTAACCGAAATGCTTGAAATAACACTCTAAACCGGAGTAACTCTTTAATTTACTTTGCTATTACTTTATGTGTGAATTGAACCCAAAGTGGAATTTCATATTTATAGTGATACGGAAGCAGGTGAAGTTGGCGGTCACCTATTAAAGCAAATCTCAAAATTTGAACGTGGTCCATAAGTTACTTAACACACACATACACATATTACTTAACACACACGTACACATATGTATATAATTATTTTATTTATTATATATACACTATTATATTTATCGAGTATAACTTTGTATACGTAACCCCAAATCTCAATTTGAATATATATATTTGGGACCTATGCGATATTATCTACCCATAGGCATGTTATTGCTATACTTTTTTCTGAGTCATACAAATTTCCGTAACCATATTTTGATCTTTTTGACATTTACGGTATCTAGATTTTTCAACGTATTTAAATATGAAATTTGGTATAAATTCGATATTTCTATAATCCAGAAATGACACATTTCTATCGTTTTGCTCAAGTGACCCTAAAATAAAAACTTTATTCTTTTTCGAATCTGAAAGCGCCATTATGATCTATGTAAATCGCCGAATCCAAATATATATGTATTGTATAACATATAAATCCTTTTAGGCTCTAAAATTAATAAAAACGATATATTTAATATTGAATCAGTCCTATAAATAAAACTTTGTCGGTTTTCAAATCTGAAAGTTTTATCGTGATCGTCATAAATCGCTGGTCACAAAAACATATTAGTCGCATTTCATAAAAAAATCCATACGACTAGCTATTTTGAGTAAACGACAAAACCTTTTAAATAGAAATAATAATATAAAATCATTAAATATATATATATATATATACGATTTCATGTATATATATATATATATTAATTAACTTTATAATATATTTTAAAATATTTAATATATATTTAACTATATCAAATATTTTATTTTTATAATTATTAATCAGATATATCTTTCTCTTCTTTGTTTTTAAAGAAATGTTTTCTAAATCTTTGAAATATCCTCTTTTCAATAAATCACTTTTCAATATTAAAATATTAACTTTTGAATCTGATGTAAATACCTCGATACCGGATAAATATCTTAAGTTATCTATCAGATATCGATATGCTTAACCTTTATTATAATGATTTAAGATATCTAAATAGACATAATTTTGTCATCAATGTATAGTGAAAACGGGGTGTTACAATCCACGAATGATATGTTGAAATCTAAGTTTGACATGAAAGACATGGGTTTAGCGGATGTGATTCTTGGGGTCAAGATCACAAGAACCCAGAATGGTCTGGTGTTAAATCAGACACATTACGTGGACAAAATTCTTGAGAAATTTAATGAAGGAGATACTAGTATAGCTAGAACTCTGATTGACACTAGTCAACATCTATCTAAAAATAGAGGAGATAGTGTTACACAAGTGGAATACTCAAGAATAATTGGCAGTCTGATGTATCTTATGAGTTGTACGAGACCTGACTTAGCATATGCAGTGAGCAGGCTAAGTAGATATACTAGTAATCCCAGTTTTGAACACTGGAGAGTATTACTAGATTGTTACGATATTTGAGATACATACGCGAGTATGGACTGCATTATGGAAGATATCCAGTTGTGATTGAAGGATACAACGATGCAAATTGGATATCTTATATAAAGGATTCCAGATCTACAAGTGGATATGTGTTTACACTTGGAGGTGCGGCTATATCATGGAAATCATCCAAGCAAACTGTTATAACTAGATCCACGATGGAATCTGAATTTATCTCCTTGGATAAATGTGGTGAAGAGGCAGAGTGGCTACGTCAGTTCATGGAAGATATACCCAGATGGCCTAAGCCGGTAACGGCCATATGTATACATTGTGATAGCCAATCGACAATTGGTAGAGTTCAAAGTACAATGTATAATGGTAAATCGAGGAACATTAGACGTAGACATAATACGATTCGACAATTACTCTCTACTGGAGTTATCATGATTGACTATGTGAAGTCAAAGGATAACATTGCGGATCCACGAAAGGCCTAAGTAGAGATTTAGTTTATAAGTCGTCGAGAGGAATGGGAATAAAGCCCTTGAATGAATAATTCATACAAAGGAAACCTTACCCAGAAGACTGGAGATCCCAAGATCTGGGTTCAAAAGGACAACCTAGTTGTATGAATAAGGGAGGTCATTGTGGGGGAGTGAATAAACTGCCTAGTCCATTTCTGAAATCAGTGACAGTGAGGCTAAGTGTATGGCTTTTAATGATTATTGAAAATCACCTATGTGAGAGAGAAGTGGGGTCGCTTCGAAGGGAATTGTGGGGGGGGGGGCGCAATTCCTGACAGTTCTCGCTGAACCAGGCTAGTGTTCATGACCATAACGAACACGACTATGAGGATATGACCTTGTTAGGAAGAGTCTTGTGTGAAATGTATTGTCGTCTACATAAATGGTAGTTCAGTTCAAAGACATCGAGTCTACTGACAGCAAGGAGACCAAGTGTGTTTCACAAGGGAAGGTGCAAAGGGTAACACCTACCTATCCTATGCAGGATTCGACTATTCAAAATTTCGTAGGGAACTTTTCGTATGCAAAGATCGATCTCCATTCATGTGGGGGATTGTTGGAAAATTGAGTAAAAAATATATGTTTTTTACTAACTTTGGACACATTTAAATACATATATATGTATTGTATATATTTAACTCTTAGTGGGTTTGTGTTCTCCTATATGAGAGCTTCGAAACGATATATTATGTGTCCAAAATGAAGTATGTGTGAATGAGATATCGATACTCAAAGTTGAGTACTTGGGATGAATTTAGTGAAAAATCAAGTGGGTGTGGGGAAGTGTCACACATAGGAAAAAGGAGTAAAAAATTTAGTGGTTTATAACCATGAAAGTGTGAGGGGCTTACAAGCTCCTTTGATTTGTTTTGATTGGTTTTACTCCAACACCTACCCGCGGGGGCGGGGGGGTGTCGATTGAGATTTTTGAAAGCTAAATCGGCGAACTTGTGCGTGGGTGCGACCTACGGACACGAATGCAGCATCGAAATCTCGGGCTCGCACAACTTGGTTTTTGCTAATTTTATTTTTGACCCAGGCGGGTTGTGTCGCGGGTTAACCCGCACGGCTACCCGCACCGTGCACTGGAATGTTGAGTCAAAACAGTGGCTCGGGCGGGTTGTGTCGCGGGCTAACTCGCGCGGTTACCCGCGTCGTGCACTGTTTCGAGTTTTGTAAACCCAAATCAAACGTATTGATTACAAATAATTAATATATTTATGACCAGTTAATTACGATTTATTCTTTTCGGTTATAAAGAATATTTCATTTAATTATTGGTTAAATACAATTAATTATTTCGGTTTCAATTCATCAATATAAATTGAAGGGGTTGGTTGCATTCCAAAGACACAACTCAATAGAACACACATCTCTCTCTAAAATCCTCTACTGCTTACGATCATTCCGGCGAATTTTCCAGGCAAGTGGTCATCTCCGGCAGTACTACTGCTTTTGCTGTTGTACCCTGGGAACAGACGACGAATCTGTTTAAGGGAATCGTGTGATACACGAGCCTCATCATCTGTTTGATTTTCTTCTTTATTCTCTGTACTCGAATTATTAAATCATTTGTTGATTTATTTTGTAATATTATATGTATGCTTAATATACAGAGTTACTAACATTATGATTAAAAATAATATGAACCCACTATAGTATTTGCATCCACCGTGAAATCTAAACTTTAAAAATGGTTAAGTATTGTTAAAAAGACACACACCGTGAATTGGTGCAAAAACTATATACCATAGTAATGTTGGCAAAATCCAAATTGAAAAATAATTACCATTCACTACACATTGTTTCCAGAAAAGGAAGGCATCACTTTCATGGTGAATAATATATATTCATGATGAATATATCCACAATAATGATTACTTTAATAAAACATAGAGCAAATTACATGTTTTGTCCCCGAGTTTATATATTTTTAACGGTCCTTGTCCTTTTTATGAAAATTCAACGGATCATGTTCCCACATCTCTTTGCCCGTGGCATTATAACTGTCAATCTTCACATAGATCTCGTTCGGAATCCCTTGTAAGATAAAAGACCTCGCCAGCCTGTCAACTTTAACCCTTTTTCTCTGTTCATATGTATACTATTCTAGAGGTAGTGGGTATTCCTTGTTAACTATATCCTCACCATTCTCTCCTTCGGTAGACAAAATCTTGGTTGGAGGTTTCATGACACCTTCTTTGAGAGATAACTGGATATAGTCACCCAAATCGTTGCGGTCTATGAAATTGAGGAATTGATCCTTCCACTGTTCGTATTCTCCTTTAAAGAGCACTGGTGGCTTTACGTCAGTACCAATCGCTAAAGCCTCTTTGGAAGTCATCTTTGACAGGCACTGTAAACAAAGTATAGAACTCGTAAACCAAAGAATATGAACTTCGCGCAAAAACAATATTGTGCGCGTTTTGAGGTTCGCACACACCGAAGACAACGAGTTCTTGGTTCGCGCACAAGGGGTCATGCGCGTTCTTGCTTCGCGCAAAAGGCTACGTGCGAGTTTCTTGAGCAATTCACTTCGCGCAATGTCGTTGCGCATTCTGGACTTAGAAAAATTTTTGAACTTTCACTTCGCACAAACACTTCTCGCAATGTCGTTGCGCGTTTGAGACTTAGAAAATTTTAAACATCTCAATTCGTGTTAACTTGTACTTCTCGCAGATCACTGTTCTCGCACAACAAAGAAAATAAACAGTAGAAACTCGCACAAAGGGTTTTGTGTGTTTCTACTTCTCGCACATCACAACTTGCGAGTTCTTGACACTTCTTTTGAGAATTTTAATCCTGTGCGAGTTCTTTGTTAAAGCACAATTTTATTGGATTCAAGATCATCATTATCTGAAGATGGAAAACTGAAGTCAAAGCTGATAAAGTCGTCTCAATAAATAGTCTAGGGTTCTTTTGTAATAAATAGTCAAAGTGTGTTTTCGTATTTTCATTTTTAGTCTTTTTCTTATTATTGATTAAGTTTTAGTAAGTTGGGCCCAAGCCCATTAGGCTTATATGCCTAAGTATAAATTAGATTGTTTTAGAGTTAATTAGGTTAATTAAGTTAGTTTTTGGTGGGAGTTGTAGTCGTACATTGAGAAATCAGAGAGAAAGAGAGAGAGGTTGCGTGAAAGAGACAGGGAGAGAAGTTCGTCATTCAACCTTGTAATCGTTTGAATCGTTTGTGAAATCAATACCAGGTTTGCATAATCGTATTGTGTTTATTGTTTTCTTGATTGAATCGTGAATCACAGGGACACACAATTGGTATCAGAGCAAGTTACAGATTGAATTGAATTTTTATTCGGTTCTGTTTTTCTGTCAAAGATTCAAAATTTATTATTGTGTGATTATTCATTCAAGTTGTTATTGTTTGGATTGTGTTTGATTAGCATATTATCTTGACCGGGTATTGATTGTTTTTTAGTATCGCCTCGATTTCGGTTATCAATTTGATGAATTTGCTGTTCTGGGTTCGTTCACGAGTCAACACTGTGTCATAAATCAAATCTCTCTTAGAGTGGTTTTTATTAAAATTAATTGATTGCAATAATTTCTAGTTGGTTAATCAATAGTTTTGGCAAAGTTTGATAGTTTAATTCGTGTTATCGAGTGTTTTCTGGGTTGAATTTTGGTATCTGGGTCGAAAAACATCAAGAACATATCGGTCGCCCAGCAAACACTGTCCATATCGGTCTTTGCTTAATATCGATCGAATACTTTGTACCGATCAGCCCACTCACAAGCAATTATCGGTCGTATCACTTTTATCGGTCGTAAGGAATACCGGTCGAACTTTACCGGTCCAAGCCAATACCGGTCAAAGAATCATACAGGTCAAAACATATTATCGGTCGATTTCATACCGGTCGACATTTTTACCGGTCGAAGCAACACCCCGGTTGAAGCAAGGTACCGGTCTCTCAGCTTTGCGCCACTGCCTTGTCACGCGAAGTCCTCTTTGCGCGATCCACATATCGCGCAAATCCTTCTTTGCGCCAGCTGCCTCTCACGCAAACTGAAACTTTGTGCCATCCAAGGCTCGCGTAAATCCCACTTTGTGTGACCCTCTTATCGCGCAAACCCTTTTTGCGCCACCCACGTGTCACGCAAACATCATCTTGCGCGAATTGTTTCTCGCACAAACTGAACTTTGCGCCAGCTCCTCTTAGTGCGAATTAGCTCTTTTGCTCCACTTAGATAAATTTCTGCAAACTGTAATTTGGCCTCTAATTGTCCAAAAAAAAATTCTCTAGGGGCGCTGCCCCCATACCCCCGCAAGGGAGTTGCCCCTTGACCCCACCCGCTAACCGGGTAGCGGGACCCCCGTGCTAAGTCTGCGGAGGGGGACAAAGTTCTGTTCGTGATCAAAATTTTCTGAATTTCATTCTAAGATTTTCAGTCTTGTTTGATTTTATCTGGACTAACGGTCATTTTTCAAGTTCTTATCTTATATCTACCAGTATGACTTCCAGCAAAGCTCCTTCAATCAGTACGGATGAGAAGCCACCGGTACTTTTCAAAGGAGAGTATGATGCATGGAAAAATCAGTTCATAGATTTCATTGATAAACATGCATTAAGGGATCTTATTAGAATATCTCTGAGGGAAGGAAGTATGACAGCTCCAAGGAAAGTTTTTAATCTTATAAAGGATAATGGAGAAAGGGAAGAAAAAGAGCTTCGATTACCACTTGATATGTACTCAGACGAGCAAAGAAAAAGATATGAAGCTGACAGATTAGCTCGATCTTTCCTAATGAAAGGAATGCCAGAAGAAATTTCAAAAGAGATCTTTTTTACATTAGACAGTAAAAAGGCTACAGGAAAACTGTTATGGGAACATATTGAGAAGATTGAGACAGGACCAAAGTTGTCTTCAAGAGTAAAGTTTCTGGAATTTGAGAACTCTGAACTAAAAGAAAAGATTTCTGCCTTGGAAGCTCAAATCCAGAAACTAGATTCTGTTGAGAATAATGAGAAAGCTAATGATTTGGAGAGTGCAAATGTTGATCTTCAAAAGAAGATATCTGATCTGGAGAAAAAGATGGCCAAAGAAAGATCTGATTTTGAGATTGATAATAAAGCATTTGTAAAGAAATTCTCAGATTTTTCGAGAAAATGTGCAGAAGATAAGAAAGCAGTTGAGCTGAAACGTTTAAAGCTTTCTCAACAGACTTCGGAGTTTGAGAAAGTAATTATTCTGGAAAGGGAAAAGTTTGCCAAAGACAAGAAGGTCATTGAACAGAAGAACGTTGGATTCTTTAAAGAAATATCCGGCCAGAGAAATGATGCTGAGAAGGGATTTGAAGAAGAGATAAACTTCTTTGAAACTGAGATTAGAAAGCTGACTGTCAAGCTATCTGAATTATCTGAAAGTACCTTGAAAGATCAAAAAGCGAAGTCTGAGTTCACGAAGAAAATTGACCTGCTTGTTCAAGAAAGAGACAACTTTGCTTCGACGATTAAAGTGCTTGAAAAGTCTGCATCAAGTTCAAATCAGAAAAATGTTTCATCAAAAAGGTCAGTTGAATCATTTGATCAGATTCGTAGTACTAACCTTTTCTATGATAGAAATATAGATGATTCAGATACATTCAGAAGAAGAAGAAGATACGAAGAAGAAGAATTGGTCTGGAAGAAGAAACCAGTTGAAAATGAGAAGAAAGACGAGAAAGGAAAGAAGTCATGTGTACATAACCATAATGCCGAGAAGAACAATGCGCATAAAGGTAAACCTGAACATATCTACACGAGAGATCAATTAATCAGGTTGTTAGGCAAGAAATTCTATTGTTCTTACTGTCGTACACATGATCTTATTCATAAAACAAGTGATCATTTATGGTATGGTTCTTACTCTGTTATTCCCATAAGAACTACAACTAACAAACATGGACCCAAATACCAGTGGGTACCAAAGAAAAAGGATGAATCTGTGTTGCAGACACTTACTGTCAAAGGGGAATAAGAGAGCGAAGGCTTCTAAGTACATCAGCTTAGAACCCGTACTTCAACGAAGTTTGACTTCTAAACACAACAGTTTAGGACTCGTACTTCAGTGATCAAAAGACCTTACTCCTGTGCTGATAAGAGATTGTACTTCAATACTCCAATGAGGAAATTAACCTTCAAGGGGGAGTACATATTTGTCTGAAATTTTGTGCATCCAACAGATATGATGATAATATCTGAGGGGGAGTTAATGCATAATTTTTTCTGACTAGACTTTTAGACTGTTGTAGGTTGAGAGATGCTTCAAAGATCATATCTTTATGACTTTAAGCTTGACTTCGTGAGATGTAAGACTGCACTCAAAAGGTATAATTCCTTATCTTCATCTCCTCTATGGTTGAAAGAAGGACAACTTTCAATCATAAGAAAACATGTTCTTAAATGTTCAAACCACTTCCCGATTCTCAAACAGATTTCTTGAAGTGGAAGTGTGATTTTAAATGTTTTCTGATTCATCTTTGAGCTTTAAATGACAAAGTTAAACCATCTGAGCATCATATGCTTCATAGGAAAACATGGAATCAGTGTGCTAGGACTTAAAAGAAACTTCTATGGATTCACGTTAACCAGTGTCTCCTACCCAATAAGTAAATCCTTAATGATTGAGTATGAGGAGTTCCATGAAATGAGTGTGGGATGTGTGATGAGAGAAAATGTTAAAAGAGAGTTTGGTTAACTGTGAGCTTCATGATAAAAGAAAGAGGGTGTGAGATCAGAGTAAAAGAATTTTCAAACTCTGCACCAACTACTTTCTGATCCGGGCAGCCACATTTCTAATGCTTCACATCTCTTTGGTGAACATTATTGAAACAAGCAACTAGCTCATGCCAACTCTTGACATTAACCCCACCAGCCACTCATTTTCTTCTTAACAAGGAAATGTTTCATTTTCAAAGGGGAAGCAGCACATATGCTATCTGATTTTCATTTGGAAAATCTGGATATTGAAAAAAAGGAAGTCTGCCCCCACCTTCACACTTTACTAATGCACATTGAGTCTGTGTTTAACTACTTGTCTCAGTGGTTTACACTTTTTGAGCCTTATAAGCATTTATCATATGCTTCATTTATTTTATCACTTGCACGAACACACAAAGAATTTGTTTCTTTGTCATAACGTTCATAGAAATTGCCTTTGTGGTGTTTCGATGATTGAATGGAAGCCCTGGGGGAGTGAACATCATAAAAGCTCCTTTATATTGTGTATTTGTTACACACAGTGACTTTGTGTTACTGATAGACAATTTTAACTGATTCATTTGTTGATTCAGGTGTTACCTTTCTATTTTTTTCTGGATTTGCAAAGATCTGGATGCACATCTTTATGAATTGACGGATAATCAGTGGTTCTGTTGGCAAGATCAGTGGTGGATGACATTTCTTGAAGGAGAGTTTTGATGAACTCCTTGCTCTTTTCATCAAAAAGGGGGAGAAGCGTTCAATCAAGAAATGCGAAGATCAAAAGTTTTTGAAAGAATTTCTGAAGATATTCTGAAGATATGCTGCATTGAAGAAATTTTTTTTGAAGCTGATTTGCTGAAGCATTCCGAGCTGAAACTGGAGATAAAGAATGATCTTGATTCAAAGGGGGAGATTGTTAAAGCACAGTTTTATTGGATTCAAGATCATCATTAATAGAAGATGGAAAACTGAAGTCAAAGCTGATAAAGTCATCTCAATAAATAGTCTAGGGTTCTTTTGTAATAAATAGTCAAAGTGTGTTTTCGTATTTTCATTTTTAGTCTTTTTCTTATTATTGATTAAGTTTTAGTAAGTTGGGCCCAAGCCCATTAGGCTTATATGCCTAAGTATAAATTAGATTATTTTAGAGTTAATTAGGTTAATTAAGTTAGTTTTTGGTGGGAGTTGTAGCCGTACATTGAGAAATCAGAGAGAAAGAGAGAGAGGTTGCGTGAAAGAGACAGGGAGAGAAGTTCATCATTCAACCTTGTAATCGTTTGAATCGTTTGTGAAATCAATACCAGGTTTGCATAATCGTATTGTGTTTATTGTTTGCTTGATTGAATCGTGAATCACAGGGACACACATTCTTCGACTTGCTTGTTCTTCATTAGCGTGTTTACCAGATCTTGCGTGTTCTTCACTTTACGAACAAAAACTTGACTTTTACACCGAAATCGATCGAATCCTTCACCAAATGATGTGAAACTTTGCAGGAACCTTCTAATACATCTTTCGAACCAATTACAATCAACTAATTTCAAAATGAAACACTTAGAATTACAACTCGATCAAGAACAGTACGTTATACAAACTTCGAACAAAACTTCAATAAAATCCAAAAATTCACATAATTCTGCTATGAATTAGACTAAGTGATTCAAACAAAAATTGTTCTATATAAAAAATTGATTCCAAAACAATCAGTTTCAAATCCAAAACAACACTGTAGCCCAAAAATTGAATCTGAACAGGACGTTTTGCGAGTTCGTGAAATCAGACCCAAAATCTTTCGAATTGGTCCTTGTTTTTGAAAATATGTCTACTCTGATACCAATTGTGTGTCCGATAATCAGTGCTAAACAAGATGACAAATCAAATTCAATCAATTTCCATTTTATTTCAAGTTTAGAAATCGATACACAATAATGCTCTCAAATATTCTCTCTCTTGAATAAACGCGTACAACATTGATTTTCTTACTTACAACACTTCTAGCCATATCCCTATTTGAAAAACAAAACACTTAAACCATAAAACTCTTACAACACATACAACATTGACTTTGAATTTTATTACAAAAGACTTTGACTTTTTGCTTGAAGGACTTTGACTTGAGCTCTTGACTTTGACTTTCAGTCTTCAGACTTCTATGATCTTTTATCCAATATATTTCTGCACTAACAATTTTTACAACGAGTCAGACCCTTAATACAACCACATGGACCTAGGTTGCTGATTTATTTAGGGATTAAACCCATTAAAAAACTGCAACCACAGGGACCAACTCATTAGAAAAAAATGCAACCACAAGGATATAACTCCTTACAGAATGCAACCACAATGACACGCTCCGTTGAATTTTAGAAAAAAAGGGCAAAGACCATTAGAAACACCTAACTATAGGGACGAAGCATGTAATTTGCTCTAGAACTTAATTTGAAGTGATAGCCAAATGAGTAAACTAAAAGAAGTGCAAACACTGAATAATGATTAAGATCCACTGTAATGAATTATTACCAAATTTATGGTGATCAAACATGAATTATGTGATATCAAACTAGACTAAATACAAAGGGCATACTTTCTTTTAGCATATTCAAGTACAACATACAAGATAATTATCAAAAGCTTAGAAATTTTATAGGAGAAGTATCAAACGTATAGAAGTTTAGCAGTTTACCCAAATTCAAAGGTAACATAATAAAAACTCAAGCAATTAATTAAAAAATAACTTTTTCCAGAGAATTCCCTTTGATAAGATCTTTCAAAACTTTCTTACTTCGTCAAGTATAACTAGTGAATTTACCAATCAAAACCCTAAAATGAATGTAGTTAATGGTGAAAACAATGAAAAAATTGAAGAGGAGGAAGTAGAACCTCTCTGCTAGAGGAGATGACGACAGAGGCATACAAATATTCATCATGAATGAAACTGATGTATTGAGTTCCTAATGTGAATGCATAGGAAACTCAATCCATCACGTTTCATGGGTACAATGCTTATTAATGTAACAAAAATATCAAGCATTTACAATAACTGTTTGAAGATGCCTCTGCATTTAGTCCGATAGTATGCTTTTTTCTATAAATAACAACAACAATAATTACTGTAATAGAACATAACTATAAGTGATAGTCAAATTTGGAACCTAAACGAAGTACAAACTTGGGATAATCATTAAGATCCACTATAATGAATTATTACCAATTTTGAGGCGATCAAACGTAAATTATGTGATATCAAACTCAACTAAATACAAAGGGCATACTTTCTTTTAGATATTCATGTACAAGATACGAGTTGATTATCAAAAGCTTAGAAAAATTATAGGACAAGTATCAAACATATAAAAGTTTAGCAATCTATCCCAAATTCAAAGTAACATAATAAAAAGTCAAGAAATTACACAATTAAACCAAAAAAATGTTTTTTGTTCAAAGAAGTTCAAGTATAGTCGGTGGAATTTATCCATTAAAACCCTAAAATGAATGTAGTTAATGGCGAAAACTTGAAAATTGAGGAAGAAGAAGAAGAACATGTCTGTGAAAGGAGATGACGACAGAGGCTTACAAATATTCATCATGAATAATGAATCTGGTATATTGAGTTCCTAATGTGAATGCATAGGAAACTCAATCCATCATGTTTTCATGGTTACGATGCTTATTATCGTAACAAAAAACAACAAACAAATACAACAACCGATTGAAGATACATATGTATTTAGTTCGATTCTACTTCCTTCTATGAATATCCACAATATCACTCTCATTCATCGACTACTTTTCTTGTATATGCATCTTTGTGGTCTATAAGTTCAAGATTAGAACTTTATTAACAAATTTGGTGAATGATGTAATCTTCATTATTTTTCTATTCTTTGTCCTACCTGGTATCATTCAAACACCGAACTTCATAAGAAAGCAAACCCTAGAAAACAAACTTTTGACAGGAAAATTGGAAAAACAATGAATGTTAGGTTCATACCTTTTCTCTTGATTATGACCGCCATTTTAATCAAGTATTCGATAATTGTTGATGATGATTCATTTGAAATCCATCAATGAGTTCAATCCCTTTGAAATCGAAAAGACGAATACAAAATCAAAAATCATTCATCTGCTTTCCATTTCGTTTAAGAATTAATCTTATGTCCTACCCAAATTCAAATTCATTAATACAAGGTCACAACCTTGGCAATATTCACCATATTGTTATTATCATATCCATAATCTTCATTTAAATAAATGAACGAGTGTACATACTATTTAGGATTCTTACATGAACCTACCCCTATATATATAATTATTTATATTACTTAATTTGTAGGGTTCGAGTTCATGTACGAGTTTGGGACTTGGGTACCCATCCCCACTCGGCCCTCAATCCCCAAATTCTAATTCAGGGACTCTTGTAAGGGTTTTTTTTTTTTTTAAAACCTCTTAATGACTCTTAAGTCTGAATCGTTCAGACATTTTTACACACCACCTCTTATTAATCATAACTAAAATAAGACTTCAGACTTTAGACCTCTTAAAAAACAAACAGTACCACGTTTCTGATCAACCTGAGAATTTCAAAGTTAAACCGGATTTAGATTAGACCTGGCAAACGTGTCGTGTCGTGTTGGGTTCGTGTCGGGTTCAAAGTTAAACGGGTTGAAAGTGTTTAACCCTAACCCGACTCATTTAATAAACGGGTCAGGAAATCCTAACCCTAACCCGACCCGCCTAACCCGCCACGACCCGTTTAACCCGTTTAACATTTATAAAATAAAAATTAAAAATCGAAAATTCACAAAAAAGTACAAATAAAAAATTCAAATGAAAGCATTAGAAATCCAAAATTTATAGTTCAAAATTATAATAAAATCTAAAACACTAAAAATCCAAAGCATTAAAAGGAAAACTTATATATATATATACATACACACACACATATATATATATATATATAAACGGGTTATTCGGATCATTTTCGAGTTGAAATTTTTGACCATGATCTTACCCGTTTAATTTTTGTGTCGTGTCGTGTCAACCCGTTTACTTAAACGGGTTGAAATGTATTACCCAAACCCGTTTATTTCGTGTCGAGTTCGTGTCGGGTTAGCGTGTCGTGTCAGTTTTTGCCAGGTTTAATTTAGATGTCGGATCCCCACATATACGTTTACAAATTGGAAAAGAAAGAGGAAGAACCAAAGTGAAGGGTGCAAAACTGCAAATGCTTTTTGATGTTGTACAAGGAGTGAAAAGAGATATATTCCCAAACCAGCTTTTTCCCTCTCTAAAACCCCAAGGACAGTTTCTTGGTCTAGAAGTCGAAAGGAATCCCACTTCTGCAAGAAGATCGAGGTTTTGGAATTTGTAGTATCGAATCGACACACTTGAACCCTTTATGGTTTTCCATGGATACTGCCATTTCTCTGCATTGCAAATGTGAAGAAGGTAAAGTTGATATCCACTAAACCCTCTTTATGGTTTTCCATGGTCAATCGCTACTTGAATTGCACCTAGGCTTCACCCAACTTCTCCATTGCTGCTCTTGCCGTTTCAAACACAGCGAATCCCCGTCGTTCTCTTTGTCTCAAACTTACATTGAAAACTCCCAACTTATCTGCCCATCTCTCTTGATCATCGAATTTGTTTGTTGCTGTGGTACGTATTGATTGATACTGTTGTCTTGGTGTCACTGCTATTCGATTCAATGCTTAATCTCTCTTACGTGAGTTTGCGTGCTGCTGCTATTCGATTCAACGCTTGCTAGTTTAGTTTGATTTTTACTGCTTTGTTTGATACACGTTAGGTGTTTGATGTAATGCGCCAGTGAAGAGTGAAGACTGCTCTTGTTGCTTAAACTAGGGTTACACACATGGTGAGAGCAAGATTATATCATTAAAATGATGGGAAAATAAGTTTGTTTGAAGCAAAAACATCAACGTGGTCTCACCATAAAGAATATTCATAGTTTGATAGAGTATGCTACAAAAGAAGTCCTAGGGGGCTGTTTGTTTAACTCTTGCAACCTCTGAATCGCTAAGAGGTGAATCTTGTTTGGTAAAGAAAAAACCCGCCTCTTATTGGTTCTAAATGATTTTGTATCCTCGGCCGCCCTTAACCATTCAGCACCCTGATTTCATTCTAAACAATTATCAAACAACCATATTTCATTTTGCACTATATCACAATAGGCTCTTAATCATTTTGACCACTTAATTATCCTGCACCAAACCATTCAGCAACCGCCAAACAACCCCCTAGTAAATGGCTTGTAAAAGAAATAGGCAAAAAAACACATGGCAGAGTCTACTAGGATAATAGTCATTTTTGGCATAGCCTCTTTGATGGTCAGTGGCGGACCCAAGATTTGAGGTGAGCGGGTACACAAACAAAAAGCTTAAGAAATTGTTGTCGATGTGTTTTTAGCCGAATTCCCCTATTGGGGGACTTTTTATGTTTTTGGTTGATTTTGAGGGATTTTTTAAGCTTCTGTGTTGATTCGATGGGTTTTTTTGTGTTGATTCGAGGGATTTTTTGGGTTTTTTTTGATTGATTTCAAGAAATTTTTTCGATTTTTTGGTTGATTTCGAGAGTAAATTTTGTTTTTTTGGGACTTGTGCACCTTTCACTCTTCAAAAACGTATATATCACGGAGCACCCCCTGTAGTTGAGCGGGTGCACCTTACGTACCGAAAAAAAATTCGCCCTTACGAAACGACCTTGAGCGGGTGCATGGGACCCCCCCTTCGGAAGGGTAGGTCTGCCCCATGGTTGGAGCATAATCAAAAAAATTGGTGAACCCTTGATATGGAAACATGAGTAAAAGTAAAAGCATGACAAGACTTCTGGTTTTACTATGCATTTATCTTGTACATTAAATGTTTGAATCATGACATGACTTCGTTCTTTTATCGGTTTGATTTTAAATTTATATATACACACATACAAGTACCATATCGTGAAACTTCAGAATTTTCAATTCTTTGTATCAATGTATCATGTGCCTATACCCGTTACCTACCTCCTGGTGGTATAGGTGATAGTAGTCGATTAAAAACCTAATATCTTGTGATCTGATTTAGATAAGCAGTAAGTTATGAACATCTTTCCAATTTTAATTTGAAAACATGGTGAAAGATTGTCCATCCAAGCAGGGACAGACCTACCTAGATAACTCTTTCAAGAAATGAGCAGATGTTTTGCTAGTAACTTATATGTGTGTGTTTGATGCATGATGGGCCTCTTTGCAGCTGTTAATTAATCTTGTTCAAAAAGAATAGAAAAACTATTTGGTATTGGAGAGGTATAAAATGGTAACAGGTGATTCTTCGTTGCCTCCAAAGAAGTTAGCTGTCAATCCTAAGACTATTATACACCAGAGATTTGGGGATAAGGCACATTATAATATAGAGGAGATTCAAGAATCAGTGTCAAATGGATGTCCTGGTTTGGCTATTTCACAGAAAGGCCCTTGCTTATACCGCTGTCGCTTGCAACTTCCTGAATTTTTTGTTATGTCTGAGATCTTCAAGCGAAAGAAGGACGCAATGCAGTCTGCTGCAGAAAAGGCCGTAGAGAAGGTTTGTTCCCTTTTGTGTTCAATTGTGCTAAATATATATTTAGGGTATTCCCCTGAACCTCCCTCCCCCCCCCCCCCCCCCCCCTCTCTCTCTCTATATATATATATAGCTTAACTTATTTGCACGTACAAGTATGTCTCAAACTGAGATTGACTTGAGTAAGACAACTTCTCAAAATTGTGCATATATTTCTTTACCTATTTGCACATTGTTTTTTCTTGCTCTCTTCAAGGAGATGCAGCTGATTTGTTGTCTCAAAATAATAAGTCGGTTTAAGTTGGAACTACAACTTCAATCCATATTGTATGGTATTTAAATTGCATAGTTGTTAATTAGTTTGAGATGCAACTGATTCATCATGGGAAATAAATGATTTTACTGCGTCATTGCCAATTAAACATGTAAGTGTGCTACATTTATTCAAACATGCTTTAGAACTTCAGTTTCAAATTCTGTAGATGGTGCTCTTATATTCATGCAGAGATTGGCTAAGGTTGCATTTTCGTTGGTCATTCCATGTCTCACTCCTAGGACTTCATATCTGATTGCCTTTCAGACATATTGTGTTCTAGTAGAGGTGGAGAGAGGATCGGTTAACCGATTTTGGATCGGTGAGGGCCGAGGACTGGTTAACCGATTTTGGATAGGTGGGGCAGGGCGACCAGTTTGTGCTGACCATTAATTAATGATCCAGTACATTCTCTTCTCAGAAACTTGTCTTTGAAGTAGAGGAAGCCCATAGGTCCTTGATCCTGATTTAAGGTTATGATTGTAGTTTTTCCAAAGTTGCATATGACTGATTTCTTAATTATGTGCTCCATGTCCCAATCTTCTTATTTATTCAGTCTACTTCTGTTTGAAGCAATGGGTTTCTTTGATTCAAGTCATGATTTTCTTCCTTTGCAGTTAAGTGATCCTCTTGTTGAAGATCCATCAGATCAATTGGTTGCCAGGCTGTCCTATTTATTCTCAAATGAGGTAGGTGACTTGTATGTAATGGAATCATAACGAACTATCATTATGATCTTATGTTGCCAAAAGCCATAACTTTTTGTTACTTCAATCCTAATTATCCTACCCAATGCAAAAACTTGCAGTACCGTCACTGGCATAGTGACTTAATCTGTGTTACTCTTCCATTGTATGTTATATTGCAGTTATTTCACTTTGCAAGCTCTATATGCTTTTTGGTACAACTTGTCTTTGGTGGAAATTGATTTGATTGCATAGGAGAACATAGTAGAACTGCTGGACGAGTATTGTAAAGCGCATGTAAAATTTAATTATTCATTTGATTTACCTTTGCTTCTAAAGTTGACGTTTGACCTTAGCACCTAAACGATTTGTCTCGATCTCTTAATTGTATTACGTTATAAAGAAGAATGTTTTAACCAAAATTCCCATTAAGCTCCAGGTGATGAATATTTATGTGAGCGTAAACAAATGGTCGTAGCTGTAAGCTGTTTGGCTTATTTTTATCATTATTCCACTAATCCCAGCGTTGAACCCTGTCTGGGTTTTCTGTTTATAAATTCAGTTAATGAAGTTCGTTTTTTGTATCCTTTGTTCTTAATGTGGTAGTTTTTTATTTTATTTTCAACCTCTACATTTTTTTGCATTATGTTTCTCTAGTAGCATTTTACTTTTCATTTACAATGAGTGGTGATGGCAAGGAATATCACAAGACAATGATATAACTAATAGAGTATTGTTATATATAACTCTTTGTGGAGCAAAGTATATGCTCGCTGTTGATGGATTTGTATCTCGAACTTCTTTTTTGTGCAATATTAAACATTCTCACAATTATTTACTTATGTGCTTTTTGGTGCTTGATCCTGTAATCAGTTTTATTCAACCTGTCATCCACTGAGTGGTCACTTCCGAGCAGCTTTGCAGAGAGAGGGTTGCGTCAATGGTTTTGTCCCTGTTACTTTAATGCCCATCTATGATTCAAAGCTTTTTAATCTATGCAAGAGCATAAAACCTGACGTTGAGTCAAAACCATTGGAGGTAACGTGGATGATTATGGATGCTGCCACAAGATTATCTGATACTGTATTTGCTTCTAAAGAGCTTCTTTCATTGAGAAGAACAAGTCCATACCCTCCTGAAGTTTTGCAATCTGTAGAAGTTTCTTGCAAGCAAGAAACTTACGTCAAGGTTATTCGTGTTCCATATTCGACTGCGAAGATTATTGAGCCCCTGACTCTAGATGTTTCTTCAAATAATTATTACATGGATGCTATTGCTCGAGAACTTGGAGCTGCTGATGCTTCTAAGGTTTTGCTCTCCAGGTATGGCAAAATTTGCAACTATTATATGCATTTCATCTCAATAAACCATGTTTTGTTTCTCCACTTCTCTGTTTTTTCTTGAAACATTTTCTTTACTTATGGAATGGGGGCTGTTGTCTCTATTTGTAGTATCTTTTGTTATCTTAATTTTTATTGACCAAGCTGAGCTGAACTAAGCTTGGAAGTATTTTCTCTTCAATATGTATATTATTTCGGTTCTTGTCAATCTTGAGTCGAGCTTGAAGTTCCATGTACAAGATTGGATTTAGTGGCTAATAGGCCTTTTCTGAATAATTTTCAAAATTTCATTTGCTTATCTTGTACCTGAGCATTGATCTAGCTTTACACATGTCAGCCTTGAAGAAAAAATGTCAAAATGAGTTGGGAATGAGTGTGCACTCCATCTCCATATACAAAATAATATGTGTTTGCATCATTTCAATAAGTACATCTCCATGTACATATATCATGTCCAGATTAGTATTCTAGAAAGCGGATTAAGTGGCGCGTAGATGACCACCTAGGCATAGGCAAGGGTGAGCCATCCTTATGTTACCTAATTGAACAAAAACCTTTCGAATGAAAAGTTGCGACAATCAGCTACTAACTATACTCTACCAAATGACCACGAAAACACAAAGATGGAGTCTTATGAATAGGGTTATATCAGGCATGTCTTGACAGAACCACTTTGAACTCACGAACAAGAAATATGATAGAAGTACCCTTATTTGAACACTCAAGTTGGAGCATATAACTTCCCTGATACCACCAGTTGGTCAAAGGAAAAGATTATTTCCAATGGTGAAAACTTACTAACATTTTACTTTGCTGGAATCTGGAGCTTCTTATTTAATTTATTAATTGGAGTTAGGTATTGTTTTTTACTACAGTTCTACTGTTCTTAAGCAGTGAGAACTCTTTGTACTCGAGAATAAGGTCAGGAAGCGTGTGTGTCTTCTTACAAAAATATAGCAAGTGTTATGCGGACGAAGGTGGGGATTCAGACGCATGAGGGACTTAGAGAGGGACAAAGAGGGTTTATTACCGACTCATATCCTAGGTAGAAAGGTCCTACTTTCTTACTTAAGATCTTACTTCGACTGAATAGTACGTCGCTGGTTAGATGGCTCCATAACATCATTCGCTAATAAATCAGCTCAATGAGATCATCCGGTTGCTTACTGCTATGTCATTGTTGAAGCTTTAGGCTCCATTGTTGGAACTATATGCAAGTATTACAATGGGGAGGACACCACTTGCACCCCATGGAGCGGTGGTGGCTCAATGCCCTAGAAAAATTGCCTTTGATTATGGCTTCTCATTCAGGGACGGACCTGTATAGGTGCCCACGGTGGCACGTGCCACCGTATTGTTTTTCTGTCGTAAGGTGAAAAAAATTAGGTTTGTGAAAGGTGCAACCGTATTATTTTAGAAGTGCAACCGTACCTCGTAATCAACCAAAAAACCAAGAAAACTCTTGAAATCAACCAAAAAAACCGAAAAAATCTCTTGAAATCAACAAAAAAAACCGAAAAAATCTCTTGAAATCAACCAAAAATACCGAAAAAGACTCTCGAAATCGATAAAAAAAACTTAAAAATGTCTCGAAATCAAGCAAAAAACTTTAGAAATCCCTTGAGACGGCGGAATTAGGCTAAAAATACATCGGGCGATATTAAACGCTGGTAAAAAAACGAAGACACGTCGATAAAAACCGTATGAAAAAATATGGTGCCACCATATGAAAAAGTTGTTGGGTCCGTCCCTGTTCTCATTGCAACATATTTACTGTTGAAAGAAAATTGATGGCAATTTGTATGTCTGCCTGACTGCCTCATAATAGCAAAGATGCATCTTAGTATGCTGAACCAGCTTATTGTGTTTTTAAGCTGTGTCTGTGCATACTTCTTTTTCGTTGTTTAGTCGATTTTGAGCTGTGAACCATGTACAATTAGTTTTATCTATCAACTTTTGATTCTTGCTGTTTCTACTTTTTTGCCTATTCCACTAGTTGATATCTGCACTGCTTTGCCTTCAAATTTTGTAATAAATTACATCTTCATGATGTGCTGTGCGCAAGATTTCACCCCCTATGGAGAGTCTATATAACACACATTCACATATTAATGAAATTCCACTCTTCTTACAGGACACTTTTTTTAGTATATTTGGATGTTGAAACTGATCATGTAAAATGATAAACGTTGTGATGACGATCAGCGGGTTAAAAACTTCAAATATAAATCAAAACCAGCCTTTTTATAACAGTGTTGAAAATATTGTACCATGTTTGTTCCTTCACATCATGTATTGCTTTTTCTTATCCAGGTGTATTGGAAAAGCTTCTTCTGAAACAAGATTGTATATCCATGGTCCCAAATCATTCCAGTTAGATTTGATGCCAGAAAGGGAGGTAAAAGATCATCAGGCATATTTAAATGCAAGGGCAAGTTACTTATCTGGTCAGGACATATACGGGGATGCAATTTTGGCTACTATTGGATACATGTGGAAGTCTTGTGATCTTTTCCATGAAGATGTATCGTCGCGCACATATTATAGGTCTCTATTGCCATTGCTTTTCTGAATTGTTCATTCTTTTATTCTTAGACTAGTTCATTTGCATCGAATCTAGAAGTTAGTTCTCTTTTTGCAGAAAACAAGGTTACGATTGAATCAGATTTAAAGTTCTGTTCATGGGCTCCTAGGATTCTTTAAAAGATAAGAAAGTTATGTAGCCTTAAACGAATTTTGATATGCTGGCATTTTGCATTGTTAGTTGGTTGATTATATGATTTTAAATATGTAGGAGCTTCACTTGTATATTAGTATTCTGGTTAATACTTGAAATTAGTTGATTGATGCAGTAACATAGTAGTGGTAGCTAGTCAATTTGCTTAGTGCAATGAATTACTATGTGCCACAAGATTTGCTGCATTTGCTGTACATGCATAATAGTAGAAGTTGTTAGTCTAACAGTAAAATTTTCAAAATACTTTCGCTGGTTTAAATCAAAGTGTATCTTGTAGACGAAATTGAATCACTGGCTCACTGCTGCAAGGAGGGTGGAGGGAATAAGTAATTTAACATGAAAAACTGCTTAAAATGTATTTTTTTCCAAGTCATGGGACTTGGGACATCCAAAAAAGAAAAGAAGGATACTGTTGCAATTCATGTGGGAAGGAAAATTAGGGGGGAGATAATGATTTTGATTTTCAATATGATTTTTTTATACACCATTGCAATTAGCTATGTTATCTTGAATTGATGTGGCAGTATAGTTTTCGTGTCATGTCATGGTACTTTTCTAAGGGAGGTAAAGGTTGTGTCTGAAAGATAAACAAAGTGCATTCTACTTTGGTTTACTTGCTTGTGATGTATACATCATTTTGAACAGTGGTGAAGCACAAGTTAACATAATAAACGGTTGCAAGTTGCTTTTCAGGTTACTTCTGAATAAGATACCCACCGGTATTTATAAGCTGTCTCGGGAGGCTGTACTTGCAGCTGAGTTGCCTGAAAAATTTGTAGCACGAAGCAGTTGGAGGGGTTTGTTACCAAGGGATATCCTCTGTACATTTTGTCGTCAGCATCGGTTACCTGAACCAGTTTTTTCTAGTACAACAAATGGAGGCACTAAGGACATGCGGGCATCCGATGAAACTTTTAGATGTGAAGTGAAAATATTTTCCAAGCATCAGGATTTGATAATACATTGTCACCAAGGAGAGTCATTTAAGAAGCAAAGTGATGCCATCCAGAATGCCTATTTGAAAGTTCTTTCATGTTTGAATAATTACTTAATGAATCTAAATAGGCCTCAAGAGAAGTGGACCAATGGAAATGGTCTTGATCTCGACTTCTATCCTGAACATATCTCGAAGGAATTGCAATTCTTCTCATTAGTGCATAAGTCATGGCCGGGCATTGAAGCTAACACGAAAAGGTTGTTAGCAGTTAATGGCACAAATCAATCAAATAGTGAGCTTGCAGATACCATATGCTCTTATAACATAGATGGTCCAGACTCCGAAAATATTCCATCAAGTGGGTGTTTAGTTTGCGTATGCTACAGTGTATTCTTGGTCAAAGAAGGAGACAAAGAACTCCTCGAGAAAAATGATGAATTTGAATTTGAGTTGGGAAGTGAGGCTGTTATTCCTGATCTTGAAGCAGTTGTGGCACAGATGGGTGTGGGCCAATCTGCTCATTTCAGAGTGGAGGTGCCTCCTCAAGAGTTGATTTTTGCTGCAAATGGTGATCCCACACGAATTCTCTCTTTACTTTCTTCAGGTTAGTTTGATTGTAAGCTTATTACATGAGGCTATCGGTAAGTATGCTTGGATGAACTTTCAGTCCATTGCACTTCTTTTTGTTATTGTTTCTTTGTTCATTTTTTACATTTTATGGTTAATAGGTGGCTGCAGCCTGGAATTCCACACGACTTTGCTGCGGGTTACCGAACCCTTGGAAGACAGAATGGAAAAGGCTCTTTTTAGTCCTTCTTTATCAAAACAACGTGTTCAATATGCAGTGCAACACATTAGAGAATCTTGTGCAACTTTTTTGGTATGTTTGGAAATCTGATGACTTTTGTCTTGCATCACTGAAGTTAACATATGGATCATCTTTGGTTTTATGGCAGGTTGACTTTGGTTGTGGCTCTGGAAGTTTGTTGGACTCTTTATTGGACTATCCAACGTCACTGGAAAGAATTGTTGGTGTTGACATATCATATAAAGCCCTCCCTCGTGCAGCAAAGGTGAGATATATACATACGGCTTGTTTTTATAGATCTTCCTACATCATCTATTTATCTACCTCTTCTTCAAAGGAAACTTCTATCCTGTTTTTTGCTATTGTCCTTGTAATTGGTGTAAACTGTTTGCATGCTAACAGTTTGATATTCTCTGGCTTATTTTACAGACCCTTCATTCAAAGCTAAGCCAAAATTCTACCGGTTCAGTGCAATGCAGCGGTATCAAATCTGCTCTGCTTTTAGAAGGTTCCATTACAACGTTTGATTCTCGAGTGTATGGATGTGATATTGGAACCTGCTTAGAGGTAAGTGAATCTCAATTTTGCAACTAGATGAAAGGTAGCAAATTTCATTCCCAGTTGCTCCCTCTGTCCTATAATAACTGTCCACAATGAGAAAGGGACATGGCTTTAGCATCATGTATTATTACACTTTTTATTTAACTAAATGACAATTTTGTCCTTAAATAGTAGGAGAGAAATTTTCATCATCTAATAATCGACAAATTAAGGGTATAATTGGAAAGTAGATACTTACTTTTGAAAATGGATCGGGGACAAACTAGATAAGAAATATGGACATTTAGTTTGGGACGGGTGGAATATGTCATATGTGTTCTAATTCAAGCCCTAGAGGTTTCCCTGGTGGGTAGGAGTGGTACAAGAGGTTCCTGGCTGCTTTCTGTTTTTTTAGCGTTCACATCTGTTGGTCAAAAAGCCTAACGTTTGCATTTGGACACATTATGAAAAGGTGTCAAATGCCATAATTGTTCGAAGATATTTGGTTCGAAGATATGAAAAGGTGATGCGAAAAGTTCTTAATCAACATTCAAACTTTTAAATCAGTGGAAGTGTTTCTTAGGGTGGTCCTAGGAACCAATTGCTATGCATTTAGTAAACCTAGGAAACCAAGGGATTGGCAAGATTGTGAGAGGAACCGAAATACTCCATCCCAGAAATTGCAATTGTTTCTGGTTTGGGTCGTCCCAAAAAATAAAAGATAACATTGATATGCATTCAGTAAACCTTGGAAAGATCATAAAACCTGCTGCAGTGTTGATGGGATTTTACCAAGGGTTCAAACATAGATAAAAGGCTAAAGGTTATTTTTTTGTCATATGTTTTTATTATCTTTGCACATTTGACTTGAGTTGTCCACAACCACAGTTTTGGTTTCATTGAGGATGCAAATAGTGACAGAAATAAGTTGGATAAGATGTATGCTTATTTGTTAAAATTATATGCACCACAACAATTCAGGAGTCTTCTCGGAAACAGTCTCTCAATCTTTTGAGATAGAGGCAAGGTTTGCGTACTTCCTACCCGTTTCAGACCCTACCTCCAAGTGGATATGTGTTTGTTTGTTTGGTTTGATTTAGATCATATGCACTACAGGGTGTCTTGAAATTTGCTAGATCTTCATGATCTGGATGTTTAACATTTTCTAAGATCCGATAAACCTGCATTTGGTGTTCTTGACTTATATTTTCCATATGGATCAACGACCTTTTGAATTGTCGTGATGGTAGGTAATCGAACACATGGAGGAAGATGATGCAACTTTATTTGGTCACGTCGTGTTGAGTTCTTTTTGTCCAAAAATTCTTATTGTCTCCACTCCAAACTACGAGTACAATGTCATACTTCAGAGATCAACTCCTGAAGAAGACGGAGAAGACAAAAATCAAACAAAACCCTGCAAGTTTCGCAACTTCGACCACAAATTCGAGTGGACACGAAAGCAGTTTACAACGTGGGCCTCAGAACTTGCTGGAAAGCATAATTACAGCGTCGAGTTTAGTGGGGTTGGCGGAGTCGAAGGGGTGGAACCTGGGTTTGCATCACAGATTGCTGTCTTCAGGAGGGTTTGGGATCTTCCGAAGAACGGGAATTTTTCGGATTCGCCGTATAAGGTTATTTGGGATTGGAGAAGCTGTAACGCTTGAAGTTTTGTGAATGGAAATGTTCGTTTATGTAACTGGAGTCTTTTTGGAGATATGATGAATGTGTTTGGGTATTACTGGTATTAATTAAGGTAGTTTTAGTTATTGTATCTTTTGGATGCCTTGCTATTGATGGGGAAAAGAATATATGAATACAAATGGAGAGTATGAGAATATTAAGGCTCAACAAGGCTGAAGAGTAAAGATTTTAGTTTAATTTCTTTAATTTTTGGAAGGGTAAATGCATATAAGTAAATTTTCGAAAATGGCTTCCATTATAGAATCTCCATCCCCGTTGGGAATATGATCACATCTCCATTCCCAATGGGGAAACATAATGTTTTTTTTCTCGATTATGTAAACCATTTTAAATTAAATATGTGCGAAGCAGTAAATGTTTAAATCTTGCATATTCCCAATAAAATTAAAATCAAAAGAAATTTAATTTAATACAAAAAGTTCACTACATCATATAATAATTAATAAACTAAAACCAAAATAAATTCAATTTAATCCAAAAAAAAAACTTAATGTCACATGTACCATAACATATAGAGAATTATCTAAAACCATATCGTGTAATATCCAAAGCATATCGAGTAATTTCATTTTTGACTTGACATCCAAAATATTACGTACCAACTTCCAAATAAAATAACAATTTTAGATTTGAAACCTACCAAAATATTACGTACTAACATAAAAAAACAATTTTAGATTCAAAACCTAGTTAAGAAATAGGAACTTATGAATTATACATTTAGTTGAAATAAATAATATATATTTAATTTATTAGCCTTAAGTTCATTTGAGAAATGGTAAATATGTGAGAAATAGAGAAGTAATCCTAGTCATTCATATGGTCAAGATCGGATTTGACTGGTCAAATATTTCGGCTTTGACTGGTCAAAAGTTGCGGCTATTCCAAAAATAGAAAGACACTTTCGTAATTTTTACAAAATACACGGGTTGTGTTCATATATGAACATGTATAATTCACATATGAACTATATGTTCATATATGAATCAGTGTAATTCACATATGAACTCTTTTAACTGATTTATATATGAACTTTGTGATTCATATATGAACTAATTAACTGATTCACATATGAATTAATTAACTGTAAGTTCATATATGAATCAGTTGAACTAATTAACTGATTCATATATGAACGTATAGTTCATATGTGAATCATATAGGTTCATATATGAACTCATCCTGCGTATTTTACGAAACTACCTCTCTACCTTCTATAGACCATGCAAGAAATTATTCGGTGCTTCGCGGTCAAAGCCGCAAATGTTGACCAGCTGAATGGCTAAGATTACTTCTTTATTTCTCATACATTTACCATTTCTCAAATAAACCTCTCCCTAATTTATTAAGTTATATATATATGGTGCGTTTCTTTTGCAACCCAAGCAATTTGTACAAACTATGCAAACCACTATATTAGGAAACAATGGATATATTTATGGATAATGATTATGATTCATTAATAACTATTGTGATATATATGGAAAATGTTAAGTTTATTCATTATAATCATGATTTTAAATTAGGAAACATAATAAAATCATATATTCATTAGACTTGATGAACGACTAAGATTGGTTTGTATAGTTTGTACAAATTGCTTGGGTTGCAAAAGAAACGCACCCTATATATATATATATATATATATATATATATATATATAACGGGTATGGGGCGGGGATTGCGATACCCATCCCCATCCCCGGTTTGAGACAAACGGGGATCCCCGTCCCCGTCCCCAACCCCAACCCCAACCCGGGCGGGTGAACCGGGTTCCCAAGTTTGAATGTATAATTTAAGTAGGGGTGTCAAAACGAATCAAATTAAACCAAATCATTTTTTACGGTTTTAGAGGTCTGTTTAGTGCGTGGTTTGAACATGTTTTTGAGTGTTTGATTGAAACGAGGGGTGCTTAAAAATCTGACCAACCTGATCAACCTAATCTAATTCGACGCAAAATAACTTTAACCCGAAGCAACCCGATGTCTAATCGAGTTGTAAAATCTTCAAACTGTAGGTATTGAGTTGATATTGGGTTAACCTGATATCCTTTTATTTATTGGATTTAATATGAGTGTTGAGTCTCTAGTAATAAGTACATTAGACAATTACACCATCACGTACCCTCTTCATATACATATATTTTATATCTATTTTCCATCCTATATAACTCCTTTGTATATATGTTCAATAACTGTGAACACACACATGTATATATATATATATATATATATAGAGAGAGAGAGAGAGAGAGAGGAAGGTTCAAACGGGAGCATTAACTATTTAAGAAAACAAGAAAACAATAAATCATGTACAAAATTATATATGATTCGGCATTAACAGCCAAAAAAATGGACGCGAGCGACTTTGGCCACGACCTAAGTCGCGGACAAAGTCGCATGAATCATATATGATTTTGTATTGATTCGACCGTTCTCGTGTTTTCTTAAATAAATATTGTTCTCGTATGAACCCACCTCTATGTGTGTGTGTGTGTATATATATATATATAGGGTCCCCTTCACCACGACATTGGTGCTAACCGTGCTAACCAATTTTCAACCAATCAGAATCATCCTAGAGTTTATGTCCTCAAAGGGTAATATGGGCATTTCATAATTCACGTCTATTCAATGTATTTCCATATTTCAAGGAGTTATTAATATGGTAGTCATCTAAATATTAAATATAATATTTAATATTTTATGTATTTCCATATTTCAAGGAGTTATTAATATGGTAGTTATCTAAATATTAAATATTTAATGTATTTCCATATTTCGAGTGTACATATATGCATATCTAAATGTTAGTGTGTATCTCAACCAATGCAGAATAGATAAGCTGATATGCACATATGCACATATACAACATGTACATATTCACAATACTCAATGTGTACATATACATATACTCAATATGCACATATGCATATTAGATATCAGTATGCATATATGCATATAGTATTTCAACAAATATATGCATATATGCACTGTATGTAAGTGTGCACATATGCACCATCCTGAAAATCGATTTCTTCAAATCTTGAAAATCGTTTTAACTAACTTTCCGGCCAAATTCCGACGACCCCTATCTTGGTTCAATTCAACTCCACTTCATTTTCCGGTAACGTTGATTTATGCGGCGATGCGTTTAACCTCCCATGCATTATTTCTCTGTCTCCCTCTTTTTCTCCGGCGAACCCAACCCCACCCACCACTGCCGACAAGAAATTGAACCATCGCCGGAAAATCAAGATTCTCATAATCGCCGTTTCCGTTTGTGGGTTTTTGTTATTATGCATCTTAGTTGCATTATTAACGATTTGTTTGAAAAGAAAAAAAGAAAAAGACGCCGGCGGTGGGTGTGAAAGGCGCTGAAGCAGTTCCGGCGGCGCGTGGTGGCAGCGGCGGCGAAGGTGCGACGAGTGGTAGTGAGAAAAATGGTGGAGGTGGGTTTTCAAGTGAAGGTGATGACGGCGATAGGATTGGGAAGTTGGTGTTTTTTATGGGATGAAATCTCTAATTATTTGGGTTTTTAATTTGGTAGGGCCGTGTTCCCCAAATTAAAAGGAATTGTATTTTGACCGAAATACCCCTATGCATACAAACATTGTATTTTTTTCAACCATTTTTAATATTTTAATTTAATAAAAAATCAATTAATTGTGGAACATTGATCTCATCAATCTACGGTTGAGATTGGTTAACACGGTTAACACTAATGCCATGATTAGCAAATGAATGGACCTCTATATATATACACACATTGAGAAAATTAATTAAATGTGATATACTTAAGAACTAAGAAGTATGGATAAATTGTACCAAATGGTTAATGATGAAAAATAAATTATGAGTAGGCTAGATAAAAACAAGTTAGGAGAATATTTTGATGTACCAAAGTATCAACCCGACTAATCCGATCAACTCGTACGGTTTGGGTTGGATTGGGTTGCAATTTGGTTTGGGTTTGGTTGGGTTGCAATTTGGTTTTTGGTTGGATTGAGTTGAGATTTTTCAAACCGCAAACATAATAGGTTGGGTTGTTCAAATGTCTTCAACCTGATCAACCTAACTCGTGAGCACCCCTAGAAAAACGACCGTCAAAATATATATGTATTAATTACACTTAGTTTTCATGTTATAGGCTTAACTATGATGATTCAAAGAAAATTTCATTCAAGTCATTAAGTTTTTAGTTTTCACTTCTCAATTGTCAACGTTTCCTAAATTGGCAAAATTCTGAAATCCGTCAAAATTAGAATCCAGAAAAATCTATGATTCAATGTCATTGATTTGTTTTTAAAGAATAAAGTGTTACACCTTGTCAACCGAACAATAGAAAACCAGTTTAATGAAAAAGCAAGGAACAAAAAATAATTTAAAAATGTAATTATAAGGGTGTAAATTATAATTTTAAATTTAGAAATGATAAGGCTTGACCGAGTTGAATGGTTTGTGGAGGAGAGTAGATGTGTAGAAGGGGTAATGAATCATATAGAGGGGATATGTTTAGCAACCCCTTTAATTTTATATCGAGTCCTCTCTTAAATGACCTCATGTGTGTGTAATATAATGTAGATAATATACGATAATATTAATGTATTTTAAAACAATTATAATATATATATATATAATATGTATTTAATAATAAAAAATAATATGAACTATATAATAATAATATTGATATATCTTAAAAACTCATAATATATAAGATATATGTATTTAATATTATTAATTGGTATGAACTATATATAATAATAATATTTAATATATATATATATAGGGGACTTTCATGGGAGACCCTAGTATTTTGTGGTAACCATGAAATCCAATCTCATCCATCCATTTAATTAATCAATGGTCTAAAATAACTAATATAAATAATAATTAAAAAAACTGATTTAATGCAACTAAATTAGGAAAAATGGGTAAAATTGTCAAAAAAACATTAAATTCAGTGTGATCTAATTTAGGCGTGTTCCGATAATTTTGGGTGTGATCTAAGTTAACGCTTACTGGATTTAATGCAACTAAATTAGGAAAAATGGGTGTGATACACTGTGATCATCTTGCAAACCTTATATCATTCATGATAGAATGATGGGATTATTGTTGCTAATTCCGTAGGTGGTGATACACTGTGATCAGTGTCTCATGGTACATATGAGATTCAAATGTTAGATTATCAGATATATGTCAAATCACAATGTAACACATACATCACAATGTAACACATACATCAGATATATGCCAAATCACGTGGCACATGAGATTCAGATGATGTTATATTATCACAATGTAACACAATGTCACATGGATATTATCCCAAAATCAATTTGTTGAGATAATAAATGAAACGTAATATTTGATTGATGAAACTTTGATTTTTTCAGTTACAAAAAAATGTTATATTAATTAATTTATCAAATTACTAATGTATCCTTCTCTATTAATTAATTAAAAAAATAAATAAATTAAAATGATTAGATGAGATTGGATCTCATAGTTACCACAATCTAATAGAGTCTCATTTGATTTGATTAGACTCATATATATATATATATAGATAACAATAACAATAAAATAAAGATAATATATAATTTGATAATTAATTGGTTTAATAATTTTTTCAATTCTCAATGCATTTAACATCCTCTATTAGCCAGGGTGCCAATAGCAATGTCCAAAATTAATTAGATTTATTTGTATAATAATTCACCTCATATATAAAAAATAAAATTGTGAACACTTTTTAAGTTTAAATTTCTAGGTTACTTATATAAGTTTATGCTTGAAAACTATAAACTAATAATAAAAAAAATACAAATTTGGTGTTGTACTAGCAATAAATTAAGGATAGTTTATACCAGATTATTAAAAAATATACTCCTCGTTAATGAAAAATATAAAAGTCATAAATTCTAATAATAGTAATAGTAATATTAATTTGAATTTATATTTTACATATTAGACAAAATAGTAATATTTTATTTATTTTTAAATAAAAGTCAAAAGGTTCAAAAAAAGGACAAAAAAAATCAACGTATATATAGAATATGTTATTTATTATTAATAATTTATATTAATTAAAATAATATTATAAAATAAATATTTATTAATAGTTCATATTAGTTAAAATATAATATAAATAAATAATATTAAAAAGAAAGAATCAATAATTTAAAACAAATAGAATATAATATAAATAACAAGAAACAAAAAAGACAAAAAGATAAAAAAGAACAAAAAACAAGAAAATGTCATGATAAAATAGAGGGTTAGGGGTGTTTTTAGCAATGTCAAGGGTGCCATTTGCCCTCCCCTTTTTATTTTACATATTTATCATATTCACGCACATAAGGGAGTGTTTGGTAAGCAAAACAGGGTGGAACAGAACAGAACAAGACAAACTTGTCCCATGTTTGACGCATCTCTATGTGGAACACGCTAGAACACACTATTAGTCTAGAACACGGGTGGAACACGGTTGTTCCGTCTCAACCCCCTAGAACTAGATAGAACAAGATATTATTTTACCATTATACCCCTGAAAATTAGAAAACCTACTTCACGATTAAAACATATGCCTCCATCACCTCCCTCTTGCTCATCTCCATCGATCATCGTTCATCAGGTAAACGTATTTTTTTGTGAATCGATTGCTGCTTAATCGATTTTTGGTCAATTTATTGTTAATCGATTGTTGCTTAATCGATTTTTGTTACAAGAAATCGATTTTTGTTAATCGATTGCTCAGTTCTCAGCCCATGATTTTTGTTAACATCACATTTAATCGGTTTATGTTTGTTACATCTTAGTGGTAACACCACATTATACACCATAGATTTCTACATCACAGTGGTAACATCACAGTGGTTTATACACCATAGATTTTTATGTCCCTGTTTTGAATAGCTTAAGCATAAGAATGAAGGATTGGCTTTTTGCATTTGGTTCTTGCTGGTGTCGGCCTCTGGCCTCTTGCATCATATTCAATTGTCATTGCATTTGGTTCTTGATGGCTTAGATTTCAATAGTGAGAAAGACAAAATCATGTTAGACGTTTTTTGTATTTTAAATAATATTTGGTATATTGATTATGTGGTAAAAAGTACTAAACATATCATTAGGGGTAAATTGGTCATTAACCAGTTTGTCCCCGTCCTGTTCCGTCCTCCTATGTCTTACCAAACGCTAGACAGCTGTTCTGTCCTACCATGTTCTATCATGTCTTGTCTGCGTACGAAACGCACCCTAAACGTCTATAAACTAAAATGCGTTAAACAATATGTTTCTTTTTTACACCATTATAATCGACTTATCAATACCTTTAAAATAAGCACAATATTGATTTTTTTAATCCAGTCATATTATTATATATTATAAATACCACAAAATTATTTTCCGTTCTTACATTTTCTATCTTTATAGTTTTTTTTATTTAATTCAATTTATATCCTTTACTTTTTTATTTTTTATTTTTCATATTTATTTTGTTAACATATATAACCACATTAACTAAAATATGTAAAAAGAATATGTTTTTTTTTACAAATGACATTATTATAATAATTTCGTCAATATCTTCAAAATAAGCTTCAACATTGAATATTTTTCGATTTAATCACATTATTAAATATCCAATTTAACATAAAATACGAATTATTTTTAATACTTACATTTTTTACCCTTATAGTTATTTATTTTTTATTTTATAAATTACATCATTATATTCCTTACATTGTATTTATTTAGTTAATTTTTTAGAATAAATTACACTTTTGGTCCCTGTGGTTGCTACAAAATATTAACTCTCGTCCCTCTTTTAAATTAATTACAGTTTTGGTCACTGTGGTTATCATATTGTTTCTCTTTTGGCCCCTCAGACTAATTTTTATTAAAAAAGTCCATGAACTTGGGGGGTATTTTCGTGTTTATAACCCTTTTTTTTGTCTTTTTGTTGTTTTATTTTATTAAAAATATTTTTTTATATCCCCCAACCCCAATCATCTTCTTCGGCAAAATTCATATTCTCCGGCTAACACATGAAACCCAACAAAATAAAAAATTAAACTCAAACTCAACAACTTTTGTTCTTCCAATCTTCTCTTAAAATCCCAATTTTTTTTACCAAATTAACTATTTTGGAATAACCCATGTAATTTCATTGGTATTTCTTGCAAAAACTTCTCTGTTTTCTCTATAAATCTCAGTAATACTGATCTCAGCTGTGATTTTGGTTTGGTTTCTTTAAACTCGTTGACTCTTCATTTTTTTGAATCATTTACTGCTAAGAACTGTAATCTCAACGGTGTTATATCTTTTGGGTCGAGATCTTAGTGTAGTAAAGTTATTACTTCTTTAGATCTGGGTGGAAACCAGATTTCTGGTTCGGTATCAGGTGTTTCATCGTTGTCTGTTTGTCTTGTGTTGAAATCTGTCGAACTTTCAAGAAATTGGATGGAGTTTAATGGTGGGTTGAAACCTATTGGGATTTCTTTGCAAGTTCTTGATCTGTCGTATAATCAGATTTTTGGTTCAGAGCTTGTTCTATGGATAGTTTTCGACGGTTGTGGTGAGCTCATGGAGTTTAATTTTCCGGCAACAACCTCTTGGCGTCGTCCCTAAGAGCTTGAAATCATGCTCATCTCTTTATTTGTTTGATTTCCCAAAGAAAATAAATTGAACAATATGAATCTTGCCGAGAAGATGATTGGGGTTGGGGATATAATTTTTTTTAATAAAACAAAACAGGAAAAAGAATAAAAAGAAAATATCCCCTAAGTTAACAAACCTATTTTAGAAAAGTTAGTACAAGGGACCAAAAGTTAAACAAAATGACAACCACATTGACCAAAACTCTAATTAGTTTAAAAGAGGGACGATAGTTGACATTTTGTGGCAACCACAGGGACCCAAAGTGTAATTTACTCCATTTTTATGTATCTCTTGCTTTTTCATTTTTCGTTTTACACCCTTATCACCTTAACATAATCATATATTTAAATAAAATACTAAAAAATATTTTTATGTACTAATTACACCATTATAATCGTCTCGACAGTCCCATCATTCGATTTAATCCTATACATATAACAAAAGATAATATTGAATCATTGATACACAAGTACATACCATAAATGAACAATTTATTCTTACAAAAGCTGAAAATATGTTTACATACTAACACTCACGTTCGTTGCCTTCACTTAACCAAGATATATATATATATATATATATATACACACACACACACACATACATACATACATAAGGTCTCTTCTTTTGTTAACCAACACATTAGTGTTAACCATGTTAACCAATCTCATCTGTTTATAATCAAGATCAACAACCTACAATTAATAACTGATTTTAATTGATTTTCAATTTGATGCATGCGATATTGATAAGGTTCACATATGCACCAGGGTGAAAAGGTAAAAACACAACTAGCATAAAAAAGGTAAGGGTTCTGTGTACAGTTTTCATGGTAGCATGCACTGGAATTGTAGCAACCCCGAGTTTGAAGCAAATCGGAAATATTCCAGAGCATATCTTCAAGATCGATAACCATATCTTATTCATTGTTGAAAACCGCTACAACATCAAAGTAAATGGCGCAATATGAAGAAGGGAACGATTTGAAACGAGGCAAGTTCCTAAATTCCTAGGGTTTATAAATTGATTTGGTTATTTCAAGTTTGTGAAATCATTGTTACAGTTAGACAAATCAGTGAATGAATATTCAAGAAATCAACCCTCTAGAAGTTCAAGAACACCATGGATAACCCTGTGGTCTGTGGACCTTGACCCAAAAGAGAACCCTAACCTAACAAATTTAGTGAACAAAGTCGTCAACAACGTAGGGCTTTCTTCTAGTGAGAAGAGTCGAGTGAAATTAGATAAAGGTACGACTTACTTGATTGTGTTTTTTCGAATTAGGTTTAGAAATTTACCGTACTACATTATCTATAAAAAATCACACCTTCAAATTGGACAATGTGAGAGTTAAAGTAATTTGTTTTTGTTAGTGACATGCTTTTCTAGTTAAACCTTTTCAATTGAAAAGGTTTTTGTGGTTGAAAATGGTGCCAGTCTAAGTATATTCACTTTTTCTTTACATAACACACATGATAAAAATTCATGTTTGTGTGAAGTACATGAATTTGTTAGTGAAAAGTGTACACTTGTGAACTAATTGGTTAGTAAAATTTTGCACTTGTGCACATAAAAACATGTTGTTGGCAATGGGGTTGAACACATGAGAACAGTTGCACTTGTGTATACAGAGCACTTTCTCCCAAATGGTGAAATATGCACAAAGTGCACAATACCACAGGTTGTGAACATATTGTTGGTTAGTCAAATTTGTATTGTTAGCAATGGGGTTGAACACATGAGCACAGTTTCACTTATACATATAGACCACATTCCTACGAAGGGTGTATTTGTGCACTTGTGCACATAAACACATATTGTTACCAATGGGGTCGAACACATAAGCACAGTTTCACTTATGCACCAACAACACATACTTACAAATGGTGAAATTCACATATTGTAAACGTATTGTTGCTATGCAAATTGTTAAAGTTTCAAGCAGACATAGTTTTACTAATGCGCACTATCCATAAGTGCATAGATTGTGAAATGTGCATAATGCAGAATAACACCGATTGTGAAGGTTTCAGTTGGGCACAATTTCACGTTTGGACATTGCGCATAAATGCACAAATTGTGAATAGTTGCACCTGTTCCGTTATGCACAAATGCACAAATTGTGAACAATTTCACTTACGCCCACTATGACTGTTAGATCTTTCGCTTGTGCTTTTATTTTTCTTCGTCTTTTTGTAAAACTTCATTACATATCACTTTTAAGAGCTTAAAGTAAAGGTTACCAAAATAAGTAGAGATATTAATACGAGGATACTTACATCAGAATTTATTTCCAATAAAAACCAAAGAACCCGTATCACTTGTTAAGATGGGACATAAGACAACAGGTAACACACCAAATAGCACATTGCCTTTAATGTTTGCAAGTTGGAATATTTGACATTTGTTTGCAAATTAAAGCATATATTAAACCTCATGGATATAGTCATGATGCCAATCTTCTGCTCTATTCTCTCTCCCTCAATATGATATTACTCTTTGTCTTTGTTATTACTTTTCATATTTTAGTTATCTTACCTTTTATAGTAGCAACCAATAAGATGTTTTGTGACCTGAAGCTTACTGGTTTGAGTCGTGGGAACTTCTTTGCAACTAGTAGTCTCTCTTGCAACCTTTCCTTTTAGTTGTGGCTGCCAAAATCAAAACTTGTGAAGAATTTATGACCATGGAAACTAGGAAGATGATGAATGGTCCTTGAATATAGGACCTTATTTGAGCCCTGTTAAAACAGGGTTTGAGAGCTCTTAAAGCACATGAAGCAATTCTCTTCCCATTGCTAATCCAATATCAGACATGAATGCTCATGCCCTAACACATAGATGGACTAAGAATCACCCAATTGATCAAATCCTTGGTGATCCAGATGCATGTATTCAGACTCGACAAAGTTCAGGTAACATCTGTCTCTTTGTAAACTTTCTCTCTCTTATCGAGCCAAAGAAGATCGATGATGCCCTCAAAGATCCAAACTGGGTCATTGCTATGCAAGAAGAGCTGACTAAGTTTGAAAGAAACAAAGTTTGGAATCTCGTTCCCCTGCCATCTGACAAAACTGTTATAGGCACCAAATGGGTGTATCGAAACAAGTTAGATGAAAATGGGATTGTGACCCGCAACAAAGCTAAGCTAGTTGCTCAGGGATACAGACAAGAGAAAGTCATGGACTATGATGAAACCTTTGCCCCTGTGGCTAGGCTCCAAGCATTCGACTATTCTTAGCCTATGCGGTTCACAAAGACTTCAAAGTATATCAAATGGATGTCAAATCAACATTCTTAAATGGAAAGTTGAGTGAAGAAGTCTATGTTGAACAACCCCCAAGGTTCTTTGACCCTAAACATCCACACTTTGTATATAAGTTGGATAAGGCTCTCTATGGGTTAAAACAAGCTCCTCGTGCTTGGTATGATACTCTCTCCTCTTTTCTAATCTCTGGAAAATTTGAACGTTGAAAAATTGATAATACTCTATTTTTCAGAAAGATTAAAGGTCACATTATTCTTGTTCAAATATATGTCGATGACATTATATTTGGTTCTACTAACCCATCTTTATGTACTCGATTCGCTGAACGAATGAAGAAAGAACATAAAATGAGTATGATGGGTGAGCTAACTTACTTCCTTGGACTTCAGATCAAACAATCTGATAAAGGCACGTTTATTCATCAAGGTAAGTATGTCAAAGATATGCTGAAAAAGTTTGATCTTACTCAAACATCAGCGATGAAGACTCCTATGGCACCACCGTTGACATTAAACAAGGATCCCGCTGGAAAACCTGTTAATGTCACTTCCTATAGAGGAATGATAGGCTCCCTTCTGTATCTAACAGTGATCCGACCTGAGAGTATTCTACCTGTCTTTGTGCACGATATCAATCAGAACCCAAGGAATCCCATCTGATCGCTGTAAAGCGAATTTTCAGATACCTGAAGGGAACTCCTAGGTCTTTGGTAAAGACTCGGGGTTCGACCTAACTTCCTATTCAGATAGTGATTTTGCAGGTTGCAAACAAGATAGAAAAAGCACCACAGGAGGCTGTCAGCTCCTAGGTAGAAAGCTGGTAAGTTGGACAAGTAAAAAAGCAAAACTTAGTGTCTACTTCCATCGCTGAAGCTGAGTACGTAGCTACTGGCAGTTGTTGCTCTCAGGTCTTATGGATGAGAAATCAGCTATTAGACTATGACCTTCAGCTATCAAAAATCACTATCTATTGCGACATCACTAATGCCATCGCTATAGCAAACAATCTAGTGCTATACTCAAAGACCAAACACATCGAAATCAGATATCATTTAATCAGAGATCATGTGATGAATGGAGATATAGAACTTCATTTTATTCCCACGGACTATCAACTAGCTGATCTCTTTACCAAACCTCTTGATGAGACAAGATTCAACTTTCTCATCAACAAGCTTGAAATGTTGAACCTTGAAGATTAACTCTTCAACGATCATGCATTATGTCAGTAATAAAATTCTTTCCTATTCATTCCTTAATCTTTGACTAAAAATTCTCTGATATTCAAGTATGTCTCTTAACCTTTCCTCACTGAATTTTTATTCAGCGAGACGTTTTTCAAAAATCTCCAAAAACTTAATCACTCACTTTCTTCAAGTGATTAAAAGCTTTTTGAAAATAAAATTCATCACGGACTTTTCCCATCAGTGATTCTTCTAAAAATAAAATTCATCACTGATTTTTTTTATTATAGATACTTTTAAAAATGAAAAGGCACTTTTTGTGTGACGTCATCTATAACGATAATCCATGGCACGCCTTTTTGTCTGTCACATTCGTCCGTTGCACTTCTTGTCCAATCATCTTCGTGGGACGTGTCCATGTCATGCTGAGCAACTTTTCCTACTCATCTCCTTTCTCTCTCTCCTCACTCTCACATATATAAACATTTCTTCGTTCATATTTCACTTTTTACGCACACATAACTCTCTCAAGGCAAATACTCTCTCTCGGCAAACAAAGTTTCCAAGAACACAAGAACCTAAGAACTAATCACCAATCTTCAAATAACAGGTTCTTATTTCTTTTCTTCATTCTTCATAAAAACATTCTTTTGATCTTAAAATTCTTATTTTTCTAGATCAAATACCGTTTTTATTCAAAAATCATTTCTTTCATGATTTTTTTTCAAAAGCCCAAAAAGGTTTTTAAGGTTTAAATCTTCTTTTAAACTGTTCATGTTTCCTTCTTAAAAAGGAAACTGGTACAATCCTTATTGCTTGAAGTTTTAAAACTGGAAAACTTCTTTTACAAGTATCTTTCCCAAAAAGGAAACTGGTATTATTCCATGTTTTTCTTTCTAAAAGTTCTGTTTCTGCTATCTTTTATTTTTTCATAAATGGCATCCCAAGCAACCCTTCTAAAATCCAAGAACGTGAACTTTGATCTCAACGAAGTTCAATTCTCAGGGAACAACCACTTGGCACTGCTCTCTTTCCCTACCAAGAAACCCTCTCTTCATCTTCTGGATGCTGCCGCTTTTCTGAAAGTACCCCCCATTGCGTATGCGCTGACTGTCTCACCACCGACGCATAAACATCTCCTTCAACATTTCTGGTACACTGCTGAGAGGGCGGAGATGACCACCTTGTCAGGGAAGAAGCTGACTGTTATTGCCTTTCAAACTCAACATGGGACATGAAGTATCACTCCCACTGGAATCCGTCGAAGCCTTCGTCTTCCTACTGAACCGTTTGTAGCTCTGCCCACTGATGAAGAGTTGATCAAATTCCTCGATCTTATGTAATACGAATGGGACACCAAGCCAAGGTCCAAGACGGTGGATAAGAGGCTAACCAAGATTCTGAAGGCCAAAATGCCTTTAGAGATCAACTACGTTTTCTCCCATGTGATTAAGTGCATGAGTAGGAAGGCAGGATTGCTGGATCAGGCTAACAAGGCCCAACTGCAAATGGCGTACAACATCATCGCTGGATGAAACATAGATTTCACAGCGATGATCTTTGATGACCTGATGAAGAAGGTCGAGAAGCCGGATAGGGAAGTCAAAGTTCCCTATGTTCGTTTCATCTCAGCTCTCCTCAAGTTTTTTCTGGACAAGCTCTACCCGACCGAGGGTGATTATCAGCTCCCAAAACTCAGGGTTCGTATCCTCAATGTGGAGCGGGATGATAACGAGGTAAGTTTAGCAAAACTCCGCCGCCGCCTCTCCTCTACTATTTCTTCGTATTCAGCGGCCATGCCTTCGGCACTTCCCACCGAGGCTATCCCTGTCGCTACAACCCCTTCAAAACGCAAATCTTCAGCTCCTCTTGGCAAGCCTAAAAAGGCCAAGAAGGCTAAGGAGTCAGCCCCCTAGCAACCAACGCCTACATCAGGGATCGCCTTTCTATAGACGACCCTGGATACTTTCGTGGAAAGCTCCTCCACAACTGCCGCCACCACCGCTTCAGTGCCTGTGAGCACTGACTCAATACAAGTACATACCCACCAACCCTCAATGCCTCAAAGCACTGCTGAGGTAATTTCGGGAAATACCAGTGCCTATCCTTCTATTTTCTTATCCTTTCAATCTTCTTCTTTAGTCTCTAATTATTCCTTTACAGTTGTGGTAGCTAATAATCATGTACTGCACAACGGGGGCACAATATTACCTAGTGAGAGCACAAGTATATACTTTCACTAGAATTGCTACAAGTAATATAATGGTATGAGTACCGAGTATCGTTCTCACAGGGACTGAACTACTGAGAATTGCTGATTTTCATGAACTTCTTGCACAAGTTTCGAGTTTGGGAAAAATATTTGTTTTTGAAGGTGATTTGATGGGAAATGCGAAATTAATTTTATAATTAAAAGTTGGGTACGGATGTAAGCTTTTCTTGGGAAAAACGTAGTAATAAGATGGTTGGACTCTTTGTAGTACGGAATGTCTATAAAAAGCCCGATCTCTCGAAAGTGGATTTTTATAGACCGATCCTACAAAGTGTTCATAAAGTGTCCATTTTTACCGACTCTTGATTTTGCCGATTTAACTAAGTTGATAAAAAATCAAGTTCTACCAATATGGAGATTTATACCCAAATCTCTTTGTGATATAAATCTCGACCGACGTTTGAACCTTAGTAAATCATACAAAACCCGTATCTCTACGTGGTTATCAAAGACTCTCTCAAATCTTTGTGCATCACTTAAGCCGTATTTCGAATCCGCCCCTCTCGTGGTCAAGATCTAATATTAACACATAAAAGGATCGGCTTATCTGCGTTGAGTTGAAGTCCCGACTCAAGTGACCAAGGTCAAGAGTTGATAACGATGGCTACACCCAAGTGTAGCCTACTAGACCCAAGTTGGCTTACATCCGCACCCAAAAGGGTGCTTAGCTCATGACAATAATAAAAGACATAATATAATGAAGGAAATACTCATTAACTACTTGCATTAATAAACGTAACTACAAACGTAAATGAAAAGTAAGGAGTTTAATTACTAGAAATAAAAGTACGGGAATTAAATACAATAAAGTAAGTACGGGAATTAAATACAAGAACTAAAAATGCGGAATATAAAAGACGTAAAGTAAAAGCGAGAATTAAAAGACAATAATTAAATCCTACACTTCAAGTCTAAATACTTGAAAGTATTTTAGACTTGAATGAGGAGAGAGTGATGAATGTTGATGTAGAATGGTGGATGGGAGGTTGATTGGTGAATGATGTTAAATAAATGCTCCACAAAGTCTTCTATTTATAGGAGGGTGGCTTGAGCATCCAATGGTCTTGATTGAGTCTTCAATGTGTGACCAATATCAATCTAGAAAATCTGTGTTTCCAGCTCACCTCCAGCCCTTATAATTTGCTGGATAAAAGTCTCGGGTGCCCACAAATTGATCTGCAACACAAATTCTTACAAGATTGAACAAATTGGTTAAATTATCACATTTTGCAAACACTGTGGACCAAATGAAGGAGATAGAAGCAAAATGGGTAAAAAGGTGAATAAAAACTATTAAAAATAGTAACAAATAACTCTCAAAAGTGAGAGTTATCATCCCCCCAAACTTGAGGTGTTACTTGTCCTCAAGTGACAAAATAAAAACGAAAAAGAATGACACGAAGAGGGGGAAAACTTGAATAAGAAAAATATACCACCCGGACGATGTTGATAATTCCTCTAACTTGAGTATTGATGCCTTTCTCCATTGTTGAAATGGTTGGTTCTGAACTAATCAATAGGGCTTTCATTCGGGTTGGTGTTTGTGGCTTAAAAATTGAAAAATGACCCTTTCTTCCCCTAAACTTGAACTAATCTACGAAAAGGATTTTTGGATTTCTCGATGTTGAATCCAATTTGTGTAGTTCTTGAACTCTTGAAACCCCAATTTGTTGGGTTTCAAAAGTCTTTTTATTCAAGGAATGTCTTCCAATTTTTCGAAGACTTCTTTTATATATATATATATATACACATATTTTTTCTTTTTCTTTTTCTTTTTGTTTCTTTTTTTTTTTTTGTGTACGATCATAAAATTTTATGATGATGTCCGTACAAACCGTAAAGCATCCCCCCAAACTTAGAATAGGACAATGTCCTCATTGGCGTAAAAACGGTAGGGGTTACGGTAAAGGGGTTGGTTTCAAAGGGAGTGTGTATAGGCCGCAACAAAAATGGCCTACATCCTCTTAGTTCATCACCATTCAAATCAACAATGAAAAATGCACCTGATTTTTTTTTTGAGAGAAGGTCTAGAGGAAATATATGAAATCAACACCATTTACCAAAAGATAGATACCCGCATGCGATGTACAAAAGGCGGGGAAATTAATGTTCGACAAATTTTACCCAAAAGAAGATCACAAAAGACATAGTTTGCAATGATATGATAAAAATAAACCAAAAGATTCAACCTTGGGGTGATGACTACCTCAAAATCGTAGAACAAGTTGGGCCCTAGAATGTCCTCTTCAAAACTTCCTCTTTCATTGAGATCAAATGGTGGAGGGTTCGGTTTTCAGAGGGGTTAGGGTCGGGTGAGGGGGTGGTTGGCTTCTCCATATATTGTGGGTTGGAGTACTCGGGTAAGAACCTGGTGGGATTCAGTAAATGTAAGCACGAAGGTGCTCAGGGAAGATGATTGAGCGTTTGTGCTTACCGCCAACGACACCTCAGACGACGTTTGAAGATCCGGCTGAAGGGTTGGGTTGTTCTGGTGGTTGTGCATCGTCGTGGGTAGTGGTGGTAATAGCTTCAGTGGCGGCCATGGCGGCAACCTCTTGTTGCAACCGGCGACTCCGGCGGGATGGGATGCTATTTGGGGTTTTGGTTGAGTTTTTCATTCTAGCCATGGGAGGAGATGGAAGGTTGCTTGTGGGGTTTTTTTTCTTGAAAAACCAAAATGATTATCCCTTTTCTTTCTTATTTAAAAATCCCCCCAAAACTACTCCCTCAAAAAAAAAAAAAAAAAAAAAGATTCCTACTTCTTTTTTTTTTTTTTGGAATTTGAAAGGGAAAAAAAAAAAATTTGTCAACTCAAAAAGAGGGTTTTTGGGGATTTATCAGGAAAATAAGTGGATGAGGATGAGCCAACAAAAAGCAAAGTACAACCCCTTGCACTAGGTTGTCCTTTTCTCCACCCTTTTTGTGCCAAGTGTCCCTAGAACCCATGATGGCTCATCAATTCAACCAGCTGGACTCCAAACCTTTATACATCAAATTTAAACCTTAAATAACCCTATTTTTATAAAAAGAAACGGATCTTTTAGAAAATACCCCAACGCACGTGCCCACAGTGGGCACAACATGCCCACAGTGGGCAAAATCACTGCTAAAAAAATCCTAATTGTACAATATTTACAAAAAATGTTCACCTTACTTGCTTAGGGTTCTTGAGTGGTTGGGTTGGGCACTCCATCAGGAATATGGTGCTTAACCCGGTGCCCATTTACCCTAAAAATGTTGTTATCCTGCGGGTTCAGTAAATCAACCGTACCAAATTTACCAAAATCCGTGATGGTAAAAGGTCCTGACCAACGTGATTTAAGTTTTCCCGGGAATAATTTCAGTCGTGAATTAAAGAGGAGTACTTGTTGACCTTTTTCGAAAGTTCTTTGATTTATCCTACGGTCATGCCACATTTTTGTTTTTCCTTATAAATTTTGGCATTTTCGTAGGCGTGGTGTCTCAACTCCTCTAATTCACTCAACTGAAGTTTCCTCTTTTTTTCTGCGGAATCCTCACACACATTCAACTCTTTTATAGCCCAAAATGCTTTGTATTCTAGTTCCAAAGGTAAATGACATGCCTTCCCAAAAACTAATCTGTACGGTGACATATCCAATAGGGTTTTGTAACCTGTTCTGTAAGCCCTTAGTGCGTCATCCAACTTGAGTGACCAATCCTTTCTATCGGGTTTGACAACTTTTTCCAAAACTGATTTTATTTCCCTATTCGAAAGTTCGGCAAGACCATTTGTTTGCGGATGGTATGTCGTAGACACTCGGTGTTGAATATTATATTTGCTAAGAACTGTGCTTAACATTTTGTTTACGAAATGTGTCCCTTCATCACTAATTAAAGCTCGGGGGGTGCCAAATCGTACAAAAATATTTTTATGAAGAAAGTTAATCACAGTTTTAGCATCATTTCTAGGACACGCAATGGCTTCTACCCATTTTGATATGTAATCAACCGTAACCAAGATATATTGATTATTGAAGGACATGGGAAATGGTCCCATAAAATCGATGCCCCAAACATCAAAAAGTTCAACTTCTAAAATATTATTTAAAGGCATCTCATTACATTAGGACAAATTCCCCGTCCTTTGGCATTGATCACAACCCTTGACGAACTCAAATGTATCTTTAAATAGCGTGGCCCAAAAGAAACCACTTTGAAGAGTTTTTGTTGCCGTATGTTGACCACCAAAATGGCCACCATAGGGCGAAGCATGAGAATCACTCAAAATTCCTTTCATCTCAAAATTTGGGAAGCATTTTCTCAAAATTTGGTCTGCACCTAATTTATACAAAAATTGATCATCCCAAAATAATGTTTACAATCGTGGATGAATTTTTTAAATTGTTGTCCCTTCATATGGTATGTGTAGATCCCAGTACAGTGCAATCAACAGCAAATATTATCAAAGATGAACAATATTTGAGTCACAGCTACTAGTCATATGATTAATCAACAATCAAAGGGTTACAGGTTTACAGAGAGAATTTCTGATCAGAGAGAGTAAACCTATTGACTAGTAATCTGTAAAATTATGAGACTAACATGTAAATAAAAGTAAATCAACCTTTATATATCCAGGCTTTACAAGAAAATGGGCTTATGGGCTTGGGCCCAACTAATAAATAAGACTATTAAGTAATTACATTTTGAACCCTTATAAATACTTTATTCCACTTTCAACACTCAGGACTTTCAGTCCTAACAAATGATACAGTTAGTATGCCTGTAAGTAGCACGGAGCCACTTTGTACAACAGATGTACATTGTAAAGGAGCTTTTGTGCTGTTCACTCCCCCAGGGCTTCCATTCAATCATCAAAAAATCACAAAGGAATTTCTATGAATGTTATGACAAGAAAACTCATTCCTTGTGTGCTCGTGCAAGTGTGTGAATGATTGAAGCTACTTAGCTTGATCAGGTTCAAATTATGTAAACTGTTGAGACAGCAACAGATATTACACGGACTCAATGTGCATGAAAGAGGTGCGAAGGTGGGGCAACTTTCCTTCTTTTTCAATATCTAAATCTTCCGAGTGAAGACTAGATAACATATATGCTGCGTCCCCAAAGAAAATGAAACATTTCTTTGTTAAGAAAGAAACGAGTGGCTGGTGGGGTTAAAGCAAGGGTTGGCATGGGCTCACTGCCTGTTTCAATGATGGTCACCAAAGAATGTGAACCAATCAGTAGATGTGGCTGCCCGGCTCAGAAAGTGTTTGGTGCAGAGTTTTCATATTCTTTTAACTCTGTTCTCACACCCTCTTTCTTTTTAACATTAAAGCTCACTTCTAACCAAACTCTCCTTTTCATTTTTTCGCTCAGCACAATGAGAAAAACTCAACCGGATGAGTTATCTCCCCCACTCTTTGATTTAAGACCCCTCACCCCTCAATCACTCAAGGATAACTTCCTGGGTAGGAAACACTGGTTAACGTGAATCCATGGAAGTTCTGTTTAAGTTCTCACACAAATCCCATGTAAGTCCTATAAAGAATGGTTTGCTCAACAGTTTAACTTGAACAATTAAGCACAAAATGTATGATAACACTGTCAAAAATGTATGCTCATAAGATTTGAGCAATTGAACTTTGAAGATTTCTCAAAACAAAGATATTGAATGAAAGAAATGAAATCAAAAGAGTTGTTTTGAGAATTTGACAATGTATCAATCAGATCAAATAAACTGGTTAGGGTATCAAAGAATTGGATATTATGTTTATATGAACAAATATAAACAATTTAGCAATGAAAGCACAAATTTATAATAATGATAGATGCTCAACAACATTGAATATCAAACGGGGGTATTACCATCCAAAAATTGTTTTGCTATGAGACATGGTAATAACAAATACAAATGAAGTACTGAACCTGTGTGTGTGAATACGTTACAGTATAAGAATAAGATAATACGCAAGTATTGATCTTTAGAAACACACAGTCAGTTAAACATTAAGTCAGTTAAACATTAATGCGCAAAAAGTGAAAAACATTTAAATTCACACTTCTAGATTCATGAAACCTTTTGAAAATCAAAAGTGGTTTGAACATTTCAGAAACTGTTTTTCATGCTGGAAAGTTGTTCGTCTTCCAAACAATCAGAGATCTAGAGTTAGAAGATACTTACTTTTAAGCTCACCCTCAAATCATGATATAATGATTTAGGTCTTTTAAGCTCCCCCTGGATAGTTGCAAAATATCCAGGTCTCAACGTTGAAGAACGGGTCCTGATCTGTCATGTGATCAGAAGCCAAACTTCGTTGAAGTCCGGGTTCTAAGCTGATTTACTTAGAAGCCATAGTTCTTCTACTCCCCCTTGACAGTAGGTGCCTGCAACACAGAATCAATTTTCGGTTTTGGTACCCACTGGTATTTGGGTCCATGAATGTTAGTTGCAGTTCTTGTGGGGGAAATAGAATAAGAACCATACCATAAATGATCACTGGTTTTGTGAAGGTGATCATGTGTACGACAATAAGAACAATGGTATTTCTTACCTGACAACTTGAGTAATTGATCTCTCGAGTAGATATGATCAGGTTTACTTTTACTCGCTTTGTTCTTCTTGGCATTAGACGCATGTACACATGATTCTCTTTCTTTCAGCTCATCTTCAACTGGTTTCTTCTTCCAGACCAGTTCCTCATCTTTGTATCTCCTTCTTCTAGGACGTGTACATGAACCATCTATATTTCTATCATAGAAAAGGTTAGTCTTACGAATCTGATCAAAAGATTTAACTGACCTTTGTGAAGAGACAGGTTTCTGATTTGAGCTTGATACAAACTTTTCAAGCACTTTAATCGTTGAAGCGAAGTTGTCTCTTTCTTGAAAAAGCAGGTCAATCTTCTTCGTGAACTCAGACTTCGTTTTCTTCTCTTTTAGTGCATTTGCAGATAGTTCAGATAGCTTCTCAGTAAGCTTTTTGATCTCAGCCTCAAACAAGCTTCTTTCTTCTTCAAATCCCTTCTCAGCATTGTTTCTCTGGCCGAATATTTCTTTGAATAATCCAACATTCTTTTGTTCAATGGCCTTCTTTTCTTTTTCAAACTTTTCTCTTTCAAGAATGATTACTTTCTGAAAATCAGAAACTTGCTGAGAAAGTTTTATGCATTTCAGCTCAACTTCTTTCTTCTCATCAGCACATTTTCTCGAAAAATCTGAGAACTTCTTTGCAAAAGATTTCTCAAACTCGGATTTATCTTTAGCATGCTTTTGCTCCAAATCAGATATTTGCTTTTGAAGATCGGCATTTGCATCTTTTAGTTCAGAGATATTTTCCTCATAACTTTCAACGGATGCTTTCTGGATCTGGACAATCTGATCTTCCAAGTTCAAGATTTTTCTTGCCAGCTCTTTGTTCTCAGTTTCCAAAAACTTTACTCTTGAAGACATCTTTGGTCCTGTCATTATCTTCTCAAGATGTTCCCACAGCTGTTTTCCTGTAGCCTTTTTACTGTCTAAACTTATAGAAATCTTTTTTGAAATATCCTCGGAAATTCCTTGCAAGATAAAAGCTTTAGTTAATTTATCAGCTTCAAATCTCTTTCTTTGCTCATCTGTGTATTCCTGAAATGGTAGTGAGTACGTTCCGTGTTCCGTTCTTCCATTTTCTTCCATAAAATAATAAATCTTTGTCGGAGTTTCCATTCTTCCTTCCCTAAGAGATAGTCTGATATAATCACCCAAGTCAAGTTTATCAATGAAGTCTAAGAACTAAATCCTCCATAGGTCATATTCTCCTCTGTATAGAACAGGTGGCATCTCATCCATACTTATTGAAAGAGCTTCGCTTGAAGGCATTCCTTTTGATATACATGGACTGAACTTGACAAGAGATGGAATTTGAAAGTGCAGGGACCAAAAGTGACAAAGTGTGAAACTTGAAAGTTTAGGGTCACTAATGACAAACTACTGAAACCTTGAAGTACGGGGGCTAAAAGAAATGCACTGCAAAATGATCGTGAGACAAAAATTTGACCCTTTTTTTTATTTTTTTTAAGCCCGATCGAGCAAGGGTCCGGTCGAAGCAAGGACCCGGTCGAGCAGGGTACCGGTTAAGCAAAAGACCGGTAAAGACAAAGTACCGGTCAAGCAAAGGACCGATATTGACAGAGTATCGGTCGAATGGATCGACCGGTAAAGCAAGGTACCGGTCGAATGTAATTATCGGTCAAACCAAAGCCGGTCGAACTAAAGGACCGAGTATTGGTCGAATCAAAGACCGGTAAGAGTAAAGTCCCTGTCGAATCAAAGACCGGTAAGAACAATGTATCGGTCGAACCAAAAGGACCGGTATACACAACGTACCGGTCGAACAAGAGGGCCGATAAACCAAAGTATCGGTCAAAGGGAGGTATCGGTCAAACCAAGTACAGGTCGAACTAATATCGGTCAAGAACTATCGGTCTATAACAAATTAACAGATAAGGACCGATAAAATCAGATAAAGACCGATAATCGCGAAGAACAGTCCGAAGAAATCGATGAATCTGGAATTCGATCAAGACCAAACCCAGAAAATCAAACGATTATGCAACAATTTCAACTTGAGAAGCAGATTTAGGCTTAAACACACTTATGCAAACCGAAAATCACACCGATAAACACTAAAACAATCAACCGATAAAATAAAGAATCAACAGAAAACTTAGACCGATAAAAACCAATAACCATCAATTTTCAATAGACACACATAGACCGATAGATAACCCAGATATCAAAAAAAAATCAATCGACCAGAAAAATTGTTTTCTAGAACATTAAACGACCGATAAAATCTTACTGATTTTCCAAAACAAAAATTCGATTGATAAACCACATGAACAGTAATCGATAAGAGCAGATTAAACAGATAATCGACTAGGGTTTTTAGACAAACCTTTTTCTGGATCAAACCTTTAGTCTCCTTGCTCTGATACCAATTGTAGATCCCAGTACAGTGCAATAAGCAACAAATATTATCAAAGATGAACATTATTTGAGTCACAGCTACTAGTCATATGATTAATAAGCAATCAAAGGGTTACAGGTTTACAGAGAGAATTTCTGATCAGAGAGAGTAAACCTATTGACTAGTAATCTGTAAAATTATGAGACTAACATGTAAATGAAAGTAAATCAGCTTTTATATATCCAGGCTTTACAAGAAAATGGGCTTATGGGCTTGGGCCCAACTAATAAATAAGACTATTAAGTAATTACATTTTGAACCCTTATAAATACTTTATTCCACTTTCAACACTCAGGACTTTCAGTCCTAACAGTATGGCTTGATTCCGCTTGCAAGATAGTTCGCGATATCCGCATACCATGGGACACTATTCTCAAAATGATGTTGGATGGCAAGGATTTGTTCATCCGGGAAAACTTCCTTTATCTCATGATCTCCACCACTTGACACATAATTCTCAATCCTAGAAAGATGATCGACAACCTGATTGTCTACACCCTTTCTATCAACTATCTCTAGGTCAAATTCTTGCAAAAGAAGGACCCACCGAATAAGCCGTGGCCTTGCATCAGTTTTGTTAAAGAGATATTTGATAGCGGAGTGATCTGTGTGGACAATGACTTTTGTGCCAATCAAATAAGATCAAAAACGGTCAAACGCAAATACTACAGCAAGTAACTCTTTCTCAGTTGTTGTATAATTTATTTGAGCTTCGATAAGAGTATTTCTTGCGTAGTAAATGGGGTGTAAAATTTTATTTCGCCTTTGCCCCAAAACATTACCCACAGCTCAATCGCTAGTGTCACACATTACCTCAAAAGGCATGGTCCAATCTGGGGCTATCACAATGGGTGCCGACACAAGGGCGACCTTGATTGTTTCAAAAGCTTTGATACATTCTGGAGTAAAGTCAAAAGCTTGGTCGGCATGCAATAAATTACAAAGGGGGTTTTGCAATTTTTGAAAAATCTTTTATAAAACGCCTGTAAAACCCCACATGCCCCAAAAAGCTTCTAATGCCTTTGACCGAACTAGGTTCGGGTAATTGGATTATCACTTCAAGCTTTGCTTTATCCACTTCTAAACCTTTTTTAGAAACCATGTGACCCAACACAATTCCTTCTTGTACCATAAAATGGCATTTTTCCCAGTTTAAAATTAAATCGTGTGTTTCACATCTTTCCAAACTCTTTTTCAAATTTTCTACCGAAAACTGAAAAATCGTCCATAAATACTTCCATGGAATCTTCAATCATGTATGAGAAAATAAACATTATACAACGTTGAAACGTTGCGGGAGCGTTGTAAAGACCAAATGGCATTCGGCGGAAAGCAAAAGTTTTGAAGGGACAAGTGAAGGTTGTCTTCTCTTGATCTTCGGGTGCGATGTGAATTTGATTATACCCGAATAACCATCTAGAAAGCAATAAAAGTACTTTTCGGCCAATCTATCTAGCATTTGGTCAATAAATGGCAAAGGAAAATGGTCCTTTTTTGTGGCTAGATTCAATTGTCTATAGTCCATGCAGATTCTCCACCCGGTGACGGTCCTTGTTGGGAGAAGTTCATTTTTCTCATTGGTGATTACCGTGGTACCACCTTTCTTTGGTACACATTGTACCGGACTCATCCAACCACTACTTGAAATGGGGTAAATAATACCCTCATCTAGCCATTTTAAAATTTCTTTCTTAACGACTTCTTTCATGATCGGGTTAAGTCTCCTTTGTGGTTGCACTTTTCCAACTCTATTTTCTTCCAAGATTATCTTATGTTGGCAAAGGGACGGACTGATTCCCTTGATGTCAGCTATTGTCCAACCTATGGCCTTCTTGTGGTTCTTCAGCAACTCAATCAATTTCACTTCCTGTTCACAACTTAAATTGGAAGAAATAATCACAGGCAATTTTTCCTCTTCCATAAGATAAGCATATTTAAAGTGATTAGGAAGTGGTTTTAACTCTAGATCAGGAGCCTTGATTATAGAAGGAACTTGGGTTGGTCTCTCATTAAAGTCCAAATGCTCAAATGCATCTATAACCTCTATCAAATCCTCTTCCGAAATATCTTCTCCTGTGCAATCAATCAAACTCAACTCAAAATCATCACCTAAGGCATTTAGGTAGAATCGATCTTCAATCTCACCATTAAACTTAAGGGATTTGAAAACATTGAAAGTGATTTGTTGGTCATTTACTCTCATAGTCAACTCACCCTTCTGCACATCTATCAAGGTTCTACCGGTTGCCAAAAATGATGGGGACATCCTTATCTGCCTCATAGTCCAACACTAGAAAATCATCCAGAAAAATGAATTTATCGATTTTCACCAAAATATCTTCAATTTTACCCTTTGGATAGGCCAAAGACCTATCAGCAAGTTGTAAGGTGACTGTGGTGGGTCTAACTTCACCATTCCCTAACTTCTTAAAAACCGACAAAGGCATGAGGTTTATGCTTGCTCCCAAATCACATAGAGCATGTCCTACTTCTTGTCCCCCAATAGTACACGGGATGCTAAAACTCCCCAGGTCCTTTAGTTTTGGAGGGATTTTACAAGTAAGAAGTGCACTACATTCTTTGGTCAATGTGATAGTTTCAAATTCTCCCAACCTTCGTTTCTTGTTGAGAATATCTTTTAAAATTTTAACATAATTTGGCATTTGCTCGAGAGCCTCTACCAAAGGAATGTTAATGTGAAGTTGTTTGAAAACGTCCAAAAACTTTTTGAATTGTTCATCTACATTTTTCGTTTTTAATCTCTCAGGGAAAGGTAAGTCTCTCAAATCTGGGACATATTTGCTCTTGTCGGGAGTGTATGAGATGAGTGGTTCTGGAGTAGGTGCAGTCTGTGCTGGACAACTTGGGATAATTGGGCCTGCAGTTTGGGCCACAAATACTGGTTTTGGTGCTTCACTAGAGGATGGAAACAAGTCTGGAAAGTTCGAGGCATCAAAAAAATGTGAATCCTTTTGTACTACTGGTACGGGAGAGGTTTTCTCGACTTTTCTAGACTCACTTATGTTTTCAATCTCTCTAATACTTATGGCCTTGACGTGTTCCTTGTGAATGCCTTTGGGGTTTTCCGTGTCACTAGGCAAAGTCCCTTGTGGTCTGTTCTTGAGTTCAACAGCAAACTGTCCAAGTTGGGTTTCAAAACCCCTCAAAGTTGCATTGGTTTGGTTTATAAAACCTTTAAGCAATGATTCGGTTGAACCATTACCGTCTGATGCATTCTGTTGTCTAGGTGCATGTGATTGTGAAGATTGTCCATGTTGGTAATTCTGAGATTGTGAAGACTGTCCATGCTGATAATTCTGAGGTGGGCCTTGATGAAATCCCGGGGGATTTGGTGGTCGGTTTTGGACTTGGCTTGCCCCGAGGGGCTGAAGTCCTTGATTTCCAGACCAAGAGAAGTTCGGATGGTTTCTCCAATTCGGATTGTATGTTTGGGAAAATGGACTATTTCTAGAATGATTTCCGACATAGTTTACCGAAACGGGGTTACTGGGACAACACTCGAAAGGATGATTTTCACCGCAAAAAGTACACGTTTCAATTGAAGATTGATTTATTGCCTGCACATGACCTTTTTCTCCGTTAATGTTCAAATTGTTGTTAACCAAATTAGTCAAAGCTACAGTTTGTGCATTTAAAGCGGTGATGGCATCAACCTCATGAACTCCTGATGCACTTTTAGGAATTACAACACGAGGGTTTGACCAATCAGTGTTATTATTGGCAACTTTTTTCCAAAATTTCATACCCCTCGTATGTTTTTGCAGTAAAAGCTCCACCAGCCGTGGCATCGAGGATGATTTTAGCAACATTAGAAAGACCATTATAAAATGTTTCTAATTGGATGCAGTGAGGGATTCCATGATGAGTGCATTTTTGAATTAAATCTTTAAATCTCTCCCATGCATCCGATACTGCTTCATCTTCCTCTTGTCTAAACATTAAAATTTCATTTCTGAATTTCACGTTTCTGGTGGGAGGAAAATATTTTTTCAAAATTTTTTCAGCTAAACTCGTCCAAGTATCAATTGAATGAGGTGACTGAGAATTTAGCCAGGCCTTGGCTCTGTCTCTCAATGTATAAGATAAGAGTGTCAACCGTAAGGCTTTTGCGAAAACTCCGGGAATGAGAAAATGATCCATCATTTCTAAAAATGATTTTAAATGAGAGTGCGGATCTTCCGAAGGTAATCCTCCAAACTGACCCATTGCTTGGATCATTTGAAACATTACTGGTTTCGGTTCAAAACTTTGGGCAACAATATTGGGCCTAAGAATACCCGACTTGAGCTGATCAAATTCGGGTGTTGCATAGTCCCGTATTCCCCTTTCTTTATCATCAGCAATTTTAATCGTTGTTTCCAAAGGCTGAGATGGTGGAGGGTTAGCTTCCGCCATGGTTTGATTTAAAACTAGATTTTGATGATTTCCTCTACCTCTCCTTCTTCTTTTCAAAGTCTTTTCAATTTCAAGATCGAGAGGAAAAAGTTCATCGTGTTGTAGCCGTGGCATACAACACGATAAATGCTTTGAAAGTGAAACAAGTGACACAGGCTCGAACAAAATGTTGGTCCCGGAGGTGCTTAACAAGTTTGTAGAAGGGGGGGGGGGTTGAATACAAACACAAAATTTAAAGTTTAATAAATTGTTTATTGATAAATCAAACACAATTTACAAGTCTGTTGCGGAATAAGATTAAGTAGAACTCAATCTAAAAAAATTAAGAAAACACTAAGATGGTTGTACAAGAATATAGAGAATGGGGATTAGAGAATATAGAAAACAAGGGTTTCTATATTATAGAAAGATGAAGGATAGAGGAGAGCGCATTATCCAGATGGAGAGGTAATCTTTCTATTTATACCCTATGCATTAAATGCATGGCAGGGCACTTTACACGTGTCCTTCATTGATTGGCTGAGAGGGTCTGACTTTGGGAGACATGCTTTCGGCCGTATCATGAACAGTGTAGTTGACAGAGTTGTTGTACGAATTGTGGCAGAGGTATGTCCGTTCTGACACATTGTACTGGTTGTGCAGGGAAAGACAAAAGAGACTTGAGGCATAAGCTAAGTGATCATCGATCTTTGAATATCTCTTCCTTCAGAGATATAAAGAGGTTCAGCTATCGTTGAAGCTTTTCCTCAGGTTTCTTCGCGTATGAGTAGAGTCGTCTTTGCTTCACTGATATCCGCATCAAGTCACTAGTAGAGTTGTCTTTGTTCAGCAACTTCGTCTTCGATTCAGCTATGAACATCTGTTGACGCGAAACTTGTCTTCAGGGATTACGTTTACATGAGAGAACATCAGCGATAACTAAACAGACTCAGTCTGATCGTTGATAGTGAAACACTAATACATATGAGCGTTTATAAGAAAGATCATCAGCGACAACTGAACAGACTCAGTTTGATCGCTGATGGTGAAACACTAATACATATTAATAAACGTAATTTTCACTAAGTATAGAAGAGGGTCGTTATCAAATCACTGAGAGAGTTTAGATCAACAATCTCCCCCTATTTGATAATGACAAAGTAACTGAAGAAAATTACTTTATAGTTCAAAATAATGGAATAATCAGGACTCATAACATACATGTCCCAATTACTATTTTGAGGGATCTTTTACAGTACTGATAGGGTTAAGTACTTCACTGAAATTTTCATTAACTCAAAGATAGAATTACAAGATATGAAAATTATAAGTACAAGTGAGGAACTAACTACTGTAAGTTTAACTAATAGTTTACAAGAAATAGAAAAATAATCTATCAACTATCTAAAGAAGACTTTTTCTTCTCCTCTTTGCCTTCGATCTGAAGATTCTTGACTAATGATTGCCTTGATCGGTTCAGCTAAAGGAGAGAAGTCACACCATAAGCATAGGAGATCCTTGAAATGGATGAGGGGACAAATAGGAATTTCAGAGACTCTTTGGAATCTGAGTTGTTCCTCATCATCTCTGAAGAAGATTCCAAAAGGCTCTTTGAGTACTTGCCCTGCAATATATGGTCCACCAGGGGGCAGGGATAGATCAAGTACTGAGAGATCAGGAGGAGGACCAAACAGAGCTTCTTTTGAGAACTTGATGGAGGTTTCGTTTCTTATTGCAGTATCATTCTCAGTTAAGGAGGAGACATGCTTTCTTTTGAGTTGCCTTGTCTTGGAAGGAAGAGCAGATGGTACCTTTAACACAACAGTGACTCTGTTGATGAGGGCTTCTAGAATGCCTTCGACATAGCCTCTGTAGGTTGATTTTGATTTCTTCAGCGCATCTTTGAACTCTAGTCATTCCATGTAGCCGAAGATTTCATGCTTTGAAACAAACATAGACTTAGAGCTTCCATCCTCTCTGGTTATCTCCATCGTTATAGAAATTCGGTCCTTCTTCCTTTTCCCAGAGATGACAACAACTGATATCTTTAATGGGTCGGAGCGATAGTCGACTTTATCTTTGCACCATTCGACAGTGTTATCGCTGACCACTTGTTCTTTTGAGCGTTCCTCTTCAATTTCTTTCAGTAGAGCAGCCTGGATTTCTACTGGATTCTTTTTCAGCTTCTTGTCTTTGACTTGAGAGGACTGAACCTTGAGAGCTAGAGAGGCATATCTTTGATAATCGGCAATCAGTTTCTCAGCCCTGACATATTCTTTAATTTTAGCTTCAGTCAGGAAGTCTAGTTCTGTAGATGTTATTTGAAGAGGGACCTTCAGCCGATGACTCTCTAGATGCGAGATCATCTCTGTTCTTCTCTTCATCTCTTCCTCTGACCAGTGAGATGGTCTAGAGGGCCTTCCTGAATGGTGCAGGGCTTCTTCTTCTTCATCTTCTTCATCAATCTCATTTAAGGAGATTGGGATTATTGAGTCATCAACTATGGAAGCTGGGATTATTTGTAGTTCCTTTCCCTTAAGCAGGGGAGAGAACTGTCTGGTCAGAAAATAGATGAAAAGAGTTAGTGTATGTTTTGGGAAGAAGAGAGATAAAGGCTAGAAAGAAACAGGGGTTGGGGATTTATAGAATGATATAGGGACAAGTGAGAGGCATACCTGAGAAGGATTCTCCCCCTCAAATGGTGAAACATTTTTCAGGCTTCCCTCAGCAGCTGAACCCTTTGGTTTGCTTTGGGAAGGGGTTCCTGAAGAAGTTCCACTTCTCCCCCCACGCTGTGATAACTTCTTTCGAAGCTATCACTGATGAAGTGTTCACTGCAGAAAACCATAGAGACTGGTCTTCTTTATCGTCGTCATCATCATCATCATCATGATGTTGCTCTTTATCTTGATACTGGAGATCAAGATCTTCATCCTCTTCTTCGTCTTCTAATAAAACTTGATCGAGCAAAGATGGAGGGGCTTTGTCAGCAACCTTCTCCCCCTCAACCTGAGAGGGAGGTTCTTCCGTCTGAACTTCAGCAGTAGTAGCATCCTCCTCAAGATTTTCTTCAGTACGCTCTTTCTTCCCCTCTTTGTCATTATCAGAATGGGAGAGACCAGAAATGGAAGGAGAAACTTTTGTTGATGTCAGGGACCGGACTTCAGCCTCCAGACGCTCTAGACGTTCTTCAATCACATGGATGTCTGAAGTAGCTTGATGAATAAATTCAACAACTATATTCATAGAGGTGCGGTCAGCCTCTGTGAAAGAAGGAGTAGGCGTCGGAGCTGGTGCATTCAGCTTTTCAAGGACTTGCTGTAGGATTGAGGTGCAGGAATCGATCTTTGCAGATAACCCCTGGACATTGTTGCTTAGAGTATCGACTCGTCCCTGAAGGAGTTGAGAATCCTCATTTACTTTGATAAGCTCTCCCTGAAGAGTTGTGATTTGGGAGGCTTCAGCTTTGGACGAGCAAGTAGCCATGAGTTTCTTCAGCTCTTCACCAGCGGTATTGATAGCGCTGGTGGTTTCGTTGATGGAGGTGGTGAGAGAATCTACCTTGACACCTAAATTGTTGACATGAGAGTCAACAGTTGCCATATTAGGACCTGAAAGAAAAGTTAGTTGTTGAGTAACAGGCTTATATGGAGAGTTGGGAGTTGTATTTTGTGGGTTTAGGTATACCTGATGGTTCAAACATATTGAAAAATTGCATGTCTCTTTCAAAGGTTTGAGCATCAGGTCCTATAAATGCAACTTGAGGTTGTTGCATGAGAGAAGGAGGGTTAGAGACCAAAGAGATGGGAGGACAAGTAACAGGGATAGAAGAAGTGTGGAGTTGGGTAGTTACCTTAGTTGTTTGTTGAACTGAGATGGTCGGTGGCGTCACTGATGTTGTGACAGCGACTGAGATCGCTAACACGGTTGATGTGATGAAAGCTGCATATGTGAAGGAGAGTCCCACAAAACCGTCTAAGGTAGTTTGTTGAGAAACTACCTTAGGCCTTGAGCTAGGGGCGATAGTCTCCTTAGTCAATTTGGCCTTCTTCGAAGGACCAGAAAGACTAGTTGATGGTCGTTTTGAAGTGGTGGTAGCAGCAGGGCTAGCAGAAGAAAGAACCTCTTGCTTGGTCGTTGAAGTAGAAGAAGTATGGAGAGAGAGACGAGAGCGAAGAGTATAGATACTTACCTCGTTGTCGACCGGTTTGACCTTCAACAATCGCTGACCCACTTTGGCGAAAGTACTATCTTAAGTAGTGGGGTAAGTGTTGGAGTAGAGAAACTTCAGGTATGCACAGATGAACCGTAGATATGGGATCTTGGGATCCCTCTCCGTCTTCTCTATCTTTGACTTGAGATCGTCAAAGATAGAGGTGGCATAGTCGAAGTTCTTTCCAGCGATCATAGAGTAAGCCATCTGGAGTTGAACTTTGCTTGCTTGATCCAGTGACCCACTCTTCCCACTCATACATTGAATGATGTGTGAGAAGATGTAGTTCAGTTGGGAAGGCATGTTTGCCTTCAGGATCTTTGTCAGCTTCTTGTTGGGTATAGTTGAGCGAGGCTTGTTGTCCCAACAGTATTCCATATCATCCAGAAACTGGATGAGTTCAGCATCAGTTGGAAGGGCATCGAATCCACTTTTGGGTTTGTTAGGGAATCGGAGTGCCTTCATCAGGCTGTATGCAGTCATCATGCCTGATTCTATATCAGTACTGAAAGAGATAGCAGGAACCTGGTCACCTTTCTTGTTGGTGATTGAGGTTTCGTCAGCAGTGAACCAAAACTGTTGAAGAAGAGTTTTGGATGGTTGAGAATCCATAGTGATTGCGTAAGCAATACACGACTGCTTCAGGAACCTAGATGCTTCCACCAGGTGTGGGTATTTGACACCATCGAAGTCCAATCGAGAAAGATGATTGTTCTTGGGAATTTCAGATTCAGATAGAGAAAACTTGACACTCTTGGAAGCAATGAGAGTGAATTGTGCCATTTCTGAATATGGAAAGAATGAGAATAGAAGGAAAGGATTAGAGTCTAAAAATAAAGAAGTTTTTTTTACCATTTTCTATTTGGAGAAAGAAACGTAGAAAAAAAAAACAAAATATTTGAAGATTAAAACAGTGTTCTTAGTCGAAGAAGGAAGAACAATGAGAAAACCAAAGGTTTTGAATGAATAAAATAAAAAAAATGATTTTAGTGAACAAAAATCTTGTGAAAACCCATATTGATGGAACATAGTTAAGATTTAGTAACAAGATTTAAGACAAAGAACATCAAAATAACCTGTTGATCCTTAAGGAAGAAGATGCAAATGCTTGAAAGAGTTGTTTGCAAATGCTTGAGAGAGATTCTTGCTTGAAAAGATTTCCAGAAAGCGTAAAAAGATAAGAATGTTTTAAACATTCTTTTTATACGTTAGAGAGTGTGAGAGAGAACGAGACAGGAAAACAAATGTTCATCATGACATGGACATGTTCCAAGAAGTTAATTGGATAGAAAGGCAACGGACGAACGTGTCAGAAAAAGGCATGTCGTGGATTGTCGGTTCAAATGACGTCATGAGGAGAGAGAAAAACGTTTCATTTGTCCTTTTTGAAATTATCTCTGAAGAAAAGTCAGAGATAGGTTTTCGTGTTGAAAGAATCCCTGATAGAAATTCAGAGATTGATTTTTCATTTTAGAAGGATCACTGAAGAGAAATGTCAGTGATAGAATTTGTTTATCAAAAAACTTTTAATCATTTGAAGAAAGAAAATGATTATTTTTATTTTTGAAAAACCAACTTGCTGAATGAATATTCAGTGATGGAGAATAAGAGAACATACCTGAGAGTCAGAAATTTATTCAGAGATAGAGTGATAAAGGGGAACTTAGAATCACTGACATAATGCAGGAAGACGAATAATTACTCTTCAAGATTCAGCATTCCAAGCTCACTGATGAGAAAGTTGAACCTTGTCTCATCAAGAGGCTTGGTAAACGCTGATAGTCAGTGGGGATAAAGTGAAGTTCAATATCACCATTCATCACATGATCTTTGATAAAATGATATCTGATCTCTATGTGTTTTGTCTTTGAATGTAGCACTGGATTGTTTGCTATAGCGATAGCCCTAGTGCTGTCGCAATAGATTGGAATCTTTGATAGCTGAAGGTCATAGTCTAATAGTTGATTTCTCATCCATAAGACCTGAGCACAACAACTTCCAGCGGCTACATATTCAGCTTCAGCTGTGGAAGTGGACACTGAATTTTGGTTTTTACTTGTCCAGCTTACCAGCTTTCCTCCTAGGAATTGACATCCACCAGTGGTACTTTTTCTATCGAGTTTACATCCTGCAAAATCACTATCGGAATATCCAGTTAGATCGAACCCTGAGTCTTTAGGATACCAAAGACCTAGGTTAGGAGTTCCTTTCAGATATTTGAAAATTCGCTTAACAACGATCAGATGGGATTCCTTGGGTTCAGATTGATAGCGTGCACATAAACAAGTAGAGTACATGATGTCAGGTCGGCTCGCTATAAGATACAGCAGGGAGCCTATCATTCCTCTATAGGCAGTGACATTAACAGGTTTTCCAGATGGATCTTTGTTAAGTGTCAGAGGAGGTGCCATAGGAGTTTTCATCGCTGAAGTTTGTGTTAGATCAAACTTCTTCAGCATATCTTTAACATACTTACCTTGGCTGATAAAAGTACCTTTGTCAGATTGTTTGATCTGAAGACCAAGAAAATATGTCAGCTCACCCATCATACTCATTTTGTATTCTTTCTTCATTCTTTCAGCGAAGCGAGTACATAGAGATGGGTTAGTAGAACCAAATATGATGTCATCGACATATATTTGTACAAGAATAATATGACCTTTTATCTTTCTGAAAAATAATGTATTATCAATTTTGCCACGTTCAAAATTTTCAGAGATAAGAAAGGATGAGAGAGTGTCATACCAAGCACGAGGGGCTTGTTTTAGAACATAGAGAGCCTTATCCAATTTATAAACATAATTTGGATACTTAGGGTCATAGAACCCTTAGGGTTGTTCTACATAGACTTCTTCATTCAGCTTTTCATTTAGGAAAGCTGATTTTACATCCATTTGATATACAATGAAGTCTTTATAAACTGCATAAGCTAAGAAGAGTCGAATTGCTTCGAGCCTAGCTACAGGGGAAAATGTTTCATCATAGTCTATGCCTTCCTCTTTTCTGTATCCCTGAGCAACAAGTCGAGCCTTGTTGTGGGTTACAGTTACATGTTCATCTAACTTGTTTCTAAACACCCATTTGGTGCCTATAACAATTTTATCATATGGTCTAGGAACGAGATTCCCAACTTTGTTGCGAGAGAACTCAGTCAGCTCTTCTTGCATAACGCTGAACCAGTTTGGATCTCTGTGGGCATCATCAGCCTTCTTTGGCTCTATTAAAGAAATAAAGTTGACAAAGAGACAGATATTACCTGAACTTCATCGTGTCTGAATACCTGCATCGGGATCACCAAGAATTTGATCTATGGGGTGATCTATGGTCCATCGCTGAGCATGAGCATGATCGCTCATTTCAGAGATTGGATCAACAATAGGAATGTTAACTAAAGAAGAAGCATGAGGTTCATCAGCTATTAATTGTTGAGAGTCAGACAAACCAGTGTTTTCTGAGAGGAGTTCAGATGAAGATGGATCAGATGGAAGAAGTGTGTTTAGAGGCTCAGCTGAAACACATGAGATGGATTCAACGTTCGGAGGTATGATGTTTGGATCATCATCAACAGCTGGAGGAGGATCTGAATGCTTATCGTTTGAGAAGAAAGGTTCTGTTTCTCTGTAATGAGAAAACATCCAAGCATTTAACTCTTCATTGTTAGCGATTGGTTTAGAGTTCACTGAGCGAGTTTCATCAAAGGTGACATGAATTGTTTCTTCCACAGATTGTCTTCTTTTGTTGAAAACTCTGTAGGCTTTGGAGATAGAGGAATATCCAAGAAATATTCCATCATTCGTTTTTGGGTCGAACTTTCCAAATTGATCTTTGTTATTTAAAATAAAGCACTGACAACCAAAGATATGAAGAAAATTGATGGATGGTTTTCTTCCATGAAAAAGTTCATAAGTTGTTTTTCCAAATCGCTTTACTATCAGTGACTGTTTTGAGTAAAACATGCAGTGTTTACAACTTCAGTCCAAAATTGAGTAGGGAGGTGAGAATCGCTGAGCATTGATCTAGCAGCTTCAATGATCGTTCTGTTTCTTCTTTTAGCGACTCCGTTTTGCTGAGGTGTTCTTACTGAAGAGAAGTTATGAGAAATTACCTTGTTCTCAAAGAAATTGTTCCGAGAACTGTTTTTGAATTCAGTTCCATGATCACTTCTTATTGAACGAATAGTAAGATTATTCAGCACTTCCATCTTTTTAACAAAAGATATTAGTTCTTCTGGAGTATCACTCTTGCAGCGAAGAAAGATAACTCAGGTGTAGCGAGAGTATTCATCTACAATGACAAGTGTATATTTCTTTCCAGCTATTGATTGGATGTTGACAGGGCCAAACAAATCCATATGCAAGAGTTGAAGAGGACTTGTCACTGAGGAAACTTGTTTAGACTTGAAACTAGCTTTTGTCTGTTTTCCTTTTTCACATGTTGAGCAGAGAGATTCTTTAGCATATGAGTGCTGAGGAAGACCAAAAACCAGTTCCTTAGGTGAGAGAGAATCAGGGTTTTGAAGTTTAGATGAGAGAGCCTTTTGTTCCATAGCCAGTTGACATCAGAAGAGGCTTTAGATAGAAAACATATGTTTTCAGTGGTGGTAGAGTCCATATCTATTACATAGACATTTTCTTTACGATAACCACTGAGAGCAAGTTTTCCTTTTTCATTCACCAAAGGTCACAGAGGGACCTTTCTCTTCCTTTTATTCAGTGAGCAGGTCTTTTTGTCCTGTCATATGACGAGAGCATCCACTATCAAGATACCAGATGCCCTTTGATCCCTGCAAACATAAGGAAGATTAAGCTTTGTTTGGTACCCACTTTTCAATGGGTCCTTTAGGGTTAGTGGAGATGGAAGGTTCAACAATATTCTCAGCAGATGAAGATTCAGCTTCAGTGGTAACCTTCACATTGGTTAATTTCTTAACCTTAGTGGTATTTTTCACCTTGGTAGATTTTTCAGCTTTGGTGACCTTCTCATCCTTGGAGGCATTCATCTTCACTTTAGCTGATTTATCAGCTTTAGTGTCAGTTGGACATTTGCTTGCAATATGGTCAATAAATCCACAGTGATAGCATTTTCTATATTTGAAAGTGGTTTTAGGACCATGAGTAAAAGGTTTTGAGAATTTAAGATGAGCAGGTCCAGCTCCAAGAATGATTTTATCATGAGATATGGGAGGAACTTTCATTTCTTTAGATCTCTTAGGCTTAAGATCAATCTTTAACTTTGGAGGACAGAGATCAAAGATTTCTATCACAGAGCTAGACGATTGATTCGCTAAAGGTTTAGAAGGAACTTTCAGCTTTGCTTTCTTGGTAGCCTTCTGAGGATGAAGAATGGATTTTCCTTTATCCGCATACTTAGAGCCTTTGGATATTTCCTCAGGGATGGGATTAGAAGAAGATGATAAAGAGCATTGAGCTTGAGAAGTGTCAGGGATAGAAGAAACAAACGTTCCAAACTTAAGCATGGAATTGTCTTCTTTAGGGGCATCATGTGGTTTCCAAAAACCAAGACCAGTTCTATCACTGGCAGGGATCTGAGCACTTATAATCTCAGTGATCTTTGTTGAAGATTTTCACCATCCTTCAACAGTAGCATTTTCTGCTTTTAGAGCAGCGATGGCTTGTTCGCGTTCAATGCTGATGATTTCATTAACAATGACTTGATCTTTCAAACTTTCCTCTAAAAGAGTCAGTTCTCTGATATTTTCATGACATTTCTCTAGTTGTTCAGTTAAATCAATGTTTTTGTTCTCAGCTAGAGTTTTTCCGTTTAGAGCATTGTATAGATCAATCGTCAGCACGTCAACAGGTAGAGAGGGATTAGTAGAGATAGATATCTGAGATGATATATAGCTTATAGAAGTTTCAGTTGGTTCTTCCACTTCTTCTTTAATCTCAGCCATGAGGCAGAGATTAGCGACTTTTTCTTCATCAGAACTTGATTCTTCTGATTCAACCCAGTCATGTTCTTCAGCGATGAGACCTTTACCTTTTCGCTTGTAGTTTTTCAACTTTTGATATTTCTCTTTCAGCTTAAGGTATTTTTCATCGCTGGATCTTCTCGAGGTAGAAGGTTTGAAGACTTTCTTCGACCTGCACTCACTTGCAAAGTGTCCAATCTTTTCACAGTTAAAGCAAGTAGCAGTAGCCTTATCAACAGGGGTTGATTTTGGCTTGTCAGTGAGGGAGAGAGGCTTATTTCTTCGGAAATTGATCTTTCCTGCAAATATCTTAAAAGAGTTTGTCAAGAGTGCTAAGGACTCATCAAACTCTGAAATATAAGTGTCTGATAGATCCTCAGAATCAGAATCTAACTCAGTGATAGTAAGAGTGGATCGCTGAGATGGAATTATCTCTGAAGAGACTAAAGCAACAGGGGTGCTTTTGGAGTCTTTAGAATCTTTTATAAGATTCTTCTTCAAGAGATTTGATTGCTCATAGTTGAGCAATATTCCATACAAGGTGCTGAGAGAAAGAGAATTTAAGTCTTTTGTCAGCTTGAGACATATTGAATAACTGTCCCAACATTCAGGAAGACATTCTAAGAATTTTGTTAGGACCTCAGAATTAGAATAGGTCCTGCCAACGGTTCTTAGATCAATGATTAAACAGTTAAACCGCTGATGAACATCAGAGAGAGATTCATTCTTACCAGCGATAAAACTTTCATATTGTCTTACCAAGTTAATCTTTCGAGTCTCTTGGATTTCAGTGGTGCCTTCATATTGAACACATATGGTTTCCCATATTTCTTTAGAAGTTTTAAGATGCATGATTGAATGGAAAACTTCATCAGGCAGAGCCATAGAGATAATGGTCTTTGCCCTTGCATCGATACCAACCTTCTTTTTGTCTTCATCACTCCATTGTCTGATTTCCTTAACAACATAGCGTTCAGGAACAAAAGGAGTGGTGGCAGTAGCTGGAACTGCAGCTATGTTTGGACAGGTTCATAGGGTCCATTTGCTACGTATTCAGGTATAGTGGGATCTGCACCTTCAAGAAATAGCATCATTTGATTCTTCCAGAGAGAAAAGTTATCTCTGCTAAATCGAGGAGGTTTAGAAAGTGAACCATTATCATAGTAGTTTGTGTTTGTGTTAAGTGCCATATTATAATAGCAAGGAAGAGAATAAAGCAAGATCTTGTTTATCAGATTAAACAGTCTGCTCTGATACCACTTGTTGGTCTCGGAGGTGCTTAACAAGTTTGTAGAAGGGGGGGGGGGGTTGAATACAAACACAAAATTTAAAGTTTAATAAATTGTTTATTGATAAATCAAACACAATTTACAAGTCTGTTGCTGAATAAGATTAAGTAAAACTCAATCTAAACAAACTTAAGAAAACACTAAGATGGTTGCACAAGAATATAGAGAATGGGGGATTTGAGAAGTATAGAAAACAAGGGTTTCTATAAGATAGAAAGATGAAGGCTAGAGGTGAGCACACTCTTCAGATGGAGAGGTAATCTTTCTATTTATACCCTATGCATTAAATGCATGGCAGGGCACTTTACATGTGTCCTTCATTTATTGGCTGAGAGGGTCTGACTTTAGGAGACATGCTTTCGGCCGTATCATGAACAGTGTAGTTGACAGAGTTGTTGTACGAATTATGGCAGAGGTATGTCCGTTCTGACGCATTGCACTGGTTGTGCAGGGAAAGACAAAAGAGACTTGAGGTATAAGCTAAGTGATCATCGATCGCTGAATATCTCTTCCTTCAGAGATATAAATAGGTTCAACTATTGCTGAAGCTTTTCCTCAGGTTTCTTCGCGTATGAGTAGAGTCGTCTTTGCTTCACTGATATCCGCATCAGGTCACTAGTAGAGTTGTCTTTGTTCAGCAGCTTCGTCTTCGATTCAGCTATGAACATCTGTTGACGCGAAACTTGTCTTCAGGGATTACGTTTACATGAGAGAACATCAACGATAACTGAACAGACTCAGTCTGATTGCTGATAGTGAAACACTAATACATATGATCGTTTATAAGAAAGATCATCAGCGACAACTGAACAGACTCAGTTTGATCGCTGATGGTGAAACACTAATACATATTAATAAACGTAATTTTCACTAAGTATAGAAGAGGGTCGTTATCAAATCACTGAGAGAGTTTGGATCAACACAAAAATTAGTATCTCAGGATGTAAAATCGTGCGAGTCCCCGACAACGGCGTAAAAAACTTGGTAGCTAATAATCGTGTACTGCACAACGGGGGCACAATATTACCTAGTGAGAGCACAAGTATATACTTTTACTAGAATTGCTACAAGTAATATAATGGTACGAGTACCGAGTATCGTTCTCACAGGGACTGAACTGAGAATTGCTGATTTTCATGAACTTCTTGCACAAGTTTCGAGTTTGGGAAAAATATTTGTTTTTGAAAGTGATTTGATGGGAAATGCGAAATTAATTTTATAATTAAAAGTTGGGTACGGATGTAAGCTTTTCTTGGGAAAAACGTAGTAACAAGATGGTTGGACTCTTTGTAGTACGGAATGTCTATAAAAAGCCCGATCTCTCAAAAGTTGATCTTTATAGACCGGTCCTACAAAGTGTTCATAAAGTGTCCATTTTTACCGACTCTTGATTTTGCCGATTTAACTAAGTTGATAAAAAATCAAGTTCTACCAATATGGAGATTTATACCCAAATCTCTTTGTGATACAAATCTCGACCGACGTTTGAACCTTAGTAAATCATACAAAACCCGTATCTCTACGTGGTTATCAAAGACTCTCTCAAATCTTTGTGCATCACTTAAGCCGTATTTCGAATCCGCCCCTCTCGAGGTCAAGATCTAATATTAACACATAAAAGTGATCGGATTATCTGCGTTGAGTTGAAGTCCCGACTCAAGTGACCAAGGTCAAGAGTTGATAACGATGGTCACGCCCAAGTGTAGCATACTAGACCCATGTTGGTTTACATCCGCACCCAAAAGGGTGCTTAGCTCATGACAATAATAAAAGACATAATATAATGAAGGAAATACTCATTAACTACTTGCATTAATAAATGTAACTACAAACATAAATGAAAAGTATGGAGTTTAATTACTAGAAATAAAAGTACGGGAATTAAATACAATAAAGTAAGTATGGGAATTAAATACAAGAACTAAAAATGTGGAATATAAAAGACGTAAAGTAAAAGCGAGAATTGAAAGACAATAATTAAATCCTACACTTCAAGTCTAAATACTTGAAAGTATTTTAGACTTGAATGAGGAGAGAGTGATGGATGTTGATGTAGAATGGTGGATGGGAGGTTGATTGGTGAATGATGTTAAATAAATGCTCCACAAAGTCTTCTATTTATAGGAGGGTGGCTTGAGCATCCAATGGTATTGATTGAGTCTTCAATGTGTGGCCAATATCAATCTAGAAAATCTGTGTTTCCAGCTCACTTCCAACCCTTATAATCTGCTAGATAAAAGTCTCGGGTGCCCACAGTGGGCACACCAGTGCCAACAAATTGATCTGCAACACAAATTCTTACAAGATTGAACAAATTGGTTAAATTATCACATTTTGCAAACAATGTGGACCAAATGAAGGAGATAGAAGCAAAATGGGTAAAAAGGTGAATAAAACCTATTAAAAATAGTAATAAATAACTCTCAAAAGTGAGAGTTATCAAGATGCCAGAGATGTCATGCAGCTCTGTAGGACCTGATGGCCTCCCTCTCGGAGTGGGACATGGATTTTTTCAACCTCTTCTTTGCTCCATAAGGTATAAACCCCATCCCATACACATCTACCCTACTAAATCATCCTGAGCATCCTTTTGCTCAACATATTCATTTTCTTACAGGTCCTACGTTGACCACTGTCAATACCTCACTCAACGAGGCTCGTGACAAGGTGGACTCTCTCTCCACCACCATCAACAACAACACCGCAGCGGTTAACACAGCGAGTCAAGCACTGAAGGACCTTACCTCCTCTCTCTCCTCAAAATTTGAGAACTCTCAGCTATTAGCTCTACAGAAGGAGGTGACCAGGTTGAAGGACGTCGTGGTCAGCAACACCACCGCCATTCAATTTCTAAATGGCTACATCGATCATTTAACTGTTGATGTCAGAACCCTCAACGCCAAAGCCTACACAACAAATCAGCTGTTAGTTGATATTCTGAAGCAGTTGAAGGAACCAGTTCCAACACCGGCTCCCTCCTTCACAGAGGATGATCTAATGTCGCTCAAGCTTACTGTTGATTTCGTGTACGAAGCGACTTCGTCCATCCCCAGCCTTTAAGAACGGGGTAAGGCACTGGAAGCTAATGCACCTTCAACCTATGCTGTAGGTGCTAGTGCTGCTGGTGATGATGTTTTTCTCTATCCTCCCCATGATGATGACAAAGAGGGGGAGAAGACAACAAAGGATGTTTTGGAAGAACTCCCTCTAGTTGAGGGGGAGAAAGACGCTAAGAACACCCAAGCCCCTCCTTCCTCTTCTATGGTGATCCCTTAAGAAGAAGAAGAAGAAGAAAATGAAGAGGAGGAATATGATGAAGAGCTAGATCTTGAAGATCAAGGCTCCAAGGGCGCTGATGATGGAGATGATGACGATGATAATGAAGCAACCTTATGGTTTACTCCCACTCCCATGAGCGTCCCGCCGCTCAAGGGTGTAGTCATCAGGGAAGCAGGGGCGAGGAATGAGAAGACTTCAAAGCCATCATCCCAAGGCAAGCAAAACAGGATTTTTGCCGATGGTAACTTGAAGATCATATCTACATCTCAGGGGATCAACCTTCTCAGGTATGCCTCTCCATAGTCCCTTTCTCAAAGTTCTTTTTCTCACCTTAAACCCCTACTTCATTTCTAAACCTTTATCTTTCTTCTTCTAATAAATCTAACTTTTTCCCATCCTTTTCGATCAACTAGTTCTCTCACCTGCTTGACAGACAAGTCTGTCAACAAATAACCCAGTGACCCCAGTTGAAGACCTCCAAATAATCCCAGTTTCTGTTCGAGAAACTGAAGAAGAAGAAGAAGAAGAAGAAGAGTCGTTGAGTCACCCCAACAGACCCTCAAGACTTATCAAAATGCCTGGGGATGAACCTCAGAAAAGATCAGCGATGATTCTAAAACTAGAGAGTCAACGACTGAAGATCCCTCCTCAAAACACGGCTGAAGAGCTTGACTTCCTGACTCCAAAAGAAAGAGAAGAATCTATCAGGACCAAGAAGCTGTTTGCTGAATGCCAAAAGAACGCCAATCTGGCCCTTAAGGTATCACACAACTTGGTCACTAACAAGAAGCTGAAAAAGAATCCGATCAGGATCCAAGAAGCCCTGCTGAAATAAATTGAGGAGGATGTACAAAGAGCTAAAGAGGTCAGCGACTGTGAACTTGCATGGTGCAAAAAGAAGCTTGATCACAGAGTTGACCCATACAAGATTTCAACCCGTGACCATATCAGGGAAGAGCAAGAAGAGTTCACTGACAGTGACAATGGAGATCTTCAGAATAGATGGCAGTGTGAACACAATGTACCTGTCAAAGCTGGAAAAATCCGGATTCTATGAGTGGTTGGAGTTCAGGGAAGCGCTGAAGAAGTCAAAGTGTAAATACAAGGTCCATGTTGATTCATTGGTCGAACTACTTATCAACAAGGTCACTGCAAAGAATGACGTCCCCTTCTTTCTACTGCAGAAGCCAAGAACAACTAGACAAAGAAATCATGCCTCTACCTCTGACAACAATGCAATGATCCGAAATGAATCAAATATCAAATTCTCCAGAGATGCAGTCGTTGAACCTCCACCAGATCTGTCTGCTCCAGACTTATCACTGCCCCCTGGTGGACCTTTTGAACCTGGGCAGGTGATATGTCATCTCTATGGAATAACCTTCCTGGACGATGGTGACTTCATCAGATTGCAACGAGTCTCAGAGATTCCTCTATGCCCTCTTGCACATCTGAAAGATCTTCTTTATCTATGGTGCGACAATTCAACATCAGGGAATCTCATCAAATCTCTCATTTGAAAGGAGGAAGCCAATCGAAGACAGAGAGGAGAAGAAATACTTGATTATATGATCGATGAAGAAGAATTCCAAGTCAAGGAAGAACCGACTTAGCTGAAGATTATCTTTTCTTCTTGTAATCTATCAGTTATACTTATAGTATTTGTATAAGACTTCACTTGTGCTTTAAAATTTTCATATTCCCTGTGTAACATTTTGTTACGAATTAATGGAAATTTTCAGTGAAGTACTTTACTCCGTCAGTACTGTAAAAGATCCCTCAATGTATGTTATGAGTCCTGCTTAACCTTATATTTTGAACTTAAAGTAATTTTCTCATATTTCTTTGTCATCATCAAATAGGGGGAGGTTGTTGATCCAAACTCTCTCAGTGATTTGATGATGACCCTTTGAAATACTTAGTGAAAATTATATTTAGCATCTGTATGTATTAGTGTTTCACCATCAACGATTATATACTGAGTCTGTTCAGTATCGTTGATGATCTTTGATGTATTTTGTTAAATGTAATCCTCGAAGACAAGTTCCGCGACAAAGATGTTCATCGCTGATATCGAAGACAAAACTGATGAATAAGTGATGAGTCTACTTATGATCTGATGTGGATATCAGTGAAACCAAGACAAGTCCACTCACGCGACGAATCAAGAAGAGAAGCTTCAGCGATAGTTAACTTTTATTCAGACTCTCTGATAGAAGACTTCATCAGCGATAATTGATCATGAAGCTTACACTCCAAGAATCGTTTGTCTTACTCCTTGCACAAATAGTACGATTTGTCAGAAGATACATGCTTTTGTCCAAGATCGTACAACAACTCTGAAGTCTGCACTGTTCACCATACGACTAGGAGCATGTTGCAAAAAGTCAGTAGCATGCACCCAACCAAATGATGACATGTGTAAAGTACCCCGACCATGCATTAAATGCATAGGGTATAAATAGAAAGGTTTTACTTCATTTTGAAATGTTGCCTTCTATCTTCTTATCTCTCAATGCATCCTGTAGAAACCCTTGCTTTCTATAAGTTCCTCAACCATTCTTTCTTGTTCTAGTGCAACCCATTTAGTGTTTCTCAAGTTTGTTTAATATTAGGTTTACTTAATCTTATTCCACAACAAACTGTAAATTGTAATTTGATTTATCAATAAACAATTTATTAAACATTAAAATTTGTGTTTGTATTCAACCCCCCCCCTTCTACAAACTTGTATATCACCTTCAGAACCAACAGAATAAGCCCACCAAAGATCACGGTCCCGGTGTCTAACTCATCTCAAGTTTCCACTGCAATACCTAAGGTCCCGGAGCCCGACCCATATGAGTTCATCTCTGCAATACCTCGACCTTAACACCTACTTACACACCATAGAGTTACACTTACAAGACAATGGTCCTAGAGCCCGACCCCACTCGAATTCATTCCCAAAAAAACCCCAATGACTTAGTGTCAACTCGAATAGGCCATAACGTCCACACATAGGTCCCGATGCCCAATTCCTCACGAGTTCATCACCATAATACCCAGGGTCTAGGGTCCGATTTGACCAGAGATCACCTCCGTAATACCCATGGTCCTAGATTCCAACCCACATAGGTTCCTCTCTACAATACCGACTACCATGATGTCTACAAAACATTGGTCTCAAAACGAGGACATCAAGACTTCTCAAATTTCAAAACGACTAACTCATATGCCTATGGATCCGATGCATTTACAATCTAAATTACATGACTCCAAAAAGAATGACCAATGCACCCTAAACATGTAATTTCCAACAATTATGCAATAAATGAATTATATGTTTAAAGCCCCGCATTTGAATGTTAAAACTAGACAAATGTTCGCAAAACTCATATGAGTTAAAATTAAGCCAATTGACCGATAATGTACTCAACTAATTAAATAAAGTCGATATAAATAACATGATCCGAAAAAGAATATTTTCCAACCTTTAATAAACATATGGCACCTACAACACGATTAGGTCCATGAACCAAGAATTTATTGAAACACAATGGCTAAAGGCCAAACCGTATGGTTTTCATTCTCAAAAATCCTCACAAGCCATAGAAATACAATTATCACAGATTTATACGTTTATGATCAAAAGGGTTAGTGTGCCATCATCAAAAGTTCATATGTTGGGTGAAATTCCAAAACAACATTTAACCCAAAACAAGGTTAACAGAACTGTTATTGTATTTTTAGTTTAGATCATTTTATGTTGACTTTTGTTAGTTTACCTTTGTTTCTTGTTTGACCTATAAATAGTTCTTCCTTGCTTTCCTTAGTGGAAACTAGCCTGATTGTAATCCTTGAGAGAATCCTTGAGAGAGAAACCTTGTAACCCTTTCACTTGTGACATTAATACACATGTGATTTCCCCATGATTCTCATTGTTCTTTGATTGATTTGTTTGTGTGATTTGAGAGGACAATATCATTTGGTATCAGAGCAAACAAGAAGAAGCAGATTCGATCAGATTTGATTTTTTTTGAAATTTTTTTTGGCGGACTGTTGTTTTTTCACTGTTTGATCTTTAGTTTTCTTATTTTTGCACAATTAAATCAAGAAATTGATTTGATTGTGAACGTTTTATCATAAGGATCAACTTTCGTTCTGATCACATAGCCAAATTTCGACTCTAGATTGATCAATTTGATCAAGTTGTTAGTTTCTTGAAAAGTTGAAGTCGAACACTGTAAATCGATCTGAAAACTGTAATTTTCGGTTTCCTTTGCAAATTCAGTGTTGTAATCTTGATTAGTTTGTTATCGTGGACTAATTGTGTGATTTGCAGAATCAGAAATCAAGTTTTACTTGATTTTTGATCGAACAGGTGAAGAACTCACAAGGAAAACCCAAGAACGCGCTAGATCTGTAAAACGCGCAAGTTCTTCGCAAGAACGCGCAAGATCTTGAAACACGCAAGTTGAAGAAGGTTGTCTCAAACGCGCAAGTCGTTGCTAGCGAGTTCATAGAACGCGCAAGTCGAAGTCAGCGAGTTTTCTTCCATCTGCGAGTTTGCTTGCGAGTTTGCTAAAACGCGCGAGTAAGCATCTGCGAGTTTCTTAAACGCGCACGGTTCAGCTAGCGAGTTTGTTCGAAACAGTATTCTGCGAGTTTATTCGGTCTGCGAGTTTTACAAACACGCACGTCACGGTCTGCGAGTTTGTTCGAAACAGTGTTCTGCGAGTCGATTGGTCTGCGAGTTTGTTCGAAACAGTGGTGTGCGAGTTTCAAGCAATTCAGTGGTCTGCGTGTTTGAGTACTTAGTCATTTTTGTCCGTTGTTTCAAATTTGATCACTCTTGAATTTTACACACCGAGTGTAATATGCACTTCTTGAACGATCATTTCAAATCACATTTCTGTTACAATCATGTCTAGAGATCTACTCAGCATGGGTTCGAAATCCAAACCTCCGGTTCTTCAAGTTGATGAATACCCACAGTGGAGGATAAGTATGATTAATTTCTTCAATAATCAAGATAAGAAATTAATGGATTCAATTCTTAATGGTCCACATTTTCCACATGTGACAGTTGCAAGAGTTCCAGCTACTGATAATAGTCTTGAAATTCCCGAAAGGATTGTAGCTAGAGATCCTATTCAATACAGTGGCACTGATAGAGAGTTAGTGGAAAGGGATGCAACTGCTTTGACATTTCTGATAATGGCCATCCCTAATGATATTTTCAACCGTGTTGATAGCCGGGAATCCGCCAAGGACATTTGGGATGAGCTAGAAAAACAGTTCATGGGATCAGCAAAATCTGTCAAGACTAAAAGGAATCAGAGTATCAATGCTTATGAAGGATTCAAAGCAAAAGAAGGAGAATCTCTGAGGGAAGCGTATGATCGTTATAACATCATTCTAAATGATTTGAGAAGGAACGGAGTTCAAAAGTCTGAATCTGAAATAAACTTCAAGTTTATCAAGAATCTTCAGCCAGAGTGGGATGTCTACACAATACAAATGCAAATAAATAAAGACATGGATGAAGAAAAGCTGAATGATCTGTTCTGTGCTTTAAACCAACATGAGGATAAGGTAAAGGAGCAGGCTTCTGTGAACAAAGAGTTGCTTCAGTTAAAGGAGAAACAAAAGAAGGTAGAAGACTCTTTGGCTTTAATAGTTCAGGACAATATCATTTGGTATCAGAGCCGGGAGTTGGACTAGTGTGTCAGCGAGGACGCTGGGCTCCCAAGGGGGGTGGATTGTAAGATCCCACATTAGTAGGGGAGGGGAACGAAAGTTTCCTTATAAGGGACTGGATACCTCCTCTACCAGACGCGTTTTAAAACCGTGAGTCCAGGGGTGTGGACAAAGCGGACAATATCTGGTACGGTTGGCCCGGGATGTTACAGATGGTATCAGAGCCCTGTAAAGCAACTGAGGAGTGATAATGGAACAGAATTCAAGAATGCTACTTTGCAAACATTTCTAGAATCTGTTGGCATATCACATAATTTTTCTGCTGTGATGACACCTCAACAAAATGGGGTCGTTGAACGTAAGAATGGAACTTTGGTTGAGGCTGCACGAACAATGTTGGCATATTCAGAGCTACCGATGTTTCTATGGGTTGAGTCTGTAGCAACTGCATGCTTCACAAAAAACAGGACTATTATCAATAAACGTTTTAATAAAACTTCTTATGAATTGATTAATGGTCATAAGCCTACTGTTAAATTTCTTCGTATGTTTGGGTGCAGATGCTATGTTCTTAATGATCGAGAGAACTTATCCAAGTTTCAACCAAAAGCCGATGAGGGGATATTCATTGGATATTCTCTCCAGTCCAAAGCATACAGAGTCTACAATACTCGAACGAAGACGGTGATCGAAAGTGCAAATGTAACCTTTGATGAAAGCAAGACAAGGACTTCTGAACAAAGCAGTTCAGAACTCGAATCTAAAGAAAAAGACAAAGCTTCTACTTCATCAAGAGTAGAACCTGTTCAACAACAGACTAAGAAATCTGACTCCTACACTGATTCTGATCTTGATCTATTATTTCTTGATGCTTTTAATGATTTATCTGTTGAAGACAATAGACAAGAAAATTTATAAAATACAAACTCAAACTCTACCAGTGAAGATATATCTGGACCAATTCAAGAAGTTGGTGATGCTTCTACAAACACAACGCAAGAGATCTCTGAAAAAGTTGTTCCAGAAAACACAACAGAAATGATCTCATCACAATTTGAAGTGGGATCAACATCAGCAACATCTGAACAACAACATCAGACATAATCCACATTTGCAGAATCAGAACCTTCTTCTAGTGCACAAAGTCCAACTGCAAGTGCATCTGAACAACATGCAGTAGTTGATGAGTTTGACATGACTAATAATCAAACTGAACGAGATGTATTGCCAAGTACACATAAATGGACAAAAAGTCATCCCCTTGAAAATATTATCAGAGATCGGAATGCTAAGGTATCCACCAGATCTGCAACTGCTTCTGCATCGGCCAATTTCTGTATGTTCTCAACCTTCCTCAGCAGCATGGAACCCAAAAAGCCGTCTGAAGCTCTCACGGATCCTGATTGGATAAATGCGATGCAAGACGAGCTAAATGAATTTCAAAGAAATGAGGTGTGGAGACTTGTACCAAGACCCAAAGATAAGACCATTGTTGGAACAAAGTGGGTATTTCGAAACAAGAAAGACGAGGCTGGTATTATTGTAAGGAACAAAGCACGACTTGTAGAGAAAGGTTATAATCAACAAGAAGGGATCGATTATGATGAAACCTACGCTCCCGTGGCAAGGATTGAGGCAATACGGATTTTTCTTGCGTACGCAGCACACAAAAACATCAAAGTATATCAAATGGATGTCAAATCGGCTTTCCTGAAGGGTATATTACATGAAGAGGTATACGTGCTAGATAAAGCTTTGTATGGACTCAAGCAAGCACCGCGTGCATGGTATGAAACACTTTCAATTTACCTTACCAAGTCAGGTTTCCGAAAAGGTACGATCGATACAACTCTTTTTCTTAAAAAGAAAGGTGAGGATTTGATGCTAGTACAGATCTATGTAGACGATATTATTTTCGGTTCTACAAATAATGAACTTTGTGATGAATTTCAAAACATCATGAAGAAAAAATTTCAAATGTCAATGATGGGTGAATTAAATTTCTTTCTTGGCTTACAAGTTAAACAAACCCCGCAAGGGATTTTTATAAATCAAGCCAAGTACATTAGAGACATGTTAAAGAAATTTGACATGACTTCTTGTACACCCATGAAGAGTCCCATGCAAACTGGAAGTCTATTGGATACTGATATTTCTGGTAAATCAGTGGATCAACGGACATACAGAAGCATGATTGGATCTCTTCTATACTTGACATCTAGTAGACCGGACATAATGTTTGCTACATGTTTCTGTGCTCGGTATCAAGCTAACCCTAAGGAGTCCGATCTTGCTACAATTAAGAGAATCTTCAGATATCTCAAAGGCACACCAAATCTGGGTCTTTGGTATTCGAAGGATTCTGGTTTTGAACTAATGTCCTATACAGACGCAGATCATGCAGGTAATAAATTAGACCGGAAGAGTACCTCAGGAGCATGTCAGTATTTAGGTGATAAGCTAGTAAGTTGGTCATCTAAGAAGCAAAACTGTGTCTCAACTTTTACAGCTGAAGCAGAGTATGTAGCAACTGCTAGTTGTTGTTCACAAGTTCTTTGGATGATGACACAGCTGAAAGACTATGGGTACACATTCAGCAAAGTACCTATCTACTGTGATTCCAAGAGTGCCATTGCCATAACTTCTAATCCGGTACAACATTCTAAGACTAAACACATCGACATCAGGTACCATTTAATAAAGGATCATGTTGAGAAAGGTAATATTGAAATGCATTTTGTGTCTACAGATTTTGAGGTTGCTGATCTTTTTACAAAACCTCTTGATGAAAAGAGATTTACATTTTTAGTCAGCAAGCTTGGAATGGTAAACCTTGATGCATAACAATATTTATTTTCTGTACCTGTTGTTGAGGGGGAGCTAGATGTATTTTTTTATATGCTTAAGTGTTTTGGTCAAAATGAATCTTGAAAAGTTTGATATCATTAACAATGGTGGACTCATGTTCAATGAGTACCAAAGACTCATTTTGTTTTGTAGTATTATCATATTTTGGACTATGACTTCTGATCAACTCAGATCAGGACTCGTACTTCATGATTTGTGCTTCACAACAAAAATCAAGGGGGAGAAATTAAGATGTGTGCATACTTCAAGGGGGAGCTTAATGCAAAAGTCTGTAAGTGTGTATATATATTTGATAGATCTGAAAAGTTTGAAAAGTTTTTTTTTCTCTGAGAAAATTACTGGTTTTGTGCTAAAGAGTCAATTTTACAAAGTTGTTATTTTGGGAAAGTAAAAGTTTTCATTTTTGGAAAGATTTCATTTTCTGAAAAAAAAATTCTCAAAATTTGTTCTAAGTAATGAAACGCGCAAAGCACTATGCTTACGCTTAAACGCGCAAGGCTTAGTCTGCGAGTTCACTAAACACGCAAGCTGAAGCTAGCGAGTTTGGAAAACGCGCAAGCTGAAGCTAGCGAGTTTGAGTAAAACGCGCTTATAGAAGCGTGCGAGTTTAAAAAACGCGCAAGGCGTTACGTGCGAGTTTGGTCGAGAATTGTCTTTCAGCCTGCGAGTTTCAACATTCTTATTCCTTAGGCTTGCGAGTTTCACTAATTTTTCACTTAAATTGTTTCTTAAGTGAAAATCACACACCTATTTGTCGATTTTTGAGACGAATACCTTGTTTTCTTTATATGAGAGAAGAAAAACTCAAATCGTGCGTTGTGTGCGAGTTTTGTTCAATGAACAGTGGATAGCGAGTTCTTTGACTTGCGAGTTCTATGAGTGAACAGTGTCTAGCGAGTTCTTTGACTTGCGAGTTTTGTAGAGTATATAAATGTTCCATCTCTTAACTTCTCTCATTATCAGTGTGCGGATTCCAACACTTGGCGATTTTTCTCTCTGAACTTTCTTGCGACTTTCATCTTTTCAGATCATTTCTATCGAAGATATCAGTGTAGGTTGTTGTTTTTCCATTGTTTGATTGATTATTCTTATCTGTTATCGATTCTAGGGTTTTGTAATTAGTTTGTCGATTCAATTTTTTTTTCATCTTCTGGTTCGTAATGTTCTGAAATTTGACAGGACACTAAACATTTTGGGTTTGTTCTTTCAAACTATTGGTAGTATTGAAAATCAAAATTGATATAATCTGGGTTTTGCTCGATAGACTGATTTTTGCAGTTTACCATAACTCTTGGATTCTTGAACTGACCATTGGTTACTCTGGACTGAACTGAACTCGACTCATGTTCTGGACTCGAATTGATATTCTGAACTAAACTAATCTGAACTTAATGGATGGATGAATGATTTCATAATCTTTAATCATATTGTTCAAAGATCAATAGAAGAATAAAAGTCAGATTCTTTTGAACTAAAGTGAAAAGTTTGAATTTTGAAAGTCATATTTGAATTTCAAAATTTTTCAAATAAAAAGTAAATTGAAAAGTTTGGTTATTGGAGTTCATTTCAAAAAAATTTCAAGTTTAAAGAGTCAAAAGTTTTTGGTTACCTTTGCAAAATCAGTATGATTTTTTTTCAAGCATTATTTTTAAATACAACATTAATTTGACAGAATAAATTCGAAATGTGAAGTGTTGTTGTCAATTTTATGTTTTGTGCGTTGTTGTGCAATTTTGTTCATTCGAAGTTGCAACTTGTTTTCTGCAACTGACTGTGCTTTCATTGCAAGATCTTAAAGTACATTGTTCTGTACTTCAAAATTGGTTTTTCTGAAAAACAGGTTTTTGGATTTATACTGGCATATTGGATTTTATCCAATACATTTTATGATTTTTCAGGAAATCAATGGCGGAGGAAAATATTCATGACCAAAGTGTTCAGATGGATGAACATGATCCGAATGTTTCACGGGAGATGCCCATGCCTTCTTCCCGATCCCATTTTTCTGAAGTTGATGCTGATCCTAATCTTCAATTGATCAATCCTCAAGATTATCTCTCTTTGTCGCCAAATAAGCATCATGTGATATTTGACAACCTCATGGTCAAGCCATTGATAAAGGAGATACTGAAAAATCATCCAATCTGTACTGCCTTAACTACAACTGCTACTATACCAATGATCTATTTACAACAAGCATGGAGAACCATGGAGCATGTAGTGCAAGGCAACAGAAAGTATTTTAGCATTCGCATCGACAACTTCACATCCATTCTGACCTATCAGAGTCTGAGATTGCTTCTTGATCTACCTTTGCCAGATTCCAGAGAAGGAAAGACAATTTTTGATCCCTATCCGACAGATCAAGAAATGTTTGTTGGTATTCGTGCTCTTGGATATGTTGGAAGTCTTACAAAGATGAGTGACTTTCAGAAGTCAAATTTGCCACCATTCTACTATCAGTTTTTCTCAGTGATCAACAAGTGCTTGACTTCACGACACTCTGGGCACGACAATACAAACATTCATACTCTAAGACTGTTCCATGCTATCATTTATGATCTGCATGTTGATTATGCTGTGGCCATCTGGACTGAGCTGTATGAGAAAGTTCTGAGCAAAAGACATTCAAAGAAGCCAAAATATGTGCCTTATAAGAGATTATTACAACTTATTGTCCGAGGTATACTGAGATCTAGCCCAGATGTTCCAAAAAGATTACATCATGAAAGTGCCCCAGAAAATGAAATGACACATCTTCAAAAGCAGAAGCAATCCTTCGCTTTTGAGATGCCAGTTCCTGCTGCACTACTTGCTTATGCCGATCTGAATGCTCTGAGTGTTAGGAAATATAGGGAGTCCATGGGATTTCCAGAGCCAGAGATCCCTACCCAGGACTCAGAACCAGTTAGTCGAGCGGAGTCAGTGAGGGTTCAACATACTACGGGAGTAGTTGAACGGGAAAGTGAGCAGAGAGAAAATATAGAGAGGGGTTCAGGAGTGGGTCGGATTTCTGTACTGGAGGGTGTGGGAACACAGGAACAATCTGCCACGCATTTAGTGATTCCTACATCTCAACCTGAGATTTCTATCATTCCTCAGTTGGGCACTCAGGAAGAGAATCCCAATGAAAGCCAGAACTCTGAGAGAACTATATCGGTTGGACAAACAAGCTCTTCTAGTACTTCGGTACCTTCAGCAACATCAGAACAGGATGCAGCAAATCAAAGAAGTGATCAGAATGATAATACTGATGATAACATGGGTCATAGTTTCGGATTTTTGGAAAATGTTTCTTTACACCAAAGTCTTGGTTCTACTGCAAGAGATCTTGACTTGGAAGGTGTTGATTCCACAATCAGGAATATTATTTCTGACTCTGGAGTTATAAGGCAGGAAGAGGGAGTATTAGTTGAAAACCCAGAAAATGTGAGGACTAGAGTGAATGTAGAAAAAGAACATGGTGAGCGTGAGTGTATCCAAACCTACCATTCTAGAAGGGCAGCCACATCTACTACCTCGCCGCATGTGTTGCGAGTACGAGGTATTGAAACAGACATTAGTCGCCCACTAATGCATATGCACACCTCAGCCAACCATTCTATTGCCTCTCAACATGCTATAGTCTCATCTTTACACGGGGATTTAGCACATACTCTATCTGCCTTTCACTCGGAAATGGCAGGTATTGAAACAAGAGCTCAGCTGCCCCCGAGCTCGACTTCTTTCAGTGCACCATTGAGTCTAGAACCAATTGTTACACCTATTTTCATTCCTAGTACACAACCAACCATATCTGCTACCATCGGGAGTCTTAGTGCCCCGATCGGAACATCTGTAGTAGCTCCGCATTCCGGACTACAAGGATCAGGTGGAAGTCCTGTCATTGCTAACACTATGCCAGCTTTGAGCACAGGACACACTGTTGTATCTTCAACAGCTGTGTTAACGGGAAGCTCGAGTAGCCCCGGTGTTAGTTTACCCGAATTCGTTTCAAGGGAATTTCTCAATGACACCCTAAAGGTCGTTGAAAACTCTTTATCACAGAAATTTCAGTCGGAGTTGAGTAAGGCAACTGAAAAGTTTGAGGAGGAGATTGGAAAGGTGATGAGAATGTTGAAATGGAAAAATCCAGTTGTTGAGGAGCCTGAGCAAACAGTTCCACCACCATCAGTTCCACAACCACCACCAGTTCAATCCGTCTCTGAATTGAAATATTTACTTCTAGCCCATCTGTTATCTGAAGCTCCATGAGATATCTGAAGCTCCAGGAGATCAAACCGAAGCAGATATTATTAGATTATTGAGACAACAATCCCAACCAATTGTTTCTCAAGTTCTAGTAGATTATGTTACACAGTCTCAGTTCAATCAGTTCAAAGATTCAGTAGAGAAGCACTTACAGGACCTAACCACAACAATTCAACTTTCTTGCAAGGCTCAATCTGATGCAGTTTTAAAGAAGAGGCATGATCGTGATTCTGATAAAGATCATGAAGGGGATATGAATAAGAGACAGAAAACTACAGACGATATTGTTATTGTTACTATTGAGGAGCAGGGGACTGAAGTAACTGAAACTACACATGGAGAACAATTAGAAAAGGAACAGTTGGAAGAGAATGTTCCAGAGGCTGAAGAAGAGTTGATGATCTATGACAATACGGAATCAAGGGTTGAAAAGCCTGCGATTGCCACTGTTGAGGAAGTAATGGAGATGTTGGGAGTTACTGCTGAAAACTTTGTCAACCTAGATGATTATGAAAGTGATGATGATGAACAGGCTGCTGCTAGGTATGACAGTTATTGGAGAGTAAAGCAGGAAGGAATGGACGTTATTGAGCACAATATTCAAAGTGATGGACCAGATCCTGAGAATACAGTTACAGTTGAAGAGTTTGTACAGAATGCTATTTCTCAAGGAAATCTGAGTCAGAGTGAAAATGTTCTGGATGATTTGTTTGGAGAAAATTTATATGAAAATTTTGATGATCTTGAAGGTGAAGATGAAGAGATTGTAGATCTTGATCAAACGTTTCTAGTTCAACAAGCCGAAGTTGTAGAGGTTGCACAGATTGCGAGTACAGTTGATTATGCTCCACCAACCTACAGATTGTTTGATGAAGATGAAATCTTGACTGCTATTCCGATAGTCTCACCCACAAGAAATTTTTCTGTCCCTGAAAATCTTGATGCTTCTGAACCAAGAGTTGCTCTACCTTTGCCTGAAAATTTTGATTCTGAACAACCAGCTGATCAACCCAAGCAGAAACCAAAAGCTGACAAACCCAGAAAGTCAAAAAGATCAAGAATTCCTACCTCAAAGCCCAAACCAAAAGATCTTGAAGAAGAAAGGCCAATTATTGTTGATATCCAAGACTTCAGGAATAAGCTGTACAAAGAAAGAAAATAAAGAGAAAAGGAGGAAAGGCAGATAATCAGGGAAGCAAGAGCTGAATTAAGAAAAGAGGAAGAAGAAGCAGCCAGAGCCAAAGATAGTGCACTTCCTTACATTCGAAACCCAGATAGTCCAAAGATATTAAGCACAACTGAAACCTCTATACAGTTAAAGCCAAATCCTGTTTTTGTTACTCCAATGGAAGTGGAAGAATTCTCAAAAGCTCATGGTCCAGAACTTGAAACAATGCAAGTAGAAGAGCTCATTTCTTATGAATTCAACAATATAGGGAAGGTTACTTTTAAAGGAGATGTTAGAGTTGGGGCTGTTCCATATACAGGATATGATGTTGAAGGAGATTCTTTGAAGTTCATTGAGATCATCAGAAAGTCACTTAAAGTACCGTTCCTGGAAGAGTCAAACAAAATTTTTGTTTCTTCTCTGCAGCCAGTTGATGGAGCTTGTTTTTATGGTGTTGGAGATAGAGACAAAGTTTATCAGTCCAACTACATCAGATTTATGAAGACTCAAAGAAAACTTTCCCCATTTGCAAAAAGAGAAGAGATTTTGCAGGTCCAAAATGTTCATATTTGCAAGATTCTTAATGTCCACTATCCAAAGTTCACAGTTCAAAGAAAAGATATGCAGATCAGTACCTTTACAGAAGCTTATTTTGATAACTTGAACTTCTCAGACATTATGTTCATTGTGAATGAGTTTAGAGACAGGAGAAATAGAAGGAGGTCACAAGCTGTTGCTTATGCTTTGGATGCTATTAAAAGATTCATGACAAGGAGTGTCTACAATGCTTATTCGTTTGACTTTCAGCTTGACATTGAAACCAATTAGAACAGAGTAAACCTGCTGGCACTAAACTTCAACCATCCTAAGATCAAAGTTCTAGAGCCTTTTCAGATCTCCAAATATCCAGAGTTGGGTGTGATGTATGTTAACACTAAGTCTCATAAGAAGCAGTTCATGGGAGCATCAGAATTGGCTAAGTATTCAGATGGTACTTTGAAGTATGTGCAGAAAGTGCTTGAAGATAAATTGTTTCTGTCAGAGCAGGAAAGATTAAGAAAGAATGAAGCTGTAAGAACATTTGAGTCTCTTAACATGGAAGCTATGCTAGAAGAGATCAACAAGAAGATTGATTTCAGGGAGCACATCAGAAGATTTGAAGCACACCTTGGGATCAGAAGAATCTGTTTTAGAAGATGGGACCAGAGCAAATTTGTCAAATGATCTAGAAGGGGGAGATTCTTATTGTATTTTTAGTTTAAATCATTTTATGTTGACTTTTGTTAGTTTACCTTTGTTTCTTGTTTGACCTATAAATAGTTCTTCCTTGCTTTCCTTAGTGGAAACTAGCCTGATTGTAATCCTTGAGAGAATCCTTGAGAGAGAAACCTTATAACCCTTTCACTTGTGACATTAATACACATGTGATTTCCCCATGATTCTCATTGTTCTTTGATTGATTTGTTTGTGTGATTTGAGAGGACAATATCAAGAACTCATTCAACTTGTTCATCAAACCCAAAATGAAAGTTATTATTAATCTGAGTTACTCATCTTAAGAGTCAACAATATTTTGCCCACAACATCCAAATATCCAAGAAATTACATTTGATGAAATCCATATATTTTGGTGTCTCAAAACACCTAATAAAACATCTTAAATTATCTTTAAAGATTTCATAACCCAAATATGCTCAAAATGCTCAAAATTGTAAAACTCATCAAATATGAATCAAACTCATAAAAATGTGTTCAAACCCCAAAATAGAGATTTTTTTACATGTATATAGTTTTGCAAAGCAACTAGAGCTCATCATGCTAAATTTAGGCTAAATCTAGGTTTTATCCCAAAACTTAAGTTTCCTTTGGTGAAGACTTGGGGTCTTCTAACAAGCCTTCCAAAGTTTAGCTTCAAAGATTCCACTATGATTCCTCTATTTCAAACACCCTTGAAGTTACACGAAAATGGGAAGAAATGGAAAAAGGATAAAGAACACTTAAAACCCTAACTTTTGGGTGGAGATAAGAAATCTTACCTTTAACTTGATGGCTTCTAAATCCTCAAGACATGCTTCCAATGGTCTCCAAAATCGGTCCTAAAGCTCCCCACAAACTTAATCTAGAGAGAAAATGATAGAGAAGAAGAGTTGGGGTTAAGAAATGGTGAAAACCCCCAAAAATCGGACTTTTCTAGAACTGACAGACTCTAATGTGGCTTTTCATGCGGCTAAAGTCGCATGAAAGTCGCCCTGATTTCTTAGAAATTCACATGAAAGTCACGCGGATGTCTCAGAAAGTCGTATGAAAGTCGCATGAAAGTCACATTGGTCTGTGATCACACGGTTTTTTTTTTCATGTCTGAAACGATCTCCAACCATCCTAAATGATAATTATATAAAACCCTCATAATTATCATCTTTAATACCATTCGATAATGAGATTAACATAAATGGAATTCCGAAAATTGTGGATGTTACAATAGCTAATCCGGGGAATGTGACTGAAATCGCCCATGATAAATTAGGACGGTCCGATATGTTGTTTGTCGTGCTTGGTTATTCGGTATGCTTAAATATAATTATAATATTTTAATTCATAAATTTATTTTAGTGTTGATATTTATATTTGTAACCTTGATCCTCTACGATTTCATTCGTTTTTAGGACACTTGCGATCACTCATTATAATGGATAGTGCCCATTTAAAGGGCCACACGTGGGCACCATGTTCTTAGCAGTCGACATAGATGGAAACAACCAGATCATGCACATTGCAATGGGAGTGGGGAAGACAAAAATTGGCCCGTCATGACATGGTTTTTATATAGGTTGAAGTAATGTATCGGTAAAGTGCCAAATTTGACCTTCATAACTAATAGGGTTGCTTCTATTGATTTGACCATTAAAACGGTATACCCAACTCGCATCAAATACTTTGTTGTCGGCATTTGAGCCAGAACTTGCGCCTGAAGTAAAAAAGAGAGAAAGCAAAGAGGTAGATGTTTTGGGAGGCATGCAAATCTTATAGGGTGTCGTACTTCGAGGCTACAATGGATTTGATGCGACACATTCTACCTAACGCCACTCAATATCTTCCGAATGTTGGTTACGCTATATGGGCAAGATTGCACTTCCCTACTTGTGATATAGTGCAATGACTTCCAACAGTGCTGAGTTTGTTAACTCAGTAACTCGGTTTGCACGTACCTACTGATAACTCTATTTTTTAGAGTTACTAGAAGCGTGCTCGCGCAATGCAGCGAGATACATCACGATTTTAATGTTTCATTTTATTTTTTTGTCGATTTACAGTACGATTTTGGATTGTTTTGAGAAAGTGATAATGTTTTTTTTATAAATTTGTTTAATTTAGGCTTAATAGTATAATTTTTTATATAAAAAAATTAAGTATTTTGTTAGAATTCAATTATTATCTTATATATTTTAATGACATCTAGAAAAAATAACCAGTTACATATTTAATAATATAATTAAAATAAATTTATATTAATATAATATATTAATTAATAGTGATACATGTAAAGGTCTGTATAAAATGAAGGTCATGCACATACCAAATTGGTGGATGTTAGAAGCCTGCAGTAGTAATATGTATTTTGTGTTTTGATACTTGTAAATTAAGATATTTTTAAAATCTTGCATAAAATGATGGTACCTTGTGCCTAATAATTTGTATTTAAGAGTTTTTTTATCCGTGCTTTATAATATAGTATAGATTTGTTACTCTTTTCTAGCGTTTATTCCACTTTCTACCCACTTTTGCTTCCATCTCTTTCATTTGGTCCATAAAGTTTGCAATATGGGATGAAAACACCAAAAAATTCGGTTTTGTCAAAAATAATGTTTAATGTTCGGCTGTGGCCTGTCCACTGCGGGCACCCGAGATCCATTGTGTAAACAAGGTATTGTACTATTATCCAATAGTTAAGAGTTGGAATGAGCTTGATTGTATCTTCAAAAATCTGGAAATCATTGTACTCTTCTAACCGTTGGATATTAGGCTTTTAACCAATGGGTTTTGGATTTTCTCTTCATTATAAATAGAAGGAGTTGAGAGCTTATTCATCATCCAATCATCCAATAGTTCTAAGCTTATCTCCAGGAGAGTTGAAAGATTGAGGGTAGAATAGCATTTAATTTCTACATTTATATTCTCGTATTTCAGTTTCTGCTGACAACTTCCACTGTGGGCATCGTTTGTAACTTTAGTTTTCAATGCAAGTAGTTAACAAGTATTTCATTTCTTACATGATGTCTTTTATTATTATTATGAGCTAAGCACCTATTGGGTGTAGGTGTGAGCCAACTTGAGACTAGTAGGGAACACTTGGGTGTGGCCATCGTTACTAGCTCTTAAGCTTGGTAACTTGAGTCGGGACTTAAACTCAACGCGGATAAGCCGATCACATTAATGTGTTAATATTAGACCTTGACATCGAGAGGGGAGGATTCGAAATACGGTTTAAGTGATGCATAAATATTTGAGAAAGTCTTTAATAACCACGTAGATATACGGGTTTTGTATGATTTACTAAGGTTCAAATGTCGGTCGAGATTTATATCACAAAGAAATTTGGGTATAAATCTTCACACTGATAGAACTTGATTCTTATATCAACTTAGTTAAATCGACAAGATTAAGAGTCGGTAACAATGGACATTTTATGGGCATTTTGTGGGACTGGTCTTTAAAAATCCACTTTCGAGAGATCAGACTTTTTATAGACATTCCGTATTCTGATAGTTTAATACGCAAACTATCAGTTTGCGTTTCTCTCTTCAAGTCTTCGTGCATCAAGTTTGTGTTTCATACCTGCAACGCAAAGTCTTTCACCCGCAAAGTAATAGTTTGCGTTTCATACCTGCAACGCAAAGTCTCAACCCGCAAAGCTTCATCTTGCATTTCACTAAGTAAACGCAAAACTCAGTTTGCGTTCTCCTCTGCAAACGCAAAACCTTCTTCGCGCTCCTCATTGCATACGCAAACCTCTAGTTTGCGCGTCTCCTATACTTAGAAAATTTTCTAAATTTTATGATTTTTTCACAAGATGTCTTTGCAAGCACAAATCTACAAAAATGACCTCATGATGTCTTTATGGTCTGATACTCGTCCACCGGTCCTCATCAATGAGAACGAATTCGAACAATGACAGGATCGGTTTATCAACTTTATTGAAAGGCAACCGAATGGGGAAAACATGATGAAATCTCTGAATGAGGGTCCTATGGAAAGGCCAATGAAGGTGATTCCAGCTACTGCTACTACTCCAGCTATAACTGTTGAAAAAGCTTTAAGAGATTATGAAGCTGAAGAGCTCTTAAGATATCAAGCAGACAGTCAGGCTAAGTCAAATATGATCCTTGCTCTTCCCAACTCCATCTATAACAGCATTGATTGCTTCAAACATAATCCAATGCTGATGTGGACACAACTTGAGAAGATTATGCTTGGTACTGCAATGTCTACTCAGTTACGACATACCAGGTACATGAACAACTTTGAAAAGTTCAAGGCCAAGGATGGGGAAAGTTTGAAAAATGTTTTTGATCGATTCTGGGCTGTTATCAATGATCTCTACAAGATTAAAGTTACCAAGACTGATTTGGAGGCTAACTTGAAGTTTATGAACGCTTTACAACTTGAGTGGAACAAGTCATGCCACCGAATGAGAAATGATGTCAGAATCTCAACCATGGCAATTCAGGAGTTATACGAAATCTTGATGACAGATGAATCTTTGGTAATGGAGAAGAAGGCGAAAATGGATAAGAAGAACAAGCCTCTGTCAGTAGATCCCATTGCTCTTTTAGCTAGCCAACTGCCTGAGCAAGCTTTGACTGAATCAACTTATGATGGATCAACAGATGATGATGGCGAAGCACTCGAAAAGGCCATGATACTTTTGACTCAGCACTATTAGAAGAGATTCAAGCACAAATCTGGTTCAAACAACCTGCAGTTTACTTCTGGTTCTAAAAGGATAGAACCTAGTGCTCCTTCAAAGACATACACTCCAAAGTATGAACCAGCTAAGGTGGTTGAACAGAAGAAGGATGACAAAAAGGTGATGAATTGTTTTAACTGTGGGAAGCCTGGACATATGGTTAAGGATTGCAGAGTCAAAGTGGTAAAGGATGGTGCTTTTTACCGAAAGAAGTTGGCTCTAGCTGAAAAGAAGGAAAGTGGAACTATCCTGTTGGCCGAAGAAGAATACTGGTTGGATCATTCGGACAACGAGGCTGAAAATGAGGAAACTGCAGCTATGTGCTTTATTGGTGATGATGAGGAAGAGGATACCTCATATGATGGTTCAGAGGTAATTTCTGCCTTTAACTATAATTTCCTTTTATCTCAAATGAATGTTTTTATCACTGCTTTGCATGATTTGCGCTCAAAGTTAGTTTCTGAAAAGTTTAAAAGTCAAGAAAAGTCTGATTTAATCGAAAAACTGCAAATTTCTTTAAAAGATGAAAAGTCAATTTTAATTGACACAAAAGAGAAATTTAATAAGCAGTTGGTCGAGTTAGAAAATTCAAATTAGACTTATCATGATTCGTTGACTGAACTGACTTCTTCAAATAAAATTCTTTCTGAGAAAATAATTGTTTTAGAAAGGAAATTATATAAAAGAGAACAGTCTGAGCAAACAATTTACATGAATAAACCAAGGAGTGAAGAAGCCATAAAAGAAAAGTGGGGACTTGGTTTTGAAAACCCGCAATTTTTAAATCATGCTAAAAATGAAGTTCCTACTTTATATGAATATGATTACTTTACTCTTACAAGATATGTTCCTCAGTTTAAATTCTTTTGGACAACTGAGAAACAAATTTTGGAAGAAGAAAATGTGAAAAGAATGAAAAACAAGAGGATGGAAATGCCATTTGTTTACACTTCTGAAAATGCAAAGTATTTTCCTGATCAATCTAAGAAATCCAGAAAATTTCAAAATCTTTTAAAGGTCAAATCTTCCAATAAATCTTCATTTTCAACAGATTTTGTTGATATTTTTAATAACACTGAAAAGGAAAATGTATCTCCGGTGTCTTATGATACTAAGAAATACATTCCCCCATTAGTGTTAGAAGGTAAGATTGTTGATCTTGAAGATAGATTGGAAGAACAAAATCTTCAAACTTGTTTAGAAAACGATTTATTTCTTTTTATAATGAAAACAAGTTTTGAAGATAAAATTTCTTCTGGATTGTCAAAAGATTCTAAGGAGAATGCTAAAATTTTGAAAAATAATGGCCATTTGCGTTCCACGTTGGAAACGCAAACTGAAAATTTGCGCATGCAGTTGGACGCGCAAAGCTCAGTTTGCGCCTCCAATGGGAAGCGCAAACCTCCTCCAGACTTGCGAAATTTTGAAAATTTTCACTCCAAGGCTAGTTCTTCAATGTCAAATGCTAAGACTGATTTCTTTGATAAAATTTCTTCTTCTGATTCAATTATCGATAATTCTTTACTGGTAAATGCTCAATTTTATAAAAAGAAACATAAAAGAAGAAGATCAAAGAAGTCAAAGAAACATGATACTGTCTTATCTGAAAATTCTAATGTTTCTGATTTTTCTTCTTCAGATCAGACTGTGAGGAAGTTACCAAGGCAGATTTGGAGGATGAAACAACAAATTTTAGAATCTGAACTGTTAGGAGTTAACTGTGTAGACAATCTTTGTGATACTGATACATTTTCTAGATGTAATAAAAATCCAAAATATTCTTTTCAGCAAATGTTTGATATATCAAAGAATATCTCATATGCTTCTTCTAGTTCTGATTCTGATAATTGTGTTTTATCTTCTATTGATAATTACTTTCATTCTTGCATGAAAAATAAATCTGTGAAAAATAAAAGACATAAATCTAACAAGGGACCCATAAGCATATGGGTACCTAAAAAAGGTGTAGTTTCTGTGTGTGCAGCTTAGTCATTTATGGTATCTGGACTCGGGATGTTCAAAACATATGACTGGCAACAAATCTCTTCTGTCTAATTTTAAAGATAAATGTTGCGGTCGTGTTAAATTTGGCAACTGTGAGACAGCTCCGATTCTTGGTTATGGTGATCTAGTTCAGGGTAACATAACTGTCAAAAGAGTAAGTTATGTCGAGGGTCTAAGTCACAACCTTTTCAGCATAGGACAATTCTGTGATAAAGACCTTGAAGTCAGTTTCAAATCCAAACGAGTTGCAGTGAAGAATGATAATGGCAAGGATCTTTTGGTAGGAAAAAGGCAATCAAATTTGTATACCATTGATCTTTCCAAGATCAAAATTCCTTCAGATATCTGCTTGTTTTCTAAAGCCTCAATCAAGAAAGTTGGATTTGGCACAGACGTTTAGCTCATCTCAATTTCAAGTATATGGATCGCCTGGTCAAGAATGATTTAGTGAGAGGTCTTCCAGTTCTCCGTTTCCAGAAAGACCATCTATGCCAGGATTGTGAGAAAGGAAAAATGAAGAAAGCTCCTCACAAGCCTAAACCTGAACACTACACGTCGGCTATTCTTGATCTTTTGCATGTTGATTTGTGTGGTCCGATGAAGACGAAGAGTTTACGACATAAGAAATATGTTTTAGTGATTGTTGATGATTACTCCAGATATACTTGGGTAAAATTTCTGAAGTCAAAAGACGAGACTCCTGAAGTACTCATCAATCTCATCAAGACAACTCAGACAAATAAGCAGAAGCAAGTGAAAGTGGTAAGATCTCACAATGACACTGAATTCAAAAATAGTACTCTTCAGGCATTCTATGAATCTCAAGGAATACAACAACAATTTCACGTACTCTGCAACAGAAAGGTGTTGTTGAAAGAAGAAACAGAACGCTTGTTGAGTCTGCCAGATCAATGCTTGCTTATTCAGATCTACCTTTGTCTTACTGGGCTGAAGCAGTATCAACTTCCTGTCATACACAGAACAGATCAATTTTGCATCGTCGTTTCAACAAAACACCGCATGAACTTATGAACGGGATCAAACCGAACATCAAGTATTTCAAGTCATTCGGGTGTAAATGCTACGTTCTGAATGACTGGGAGAATCTCAACAAGTTTAGTCCGAAAGCAGACGAAGGTGTATTCGTGGGTTATTCTTCAAACTCTACTGCTTATAGAGTTTTTCTGTTCTCTGCAAGAAAGGTCATAGAGAGTATCAATGTAAAATTTGACGAAGCTGCTGATTTGGTTTCTAGTCACTCAGGCTCAGAACCCGATTTTACTGGCAATTCAGTTTCTGAACAAATCAGTTCAGAACCTGTTCTTTCACCGGATAACCAGGATTCTTCTACTCCCTCTCCTAATCTTTCTGATCTTGATTTTCTGTTTGAAATTTTTTATGATGATGTGCCTAGATCTAATTCTGAAAATGTTTCTAATGTTTTGAATCAGGAAACTGAGAGCTCATCTATATCAAATTCCGCTGCATCTATCTCTGACAATGATACTGCTCCAGTCTCTCTTATTCAACAAGAACCGGCACAACAAGATTGTGTTCAATCAGACAATGTTCAATCAGAAGCTGAGCTTATTCATGAAGAACATACTCAAGAAGAGTCAATTCAAGATCAACCTGTTCAAGATGAATCACTTCAGGAAGAAGTACAGAATGATGTTATTCAACAAACTGTTCCCGAATCTGATTCAGAGATAGTTGAGATACCTCCTCCTCAAGTTGAAACAATTTCTATTTCTTCATATGATGTAGAAGTTTCTGAACCTCCCTCTCTTCAATTAGAAGTGGTTCAAGACGTAATTGATCCTCTCCCTCATACAACAAAATGGACAAGATCTCATCCAATTCATCAAATTATTGGAGATCCTCAAGCCAGTGTTTCTACACGCTCCAAATCGGCTACTTCCAACGAATGTCTATTCACTTGCTTCCTAAGCAAGATTGAACCTACAAAAGTTTCTAAAGCATTGGAAGACCCAGATTGGATTATTGCTATGCAAGAGGAGATCAATCAATTTGATACGCTCAAAGTATGGAGACTTGTACCGAGGCCGAAAGGAAAAAGCATAATTGGTACAAAGTGGATTTTCAAGAATAAAAAGGATAAAGATGGTATCGTCGTGCGGAACAAAGAAAGGTTGGTAGCCAAAGGATATCGACAAGAAGAAGGTATTGACTACGTTGAAACATTTGCACCCGTTGCCAGATTGGAAGCTATCCGAATGTTTCTTGCCTTTGCTGCTTATCGCAACTTCACAGTATATCAAATGGACGTCAAGACGACATTTCTCAATGGCAAGCTGAAAGAAAAAGTATATGTATCTCTGCCAGAGGGATTTGTTGACAAAGATCGTCCAAATTATGTATATTTTCTCGATAAAGCATTGTATGGTTTGAAATAAGCTCCACGGGCGTGGTATGACGAGTTGTCAGCTTTCTTGGTCAAATCCGGCTTCACCAAAGGATCTATCGATACTACTCTTTTCATTTATAGAACTAATCTTGATATCTGCTTAGTACAAATATACATAGATGATATTATTTTCGGTGCGACTAACAAATCTTTGTGTACATGGTTTTCTGATCTTATGACCTCTAGATTTCAGATGAGCATGATGGGAGAAATCAATTTCTTCCTCGACTTACAAGTGAAACAGCTTCCTGATGGTATCTTCATCAACCAGTCAAAGTATATATTTGACATCTTGAAGAAATTCAAGATGGACAAATCTACTTCAATCGGAACACCGATGGCTCATGGTGCCAAACTCGGACTCGATCCAGATGGAAAAGATGTAGATCAAAAGACATACAGAGGGATGATCGGATCACTGATGTATCTAACTGCCAGTCGCCCGGACATAATGTTCTTCACGTGCTTGTGTGCCCGATTCCAAGGTAAACCAAAAGAATCTCATCTTTTAGCAGTCAAACGCTTTTTTAGATATATTAAAGGAACTCCTTATTTAGGATTATGGTATCCTAAAAGTTCTGACTATAATTTGATTGCCTATTCAGATGCAAATTTTAGTGGTAATCAATTGGACAGGAAGAGTACTTCTGGTCATCTTCAGTTTTTAGGTGACAGACTGATAAGCTGGGCGTCGAAAAAGCAAAACTGTGTTTCAATATCAACAGCCGAAGCTGAATATGTCGCTGCAGCTAGTTGATGTGCTCAAGTGCTCTGGATGAAAACGCAACTTCGTGATTACGGAATGCTATACAAGACAGTGCCGATATATTGTGATAGCAAGTCTGCAATTGCGATATCGGTCAATCCAGTCCAGCACACCAAGACCAAGAACATAGACATGCGGTACCATTTTATAAAGCATCACGTGGAAGAAGGTATTATTGAATTATATTTTGTACCAACTGAATATCAACTTGTTGATATCTTTACAAAAGCCTTAGATGAAAAACGTTTCAATTTTTTGCTTTCAAAATTAGGCATGTTGAATTTAAAAGTTTAAATCTTTACAAATTTTATTCTATAAAATAAAATTTTACAGATTTTCTTTCTTTTGAATAAAATGTATGTTTAGGGTCTTTAACAAGTTATTTGTTTATATTAAAGTTTTATATGTTCAACTTTCAAGCCTTACAAAAGTCAAAAAGCCAGCAACATGTTTGTAGCTTTTGATATTGCTTTAAAGATATGCGAGTCTGATTTTTTATAGTTTACTTTGCTTAGACTACCTCAATGATCAGAATTATAGATCGGAATGAAAATATGGGCTAAGCATTTAGACGTTGATCTGAGTGATTGATATGAATAATAAATTCTTAAAATACAGAAATCTCTGGGTTTAAAAGTTTGTACCTGTGACCTTTCTGGTTTGGGAAAGTAAGTTTCGTGGGATGCTTGACATCTGGTCCCCTAAGGTCATTTGGTCTGGGAGTGATCGAACAGAAATCCTTCTATAGAACCAGATCGAAAGTCATGTTTTACTGGTATGAATGGGTTTAGAATATGTCGATGTAGCCTTTCTGATCCGGGAAAGTAAGTTCCAAGGGGTGCTTGACACCTAGTTCCCTAAGGCCAACTGGTCTGGGAGTGGCTGACCCAAATCCTGCAATAGGGTCAGATAGAAAGTTACGTTTACGGCATGTTCTTTACTTAATGAACTCTCTGATTAAAAGATGCCAAAGTGCACATCGCTTAAAAGATGCCAAAGAGCACATTCATGTTAAGATGCCAATGTGCACACTGCTAAAAGATGCCAATGAGCACACATCTCATGATACTTGGTGAAATGTTTGAGTTGTGATAAACCTGTAAATTTGTGAAAGTCTTAATTTTTGATGACTTAGTGTCAGTACATGCAAAGTTTTCTATAATAATTTTAGAACTGCATTTTTCTTGAAGCTAATTGAAGTTCACATGCGAGCTCACTGAATAGACAAATGGAAGTTTTTGAAACTGAACATGTCTTAACTTGATATGCAATTACACTTGGTCTTGCATCCAACAACATATGCTTAATTTCAACTGATTGATAAATTTGTGAAATTTTACTGAGTAGATTTTAATTTGTTAAGTGTTTAAAATTTTATATGTTCAGTTGTTACAAAATTTATATTCAATATGATCATCTTTCATACTGATGTCTTTATGTTTGAGTATCTGTATTTTTTGTATATGGTTTGTGCAGTTTTCAAGGGGGAGAGCTTATATGAAAAAGTTATATGAATTTTTCTGTGGTTGAGGGGGAGTAAGAAAGAAAATTATCTGTGTTGATAAGAAGTTAAACAGGTATATTTCTCAGATTTTTCTACAAATTTGCTATGCTAACAGTTAAATTTGTGTAGGGGGAGTAAAGGAACCTGTCAGGTAAAATTTTCTTATAGCTGTATTTTTTTTAGGAATTTTATTTTTTTTAGGTGTATTTTTTTTAGTGTTATTTTTTTTAAGTTTAGTATAAATAGAGGTTAGTATATGAATATTCTCTTTTATTGCTTCCTTTATCTTTTGAACTTTGGAACTGTTCATCTTCTTCCCTCCTATTCTCTGTGTGCGCCGACCTCATCTTTTTTCATTGATTTTCGATTGTTGTTCACTTCAATCAGGTATGTGTTCTTCTTTTATTTTGATTTGTTGTTATGATTAGCTTAGCATTGTTTTTGATTTCGTGTTTGATTTCGTACTGAATGGTTGTCGTTTTTTCTTTTACTGTTCATATGTTCTTCATCTTCAGATTCGACCTGTTTTAGTTCGAATTAGGTATTGGGTTTTGCTTAGTACTGATAATCGATCTTCAGGTATGTTTCCTTTTACTTTAATTTCATGTTTTCTTGCTTTATTTTTGATTTTTGTGGTTTTCGGGTTTTGTCTCGCGAAAACTAGGTTTCTTAACAAGGATGATAGACCCGTAAAGTGAACTTTGTGCGTCTAGTTAGAAAAGCAAAGTGAACTTTGCGTATCTAACTAGAAACGCAAAGTGAACTTTGCGTGTCTAACTAGAAACGCAAAGTGAACTTTGCGCGTCTAGCTAGAAACGGCAAGTCTACTTTGCGCTTCTAACTTGTTAAGCAAACCTATTGTTCTTTCAAGTTGTAGTTTACGTATCAACTAGGACACGCAAAGTGTACTTTGCGTCTCCTCTTTGACACGCAAACTCTCTTTGTGTTTGTGCTTCGTGTTTTGTTTTTGGGTTTTTAATATCAAGTATGCTTGTCCCGCAAAGTCTACTTTGCGTGTCTAACTAGAAACGCAAAGTCTACTTTGCGCGTCTAGTTAGAAACGCAAAGTGAACCTTGCGCGTCTAGTTAGAAACACAAAGTGAACTTTGCGCGTCTAACTAGAAACGCAAAGTGAACTTTGCGCCTCTAACTAGAAACGCAAAGTCTACTTTGCGCTTCTAACTTGATACACAAACCTTCCTTTGTGTTATTGTGTGTTTTTGTTTTGTTTTTCTAAGAATAGTTTTCGGACCATGTTAGACACGCAAACTTACCTTTGCGTCTCATGACTGAAACGCAAACCTTTTTATTATTTTGTCTAATTCTTTTTCATTTTTGTTTTCCAGGTCTATTATGTCTTCTAAAACCAATACAGATCCCATGATTCAAGACGAGAATGCCATTCTCGATGATCCGTCTGATCGAGCTTCTCATGATACTCCCATGCCGTCACCTCCTTCTGTTGGGGCCGATCTTTCTGCTTCTCGTCGTACACCAAAGGATGTGTTCCCAACCATCATGTATATGCCTTACAAGCCGAGTAACTATCATGTGGACTTTGACAGGATCAAGATACATCCAGTAATACGAGCAATTCTCAGAGGTCATCCACTTGCCCCTGCTCTTTCTTACTGTGCAGATGTTCCTGAAGTGTATCTACAGCAGGCATGGCATACAATAACAAAGAATGAAATGGCTCGTCCGCATCACTTTGATCTTCAAATCGATCAATTTGAATCTTTTTTTTCTTACAAGCGTCTGAGATTGATACTGGAGCTTCCTGAGCCTAATTCCAGACCTGGCCGAACTACATATGACAACTTTCCATCTGAAGAGGAAGTATATGAAGGAATAAGGAATCTTGGATATGTTGGTACTTTGAACAAACCTACAGACTTTGACAAGTCTAATCTACCTCTAGTATGGTATGCACTGTTCTCAGTTATCATCAGGTGCCTGACATCGAAGCATTCTGGCACAGACAGTGCAAGTTTACTGTATCTCCGATTGTTCCATGCAGTCGTCTATGACTTGCATGTCGACTACACTTTTATTTTTTGGACCGAACTCTCAGAGGTGGTATATGACAAGTTCACCAACAAGAAACGGAAGTTCATTTCGTTTGTCAGATTTCTGAATCTTATTGTTCGAAGCATGCTCCGTAGCAATCCAGCCATTCCTCGTAGGTTATCTTGGCCTCAGGTTTCAGACTCCGAGATGACTTATATTCAGAAGCAGAAAAGGTCTTTCAACTATTCTATGACCATTCCGTATGCTCTTATTGCCAACTACGCTGATGTTACAGATGAGGATGTCATAGAATATTGCATGGAAAATGAGTTTATGGAAGCTGATGTTCAAGCTGCTGAAAAAGATGTTGAAGTTGAAGCAGCTATTCCTGAACAAGAGCCTGAAGTTGAAAAAGAGGCTGAAGATGAGCAAGAAGTTGCGGTATTTGTTGAAAAAGAAATAGTTCAAGAGGATGTTGCCTCTCAACAAATTGAGAATGTTCTAACTGACATTGTTACTAAGTCTCCTATTCATGTTACTTCTGATAATGCTGATGATGCTGATGATGGTGCTATTCTTGCTAGTGATAAAGATGAGGATGAAAGTGATTCTAATGATGATGATAGTGATCATGCTGATCAACCGAGTATTCAAGTTTATGAAAGGAAGACCAGGACACCGGAAGTGATTGTTCAAGAGGATATTCATTCTGAAGCCGAATCTGTTCCCATCAATCCGAAAGTTGCTGATATACATGTCGATGAACTTGATTTAGCTTTTGCTAATGTTTCAACTCATCATCGGGTTCTAGATACTGCTGTTTCTCCATCTTCTCTCGAGCCTTCTTGTTGGGAATTTAAGATTTGTTCAAGTATGGTTAATGCTGCTAGTATATCATGATTACTACTGCTAGTAGATTTAAGACTGCTTGAAAAGTTAGTGCTGCTACTTCAATAGTTAGTACTGCTAAGGGATTACTACTGCCAACATGATTAATACTGCTGAGAAGTTTAATGCTGCTGAAAATGGTTAATACTTCTGAAGAAGGTTAGTGCTGCTTATGAGATGAAGACTCAGTATGGAATGAAGACAGCTGTATAGAAGTCTTGCTAAAGTAAAGGAGATAATTATGGAATGAAGATCAATTGAATTTTGATAATTATCTTGTAATATGTCTTGTATAAATAGTTTAGAAATTTTTGATAGAATTAACTTTTGATTGATAAGTTTTTAAGAGAGAGAATTAACCTCAAGGTTTATAATCCTAGTTCTAGAGAAGTAGAATTCGTCTTGGTGAGTCTGTTCATCAAGATTGAGGTTTTGTGTGAAAGCTTGTAACTTTAATCATTCAATAAAGTTTACAAGTTGTGATTTCTATTTTACTGTTCTATTGATAGTTGAATATTAAAGTGTTTTTCCGCAACTTCTTTAATATTGTTTCTGAGTGTTATTATTCTTGTTAAGAATTAGATCCTGACAAGTGGTATCAGAGCAAGTATTCTCAGAAACCTTCATTCATCATGGACAACTCAGGCGAATCAAGCAGTACTTTTGTCTCAAAGGTTCCCATGCTCAAACCTAATGAGTTTGACATGTGGAAAATTCGGATCAAGCAGTACATCCTCCTTACAGACTATTCTATGTGGGACATTGTTGAGAATGGTCCCTCTGCTGAAGGTAAAATTGGACAAGATGGCAGAAGACCACCTCCAAAAACTGATGGTGAGAAGAAAGTCAGACAGTTGGATATGAAAGCCTTAAGCACCCTGCTTTTGGCCATTCCTAATGAGTATCAACATCAATTTCAACACTGCACAGATGCTCAGATTCTATGGAATGCTTTAGAGAAGAGATTGGCTGGCACCAAGAGCACTAAGAGGAATCAAAGGGATATTCTCAAGCAGCAATATGAGAATTTTACATCTTTAAAGAATGAGTCTATGACTCAAACTTTTGACAGATTCAATAAGTTAATTGGTGAGTTGGCAACTGTTGGAGTACAGATGGAACAAGATGATGTCAATCGAAAGTTTCTCAGATCTCTTGGAGATGAATGGACCATGTACACTGTTTCATTCAGACAGAATGATAAATTAGAAGAAATGGAACTGGATGATCTGTACAATGATCTAAGAGTGTTTGAATCTGAGGTGGAAGCAAAGAAGAAGCCTACTGGATATGATCATAATGTTGCACTCCTATCAGCATCAATTGATTCTACTGCTAACCCTGAATCAGTTAATGCTGCATGTGGAGTAAATCAAGAAAAAGGCAATGAATCTGTTTTTGAAGCCTTTCTTTCCAGCCATAGTAACTCTTCTTTAATCAATGATGACTTGGAGCAGCTTCATCCTGATGATCTTGAAGAGATGGATATCAAATGGCAGATGGCCATGCTCTCTATGAGGGTGAAGAAATTCATCAAGAGGACTGGGATGAACAACTTCTCCCAAAGAAGAGAAGATGGAGCAGGCTTTGATAAGTCAAAGGTGGAGTGCTACAAGTGTCATATGAAAGGACACTTTGCCAGGGAATGCAGAAGTGGAGTGTCTCACAACAACCACCAACAAGCACAGACTGGAAACTTCAACCAGAACAGAAATTCTGCTCAAGCTCTTGTTTCTCAACAAGGAATGGGGTTTGGCTGGAGTGATCAAGCAGAAGAGGTCATTCAAAATCAAGCTCTCATGGAAGAGGTATCTGATCTCCCAACTGAGGTACTTTCTAATCTCTGTTCTCAAACTTGCATAGACACTGTTAAAACGTACAGGGATCACAACCAAAATATGAGTGATGACCTTAAGAGGTTAGAAAAGGATAGAAAAGACTATGTGAGAATTGTTGAGAGGTTTGAGGAACAAATCAAAGGTTTCCAAGCCAATGAACTTCAACACACATATGATACAAATTACTGGAAGTGGGAGAAGAATGATCTAGAAATCCAACTGACAAAGTCCAAGGAGGAGAATGAAAAGTTGAGAGGAGAACTAGACAAAGTTAAGCTAGATGTGGAAAAGTTTTCATATGCTTCTAAAGCCATGGATTCAATTCTAAAGGTCCAAATCCATGATAAGCTTAAACCAGGAATTGGGTACAATACCACACCACCGTCATACAACAACAACTACATCCCTCCTAAATCAGACTTGCTAGAGACCAAGGATAGAAAGGACTTGCATGTGGAAGCCACTAAGATAGATCCTTTAGATGAAGTAGTTGTTAAGGAAAAGACTGAAAAAGAAGCTGGAAAGGGTAAGGATAATAATGTGAATGTTGAAATTCCCTTAGAAAATAACATTCTTACCAATGAGGGTGGTGGAAGGGATTGGGTAAAATCTGATGGTATAGAGAAGACTGAGGGAAAGTCCAAAAAGGTTCATTACAAGCAGACTACAGTTGTGAATCCTGTTCCTTGCAAACAGTGTGCATGTAATAAATCTGAGCCCCTAAAACAGGATAAAAGGAGGGGAAATCAAAGAAATTGGAATAATCAGTGGGCTTAGAAACAAGGAGTTGATCTGAGTAGAATCATCAGACCAAAACCTTGTTTCATATGTGGCAAATTGAATCATCTTGCTAAGCACTGTTATTTTAATCCTATGAACCAAAGGATAAATTTTCAAAGATATGTGCAAAAACCCTTTGGTTATAGGAAGAATGAAAGGAACCATGTGGCTAAGAAAACTGTTAAATCTAAAAGCCACATGAAGAAAAAGACTGTAAGAGAGAATGTCAAGATATGGGTTCCCAAAAGCACTAAAACTGTTAGTACTGCTACCACAAATAATGTTGCTAACAAAGATAGTGCTGCTAGAAGCAATACTGCTGCTACCAATGTTAGTACTGCTGAGAGTATTAATACTTCTAAAACTAACATTGTTAGTACCTCTTCATATGTTAATACTGCTAACTCTGTTAGTGCTTCTAACAAGGTTAGTACTGCTAAACCTGTTAGTGCTGCTAACTCTGTTAGTACTTCTAAAATTAGTACTGCTTCTAGTGTTTGTGCTGCTAGACCTATCATCTTGACAAAGTACTCCAGTAAAGAGTGCTCTGATTTTTAAAATCTCATTAAAAAGGAATGTAAATACTTTGATGAGAAAGGGAGGCCCAAGACCACTTTGGATTGGGTTCCCAGTCAATACTAATTGATTTATCTAATGTGCAGGGCAACCAGAAGCTCAAGGGAAAGAGCATTTGGCATGTTGATAGTGGTTGCTCTAGGCACATGACAGGGAACATGGATTGCCTCAAGAATTTCAAGAAAATTGATGGAGGGCATGTTGCCTTCGGTAATACTCCAGATGGAGGTAAGATTAGTGGTAAGGGTGATGTAACAAAAGTTAAGATGACCTTTGAGGATGTTTTCTATGTTCAGGAGTTAAGGTACAACCTGTTAAGTGTATCACAGGTTTGTGACAAAAAGCATAGTATATTATTCACTGATTCAGAATGCATTATCCTTGCTCCTGAATTCAAGGTAGTTGATGAAAAGATGATACTACTAAGAACTCCCAGAAAGGATAATGTCTATTGTTTGGATATGGAAAATGTTTCAACTGATTCATCCCTAAACTGTCTTGTTTCAAAAGCCTCTTTGGATGAATCATCACTTTGGCACAGAAGGATGTGTCACATGAACTTTAAAACAATGAATAAACTTGTTAAAAACAACCTTGTAAGAGGTTTGCCTTCAAAAGTCTTTTCATGTGATGATCATTGTGTTGCCTGTCTCAAAGGCAAACAACACAAAACTTCTCATAAGTCCAAATAGTTGAACACAATTTCTTCTTCTCTTCAGTTGTTGCATATGGATCTGTTTGGTCCTACAAATGTCATGAGTATAGGTAAGAAATCATACTGCTTAGTGATTGTTGATGATTACTCTAGATTTACTTGGGTATATTTTCTAAGGACTAAGGATGAGACAAGTGGACTGATCAAATCCTTTATTCTAAGAATTGAAAACCAAACAAATCAAAAGGTAAAAGTCATTAGGTCAGACAATGGTACTGAATTTAAAAATCTTGACCTAAACACCTTTTGTAAGGAAAAAGGAATTGAGAGGCAATACAGTGCTCCTAGGACTCCACAACAAAATGGTGTTGCTGAGAGAAGGAATAGGACACTGATTGAAGCTGCTAGGTCTCTGTTAGCTAATTCAAAACTTCCAATTACTTTCTGAGTTGAAGCAGTTAATACTGCTTGCTATGTCCAAAACAGAGTTCTAGTAGTCAAGCCTAAAAACAAGACACCATATGAGCTTTTAAATAAAAGAAAACCATTTATTGGATTTTTCAAACCTTTTGGGTGTCCTTGTACCATTCTCAATACCAAAACTCACTTAGGAAAGTTTGATAGCAAAGCAGATGATGGTTTTCTTGTTGGTTACTCATCTCAGAGTAAGGCCTACAGAGTATATAATTCTTCTTCTAGAATAATTGAGGAAAGTGACAATGTCAAATGCAATGAGAACACACCAAATCCTATTGGTTCAGGTCCTTAGTGGTTATTTGACATTGATTCACTAACTAACTCTTTGGGTTTCCGTAGTTATGATCATGCAGGATCAGAAAGTAGAGGATCATGGGAAGAACAAGTACAACATATTATTCCTCAGTCTGTGATCTTTCCATTACCTAAAATGGACCCTGTTGATACCTGTGAAAAGGAGACTGTTGCTGAACCAATTCAGAGTGAAGAAGAAAGAAGAGATGAGGAGAATTCAGAGCATGAAGAGCCAGAAGCAGCTGATGTGATTCCCTCAGCTGACTTAAATGATTCCAATTTAGATGTGGGAATTAATGAAGAACCTAGTCTTCAGACAAGAACTCAGAAGAATCATCCTCCTGAGCTAGTAATAGGAGACATCTCTTCTCCTATGATGACTAGGAATCAAAGCAGACTTCAAGATTTGCAGGATCAGCAGCATACAGTACTCTCTTGCTTCCTATCCCAGATTGAGCCTAAGAAGGCTTATGAAGCAATGAAAGATTCAAGTTGGATATAATCCATGCAAGAAGAGTTGCTACAGTTCAAATTGCAAGATGTTTGGGACTTGGTGGACCTTCCTAAAGGTCATAGAGCAATTGGCACCAAGTGGATTTTCAGAAATAAAAAGGATGAGAGAGGAATAGTAATCAGGAACAAAGCAAGGTTACTGGCACAAGGGTACACTCAGGAAGAAGGCATAGACTATGAGGAAGTATTTGCTCCAGTTGCAAGGGTAGAGGCAATTAGGTTGTTTCTAGCCTATGCTTCATACATGAAGTTCAAGGTATATCAAATGGATGTGAATAGTGCCTTTCTATATGGAACAATTGATGAAGAAGTATATGTCTGTCAGCCCCCTGGATTTGAGAATCCATCATATCCTGACAGAGTATACAAACTGAAGAAAGCTCTCTATGGTCTACATCAAGCCCCAAGAGCATGGTATGATACTCTATCTACCTAACTCTTGGAAAATAGGTTTGAAAGAGGAATAATTGACAAAACCCTTTTCATCAGAAGAAGTAAGAAGGACATCCTACTTGTTCAGATCTATGTGGATGACATCATCTTTGGATCCACAGAAGATCAGATGTGTAGAGACTTTGAAGAGTTGATGCACAAGAGCTTCAAAATGAGTTCAATGGGTGAACTTACTTTCTTCCTTGGGCTTCAAGTGAAACAGCAGAAAGATGGAATTTTCATAAGCCAATCAAAGTATGTGAAAAATATCCTTGATAAGTATGGTTTATCAGACTCAAAGCCAGCCAGCACACCTATGGAAACACACAAACAAATCACTGCTGATCTTGAGGGGGAGGATGTTGATGTCCATCTATATAGATCAATGATTGGATCTCTCATGTATCTCACAGCCTCAAGACCAGATATCATGTTTCCAGTGTGTGTGTGTGCCAGATTCCAAGTCAAGCCAAAGCAGTCACATCTTCAAGCTGTTAAGAGGATTTTCAGATACTTAAGAGGGCAACCTAGATTAGGTCTTTGGTATCCCTATGAATCTACTTTTGACTTGATTGCATATTCAGACAGTGACTTGGGTGGTGCTAATATGGATAGAAAGTCTACTTCAGGGGGATGTCAGCTATTGGGTGCAAGACTAGTATCTTGGTAGTGTAAGAAACAAACCACAGTGTCCCTATCCATAACAGAAGCTGAGTACATTGCTGCTGCAAGTTGCTGCTCTCAGGTTCTATGGATTCAGAATCAAATACTGGACTATGGGGTAACCTTTCTGCACACTCCAATCTTCATTGACAATAGCAGTGCTATTAGCATTGTTAACAATCCAGTCAAGCACTCCAAAACAAAGCACATTGAAATCAGGTATCACTTTATTAGAGACTGTAATGAAAAGAAGCTTATTCAAGTTGCTAAAGTACATACGGATAACCAGTTTGCTGATCTATTCACTAAAGCTTTTGATGTGGGTAGATTCACTTTCTTGGTCACAAAAAGTGATTGTATACCTGTTATTTGTTTATTTTTGGGGCTACTAATCATCTTTCTCAGGAAGTGTATTGCCTTGCTCAGACTAACACATGCTTCAATAGTGTAAGTATAGTTAATGCTGCCAGTGCTCTCAGTTAATAATGCTAGTTAGTTAATACTGCTAGTTAGTTAATACTGCTAGATGGTTAATACTACTTCTTTCCCAAATCATATAAATAACCTTTTTGCCCGCCTAAGAGCTCATAACGTCTCTTTGAATACTATTCATCTTCTCTCTAACCATTTTCTCTCAAGCAACCAGTGTGTTTTAGTCAAGACTCCTCAAGCTCGATGGCATCAATGGCGTTTATTGATGAACACAACGAGATCGCAATGCTTCAAAAGCCTAAGCAGGCTGCTGGATTTCATCAAATCGTTGATTTTCTCAAGTCTAGCCATATAGCTCATGCTCTTACAGTGTCACCATCAATCTACATAGAGCACCAGAAGCAATTTTGGGCCAATGCCACCGTTTTTACTGAAAATGGTGTGCAGGTTATCAAGACAAGGGTGTGTGACAAACCCTTGACAGTTTCTGAAGAGGTCATTCGCATCAGTCTACGACTAGACGATGCCTCAGGTATTACATCTATCTCTAATGATGATCTGTTTTCCAATCTTACAAGAATGGGGTATGGAGGCCCATTGGGTGTTTTCAAGTTCTCCAAAGCCAAATTTTCACCCCAATGGCGTTTTCTTGTTCATACCCTTATGCACTGTATTTCTAGAAAAACCACTGGATGGAGTGAGTTCAGTAGTACCATTGCTTATGCTTTGGTCTGCTTGTCCACTGCCAGAACGTATAATTTCTCTCAAATGATTTTCAAAGACCTCGTGTCAAACTTGGACAATAAAAAGAGTTTCTATATGTATCCAAGATTTGTCCAGGCAGTTATCACCAATGAATTGACGGATATGCCTCAATTTGATGAGGTATATGTACCTAAAATCCCCAAGGGCAAGGTCTTTTCAAATATGAAGAGATCTACCATGGACTCAGAAGGAGTTGACACCCCATTGTTCTCTACAATGATGGTGGTGTCCCACAATGAAGAAGGTATGACATCAGGGTCAGGGCCCTCACTAGACTATCCCACTGAGAGCCAATCCCAACCTTCAATCACTATATCAATTCCTCAGTCCCTTCTTCAAAAACCAACTTCACCCATCACCCATACTTACATAAGGAAAAAGGTAAAGAAGGCTCCTTCTCTTCTTGTACCTTCACCCACAAAGCCTTTAAGCCCTCTAATGGAGAATTCTCCATTAGAGAATATCTATAGGAAAACCACAGGGGTGTCTCCTAACCCCAAGGAGGTGCTCACTGAGGAGATGCATGAGCATATGGGTGAGAAGACTGACACTACTCCTGCTAGCACAGAGGAGGCCAGTGGTAACATCAATAAGACCTTCCCCATGGCAACTTTGAATGAGCAATCATTCAAAGGTCCCAGGTGCCAAGAACCCAAGGGGGTAGCAGGTGCTTCTGCTAGGCAGAAGACCTCTACTACTAAAAGATCCAAGGATCCTTCAAGGGTGGTAAACACACCCAAAGGAGGTGAGGACAGATATAACTCCCAAGAATTGATGGATACAATGGGCAACATTAATCTAGATGTCATCAAACAGGGAGCAGATATAGAGGAGATGAAATTGGTAATTCTGTCTCAACAAGTGCAGATTACCAAATTGAAGAAGATAGTGAAGAAGTTGGTGCAGAAAAGAAAAAGAAAACAATATGTCCTGAAGAAGAGGGGAGATGCTTTCAAAAAGGGTGAAACTCAGTACTAGTGGTATGGAAGCTCAATTTGAGGGGGAGCAGAATAGGGAAACAGAAAAAGCACAAGCAGCAGTAACAGAAACAAGTAAAGCAGTAGTAACAGAAAAAGCACAAGCAACAGTAACAGGGCTATCTGTTGAAGAATTAGAGATTGCAGAAACATTGGTAAAAGCTAAGAATGACACTCCCAAGGATACTCAAAAGGCCAAAGGATTGGTCATTAAAGAAGGAGGCCTTAAGCAGAAAAGCAAAGAAATCAGTGAGGCAGAATTGAAGAAGAAAGGAAAGGCTAAGATGGTTGAACCTGAACAATCTTTAAAGCAGCAGAAACAGATAGAGCTAGATGAAGAAGTGGCAAAACAGCTTCAAGCAGAGATGGAAAAGGAGGAACAAATTCAATCAGAAAAAGACAAAGAGCTTGCACTGAATATGGCTAAAAAGCTCAATGAAGAATATCAAAAGAGTTTGAAAGCTGCAACTGAGGCCAAGAAAAGTATAGTAAAAGCAACCAAGCACAGACTGCCTTCAAAGATTCAGAAAAGACAACCCTCTAAGACCTATTTGGCCAATCAAGAAAGGAGAAAAATGATAAACTTTCTGAGAGGCTCAATTGGTGTAAAAGGAGAGATGTTTGCTAACATGGCATACAGCAAAGTTGAGGAGTTATATAAAAAGGAAATGGCAAAGCTTCAAGGGGACTCCTCTCAAAGGGAAGAAGCTGAAAGAAGAATGAAAAAGAGACATGATCTAAATATCCAACAACCCTTCCCTGAGGAAACTACTCCTTCAAAGGAAAAGGATGAAGAAAAGAAAGAAGAGCCTGTTGCTGTGAAAGTTAAATCTGCAAAGAGAGTGAAAACTCTAGCCTCCAAGAAACAGTCCGAAAAGCCAAGGGTTGATGAAGTAGAAAAGGAGACATAACCATCTGTTGCAAATCATACAGATCAAACAAGTCAAAGTGCACAACAACCAAATCAATCTGATGAGCATGTTGGTCTTTACATGACTTTAATAGAACCAGTATAGGTTGTTCCCATTTCTGTGAAGGCACCAGAAATCATCTTTTGGGATATTCTGAGGGACAACAGAAAGGATTACTTCAGACTCAAAAGAGTTGGTGACTTGTTTGAAGTATATACAACTTGGGGCAAAGTGATCAGAAGTTGTTCCAGGGCTGACTTAGAAGAGATGCATAAGGTGGGAATAAAGCTATATGAGGTTGTTATGAAAGGAACTGAAGAAAGTCTACTAAAAGTTGCTATGGAATACTTGTGTATGATGTTTGAACCAGAAAAGTGGTGTACAGGATCAAGGATTTGCATCATGAGTATGGGTTCAAAAGGGTTGATCAGTGGATGCTCTTTGAAAACTGTGGTGTCTACATAATCACAATAGATAATTGTTATCATGAGTATTTTCTAGTGGACAAAGTATATGATCATAGCAAGGAGAAGCTGAAAGGAATGCTGAAAGCCAAGCTAGTGTGTGCAAAAGAATCTGAAATGGGCAGAGTTGTGATAAGAAGGACAATCAATCAAAGTCTGGGACTGGATCCAAATTTGGGCAACTAAGCTGAAGTTTTGAAAGCATCTTGAAGACCATATCTGAAGAACTTGACTTCTCTTCCTAAAAGTCAAGTTAGGGGGAGATTGTTGGGAATTTAAGATTTGTTCAAGTATGGTTAATGTTGCTAGTATATCATGATTACTACTGCTAGTAGATTTAATACTGCTTGAAAAGTTAGTGCTGCTACTTCAATAGTTAGTACTGCTTGAAGAGTTAGTACTGCTAGTAGTTAGTACTGCTAAGGGAGTACTACTGCCAACATGATTAATACTGCTGAGAAGTTTAATGCTGCTGAAAATGGTTAATACTTCTGAAGAAGGTTAGTGCTGCTTATGAGATGAAGACTCAGTATAGAATGAAGACAACTGTATAGAAGTCTTGCTAAAGTAAAGGAGATAATTATGGAATGAAGATCAATTGAATTTTGATAATTATCTTGTAATATGTCCTGTATAAATAGTTTAGAAGTTTTTGATAGAATTAACTTTTGATTGATAAGTTTTTAAGAGAGAGAATTAACCTCAAGGTTTATAATCCTAGTTCTAGAGAAGTAGAATTCGTCTTGGTGAGTCTTTTCATCAAGATTGAGGTTTTGTGTGAAAGCTTGTAACTTTAATCATTCAATAAAGTTTACAAGTTGTGATTTCTATTTTACTGTTCCATTGATAGTTGAATATTAAAGTGTTTTTCCACAACTTCTTTAATATTGTTTCTGAGTGTTATTATTCTTGTTATGAATTAGATCCTGACACTTCTTCTAGTGTCGAAACTTCTTCAGTTGAGGTACGGGATTCAACAGCGAAATTTTCTACTCTGAATGATGTGATTCGACAGATGAATGAGCAGTTTGAAGAACACAAGAATTCGGAAATTCAGAAGTTACGTGCTTTCTTAAAGGGTAAGATGCCAGAGATTGATACATCCTCAATACCTGAAGTAATTCCTTTCAGACACCCATCTGGGGTGGTTATTAGAGACCCATCTACTGTTGTTCAATCATCTGCTCCTGCAATCATGTCTATTCCTCAACCTCCACCGTTTTTGCAGTCTGATGGTGTATCTACTTCTACACGTCCTCCGGTCTCGACTTCTAGAACTCCAGTCTCCGATCTTCCAATTTCTAATTTGACAGATTTGCTCTATGCTCGACTTCTCTCTATGTCGTCGCCTGAACATCAAGATCAAGATCTTCTCTCTTTGCTTCGGAACTTCCAACCTACGCCGCCTCCAGTTCCTTCTTCTGAATCTGACCGGATTACTGTTTTATCTGATGAGTTCCATGCATTCAGATCAGAAGTTCGATCAAGTTTTGCTGATCTCAAATCCTTTATGTCTCAAGCTTTTTCAGATTTATCTTCAAGGCTTGATTCTCATGAACAAAGTTGCAGATCTGAGGTCGGCCCGTCTCTTAAGCGCCGACATGACCAAGATGATCCTGATCATCAAGGCCATGAGGGGGAGATGGCAAAGAGACCGAGAGTTGAAGGATCTTCTGAAGCTAGAGAAGATATTCAAGAAGAAGTGGCTGGTGATAAAGAAAAGGGTGGTGAATCTGTTCAAGACTGCAACATTCAGGATTTAGTGAATGTTATGATTGAGAATGTTGATCTGTCTTCCTTGCATAATGAACTGAATATTACTGAGAGTAATATTAACAATAATATGCAAATTGTTGTTTATATGGATCCAGATGTTTCTGCAAATGTTCATGAAGTTGAAGAATCCGAAGCTGCAAATGACATGAGGACATTCTTTGCTAACTTCATAGAGATTAATTCTAATGATGATGAAGATGAAGATGTCAGGTTTGAAAAGATATGTCAAGTCAATGAAGAAGACTGTGATGACATCATTATCATATCAGATACAGAAGATGACTCAGTGTTCATGGATGCGAAAGATGAAGAAGAAGCAGATTTGTTATATAGTGATCTTCCTTCTCATGATGAGATTCCTGAATCAGCTAATGTCACATCTACTCCTGTTGCTAGTTCAACTCAGACTACCACTATTCCTTCAAGATCATTTGAAGTTGGTCAGTCGTCAAGAGCAGAAGATGATGATCCATCTTCTGATCCTGTAATTCCACCATCCATTCTAGAAGAAGGACCAGCTTTATCTAGACATCAAAGACAAAGGAATTTGCAACGTAGATATTTGGCATCAAGACAAAGATCAGCCTTTCTAGAAGACACTTAGAGAAATATTTTTGTTTCTAGAAGAAGGGAGATTAACATCTATGCAATCCTTGGAGTAGAGAAAGAGTCAGATGCCTATCAATATGAGTACTTGATGTTCATCAAGTGTCAGTGCAAAAGGAATAATACCGTTTCTTCTCAACACTTGATTGTTCGAGTCATCAGTTTCACAATCAACAAGTTTGTGAATATCTGGTATCCCGATTTTGAAGTTGAAAGAAGAGACTGCAAGCGGTATAAATTTTCATAGGCAGACTTCGCTGACCTTTCTATAGATGATGTTGAATTCTTATATGATCACTTCAGGAATCTGTATCATAGATCTCAGGATATTTCACAAGCTTTGTTCGTCATTAAAAGATTTATTCGACGACAAATCCGATTCTTCAGGGTTTTTGATTTCCAGATGGCTGTTGAAAGCTTCCAACCAGTTGTTAATCTTCTCAGGCCTAACCAAAGCTTACCGAACTTAGAGTCTTATCCTTTTCTCACTATTGTTGAAGATCCATATGGAGTTGTTTACAAGAATGGCTCTAATGAAAAATGCTTTCTCAGGATTGAAGAAATTGCTCACTACTTCGATGGAACCTTAAAAGTGATCAAGCTACAGTTAGAACAACGTCTGAAGGAGGACAAAAGAAGATTTTTAGAAACAAGAGAAAATGCTTTCCTGGTTGATAATGATGAAATCCGTCTTATCCAGAAGACTTTAGATTTAATTCAAGAGAGATTGAATCTACGCTCAACTTTAAGACGACTGGAAGTTTTAGTTGGTTTGAATAGACTTCGTCAACGAGAAGAGCGTCAGTAATTCTCCAAAGTCGCCTGGTTGGTCTATGCTGTTTTTGACGATTGTTTTTGAAGAGCACGGCGCCAATGATTACTAAGGGGGAGATTGTTAGATCTGTTTTTATAGTAATCATTGTATTTATTTTATAGCTTTTACTGTGCTTAATGTTCTTATCTGTATTGTAAAGGCTAGGGGTATTTAAGTCCCCTTAGAGCCTTTGTTTTGTAACTTTGGACTCACATTTTAATACATCAGATCACTTTGCGCTTCTATACTTTCTCTCTCTACTTTCTCTATCTAAAGATTTAGAGATTCTTGGACTCTCAATTTTGTTACTACATTTCTCTCAAGGAAAGCTTACACATATACCCATTCTTTAATTATAAAGTACATTTCGTATTTTTATCATTATTCCATCACTGAAAAGATAATTCTTCTCACATCCAAAACTTATGCAATAAGTTCATGAAAGTCTCTGATTCTCAATAAATCAGTCCCTATGGAAATGATACTCGGTTTTACTACCATTATATTACGTGTAGCGATCCCATTGTTGGTATATACTTATGCCCACTGTTAGGGTATTATTGTATCCAAGATTTAAGAGTAAAAGTCAAAGATTGTAAAGTCAAATAGTGTCAAAGCTTGTTAAGTTTTCCTTATGGTTGTACATGGTCTTTGACCATATAAATAGCATTTTGTTCCTTGTGGATAGGGGTGTTAGTAATAGAGTGTAGTAGGTGAAATATTGCAACTCAACTGTTAGATCTATGACATCTATATTTTCTCTCTAGATAAAATCTTAATTGTCATATTTGATCAATCTTTATTGATTATGCTTGAAATTTGGAACTAATATTTGGTATCAAAGCAGACAAAAATAAAAAAATTGATTGAAGATTTGATCATTGTTTGAAGAACTCGCAAATCGCATCTGTACAAAATTGATTTTGTGATTTTGAAGTGTTTTGGATTGAAATTTGATAGCTTTTGTTGGGTTTAAATGTGCTAAGTATGGTTTATGCTGCTCAGTCTTCCTGATTCATGCTGCTAAGTGATTAATACTGCTAGTAGAATTAATACTTCTTGAAGAGTTAGTGATGTTACTTGAATAGTTAGTACTGCGTGGAGAGTTAATACTGCTAGTAGTTAGTACTGCTGAGAATGATTAATGCTGCTAGATAAGGATGAAGATTAATGCTGCTCATGTTGAAGATAATGTCTTGGAACGAAAGAGTAGGAGTTGGAGATAAGGCTGAAGATAATTATGGTATTGATGCTGAAGATCAATTTTATTTTGATAATTATCTTGTAATCAACTCTGTATATATAGTATAGAAGTCTTTGTTAGAATTAACAATTATTCATACGTTTTGTTTAAGAGAGAATTAACCTCAAGAATAGTTTAGATCCTTTCTATAGAGAAGTATAGAACGTCTGTTGAGCTTGTTCAACAGATTGAGGTTGTGTTTGTAATCATTAAGTTTTATGCAATATAAAATTATGATTTGAATTCATATTATGAGTTTGTGATTATTTGTTAAAGTGTTATTCCGCGACTTCTTTAACATTGTTTCTGAGTTTGTATTAAATTCTTGTTTAGAATTTTCGATCTTGACAAGTGGTATCAGAGCAGGAAAATTCAGAAACCTATAATCATGGATGGTTCAAGCGATAGTGTTTTGGTCTCAAAGGTTCCCATGCTCAAACCCAATGAGTTTGACATGTGGAAGATCAGAATCAAGCAATATATTCTTCTCATAGACTTCTCAATGTGGGATATCATTGAGAATGGTCCCTCTGATGGAGGAAATATGGATGCAGATGGCAGAAGACCTCCACCAAAGACTGATGGAGAGAGGAAGTTGAGACAGACAGAGATGAAAGCCTTGAGCACTCTGCTTTTGGCTATTCCTAATGAGTACCAACATCAATTTTGCAACTGTTCTGATGCTCAAATTCTATGGAATGCACTGGAGAAAAGATTTTCTGGTACCAAAAGTACCAAGAGAAATCAGAAGGCCATCTTGAAGCAGCAATATGAAAACTTCATGTCTACAAAGAATGAGTCCATGACTCAAACTTTTGATAGATTTAATAAGCTAATTGGTGAATTGGCTACTGTTGGTGTCCAGATAGATCAAGATGATGTAAACAGAAAATTTTTAAGATCTCTTGGTGATGAATGGACTATGTACACTGTCTCCTTCAGACAGAATGATCAACTGGAGGACAAGGAACTGGATGACCTCTATAATGACCTTAGGGTGTTTGAAGCAGAGGTAGAAACAAAGAAAAGGCCCTCTGGATACTCATACAATGCTGCTCTTTTGTCATCCTCTACTGATTCTGCTGCTAATACAGAATCAGTTAGTGCTGCCCATGGATCAAAGCAAGATGGATCCAATGACTCTGTTTTAGAAGCTTTTCTAGCCAGTCATGCTAATTCCACTCTAATTAATGATGACTTAGAATAGATAAATGCTGATGATCTGGAAGAGATGGATATCAAGTGGCAGATGGCTATGCTGACTATGAGGGTAAAAAGATTCATCAAAAGGACTGGAAGGAACAACTTTGCTCAGAAAAGAGAATATGGGGTTGGATTTGATAAATCCAAGGTTGAATGTTACAAGTGTCACAAGCTGGGGCACTTTGCAAGAGAATCAGAAGTGGAATGCCTCAACAACATACTAGCAACCATCAATCATCACAATCCACTAGCTTCAACAACAGGAACTCTTCTCAAGCTCTTGTTTCCCAAGAAGGAATGGGATTTGATTAGAGTGATCAAGCAGAAGAAGCAGTTCAGAATCAAGCTTTAATGGCTAAAGTTTCAGAGTTAGCAAGCACTGATATTCCCATAGAGGTAACTTCTAATCTTTGCTCTAAAACCTGTATTGAAACTGTTAAAAAGTACAGGGATCACAATCAGAGTATGTGTGATGACCTTAAAAGGTTAGAGAAAGATAGAAGAGAGTATGTTCTGATTGTTGAGAGGTTTGAAGAACAAATTAAGTCTTACCAGGCTAATGAACTTCAACATTCCTATGATATAAACTACTGGAAGTGGGAGAAAAATCAGTTAGAGGTTAAGCTTAAAAAGTCTGAAGAGGAATGTGAGAAGATAAGGAGTGATTTTGAGAAAGCCAAGCTAGATATTGAGAAATATTCCAATGCTTCTAAAGCAATGGACTCTCTTCTAAAAACTCAAGTTCATGACAAGCTGAGAAGAAGAATAGGCTATAACACCACCCCTCGACCATACAACAATAACTATATCCCTCCCACATCTGATCTCTTAGAAAGACAGGACAAGAAGGAATTACTTGAAGGAGCCACTGAAGCAGATCCTTTAGACAAAGTGGTAGTTGAGGCAGATCCTGAAGAAGAGGACCCTGAGAGTAAGAATGAGAAAGAGCACAAAGTTATTCCCTTATAAAACCACATACTGACAAATGAAAGGGGGGGTAAACCTTTTATCAAGAGTGAGAAAGTGAAATTTGGGGAAGAGACTGTTAAGAATGAAAAAGCTGAGACCTCTAAGAGAGGGAAGGGAAAAGCACAGGGAGTCCATTACATGCAAACCACTGTTGTTAATCCCTGTACTTGTAAACAGAATCAGCCCTAACAATATGATAAAACAAGGGGAAATCAAAGAAATAGAAATAATCAGTGGGCTTTAAAACAAGGAATTGATCTGAGAAAAATTAACAGACCAAAGCCTTGTTTTATCTGTGGCAAGTTAAATCATCTAGCCAAACACTGTTATTTCAATCCTATCAACCAAAGGATCACTTTTCAAAGAAATATACAAAATCCTGTTGGTTATAGGAAGCAAATAAAGAATCATATGGCTGAGAATGTGAGAAGGGCACCTATAAAATCTCATGCTCAGAATAAGTTTGCTAATTCAAAGAAAAATACTCCAAATAAGCTAAGGAGTAACTTAAAGAAAAAGAAAGCAAACAACTTTGTCCAAGTTTGGGTTCCAAAAGTAAAGAAATCTGTTAGTACTGCTACTTCAAATAGTACTGCTGACAGAAATAATGTTGCTGCAAGCAATACTACTGCTAACCCAGTTAGTACTGCTAATGATGTTAGTACTGCTAACAAAGATATTACTGCCAATCAAGTTAGTACTGCTTCCAGTAACAGACCCATTATTGTGACAAAGTATTCAAGCAATAAGATTTCTCAGTGTGATAATCTCATCCAGTCTGAATATGAATATGTTGATGAGAATGGAAAACCCAAGACCACTTTGGCTTGGGTTCCTATTAAAAACTAATTGCTTTATTAAATGTGCAGGGCAACCAACAGCTCAAAGGAAGGAGCATTTGGCATGTTGATAGTGGTTGTTCCAGGCACATGACAGGTAACATGGCCTGCCTTCAAAACTTCAAAAGAATTGATGGAGGACATGTTGCTTTTGGTGATAATCCAGCAGGTGGAAAGATAAGTGGAAAAGGTAATGTGTCAAAAGGTAAGATGATCTTTGAGGATGTATACTATGTTGAGCAATTAAGATACAACCTGTTAAGTGTATCACAGGTCTGTGACAAGAAACATAGCATATTATTCAATGATACTTAATTTATTATCCTTGCTCCAGGGTTCAAGGTAGTTGATGAAAGCATGATACTACTTAGAACTCAAAGAAAGGACAATGTTTATTGCTTAGACTTGGAGAGTGTAGTTTCTGATTCATCTCTAAATTGTTTATTTTCAAAAGCTTCTTTGGATGAATCATATCTTTGGCACAGAAGGATGTGTCAGATGAACTTTAAAACAATGAACAAACTTGTGAAAAACAATCTTGTAAGAGGTTTGCCACAAAAGGTATTTTCATGTGATGATCATTGTGTTGCATGTCTTAAAGGCAAACAACACAAAACTTCTCATAAGTCCAAAGAGATAAATACAATCTCTTCACCTCTTAATTTACTGCATATGGATCTGTTTGGCCCTACAAATGTGATGAGTATTGGCAAGAAATCCTACTGCTTGGTTATTGTTGATGATTTCTCTAGATTCACTTGGGTGTATTTTCTGAGGACAAAAGATGAGACAAGTGGACTGATCAAATCCTTTGTTCTTAGAGTTGAAAACCAAACAAATCTAAGAGTTAAAGTCATTAGGTCTGATAATGGAACTGAATTTAAAAACAATGACCTAAACAGCTTTTGTGAGGAAAAAGGGCATTGAGAGACAATACAGTGCTCCTAGGACTCCTCAACAGAATGGTGTTGCTGAAAGGAGAAATAGGACTCTGATAGAAGCTGCTAGATCTCTGTTGGCAGATTCAAAACTTCCAATCACTTTTTGGGCAGAAGCAGTTAATATTGCCTGCTATGTTCAAAACAGATTTCTAGTAGTGAAATCCCAAGACAAGACACCTTATGAGCTTTTTAAAAAGAAGAAACCTTTTATTGGATTTTTTAAACCATTTGCATGTCCTTGTACAATTCTCAATACCAAAAATCACTTAGGCAAGTTTGATAGCAAAGTTGAGGATGGGTTTCTTGTTGGTTATTCATCTCAAAGTAAGGCCTACAGAGTTTTTAACACCTCTTCTAGGATTATTGAGGAAAGTGACAATGTCAAATGCAATGAGAACACACCAAATCAACTTGGTTCTGGTCCTAATTGGCTATTTGACATTGATTCACTGACTAATTCTTTAGGTTTCAGTAATGAGCATAATGCAGGAACAGGGATAGAACAGGTACAAGTACAAAGACAAGAGTTTGTGTTGTTCCCAACACCTACTGCTGATCCTGTTGAATTCTGTGACCAAGATAAGAAAGAGTCTTCAGATTCAAAGGACACTGAACCAGATCAGAATGAAGAGGACAGAGGTGAAAAGGAAGATCATCCCTCAGATTCAGAAATCAAAGGTCCTGGGATGCCATTTATGGAAGAAGATGACACAGATGATGATTCTTCAGTGTATGGTGGAAGCACTCCAGAAAAGAATGACACCAATCTTGATGTCAATCTTAATGAAGAGGTTGTCAATGCTACAAGAACTCAGAACAATCATCCTCCTCAATTAGTGATTGGTGACATCAATTCTCCAATGATCACAAGGCAACAAAGCAAGATAGGGGGATTGAAAGAGCTACAATCAGGTTTATTATCTTGTTTTCTATCCCAGGTTGAACCCAAAAAGGCATATGAAGCAATGAAAGATCCAAGCTGGATAGAAGCAATGCAAGAGGAGCTACTACAGTTTGTACTGCAAGATGTATGGGATCTGGTGGATCTTCCAAAAGGACACAGAGCAATTGGCACAAGATGGATCTTCAGGAACAAGAAAGATGAGAGAGGAATAGTAATAAAGAACAAGGCCAGATTAGTGGCACAAGGGTATACTCAAGAAGAAGGAATTGACTATGAAGAGGTATTTGCACCAGTGGCAAGGATAGAGGCAATCAGGCTATTTTTAGCCTATGCTTCTTTCATGAAGTTCAGGGTCTATCAGATGGATGTAAAGAGTGCTTTCCTGTATGAGAAAATTGAAGAAGAAGTGTATGTCTGTCAGCTTCCAGGATTTGAGAATCCAAAGTATCCTGACAGAGTTTACAAATTAAAGAAGGCACTCTATGGGCTACATCAAGCACCAAGGGCATGGTATGACACACTGTCTACCTGTCTCTTAGAAAATGGTTTTCAAAGAGGAATCATAGACAAGACTTTGTTCATTCAGAGGAAGAAGAAGGACATCCTAATAGTGCAAATCTATGTGGATGATATTATTTTTGGATCCACAAAAGATCAAATGTGCAGAGATTTTGAAGATTTGATGCACAAGAGATTCAAGATGAGTTCTATGGGTGAACTTACCTTCTTCCTTGGCCTACAAGTTAAACAGAAGAAAGATGGGATATTTATAAGCCAATCCAAGTATGTGCAGGACATTCTTAATAAGTTTGGATTCTCAGATTCAAAGCCCGCAAGCACACCCATAGAGACACACAAACAGATCAATGCAGATCTTGAGGGGGAGGATGTGGATGTTCATCACTATAGATCCATGATTGGCTCCCTCATGTATCTCACTGCTTCAAGACCAGATATCATGTTTCCTGTGTGTGTGTGTGTGTGCAAGATTTCAATTAAGGTCTAAGCAGTCACACTTTCAAGCAGTCAAGAGGATATTCAGATATCTCAAAGGCCAACCTAGATTAGGTCTTTGGTATCCTCATGACTCACCATTTGACCTACTGGCTTATTCAGACAGTGACTTGGGTGGTGCAAATTTGGATAGAAAGTCAACTTCAGGGGGATGTCAGTTTTTGGGTTTAAGACTAGTGTCATGGCAGTGCAAGAAACAAACCACAGTGTCCACCTCTACAACAGAAGCAGAGTATATAGCTGCTGCAAGCTGCTGCTCTCAAGTACTCTGGATTCAGAATCAAATGCTGGACTATGGTATGACTTTTCTTCACACTCCAATCTTCATAGACAACAACAGTGCTATTAGCATTGTTAATAATCCAGTCAAGCACTCCAAAACAAAGCATATAGAAATCAGGTACCACTTTATCAGAGACTGTAATGAAAAGAAGCTCATTCAGGTTGTGAAAGTCCATACAAGTAACCAATTTGCTGATCTATTCACCAAATCTTTTGATGTGGGTAGATTCACATTTTTGGTCAAAAGTGTGGGCATGATAAACTCTGAATAAGCCTCCTTTGATCTGCTTTATGTACCATTTCTGTATAGACTCCTTCCTGTCTACTTTCTCATATTCTATTGTGCATGGTGCTACTAACCTTGTGTGTTTAAGTGTTTCAGATTGCTTAAATTGAATACTTGGTACTCCTGGTTAAGTTAATGCTGCTCTCTATATTACTCATGTTGACACTTCAAATATGGTTAAGTATGGTTACTACTGTTAGGCAGTTTATACTGCCAGTGCAAAGTTACTACTGCTTACCTTGTTTCTACTGCTAATCAGTGTTACTACTGCTGGAATGTGTTAATACTGCTAGTCTGAGTTAATACTGCTAGTCTGTGTTAGTACTGCCAGTATGTTACTACTGCTAATATGAGTTAATACTGCAAGTTGGTTAATACTGCTAGAGTACTTAGTACTGCTTCTAACTGAAACCCTCCACCTATAAATACCCTGTGTGACCGCCAAAATACAAACGGCTCTTTGAACTTCCATTGCATCTCTTTCTCTCTCTCTCTCTCTCTCTCTCTCTCTCGATTTCTTGCTTACCAGTGTCAACCCTAGTCACGATTCGAACGCCAGAATCAATTAGAACGATGGCAGGACGAGCATTCTTTGATGAACACAACGAGCTCGCCATGTTACAGAAACCAAAGCAAGCTGAAGGTTTCCATGCCATAGTGGATTTCCTCAAATCCTCACACATCGCCCACACTCTAACTGTCAATCCCACAATCTATGTGGAACATCAAAGACAGTTCTGGGCCAATGCTACTATTCAATCTGAAGAGGGCAATCAGGTCATCAAAACAAAGGTATGTGATAAACCCCTGACCATCACAGAAGGCTGTATTCGCATCCATCTACGTTTAGATGATGCCTCAGGTATTACCTTTCTTCCTAAGGAAGACCTCTTTGCTACACTTAGTCAAATGGAGTATGAAGGTCCCACTGATGTTTTCAAATTTTACAAGAACAGATTTTCACCTCAGTGGAGATTCTTTGTTCATACCCTACAACATTGTATTTCACGAAAAACAACTGGATGGAGTGAGTTTAGCAGTACCTTAGCTTATGCTTTGGTCTGCTTAGCGACCTCTAGAAAGTTTAATTTTGCTCAAATGATTTTCAATGATTTAATGTCAAACCTTGATACCAAATCCAAAAGATTTTATATGTATCCTAGGTTTGTACAAGAGATTATAGTAAAGGAATTGACGGATCTACCCTCTTTTCAAGAGGTGTATGTACCAAAACCTCCCAAAGGGAAGGTATTCTCAAACATGAAAAGGCCTAGCAAGGACTTTTCTGGACAAGAGACATCATTGTTCTCTACAATGATGGTTATGTCTCCTTCCCATGGTGAGGCATCAGGGTCACAGCCCACATCTGACCACCCAACTGATGACCTACCCACACCATTCCATTCTAGTAATCCTCCTCAGATTCCTATTGACAAGCCCACATCCCCCATCACCAAAATTTATATAAGGAAAAAGGTACAGAAGGTTCCTTCCCTTCTTGTACCTTCACCCCCACAGCCTTCAAGCCCTCTAATGGAGCATTCTTCATTAGAGAATATTGATAGGGAAACCACAGGGGTGTCTCCCAACCCCAAGAAGGTGCTCACTGAGGAGCAGGTTGAGCATGTGGGCAGTGAGGCTCACACTACTGTTTCTGCACCAGGTGTAGGACAGGACAGTGTGAACAACCCTAAGACCTTCCCCACGGCAACTTTAGGTGAGCAATCATTCAAAGGTCCCAGGTGCCAAGAAACCAAGGGGGTAGAGGGTGCTTCTGCTAGGCAGAAGACTCCTACTAAAACTTCCAAGGATCCTTCCAGGGTGGTCAACACACCTGAAGGAGGTGAGGATAGATATACCTATGAGGAATTGATGGAAACTATTGCTAATGTCAATATGGATGTACTCAAACAAGGTGCAGAAATAGAGGAGATGAAACTGGTAATTCTGTCACAACAAGTGCAAATAACCAAATTAAAGAAGATGGTTCAGAAGTTGGTACAGAAAAAGAAAAGAACACAGTTTGTCTTGAAGAAAAGGGGAGATGTAAAAGATACTTTCAAAAAGGGGGAGAGTAAAGTTGAAGAAGAAAAGCAAAGCCCTGTTGACATGGAATCAAAGTTTGAGGGGGAGATTGGTGCAGAAGCAGAAACTTTTGTTCAAGCAGCAGTAACTGCAAAAGAAGTTGAAACAACTCCAGCAGCAGTAACTACACCAGCAGCAGAAACAGAAAAAGCAGCAAAAATAAGTAAAGCAGTAGTATCTGAGTTTGCAGCAGAAACAGTATTATCCAGAGAAGAGATAGAAATTGTTGAAACATTGGTCAAGACAAAACTTGACACTCCCAAAGCTACTCCAAAGGCTAGGGGAGTGGTAATCAAAGAAGCTGGATTAGAAAAGAAAAGAAAATAGATCAGTGTGGAGAATGCAAAGAAGAAAGTCAAAGAGAAAGTGGTTGAATCTACAAAAGCATCAAAGAAACAAAGTCAAATAGCACTAGATGAAGAATTGGCAAGGAAGGTGCAAGCAGAACTGGAAAAGGAGGAAGAGACTCAATCTGCAAAAGACAGACAGATTGCTTTGGTGATGGCTGCTAAACTTAATGAAGAATATCAAAAGAGTCTGAAGTCTGCAGCTGCTGCTAAGAAAGTCACAAATAAGACTTCAAGGCAAAGGCTACCACTGAAGACTAGACAAAGACAACCTTCTAATACATACTTAGCAAATCAAGAAAGAAGGAAGATGATAAACTTCCTGAAAGGAGCTATTGGAGTTCCTGAGGGAATGTTTACAAGTATGTCTTTTGAAAAGCTTGAAGAACTTTATCAGAAGGAGATGGCCAAACTAAAAGGGGACTTCATTCAAAGGGTAGAGGTTGAAAGGAAGATGAAAGAGAGGCATGACCTCAACATACAACAGCCCTTCCCTGATAGTGAGGAAGGCACTCCTAGCAAAGACAAGAAATAAGTGAAGCAAGAAGAGACTTTAGCCCAAAAGTTTGGTCACATTAAAAGAAAGAAAATGAAAAAAGCAGAAGCAGAAGCAGAGCCTACTGTTGAACCTTCAGCAGAGTCAGAGCAGAATCCAGAACAGTCCAATCAACAATCCAATGAGCAATTCCATTTGTACATGACTGTGACAAATGAAGACCCAGTACAAGTTGATCCTATATCTATGAAAGCACCAAAAATTATCTTTTGGGATATTCTGAAAGACCAAGGCAAAGAATACTTCAGGATCAAGAGATTGGGAGATCATTATGAAGTGTATGCTACATGGGGTAAAATTATCAGAAGCTGCTCTAGGTCTGATTTGGAAGAATTGCATAAAGTTGGGATGAGCTTATATGGTAAAGTGTTGGAAGAAGCTGGGATCAGTCTAACCAAGATAACCATAGAATACTTACGTATGATGTTTGAGCCAGAAAGAGTGAAGAACAGGATCAAAGATCTACATCATGAATATGGTTTTAAAAAGATTGATCATTGGATGTTGTATGAAGGATGTGGAGTCTATGTGCTAACCATTGATAAAAGCTACAATGAATATTACTTGGTGGACAAGGTGTATGATCATAGCAAGGCTAAACTGCAAGCAATGTTGAAAGCAAAGTTGGTGTGTCCAAAGAATTCAGAAATGACAAGGATAGTAGTAAAGAGAACTATAAATCAAAGTCTAGGTCTGAATCCTGATTTGGGAATCTAAACTAAAGTTTTTGAAAGCATCATGAAGATCTTATGCTGAAGAACTTAACTTCTCATTCTGAAAAGTTAAGTTAGGGGGAGATTGTTGGGTTTAAATGTGCTAAGTATGGTTTATGCTGCTCAGTCTTCATGATTCATGCTGCTAAGTGATTAATACTGCTAGGCCATCAAGATTACTACTGCTAGTAGAATTAATATTGCTTGAAGAGTTAGTGTTGCTACTTGAATAGTTAGTACTGCTTGGAGAGTTAGTACTACTAGTAGTTAGTACTGCTGAGAATGATTAATGCTGCTGGATAAGGATGAAGATTAATGCTGCTCATGTTGAAGATAATGTCTTGGAACGAAAGAATAGGAGTTGGAGATAAGGCTGAAGATAATTATGGTATTGATGCTGAAGATCAATTTTATTTTGATAATTATCTTGTAATCAACTCTGTATATATAGTATAGAAGTCTTTGTTAGAATTAACAATTATTCATACGTTTTGTTTAAGAGAGAATTAACCTCAAGAATAGTTTAGATCCTTTCTATAGAGAAGTATAGAATGTCTGTTGAGCTTGTTCAACAGATTGAGGTTGTGTTTGTAATCATTAAGTTTTATTCAATATAAACTTATGATTTGAATTCATATTCTGAGTTTGTGATTATTTGTTAAAGTGTTATTCCGCGACTTCTTTAACATTGTTTATGAGTTTGTATTAAATTCTTGTTTAGAATTTTCGATCTTGACAGCTTTGGATTCGGATTTTGATCTAGAACAATCTTTGTTTGTATTGTTTAATCCAATTCACAATAGACTGTGTTAATTTTAGATTTTTGGTTGATTTTCATTCGATTTTGTAAACGTACTGTATTTTGGTCAAATTAGTAATCTTTGTTGTTTTTGTTTGAAATCATGTGTTTGTAAATTGTTCGTTTTGTAATCGAGGATAAATCTGCAAAGTTTGGTGCTTTAATTCAGAGTTTTGAAGGGGTTTTGATCAAAAAAGTGAACTCAGACTCGATAAAGTGAAGAACTCGCAAGATCCATAGAACTCGCAAGCATCATATGAAGAACTCGCAAGAGTCATCTGAATGAAGAACTTGCAGACTGAAGGTTGCGACAAGCAAGAACTCGCATATCGTTGTTTGCGACAAGTAAAGAACTCGCAGGGTTCAATGTGTGTCAAGTCAGAACTCGCAGGACCCTATTTTCGACTTATATGGATTTGATTTGATTGGTTTGCGACTTCTTCTCTGCGACAAGCTCCCTTCTGCGACATATTATTTCTTGAAAAAAAATTCTAAGTACAAGAACTCGCAGACGCATTGCGACAAGTTAATCATCAAAAAATTTCTAAGTAAGAGAACTCGCAGACCAAAGCTTGCGACAACTAAGAACTCGCAGACCAAAACTTGCGACAAGTTAGAACTCGCAAACCATTATCTGCGACAAGCTGAGATTTTTCACACAGTGTTTTGCGACTTCTTGGACCTTTGCGACAAGTCTTCATTCTGCGAAAAGTTCATCCCAGTGCTTTGCGACTTCTATATTTAATCAATTTTTTTTTTTGACAAGTTGCCTTATGAGATAGTGATCAAGTCTGCGGAGGGGGACATATTTCTGATAGTGATCAAAGTTTTCTGATTTTTGTTAACGATCATTTTCAAGCATTTTTTTTCCAGATATCAAGATGTCTACTATAATGTCAACGAGAGATTGTGCAATCGCATATATGCCAGAAATACCTGCTATTGAAGTTGAACGAGACAAACTGAAGATTGAAAATTCAAGTCTTCAAAATCAGATCCAGGAGTTGAAAGAAAAAGCTGTATTTTCACAGAAAAATTTTAAATGTTCAAAATGCCCTAATGATTCTAAATCTGATTTTACAGGCATCATTGAGTCAAAAGAGAGAGAGAGATACTAAATCTTCAAAGCAAATTGAAGACAGCAGAAAAGAACTCAACAAAGATGAAAGTTGAATCAGTTGATCTTCAACAAAAGTTCAAAGATTTTGAAGAGAAAATATTTGCACTTGAATCAATGAATGCTGATCTGAAGAAAAAGCTTCAAACAAATAAAGACAAAGTTGATCTGGAAATTACAAATGCTAGTCTGAAGAAGGTTGAAGAGAAAAGAAGATTATTGGAAAGACATAATACTGATTTGAAAAAGAAAATATCAGTCTTGGAAAAGCAGATTTCCAAAGAAAGAGAAGATTTTGAAAAAGAAAGAAAAAGTTTTGCTCAAAAGTTTTCTAAGTTTTCCAAAAAGTCTTTTGAAGAGAAGAAATATGTTGAGCTCAAGTGTTCAAAACTTTCTCAACAAGTAACAAATTTTGAGAAAGTGATTATCATGGAAAGAGACAAATTTGAAAAAGAAAAGAAGAAAACTAAGCAAAAGAATGTTGTAATATTTAAAGAAATATCTGATCAGAGAAAATCTGTGGAGAAAGATTTTGAAGAGGAAAGAAAAGTGTTTGAGGCTGAAATAAATAAACTTACAAGGAAATTATCTGAGCTGTCAACTAATGTTATGAAGGAGAAGTGAGAGTCCAAGATCTTATGAATCCTAGAGAGAGAAAGTAGAGAGAGAGCTTGAAGCGCAAAGTATGTGTATTCAATGAATATGCGTTAGTTTCTTATAAAAAACAAAGACCAAAGGGACTTAAATACCCTTGGTCAATACAATACAGAATGACTCAAAACAAAGTATTTGACCAAGCCCTATAAATACAATGATTACTATAAAATCAGACTTAACAATCTCCCCCTTAGTAATCATTGGCGCTTTGGTCTTCAAAAATTCATCTTCTATAACAGAACGGACCAACAAAGCGACTTTATGAAGCTTTCTGACTTTTTAAAGAAAAAATTTCTTCTCAGCATCTTTCAGATTGAAATGTCTTTGCTGCTTGAGCTCTAGACGATACACCTCTTTTGAATGATCTTGAAAGAACTGTGGTGTTCGGAGCAGAAACAGCAAAAGAATTTCTTCTCAGCATCTTTCAGATTGAAATGTCTTTGCTGCTTAAGCTCTAGACAATACACCTCTTTTGAATGATCTTGAAAGAACTGTGGTGTTCGGAGCAGAAACAACAAAAGAATTGATATGACTGGGAGAATAGAATCTTTGAGCGAATCTTGATCAGCAGATAAACTTTTGAGCTCTTTTTCTTGTTAACTTCTCCTTGACTTCTCCCCCTCATGACCTTGATGATCTTGATCAACTTGGTCATGCAAATGTTGGAGACGAGACAGTGTAAAATCTGCAAAATCAAAGAAACAGAGAAAACAGAGGAGGTTTGCGCTTCATGTTGGATGCGCAAACCAAGGTTTGCGTTTCATGAAGGATACGTAAAATGAGTTTTGCGTTTCATGAAGGATACGCAAAACGAGGTTTGCGTTTCATGAAGGATACGCAAAACGAGGTTTGCATTTCATGAAGGATACGCAAAACGAGGTTTGCGTTTCATGAAGGATACGTAAAACGAGGTTTCGTGACCAACGGAATGCGCAAAGCTGACAAACTCAGAAAAAATTTACCTTTTTAAGCTCTTTGAATCCCCCTACACAAATGCACTAGATATGACAATTTGAGTTAGCATTCATATAAAGAAAATCATATACTCCCCCTCAAAAACATATATAATCTTTGAAAAATAATCTCTTTGTTCACTCCCCCTTGAATAATGTATAAACCCATTAAAATATATTTATGAGAACACAATGATCAGATGTTAATGTATAAAGAAAAATATACTGAATGTAAATTTTGAAACAACTAAACATATAAAATTTTCAACACTAAACAAATTAAATTCTACAGAGTAAAATATTACAAATTTATCAATCATCTGAAATCAAACATATGTTGTAGGATACAAGAACAAGTTTCATTGCATATCAAGTTAAGACATGTTCAGTTTCAAAAACTTCCAGCAATCTATTCAGTGTGCTCACATGCGAATCTTCGATTAGCTTCAAGAAAATGCAATTCTAAAAATATTATAGAGAACTTTGCATGTACTTCACACTAAGCCATCAAGAATTAAGATATTCATAAATTTACAGATTTATCGCAACTCAAACATATCACTAAGTATCATGAGATGTGTGTTCATTGGCATCTTTTAGCATTGTGCACATTGGCATCTTGACATGAGTGTGCTCTTTGGCATCTTTTAAGCGCGTGCACTTTGGCATCTTTTGATCAAAAAGTTTATTAAGTAAAGAACATGTCGTTTTTTGATCAAAAAGGTATCAAGAAATATTAAAGTTTTGAAGTTTGTGGAAGATGATATCAAGATCTGATAAAGTTTTGTGAGTTGATTTCCTGAAATGTTTAAGTCAGAAAGTTCAAAGGAAAGATTTAAAGAAGAGCAAAGAATTTCTGAAGATTTGAGGAAATTTTTCTTTGAAGATTTTCTGCTAAAGCAATTCGAGTTGATTCTGAAGATAATTTCTTTCCAAAGACTGAAAGTTTTCTGTGAAAGTTTTGAAGAGATTGTTCATTGATTGAAGACAATTTTGGAAAGAATACAGTTAAAGAAAAAGGGAAAATTGTATTGATAGAGCTTACAGTGAAGACTGAATTGGTAGATTTTTCAACAGTGATCTTGAATCCAAAGGGGGAGATTGTTAGAGCATAAATCTGTTGGATACAAGATCAAGAATACTGAAGATCAAAGTTGAAGAAAGTTAAAGTTGAAGAAAGTCAAATCTCATTAAAGTCAAAGTCTTTTGTAATAAAAGTCAATGTATTTGTACTTTGTATTAGTTGTAGGTATAAATATCTTGTCTTGTATTTTTCTGTTTGTAGAAGTTGTCATTTTCAGAAAATACGTATTGTAAGAATTGAGATTTGAGAGAGAATACGGTTTTAGAGAGAGAAAGAGTTCTAGAGAGAGAAAGTGTAATCTTGTGAAAATCAAAGTAATCAAACAGGTAATTCATTGTGTTTTAATCTTGTTTGTTTGATTAATCTTGATTAGAAACTAGAATTTGGGAATAACAATTGGTATCAGAGCAGATCCAAATCGAGAAAAAAATCAAGAAATGCGTATGTTCGTACTGTTCATCGAAGTCCAGATTGATTTTCAGTTTTAGTGATTTTTGGAGTTGTAATTGATTAGGTTTTGTTAGGAAAGTGTAATCGATCGAGTCTGTATAGGTGTTATCAAGAATTGCACTGTAATTCATTCGAATTTTTGAATTTTGTGTGGTTTTTGTTTTCACGAGTTCTTGACACTGTTCTTGATTCAATTGTAATTCTTGTGTATTTGATCGAAAATTAGTGATAGTATTGTGTTCGAGTTGTATAGAAGATCAAATTTTCGAAGTTTAGAGGTTGAATTCTAGGTATAAATGAGTTTTTGGTGAATTTGAACGTTTTTCAAGGTGTGCGGGTGTTCATCGAATTGTGCGGGTTATTCATCAGATGTGCGTTTGAATCATCAAGATGTGCATTTGATTCATCAAATTGTGCGGGTAATTCAGAGTGCGGATATATTCATCAAGACAAGCAAAGTGAGATATGCGTTTCTGTTAAGAAACGAGACTTTAAGATTTGAGTTTCTTTGAGAATCGAGAAGCTGAGGTTTTCGGGTCTAATGACAAACGCATAGTAGAGGGATTTAAGAAAAAGTGTGCCTTGCGGGTGTTTAGTGACACGCACAGAAAAGGTGTGTGGTTCCTTTGTGAAACGCATAGTTGACAAAGTAGAAGGATAAGCAAAGTGTGCGTTTCATACCTGACACGCATAGTGGAGGTTTACGGTTCATGTGCGACACGCATAGTGGGATGTGCGTTTCATATGAGACACGCATAATTGTTGAATGCGTTTCCTGAGTGACACGCAAAGTAGAGGTTTGCGTTCCCCATGCTAAGTCTGCCTAGGGGGACATAGTTCTTTTTGTGATTAAAATTTCTGATTTTATATTTCAAGTTTTCTGTATTTTCTTGATTGTTTCATTTGGACTAACGATCAGTTTCTAGTTTCTTATTGCATATATTTTTCAAACAGGTTTATTCAAGATGACTTCAAAAGATGCACTTTCAATTGGCACCGATGTAAAGCCTCCTGTTCTGTTCAAAGGAGAGTACGAGCAATAGAAGGATAGATTTCTGGATTTTGTGGATCGGCATTCAAATGGAGAGAATATTCTTCTGTCAATCACAGAAGGTCCTATGGCACCAATCATGGTTCAAATACCAGATGATGATTCTTCTGATAGTGAAGATGGTACTGAGGAAAGAGATCAAAAGATGAAAACAGTGGCAGTGGATATCTCTCAATATTCTGAAGAACAAAAAAGCCGATACAAAGCAGATAAACAAGCAAGATCCTTACTTCTTCAGAGTATTCCGAATGAGATCTACATCAAGATTGATAGTTACAAGGGAAATGCTAAGAAGATATGGGATCAATTGCAAAAGATGATGATGGGATCCAAGATCAGGAATCAGATGAAAGTGGCTAACTGCATCAACAGTTATGAGGAATTCAAAGCCAAAGAGAATGAAAGCTTAGAAGATACTTATGAACGGTTTGTCTTGCTTCTGAATGAGTTATCCAAGAATAAGGTGAAAAAGAAGCAATTTGAGAACAATGTCAAATTTCTGAGCATCCTACAACCAGAGTGGAAGAAGCATACACGTAGGATGAAACAGATGAAGGATCTGAATGACATACCGTTACATGAGGTATATGAGACTCTGAGGCAGAATGAAGAAGAAGTGGAAGAGAAAAGAGTTGAAAAGAAGAAGGCAGAAAAAGCTCCCATTCCTATTGCTTTGGTAGCTGGAGAGAAAAAGAAAGAGAAGAAGAAAAAGAAGAAAGTGATTACCAGTTCTGAATCAGATGGTGATGATGTCGAAAGTCTGAAACAAGCCATGCTTTTACTAACCCGTGCCTTTCAAAAGAAATTTTACAAAAAGCCGGGATCAAACTCACAGAGGTACTCTTCATCAAGTTCCAAGAATCATGAACACCGAGAAAGGGTGGAAGGAAAGAGATACGAAGAGAACAGATATGTTGAGAAGAAACCTGATGACAGGAAGAAGTATGTGAATGACTACATTGTTGCTGAAAAGCCAGCAAATGATTCATTCAAATGCTACAACTGTGGCAAGATGGGTCATTTTGCAAAAGATTGTAGAAAGCCAAAAGTTAGTAACTCTCAGTACTATCAGAACAAGTTGCTATTGGCAAAACAACAAGAAGCGGGAGTAGCTTTAATGGCTGAGGATGAATTTTGGCTCGATCATTCCGAAGGTGAAGATGAAGAGAAAGAAGAAACAACTCATCTTTGTCTCATGGGAAAAGAAGTCAAGTATGATGAATCAGATGACGAGACAGCTGATGAGGTATTAAACTTAACTGAAAAAGATTTTGTAACCAAAATGGAAGCTATGATGGTTGAGCTTAATGATCTTCAAGTAAAACTGAAGAAAGAAAAAGACAGAGTTGCTAAAAGAAACAATAAGATATTTGAACTCAATAAGTCGGTTATTGGGAATAAAGATCTGATTGATTCTTTACGCAAGTCTGCTTCTGATTCTAAATCTCAAGTAGATTGTTTTGAAAAGAAGATTTCTGATTTTGAAGTTAAAGTTTCTAAATATGAGTTTGAGAAGAAAGAATTTGCACTAATTGTTCATAAACTGCAGGTTGAAAACAAGCTTTTGAATAAGAAGGTAAATGGTCTGGAAGCCAAACTTTACGCAAGAGGCCAAACAGATCAAACCATTTTTCTTAATGCACCTGATGAAGAGGCTGATGTTAAGGAAAAATGGGGACTTGGTTTTAAAAACCCCCATTACTTAAAGAAAGCCATCAGAAAACTCCCAGCATTATATAATTTTGATTTTCTTGCTTGTGCTGGTAAACGTACTCATTTAAAACCGAAATTTGTTACCAAATTACCGGAAGAAGTTGAGGCCAAAGAAACTGAAAATAGAAAGAATGTTAAGAAAATGCAACTACCATTTAACTATGCAAAGTTAAATGATAGTTATCTTTCAGAAACACCAAAAGTTCTTTCAAACGATTATTTTGCTAGTTATTCTGTTTCTGAGATGAAGGCAAAATCTGCAGTTGCAAAGGTTTATGTTCCTCCACTCATTCTTGAAAGCAAAATAGTTGAGCTTGAAAATGTTTTATCTGATGAAAAACTTTTGGTAGATATTGAACAAAGTGTGTTTCCTACAGTTTTAAAGAACACTGTTTTACAATTTAAATCTACAAAGTGTTCTACAGTTTCAAAGGCACCTCAAACTTCAACTGATAACTTTGATGACTTATTTGAGTCTGCAAATGATTTTTTAAACTCTGATGGTGGGTGCATAGAAGAAATTGATATGTTTGACTTCAATGCTTCTCTTCCTGATCATTCTACTTGTCTTATAAATGAAAAGGTGTTACCAAGTGTTCTTAAAACTGCTAAATCATCAACTAAAGTTGGTGAATCGATTTTTGTAACTGCTGATTATTATTCTCAAGGTAAGAAACATAAGAAACAGCGATTACAAAAACAGAAATACACTGGTACACAAAAGAAAACTCAGTCTCAGAAATCTGCTTTTCCTAATAAATCTACATCTTGTGTTTCAGATATAAGCAAGAAAAGGTTGAAAGCTCGAACTGAATGGCGACCAAAAAGGAAAGGTGATGAGAAAGCTGAATTAGTTTCTGATAATTCTTGTAATAGATCAGTTAGTAGTGATACTGATGTAGTTGATCAATTTGCTTCAAATAAACAAAACCTTGTAACTTTTAACAAGCGATATTCAATAAAGCAATTGATTCAATTATCTTCTATTTCTACTACATCTTATCATTATCGGAGAAATGATTTTGCTTACTCTTATAATTCTTCTGATTGGTTCGGATCTTATCATGTTCATTCTTCAAGATCAAATATTTTTAAAAGTTTTCAAAAGAACAGAGGGTCCATTTTCAAGTGGATACCAAAATCTTGTGCTAATCTGTTAGGGCCCGTTTTTAAATGGGTACCTAAATCTATTGTTGCCTGATTTCTCTTGCAGACCCGGCATATGTGGTACTTGGACAGTGGATGTTCCAAGCATATGACTGGGCAAAAAGCTTTATTGTCTAACTATATAGAGAAATTCAGTGGAAATGTCAAATTTGGGAACGATCAGCTTTCACCTATCTTAGGATATGGTGACATTATTCAAGACAACATAACGATCAGTAAAGTGAGTTATGTTGAAGGCTTGGGGCACAACTTGTTTAGCATTGGTCAATTCTGCGATAAAGGGTTAGAGGTCAACTTCAAATCTAAGAGTTGCTCGGTTCGTACTAAAGACGGCACAGAACTCTTAGGTGGACATCGAAAGACAAACCTCTATACCATCAATCTTTCCAAAGTATAGATTGACAATCAAGTATGCTTGATGACAAAAGCTTCAACGCAACAAAGTTGGCTCTGGCACAGACGTTTATCTCATTTGAACTTTCGTTATATCAACAAGCTGGTTCATGGGAAATTGGTCAAAGGACTTCCTGAGCTGAAATATGAATGAGAACACTTATGCGCAGCATGTGAAAAGGGTAAGATGAAGAGAGTCACACATAAACCGAAGCCTGAACCAAACACTAGTTCTCCGTTAGAATTGTTACATATGGATTTGTGTGGTCCAATGAGAACTCAGATTTTGGGTGGAAAGAAATATGTGTTGGTCATTGTGGACGATTACTCAAGATACACGTGGGTCAAATTTCTTCGATCAAAAGATGAGACGCCAGAAGTTCTCATTACTTTCTTAAAGACGACTCAGGTGAAAATGCAGCGACAAGTCAAGTTTCTTCGAACGGACAACGGCACAGAGTTCAAAAACAAGATAGTTGAAGAATATCTTGAATCGGTCGGGATATCACATCAGTACTCTGCTACTCGTACGCCTGAACAAAATGGAGTAGTCGAAAGGCGAAATCGGACGCTAGTCGAGGCCGCTCGGACTATGCTTAGCCAATCAGACTTACCTCTATTCTTGTGGGCAGAAGCTGTGTCGATTGCATGTCATACTCAAAATCGGTCTATGATACATCAACGTTTTCAGAAGACTCCATATGAGTTGATCAACAACAGAACACCAACTATCAAATATTTTCACATATTTGGGTGTAAATGTTTTGTGCTTAATGACAAAGAGATTCTGAATAAATTCAGTGCTAAGGCGGACGAAGGCATCTTTATCGGTTATTCTTCAACATCTGCAGCATATCGTGTTTATCTGAAGAAGTCAAAATCAGTTGTTGAGAGCGTTAATGTCACATTTAATGAAGATATGGCTTCTGTTCAAATCAGTTCAGAACCCGTTATCACTGGAGTATTAGCTTCTGGGCAGATCAGTCCAGAACCTGTTTATACAGAGAAAAATTCGGATAACGCTTCTACTTCAGTTTCACATTTATCTGATTTAGATTTGTTATTTGAATTCTTTTATGATGAGTTTCTAGGATCTAATGTATCTAAATCTACTGTGACTGACAGGTCTGAAGACACAAGTTGCAATCATCCAAGCACTTCAGAAGTCATAACTGAACAAGAATCCCCTGTTCAGTCAGAAACTCACATTCCTACAATTACTCCTACAGTTGAAGATGTACAAGTAAATGTTGAGCCAGAAGTAATAGTTTCAATTGGGTGTAACACACTGTCAACTCAACAGCCACATTCTGTTGTTCCAACTGATGCTTCTGCACATGAAACTTCAACTGCAAAACCTCCTCCTGTTATTCAAACTGAAGATTCTGATAGTGGATTTCTAGATGATGATCATGTTCAATCAGTATCTACTCCACTCCCTCATGAGCATCGCTGGACCAAAGAACATCCATCACATCAAGTAATTGGAGATCTCAACAAGCCTGTACAAACGAGGTCAGCGACTCTTAATCAATGTATGCATGACTCATTTCTCAGTAAGATTGAGCCAACGCGAGTATCAGAGGCTCTTGCTGATTCGGACTAGGTATCTGCTATGCAAGAAGAGATCAATCAGTTTGAAGCCCTAAAGGTTTGGAGATTAGTTCCAAAACCAGAAGGTAAAACCGTGATAGGAACTAAATGGGTATTCAAGAATAAGAAGGATGAGGATGGTATTGTCATAAGAAACAAAGCTAGACTTGTTGCCAAAGGTTACCGGCAAGAGGAAGGCATAGATTATGATGAGACGTATGCTCCAGTAGCGCGTATAGAAGCAATCCGCATGTTTCTAGCCTACGCAGCTTATAAGAATTTCACAGTCTTTCAGATGGATGTGAAAACAGCCTTTCTAAATGGCATTCTTAAAGAGGAAGTGTACGTGTCTCAACCAGAAGGGTTCGTCAATCCAGATAAGCCAGATCATGTCTACATCTTGGACAAAGCCCTTTATGGATTAAAACAAGCCCCTCGAGCATGGTATGACGTCTTATCCAAATTCTTGGTCAAGTTTGGTTTCTCCAAAAGTAAGGTTGATACTACTTTATTCATCAAAAAGGAAAAAGATGATATTATTCTTATTCAAATTTATGTTGATGATATAATATTTGGTTCTACAAATCCAAAATTTTGCAAAAATTTTTCTAACCTCATGGTGTCACGTTTTCAAATGAGTATGATGGGAGAGATGAATTTCTTTCTCGGATTACAAGTTAAGCAGTTTTCTACGGGGATTTTCATTAATCAATCTAAGTACATTTTGGACATTCTTCGGAAGTACAAAATGGAAAATTGTAAACCAATTGGAACCCCGATGGCACCAGGTACTAAAATTAGCACTGATCCTTCGGGTAAAAGTGTTGATGTTAGGACTTATAGAGGTATGATAGGATCGTTAATGTATCTTACTTCCAGTAGACCAGATATTATGTTTTCAACATGTTTATGTTCTAGATATCAGGCTGCTCCTAAAGAATCCCATTTGGTTGTTGTCAAACGGATTTTTAGATATCTGAAGGGGACTGCAGACCTTGGTCTGTGGTATCCTAAGGATACTGGGTTTCAACTGATTGCCTATTCAGATGCAGATCATGCAAGTTGCATGTTGGACAGAAAGAGTACTTCAGGTCATGTTCAATTTCTTGGGGACAAGCTCGTTAGCTGGTCTTCAAAGAAACAATTATGCGTTTTCACATCGACTGCTGAAGCAGAGTACGTAGCTGCTGCCAGTTGCTGCTCTCAAGTCTTGTGGATGTGAACACAGCTGCGAGACTATGGATTCAAGTTTGATAAAATTCCAATCTATTGTGACTCGAAGAGTGCAATCGCGATATCTGCTAATCCTGTCCAGCATACGAAAACCAAACACATTGACGTCAGGTATCATTTTAAAAAAGATAATGTAGAAAAAGGAACAATTGAACTTTATTTTGTAAAAACAGATTATCAACTTGCAGATTTATTTACCAAACCCTTAGATGAAAAGAGATTTAATTTTCTTGTGTCTAAGCTTGGTATGTTAAATCTTAAGACATAATCGGTTGTTACATAATAAAGTTACGTATTGTTATTTTTCATCATTTTCTTTATCTTTATGTCTGAAGGATATCTGCACTTTAATTGTTTGCTCATGATCTCAGGGGGAGTAAGAGAAGATTTTAGATGATCTACATTATTTTAAGGGGGAGCATAACTAATTTCTGCATTTTACTTAACTGACAAAATTTTTTGTAATGCATGATTTTAGGGGGAGCTTATCAAAAGGAGTAAGACTATGATTTCTGATTGCTTAAGATCAGAACTCGTTCTTTAATCGTTTTACTGTTTTATGTTCTTTTATTGTTCGAATAAATTTTGTGAATAAATTTTTGACTAGACTTTGAGACTTATGCAGGATGAGAGAGGATGACATGATCATATCATTTTTTACTTCAGTTGACTTTATGAGTATTAAGATTGAGCGAAAAGGTAAATTTCTTATCTTAATCTCAAATGTATCTGAAAGAAGGACAACTTTCAGATATAGAAAACATGTTCTAAAATGTTCAAACCACTTCTCGAATTTTAAACAGATTTTATAATTTGGAAGTGTGATTTTAAATGTTTTAATTTTATTTTTGTGCTTCATTGATAAACAAACCGTGTGTTATCCAAATATTAATACTTGTGTATTGTCTTTTCGTATACTTTCAAGTATTCACACACACTGGTTTGATTTTTTGTTCAAATAGTTCTTACCATGTCTCATATTGAAACATAATTTTTTCGATGGTAAGACACCCCGCTTGTATTTCAAAGAATTTTGAGCGTCATTTCATTTCAAAACGTCATTTCAAGAATGTCTATATCTTGGTTCATATAGACAACATCCATTATTCTTGACCTTCAGCTTTGATTGATATATCATTTCATTTCTGATCATTTTCATACAATGTCAGATTTTCAAACAAGTCTTTTGCATTCATGTTCATTCATTCAGTATACTTGTTTGAAAATATTTCAATGTCTAAAAATGCTCAAATTTTCATGATTATATTTTATGAGCATACATTCGTCTGACATTTGTATATGAGCTTTAACTGTTATAGTTAAATCATCTGAGCAACATTATGCTTTTATAGGAAATATGGGTTCTTTGTGCTAGGAATTATCTGAACTTCTATGGAATCACGTCAACCAGTGATTTCTACCCAAGAAGTTAATCCATAGAGATTGAGTGTGAGGAGTCAAAAAGAAATGAGTGTGGGTTGTGTGATGAGGTAAAATGGAAAAGAGAGTTTGGTTAGTAGTGCGCTTAATGATTAAAAGAAAGAGGGTGTGAGATCAGAGTAAAAGAATATCAAACTCTGCACCAACTACTTTCTGAGTCGGGCAGCCACATTACTAATGTTTCACATTTCTTCGTGAACGTTATTGAAACAGGCAACTAGCCCATGCCAACTCTTGAATAAACCCCACAAGCTACTCATTTTCTTCTCAAAAAGAAAATGTTTCACATTTTAAAGGGGACGCAACACATAATCTATCTGATTTTCATTTGGAAAACCTGGATATTGAAAAAGAAGGAAGTCTGCCCCACCTTCGCACTTCAATCATGCACATTGAGTCTGTGTTTATCTACTGTTGTCTCAATGGTTTACATAACTTTGAGCCTTATTGAAAAGCAATCATCATGCTTAAATCTTTCTACACATGCACGAACACACAAGGAATTTGTTTCTTTGTCATAACATTCATAGAAATTTCCTTTGTGGTGTTTCGATGATTGGATGGAAGACCTGGGGGAGTGAACATCAAAAAGCTCCTTTATTTTGTGTATTCGTTACACACAGTGACTTCGTGTTACTGACATGCATTTTAACTGATTCATTTGTTGATTCAGGAGTTACATGTTCTTAATTTCTCTGGATTTGAAAAGATCTAGATGATTATCTTGGAGGATTGACAAAATCAGAGGCTTAGTATGACAGATCAGAATGGTCAATGACATTTCTTGGAGAAAAGTTTTGATGATATAGATGCTCAAATCATCAAAAAGGGGGAGATGGTATCAAGAAATATTAAAGTTTTGAAGTTTGTGGAAGATGATATCAAGATCTGATAAAGTTTTGTGAGTTGATTTTCTGAAATGTTCAAGTCAGAAAGTTCAAAGGAAAGATTTAAAGAAGAGCAAAGAATTTCTGAAGATTTGAGGAAATTTTTCTTTGAAGATTTTCTGCTAAAGCAATTCGAGCTGATTCTGAAGATAATTTCTTTCCAAAGACTGAAAGTTTTCTGTGAAAGTTTTGAAGAGATTGTTCATTGATTGAAGACAATTTTGGAAAAAATACAGTTAAAGAAAAAGGGAAAATTGTATTGATAGAGCTTAAAGTGAAGACTGAATTGGTAGATTTTTCAACAGTGATCTTGAATCCAAAGGGGGAGATTGTTAGAGCATAAATCTGTTGGATACAAGATCAAGAATACTGAAGATCAAAGTTGAAGAAAGTCAAAGTTGAAGAAAGTCAAATCTCATTAAAGTCAAAGTCTTTTGTAATAAAAGTCAATGTATTTGTACTTTGTATTTTAATTTCCTTTGTATTAGTTGTAGGTATAAATATCTTGTCTTGTATTTTTCTGTTTGTAGAAGTTGTCATTTTCAGAAAATACGTATTGCAAGAATTGAGATTTGAGAGAGAATACGGTTTTAGAGAGAGAAAGAGTTCTAGAGAGAGAAAGTGTAATCTTGTGAAAATCAAAGTAATCAAACAGGTAATTCATTGTGTTTTAATCTTGTTTGTTTGATTAATCTTGATTAGAAACTAGAATTTGGGAATAACATAAACGTAACTTTCTATCTGACCCTATTGTAGGATTTGGGTCAGCCGCTCCCAGACCAGTTGGCCTTAGGGGACTAGGTGTCAAGCACCCCTTGGAACTTACTTTCCCAGATCAGAAAGGCTACATCGACATATCCTAAACCCATTCATACCAGTAGAACATGATTTTCGATCTGATTCTATAGAAGGATTTCTGTTCGATCACTCCCAGACCAAATGACCTTAAGGGACCAGATGTCGAGCATCCCACGGAACTTACTTTCCCAAATCAGAAAGGTTACAGGTACAAACTTTTAAACTTAAAGATTTCTATATTTTATGAAATTATAATTCATCTCAATCACTCAGGTCAACATCTAAGTGCTTAGCCCATATTTTCATTCCAATCTATAATTCTGATTATTTAGGTAGTCTAAGCAAAGTAAACTATAAAAATTCCGAATCACATAACTTTAAAGCAGTAATAAAAGTTTCAAACATGTTGCTGATTTTTCAACTTTTGTAAGACTTGAAATTTGATCATATAAAAACTTTAATATAAACAAAAGAACTTGAAAATTTATCTTAGACACATATTTTATTCAAAAGAAAGAAAAAATGTAAAACTTTACTTTATAGAATAAAATTTGTAAAGATTTAAACTTTTAAACTCAATATGCCGATGGTAAAAATTTTCATTAAAGACAAAATGTAAAAAAATCAGCAAATTGATATTTAGTTGGAACAAAATAGAATTCAATTATTTCATCTTTCACATTATAAAAATAATTTGTGTCTCAAATTTAAAAAAAATTGGGTTATACAAAATTAAGAAAAAGTTGAACAAGCTCAGATTCTTGAAAAATAATGAGAAAAACTGGAACACATCATAATCAGAGATAAAATGCAGCGGTAATAAAATTGATGTACTCACAGTATCTCATCTAGTCAGAAGCTTAAATCATTGAAGAACGAGTTCTAAACTGATTTGTTTAGAAGTCGTAGTCTATGAAGTACGGGTCCTGAGCTGAAGTACGCAGAAACCAATGTTCTATTACTCCCCCTAAACATGTGATGCCTGCAACTTTGAATCAGATAAAGATTTGGGTACCCACTTAAATTTGGGCCCGTGTTTGTTAGTTGCAGTTCGTATGGGGAAAGAATAAGCAGAATTGACATTTAAAGCACGAGGAATATGATCAGAAAAATAATCACAATCATCAGAAGAGAAAGCATAATCATCAGAACTAGAATCTGAGGAAGAACATGAGACATGTTTTGAAATTCGAATCATTTGCTTTATAGAGTATTTTGAAATTTTATTACATATAGAAAATGAATCACTGTTGTAAAGTTTGTCTACACATTTATCCCCATCAGAAATATGTTCATCAGATGTCCGCTTCGCTCTCCATATCTGCTTCTTTGACTGAGCGCTCAAAGTCCTATCTGTAGGAATTGAATTGGAAGAATTAGAACTGTCAGAAAGAACTGTATCTCGTTTCTTTGACTTCTTTGACCGTCTTCTTTTACGCTTAGGTTTATAATATTGATCATTGAGCGTAAAAGAATCATCAAGAATTTTAGACTTAATATTTAAATCAGAAGAAATAAATTTATCCAAGCAACCAATCTGATCAACTAATAAATCTGAATTTACCTCGGAGTCTGAATTATTTTGAGAAAAGATTTTAAAATTAGAAATTTCCTTTTTGTTTTCCTTATAATTAGAAGAAAGGCTAGAAATAGAATCTGATTTTGGAGAAAATAATTTTTCTTCAAGACTAGACGTCATGAAAGAAAGAATAATATCAGATTCAATTTTCTTCAAAATATTTTGATCTTCTATCTTATCTTCAAGATCGATGATTTTGCCTTCTAAAACTAACGGAGGAGTATATTTCTTCGAATCATAAATGATTGGAGAAATATTTTCCTTATCAGAATCAGGGACATAAGAAGAAACAAAATCATCAGAAACTGAAGATTTGATAGAAGATATATCATTTAAAATTTTTCTTCCTCTTCTTGATTTTTCAGGAAAATATTTTGCATTCTCGCTTGTGTAAACAAAAGGAATTTCGATTTTCTTATTATTTGTCCTTTTCTCATTTTCGAGTTATAACACTTGCTTCTCATTCATTCAATCAATTTTAAATTGAGGAACATAATGAGCAAGAGTCAGATAATCGTATTTATATAAAGTTGGGGATTTTTCAATTGCATTGTTTAAACAATGAGGATTTTCAAAACCAAGTCCCCACCTTTGTTTTAAAGCTTCTTCACTCCTCGGTTTGTTCATAAAAATTGTTTGTTCAGATTGGTTTCTTCGATAAAGCTTTTCTTCTAACTTATTTATTTTATCTGAAAATTCATTTTTTAAATTAGTCATGGCCGTCAAAGATTCAAGATAAGTCTTATTTGAAATTTCCAAATTATCCAATTTCTTTTTAAAGATGTCTTTTGTATTGTCTAAAATAGATTTTTCATTTTTCAAAGAAATTTTCAGTTTGTCAATCAAATCTGACTTTTCAGCATTTAAATTCTTTTCAGATAAAAACTTTAAACGTAAATCAGATAAAGCAGTTATCATGATATTCAACTGAGAAGATATGAAATTGTAATCAAACTCTGAATATACCTCATCTTCATCAGTTTCAGAATCATCTGACTGGTCATCTCCAACCAAGCACATCTGAGCGATCTCTACGTTTGCAGCTTCATCGTCAGAGTGATCCAGCCAGAATTCTTCTTCTGCCAGTAAAGCTGTTCCATTCTCTCTTTTCTCAGCCAGCTCCAATTTTCTTCTGTAATAAGCTGAGTCCTTAACCCTCTTTGCTCTACACTCCTTTGAGATGTGACCCGGTTTTCCACAGTTGTAGCAAGCAGTAGACTTTGGCTCAGGCACTTTGTCTTTGTGCATAGAAGTGAAGCGAGAAGAGTTAGAATTCGATCTCGGTTGGAACTTCTTCTGGTAATGCTGAGAGAGAAGGATCATCGCTTTCTGTAATGCCTCGCCATCATCTTCAGTTGACCCGGTGTAAGCGTTATCAGACAACGCTTGTTCAGCCAGTTGCTTTGTGAGGAGTGCAACCGGGTCTACTGACTTCTTGTTCTTTTTATCCAGCTTGGCCTTTTTCTCTAACACCAAGCTCTCATCAGTTAGCAAGATCTCAAACATTTCTTGAATCTGCATAGTGGAGATTCTGACATCGTTCCTCAGTCTATGACAAGATTTATTCCATTCAGGCTGCAATATGTTGAGGAACTTCAGATTTGTCTCAAGCTCAGTCTTTTCAACCTTAATCTTCCGAATATCATTGATGACGGCACAAAATCGGTCAAACACAGCTTTCATTGGCTCCCCATCCTTGGCTTTGAATTCTTCAAAATTATTCATGTATCGCGTATGCCTGAGTTGAGTAGCTACTGAAGAACCAAGCATAACCTTCTCAAGCTGTTGCCACATCAGATTAGGATGAGTTTTGAAATAGTCAATCCTGTTGTATACAGACTTTGGCAAGGCCAGCATTAGATTTGCTTTAATATCCCGATCAGCTTGATAAGCAGACAACTCTTCATGTGTGTACTCTTTAGTAGGCTTGTATAATCCAGAAGCCAATTTGGGTCTGTCGAACGGTCCTTCAGATAAAATGGTCAACATGTCATTACCATTCTTTTGTCGTTCAATGAAGTTTAGGAACCGATCTTGCCACTGTGTAAATTCATTTTCATCAATCAGTACCGGTGGACGATTTTCTGTACCCAATGACATCATAATGTCATTTTTGTAGAACTGAGCTTGGAAAGCAAACTTGGCAGAATCCATAGATAAAAAAAAATTCCCAGACTCTTTTTTTTTTAACTAAGTCTGGAACACACGCAAACAGAAGGTTTTCGGAAGCAGTTGAATACGCAAAGTTGAGCTTTGCGTATGAAGGCTGACGTGCAAAGTTGAGCTTTGCGTATGTTAGGGGATGCGCAAAGAAGCTTTGCGTATGAAGAGAGATGCGCAAAGTAGCTTTGCATATGCTAAGGGATGCGCAAACTGAAGATTCTCGGATGTAGAAGGAAACGCAAAGTTGAGCTTTGCGTATGAATAAGGATGCGCAAAGTGGACTTTGCGTATGTAGACGGATGCGCAAAGGAGACTTTGCGTATGCTGAGAGATCCGAGAACTGAGCTTTTCGGAAGGACCTTGATACGCAAAACAAGGTTTGCGTATGTGACTTGATGCGAAAACCCTGAAAAACAGAAACAAGATTAGTAGAACACGCAATTCAAAAGATGAACATGCGCAAACGATGATGAATGTTGCGCAAAGTGGAAGAACATAAGCAAAGTGTAAAAAACATGAAATTTTCGCAAGAACGAACGAAACTAAGAAATTGAATCAAGAATTTTATACACTGAGTATCGAAAACATCTTTTTAACACATTCTTAACAAAAAATTCGATTAAAATCCACTAAAACACAAAAACGTGAATGTAACAGTGCTTGAACTCGTGTTTTCCAGAAAACACAAAATCAAAAAATTGGAGATTAAAAACTGAATTTTATGCAAAACTATATGAAGCAAACGTGATCGAATATCAAAAACAAAGCTAATGAGATCAAATTCAAACAATAACGATCACAAACACATCCAAATTTGATGAGAAATCAAGAAAACGAGATTTTCTTGAAAAATTCAAGAAAATCGATCAAATTTTTGATTTCAATCAACAATTCAGATTCAGAAAATGCAATCTCTCAATCCTCTCTAGATTCAGTTGGCTCTGATACCAATTGAGAGTCCAAGATCTTATGAATCCTAGAGAGAGAAACTAGAGAGAGCTTGAAGCGCAAAGTATGTGTATTCAATGAATGTGCGTTAGTTTCTTACAAAGAACAAAGACCAAAGGGACTTAAATACCGTTGGTCAATACAGGAGAATACCACTCTATCAATAACAAGAAAAAAGTAGCAATTCCAGCTTTTCCTTTATACTTTACTTGGATCTGTTTTTATGCTATTAGCTATTCTGTTGATTCTTTTCCAAACGGGAACCACCGATTTACAAATTTTATTAACCACAGAATTTAGTGAGCGGCGCCTCAAAACACAGTATTTGACCAAGCCCTATAAATAATGATTACTATAAAATCAGACTTAACAAGAAGAATGCGAAGTCTGAATTGCATAAGAAATTTGATCTATTATCTGAAGAAAAAAACAGTTTGTCAAACAAGATTACAGAACTTGAAGGGATCTTATTCAAGGTGGATTTGAGAGCATAAAGAAGTCCAGATACAATTGCTCAATCACCCATGAATGATTCAGCTGCTTCAGAATGTTCATTCAAAACAGCTTCAAGTTCACATTTTGCAAATGTTTCTAATAATCCATTGTTTGATAATTCATATGATAATAGTTCTAAACATAAATATCATATTCGTCCTACTAACCTTTTCTATGTCAAATCTATTGATAGTTCAGGAAATTTTAGAAAGCACAATTCTCAGCAAAAGATGGTCTGGAGAGTGAAAGGTGCTTCTGATGAAAAGAAGATTGATAAATCATCTGCATCCACATCAAACGCCAAGGGGAACAGTGCACATAAAGGTAAATCTTTTGGCAAACCTGATACGATTTATTCTGCTAATCATCTTATCAGGCTAGCTCAAAAGAAGATTTGTTATTCTTACTGTGGAGCAAATGATTTTGTAAGTAAAAATTTTGTTAATTACTGGTATGTCTAATACTATATTACTCCCAAAAGAACTGCAATTAACAAATATGGACCCAAATACCAGTGGGTACCAAAAATGACTCAATCTGTTTTGCAGGCACCACAAGTGAAGGGGGAGTAAGAGCATAAACTTCTAAACACATCGGTTTAGGACTCGTTCTTCAATGTTAAAGAATATTGGTTTATGAATACGACAGTTCAGAACCCGATCTTAAATGTCAAAGAATATTTTGTTCAGATAAGGATATTTTGCAAATATCAAGGGGAGCTTATCTGAATCTAACTCAATTTATCATGATTTGAGGGGGAACTTAAATGTTTGTTAGTATCTTCTGATCTAGATCTCTGATTGTTTGAAAGAAGAACAACTTTCGAGCATGAAAAATGTTTTCTTAAATGTTCAAACCACTTCTGGTTCTCAAAAGATTTCATGAATGTAGAAGTGTGATTTTAAATGTTTTTCATAATTAAGCGTTAATGTTTAACTGATTGTGTGTTTCCAAAGATAAATACTTGTGTATTATCTTATCTATATACTGTCAAGTATTCATACACACCGGTTCAGTACTTCATTTGAATTTGTTATTACCATGTCTCTAAATGAAACATTTTTCGATGGTAATACCCTTATTTGATTTCACTGTTGTTGAGCATCAGTCATCATTTCAATCTTTGTGCGTTCATTGCTAAATTGTTTATATTCGTTCATATAAACAATCTATCAAGTTCTTTGATAGCCCAACCTTAAATGTCCATACTCGTGATATTTGATCTGATTGATACATTGTCAGATTCTTAAAACAATTCTCTTATTTTCATTTCATTCATTCAATATCTTTGTTTTGAGAGATCTTCAAAGTTCAAATGCTCAAATTTCATTCATATCCTTGATGAGCATACATATTGAGTTTTTCTCATTGTGCTGAGCGGAAAAATGGAAATGAGAGTTTAGTTATAAGTGAGCATAATGATAAAAAAGAAAGAGGGTGTGAGATCAGAGTTAAAAGAATATGAATACTCTGCACCAACTTCTTTCTGAGCCAGGTAGCCACATCTTCTGATTGGTTCACATTCTTTGGTGACCATCATTTAAAAAGGCAGTGAGCCCATGCCAACTCTTGCATTAACCCCACCAACCACTCGTTTCTTTCTTGAAAAAGAAATGTTTCAATTTTCTTGGGGACGCAACATATCTGCTATCTGGTCTTCACTCGGAAGATTTAGATATTGAAAAAGAAGGAACTTTTCCCCACCTTCGCACCTCTTTCATGCACATTGAGTCCGTGGAAAACTTGTTGTCTCAACAGTTTACACATTTTGAGCCTGATAAAGCTTAAGTAGCTTTAATCATTCCTACACTTTCACGTACACACAAAGAATATGTTTTCTTGTCAGAACATTCATAGACAATGCCTTTGTGGTTTTTTCAATGATTGAATGGAAGCCCTGGGGGAGTGACCATCAAAAAGCTTTTTTCCAATGTACATTCATTGTACAAAGTGGCTTCGTGCTACTTACAGGCATACTAACTGTATCATTTGTTGATTCAGGGTTACAATTCTTATTTTGTCTGAATTTGAAAAGATTTGGATGAATACATTTTATGAATTAACGGATACACAGATCAAAAGGGCGGAGATTGTCATTTTATCATAAAGGAGGAGATTGATATTCAAAGACAGTGATGACTTGAAAAAGTTTTGATGATTTTGCTGCTCACAACTCATCAAAAAGGGGAAGATAATCTGAAAGTTTCAAGTCAGATGACTGTTTTGAAAGTTATTTCAAGAGATATTCTGGAAAATAGATGAACTCATCAAAAAGGGGGAGTTTCAAAAGAATTCTGAAGAAAAAGGGGAGATACAAAACTGTCAAAAGAATTGTAAAGGTCAAGAAAATGTTCCGAGATGATTTGAGAAAGTTCGTTTTTTCAAAGACTGATCAGAGACCAAAGACTGAAGATACAAGCTATCCAAAGATCCTTCAAAACTGCCATGTTCAAAGAAGTTCAAGGTTTCAAATTTTTTGTTCAAGACTTGATGACTTTACAAAGCAAAAGTGAATGACTTTTCAAGATTCTTCAAAGCGTCAGAGTTTAAAGACTGTCAGAGCTTCAATGTTTAAAGCTATCAGAGTTTAAAGTGCTGAAGAATTAAGAACTGAAGATTGTTGTTAATTTTTTCTAAATCTTGAATACAAATGGGGAGATTGTTAAGGTATTATTGTATCTAAGATTTAAGAGTAAAAGTCAAAGCTTGTAAAGTCAAATAGTGTCAAAGCTTGTTAAGTTTTCCTTATGGTTGTACATGGTCTTTGACCATATAAATAGCATTTTGTTCCTTGTAGGGGTGTTAGTAAGAGAGTGTAGTAGGTGAAATATTGTAACTCAACTGTTAGATCTATGACATTTACATTTTCTCTCTCTACACATTCTCTCTAGATAAAAGCTTAATTGTCATATTTGATCAATCTTGATTGATTATGCTTGAAATCTGGAACTAACACCCACACTGGGAAACATTGTGCCCACGCTTGAAGTACACGATAATTAGCTACCACCTACCGATAACAATGTTAGTCGAATTACTAGGCGACATTGCAATAATGGTATTTTATACGTCGACATAAAGGAGGTAAATTTATATTCATAGCCATAATTCTTCTTATATATGGTAGGCTAACTTTATCTTTTTTTTTTGGCAGTGCAAATTAGAAATACAGTCATACCTTGGACATAGGCAAAAATAGAAAAGAGAATCCATAGGAGCACACACATGGAAGGTATTTCCCATTACCGACTTGGAGTTTGAAGTTGTAACACCCCTTTCCCGAGATGGAAAAGGAGGTTACATCTGAACCTAAAACAAACCGTCCATAAAATCATACCCCAAAACAAAGAAAATGTAACCAAAAGAAGTTAAATTGAGTATGATCATTCCACATCTAACTTCAACTACCGACCGAAATACCCCAAAACAAAGAAAATGTAACCAAAAGAAGTTAGACCAAATGACTCAAATTTAATTGCTTAATCAAAAGTTATAATAAAATGAATAAATCCAAATTCATTATATCGAAACAATAAATTTTGTCAAAGTTAAGGACTGTCAAATCAAAACAAATATTGTCAACTAAATACTAAACGAATCCGAGAAGCTTAAATCAAAACCATATCATAAGATTGCATACCGAGCTCGAACAAATAATCGCATACGCTTGTGTTTCATGTCACACATAGACAGATACAACAAGTGTCAGACATAAGCCACACAGGCACGTACATTGGACATGCATATCCAACTGTACTAAATAATGTGAGATGCGGTGTTGGGCACTACGCCACCATCCACCCTACAAATAAATAAAATATGCTAGGGCCGACCCATACGCCTCCTGTAGAAAATCACCCATCACACCATGCACAACTCTCATCAGAGCACAAAAATAAATCGAAAGGAGACACTGTGGACTGATCACATTGCCACGGTTGGTGTCACCCCATCAGTGCCACAATGACGTGCCTATGGTACCCCTATAGGTGGTTAGTAGCTTGGTATACCTTAATGAATAAACTTCAAAAGTATGTCACAACACATGTGATCACACTAGATGAATATAAAATCATATTAATTACAAAAGAAAATAAAAAAAGGTATTTGACAATACAAAAATATTGACCGCTCTCCTTAAAACTTTATAATTTTGAACACACATTTTAAAACGACTTACGAGTCGTAAAAGGAGTTTAAATAACATGAGTTTTACTAAACCATTAACATAACTACATGAATGAAATCTTACAAACATATTTGAAAACAAAAACATATGGCAAACCAAAACCATAAGTAGAGTAGGAACTTCACACTCACAAGTTTTCTAAATCGAGTCATACATGTTTCAACACTTTACATGTTTAGAAATCCCACATTTTATCATACTTCCGTTAGGTTTTCAGAAACTATATTTAAACAAAAGTTTTACATAAACGTCTTATGATTCCAAAGAATCAAGACTTAACAGAATCGGATTTAAATAGATTTTACAAGAATTTTTGAAAACAGTCGCGTTGTTCTGGCCTAAAATGAGACCAGTTTTGGAAAACCCAGATTTTAGACACCTTAGCATAAAAACTACAGTTTGCTCGTTTGACAGTAAATCGTAGACGACATCTCCAGATTTTCAAAAACATATCGTATGCCTTAATACGATAAACGAGTTATTTGTTATGATTTTTACAAATAACACGAAATTTTCAGAATAAAAATCAGCATATCATATACAGAGTTCGATGTTTCTAGAATATTCGGATCTCTATTTATTATACGTAAAACCGAAAGAAGGCACACCCGAGAATACACACGAACAAACGATCAACTAAATGAATAGAAACGTAAAATAACTTTGATGGAAGTAAAAACACATTATTGATCACCAAATCGAATAGAACGAATTGAAAGAAAAAAAAAGAAACCGTACACGTATTCAACAAATCAAACAAACATAAATGAGGGAAAATAAAGAATTCGTACCTTAGACAAAATATGAACTTTGCTAATGAAAACCACATCATATTTCTTCAACGAATCTCAAAAATCACGATCAAAACTTTAAAACACGAACCCAATCTCAAACCTTAGTATTTGATACTTGAAAGTAGTTCTATCTTTTGCTTTTTTTTAGCTTCCCTAGACGATGAGGTGAAATCAAAAGGATTAGCACAAAATTACTAACCCTAATTTGACTACAACACCACCTCCGTGAAACACCAAAAAGATATCCAAGTCTTAAAATTTTTTTATATGTCTATTACGTATCTAACCCCTCTACTTTTATAAGAATTACTTAACTTGACATTTTTAGCATAATTAATGTATTTATAATTTTATTTTAATTACCCACTTATTAATAATATATATATATATATATGTCTTAAAATTACGGATATTGTTGAAGTACTGTAGCAATGGTATTTATATATCGACATAACGGAGGTAAATTAATATTCATAGCCATAATGTTCTTATATATGGTAGGCTAACTTTATCTTTTTTTAGCAGCGCAAGTAAGAAATATAGTCACAACTTGGGCGGAGGCAAAAATAAAAAAGAGAACCCATAGGAACGCAACATGGAAGGTATTTCCCATTACAGAGTTAGAGTTTGAAGTACATGACATGTATAAGAACGAAAGCATCGATTTGCATACTCGGACTTGTACATGCATGCAATGGCAACTTTCTAGTATACTTTGCGGTTATGTGTTAAGTCTAAATATTGTATCCAAGATTTAATAGGAAAGTCAAAGATGTAAAAGTCAACATTGTCTTTGTAATAGTTAGTCTTTGTATGTTTTGCTTTCCTTAGTGGTTAAGTCTTGGTTAGTTAGTTGGTTTATATAGGTTTGGCTTTCATAATCTTGTAACGACGCTAGAGAACTATTCACGTATTGTATGTGTGAGATTTGTGACTAATGCAAGATCTACTTTCTCTCTCTACTTTCTCTCTCTAATTCTTGATCTTAATTGATATATTTTGAGTAATTGCTTGATATGTTTGGGATTTTATGATTTACAATTGGTATTAGAGCTGAACCAAACTTTTCAGGAATGATTTGATCAATGATTTGGATTGAAATCTTGATTTTTAGTTCGAAAATTTGATTTTCTGGAATTTTTTCACGAACTCGTGTTCTTCACTATTTCATACGAATTTTGTGTGAAAAATCGTTTTTTTGTGAAAGAAATTGGATTCATTGTGTTTGATTTGTGTTGGTGATTGATTCTTATTCTGATTACATTTCATAATTCTATCAATTTCGATGTCAATTTTCGAATTTTGAGTTTTTCTTGAAATATTCGGTCGAACACTGTTCTTGATTGAAAATATACGAATTGGTGATTTTAATCGAAATTTGATAGCAAATATGTGTTTAGTATTGTTTGTCGATGTTACTAATAAATTCTTGAGTTCAAATTCGCAGATTTGGATCGATTTGAGTTAGAAAAAGCCAAGAACACGGTTTACGCAAGTTCATTCAGTTTGCGCAAGATTCATAGACGTTTGCGTGAGATTATCCAAGCTTTGGGAATTTCAGTTTGCGTATTGAACGTGTCCCGTAAAGCTTCATTTGCGTATCTATCTGATCACGCCAAGCAAAGGCTATCACGCAAAGCTACTTTGCGCAATACAAGAATCACAAAAAGCTACTTTGCGCTTCAAGGCTAATACGCAAAATCACATTTGTGCATCCTTCAGCGTACGCAAAGCTCACTTTGCGCATCAAGGCTAACACGCAAAGCTCACTTTGCGCATCAAGGCACTTACGCAAACCTCCTTTGCGCAAAACGCTTATCCCGAGAACCTTACTTTGCGCAACTCGCTTATACCGAAAACCTGACTTTGCGTATCACGTAGTTTACGAAAAACTCAGTCTTGCGCCTCCAACTGTCTTTTCATACTTAGTCAAAATTTTCAAAACTGTAATATGTCTTTTAAGTGTGAAATTTTTTTCTCTAGGGGCGCTGCCCCTCGACCCCGCAAGGGCGTTGCCCCTTGACCCCACCCGCTAATCGGGTAGCGGGACCCCCGTACTAAGTCTGCGGAGGGGGACAAAAGTTCTTTTTGTGCAATATTTCAATTTGATCTGATTTTTGATTTTCTGATATACAGTTTGGGAACGATCTTTTATATCAAGCTAATTTCTCGTTAAAAAATGGGATATTTTGCAGATCTTGAAGAGAAGAATAGAAAGCTGGAATTAGAGAAAATTAATCTGGGTCATGCTGTTGACTTTCATTCTCAAAAGTCAAAAGAGTATTTTGCTGAAATTATATCATTGAAAGAAGAAATCAGTACTTTAAAGATAATCAATGAAGATCTTCTGAAAAGATCTTCTGGGCTGAATGATGAGAAGATAAAGGGATTGGAATCTGAGAACGCTGAGCTTAGAAAGAATTTATCTGAGTTTGAAAAACAGCTTGCTGAAAATAAAGCTATTTTTGAAAGTGAAAAGAAAATTTTTTCAAAGAAGTTCTCAGATTTTTCTAAAAAGTGTTTTGAAGAAAAGAAGTCAGTGGATCTTAAATGCATAAAACTTTCTCAACAAATTTCTGATTTTGAGAAAGTACTTATTTTAGAAAGAGAGAAGTTTGATAAAGAAAAGAAGGCCATAGAACTAAAGAATGTGGGATTCTTTAAGGAACTATCCGGCCAGAGAAATGATTCAGAGAAAGGGTTTGAAGAAGAACGATCAATCTTTAAGACTGAAATCAAAAGACTTACTTCAAAGTTATCTGAACTATCTGCTACTGCGCTGAAAGAGCAGAAAACGAAGTCTGAGTTTTCAAAGAAGATTGACCTGCTTGTGAAAGAAAGAGACAACTTTGCATCAAAGATCAAAGAGCTTGAAAAGTCTGTTTCAAGTTCAAATCCGAAATCTGTCTCTTCACAAAGGTCAGTTAAATCTTTTAATCAGATTCGTAGAACTAACATTTTCTATGATCAATATTTAGATGGTTCGGATACATATCCGAAGAGAAGAAGTTCCAAGAAAGAGGAAATGATCTGGAGAAAGAAATCAGTCAAAGATGACAAGACTGATGAGCTGAAAGGAAACACATCATATGTACATGAACACAAAGCAAAGAAGAACAAAGCATCTAAAGGTAAGAAATATTATTGTTTTATCTGCTGTATACATGATCATTTTCACAAAACAAATGATCATTACTGGTATGGTTCTTACTCTGTAACCCCTACACGAACTGCAACTAACATTTCTGGACTCAAATACCAGTGGGTACCAAAGAAGAAAACTGATTTTGTGTTGCAGGCACCTCAAGTCAAGGGGGAGTAAGAGAATAGTGGCTCTTGAATAACACATATCAAGACCCGGACTTCAAAGATTAAGGCTTTTGAACAAATCAGTTCAAAACCCGGACTTCAAAGTTGAAAGAATATGGCTTCTAAGCACATCAGCTTAGGACCCGTACCTCAACGATTAAAGACCTTTACTCCTGTCATGATATGAGGATTGTACTCCAATACTCAAATGAGGAAATCAACCATCAAGGGGGAGTACTTTCTTTTTCTGAAAAATGCATTAGAGAGATATGACAGACTACATTCCCGAAGGAATTGTAGATCTCTATCCTGTACTTTTTCACTGCTAAATCTTACTGATATGACGGACTACATTCCAGAAGGAATTGTGGATCTCTATCTTGTTTTCATTGATAAATCTACTATTGCATAATTTATAGGGGGAGTAAAGGTGATGGCTTCTGATCAAATAACAGATCATGACCCGTTTTTCAATGATCAGAGAAGGATATTCTGCTAATATCCAGGGGGAGCTTAAAAGATCTAAATCATTTTATCATGATTTGAGGGGGAGCTTAAAGGTAAATATCTTCTGATCTAGATCTCTGATTGTTTGAAAGAAGAACAACTTTTGAACATGAAAAATCGTTTCTTAAATGTTCAAACCACTTCTTATTCTCAAAAGATTTTATGAATTTAGAAGTGTGCTTTTAAATGTTTTTCAATTTTTGAGCTTAATGTTTAACTGACCGTGTGTTTCCAAAGATCAATACTTGTGTATTATCATTGTCCATATACTATCAAGTATTCACACACACCGGTTCAGTATTTCATTTGATTTGTTATTACCATGTCTCAAATTCAACCAATTTTTCGATGGTAATACCCCCGTTTGCATTCAAAGTTGTTGAGCATCATTCATCTTTTCATTTTTGTGCTTTCATTGCTATATTGTTTATATTCGTTCATATAAACAAATTTCCAATTCTTTGATACCCTAGCTATTTCATTTGATCTGATCTTAATCATTGTCAGATTCTCAAAACATTTCTATTCTTTCTTGACTATTCATTCATATAAAGTTTTGAGAAATCTTAAGTGTTTAAAAATGCTCAAATTTCATTTCTGATTTTTGATGAGCATACATACACTGACATATGATTTCTTGTGCTTTTCATATCAAGAAAATCATTGACCAGCATGTACTTTTAGGAACATGGGATTCAGTATGAGTGCTTAATAGATCTTCCATAGATTCACGATAACCAGTGTTTCCTACCCCGGAAGAAATCCTTTGAGTGATTGAGGGGAGATGGGTCTAAAAGAATTGAGTGTAGGAGTGATCTGAGATAAAATGGAAATGAGAGATTGGTTAGATGTGAGCATATATGTTTAAAAGAAAGAAGGTGTGAGATCAGAGTTAAAAGAATATCAGAACTCTGCACCAAACATCTTTCTGAGTCGGGCAGCCACATTACTGATTGGTTCACATTTCTTTGGTGACCATCATTGAAATAGGCAAATAGCCCATGTTATCTCTTGCATTAACCCCACTAGCTACTCATTCTTTTCTTAAAAAGAGAATGTTTCATATTTTTTGGGGAAGCAGCACATAATCTATTGGTTCTTCTCTTGGAAGATACTGATATTGAAAAAGAAGGAAAGTTGCCCCACCTTCGACCCTTTCTCATGCACATTGAGTCCATGTACAATCATTGATGTCTCAGTGATTTACATACTTCGAGCCTTATGAAACACAATCATTGTGCTAAATTCTTCCATACACAGGCACGAGCACACATAAAATTTGTTTTTCTGTCAGAACATTCATAGATAAACCTTGTGTTTTTCAATGATTGAATGGAAGTCCTGGGGAGTCAACATCAAACCAACTCCTTAAATTGTACATTTGTTGTACACAGTAACTTTGTGTTACTGACAGGCATTCCTAATTGTTTCATTTGTTGATTCAGGGTTACCACGTTCATTATGTCTGAATTTGAAAAGATTCAGATATATATATCTTTCATGAATTGACGGATCTCAGATCAAAGCGCGGCAACTGTCAAAAGGGGAGATTGTTATTTGTGCTGAAATCAAAGACTGTGCTGAAATTGATGAAGTTTTGATGATCATGATGCTCTCAATCATCAAAAAGGGGGAGAATTTTACAAAGTTCAATTTCAAAACTATGAAGAGATGTCAAAAGTGAAAAATGCTTCCGTTGATTCAAAGACTGATTTAAAGTTTAAGTCTGATAAAGAATGTTCAAAGATGATTCGTGAAAGTTTGTTTCTTCCAAAGACGTTTCAGAGATCACAAGTGATGAAGATACAAGTTGTTCAAAGATAGTTTTCAAAGATGTTTCAAAGAATGAAGTTTCAAGTTCATAAGATGTTGCAAGAATTCAGTTTTGCGTTCAAGGCATGTTGACTTTCTAAAGCTTCAAAGTCTAAAAAGACTTTTCAAGATTCTTCAAAAGGCTGAAAGAGTAAAGATTGTGAAAGCTTCAAAGAGACAAAAGCTGAAGAATTAAGAGCTGAATTTCAGTATCAAATTTTTATTAAATCTTGAATACAAAGGGAGAGATTGTTAAGTCTAAATATTGTATCCAAGATTTAACAGGAAAGTCAAAAATGTAAAAGTCAACATTGTCTTTGTAATAGTTAGTCTTTGTATGTTTTGCTTTCCTTAGTGGTTAAGTCTTGGTTAGTTAGTTGGTTTATATAGGTTTGGCTTTCATAATCTTGTAACGACGCTAGAGAACTATTCACGTATTGTATGTGTGAGATTTGTGACTAATGCAAGATCTACTTTCTCTCTCTAGTTTCTCTCTCTAATTCTTGATCTTAATTGATATATTTTGAGTAATTGCTTGATATGTTTTGGATTTTATGATTTACATTATGTAATACCGGTTGCTCGAACTTTTAAATATTCAAGAGTGCAACCAACATGCTATGATCTGGTATAAGTCTGATTTATCGGGCAACATACGATGATCAAGTAAATTCTCTCCCAGCCGAAGCTGAATATGTGTTGCCCTACGAACGTATGACTGTCCTACCGCCTTCCATGGTCATGAAAAACTTCGGAAGACCATGCAACCGCGACCATATCCCGTCACGAGACGAGGAACCGTTAATGAAAACCTGCAGTGAATGCCACCATAAGGGACATTATTGGTATTTCTTCTTTTTAACATCGTCTTCCATCATGTCCTTGCATGCCAAACAAGTTTGGCCCTTCTAATTCATCATCTGGATCTCGGCTTCGCTTTTTAGGACATATATCTTCATCTTTTCAGGCATTGTTTGAGAAGAATTTGGATTTGAATAGGAAGCCATCGTTTGACAACGAGATGTGAAAATGAGGTGAACGGGTCGGCTAAAAATACTAGCGTAAATTACATTTTTTTTGTCCCCGTGGTTTGTTAAAAATTTCAGTTTTGTGTCCTTGTGGTTGTGAAATTGCAGTTTTCGTCCCTATGGTTTCTAATTCATTGTTGTCTTCGTCCAATCAGAAATTCACCAAGATTGACAAGAGAAGCTGATGCCGGATAAAATCTTGTCGAAAATTTGCCGAGATTGAAAACACATGTCGATGCAGGTGGGAATCTTTTAGGAAATTCGCCAAGATTGACAAGACAAGTCGAAGTAAGAAAGAATCTTGTCACAAATTCGCCAAAATTGACAAGATAAGTCGATACAGGAAAATCTTGTCGGAAATTCGCCAAGATTGAAAGTTTTGTTACTTGCCCTCCTTACCAATGTAATTGTTTGGTAAGAAATCTTATTTACACATCTTCTTTACATTTCATTTCCACGTCTTCTTTACAACGATGGATGGAAACTCTTCCACTTTTGGTTTGAAAAAACCAGCAACAGACGAGGAGTGGTAGAGGTTGGCAGATGAATGAATACCGACTTCTCCGGTAGAGAAACACTTATCACCGAGAATGACCGATTGGGTGAAGAAGTTTTTAGAGGAATATGAACTCTTCACCCTTATATTACTTCAAAAGCGCGAACAACTTCGTACACAAAAAGACAATATTCAAGAGGAGATAGAAGAGAGACAGAAATGGATTGATGATGCAAAACAACAAATTAAGCAGAAGCAGAATTGGATTGCTGATGCAAAAACGGAAAATTAAAGAGAAACAAAACACTCATAAATTTTCCATTGAATCTTTTAATATAGTCCTAAAATTACTGACTTTCACATCTTCTTTTTCGCAACTTTACCAAATAATCCCGTCTTAATAAGGGGAGTGGTAATATGTGGTGGGTGATTCTCCGCCCGAAATCGAAGCCCAGTGATTAAATAGAACTCGTGTCTGCTAAAACGGATGTGCGAACTTCCAACAAGATAATATATTTCTTCATAAGGGTATAAGGGATCTTTACATTGCGTCATCAAATTACATAAACTGGGATCTCCATATTTGCTCCAGATATCTAATGAGGGGCCGAAACACGTCTGTCTAAACATTTCCAATCTCTTTGGATTTTGACTTAATTTTTCTTTATTTTTTTCTATAATTTGCATTTGTGACCTGAGCGCCAATGTAGCATCTAGGAACACCTATTCCAAAAAAATCATATATTAAATGTTGTACAAAAATACACTAAACAAAAATAGATTATTAAGTTAAATGAAAAAAAAAACTTATGTTGTCTTACATGTTGTTCCATGATAACTGGTTGGTGGACAGTGATGGGTGGTGGTAGATGTTGTCAGACGGTGGTGGATGCCAATGTACGTTGGTGGTCCCTAGTGATGTGAATAGTGGAGGATGTTGGTGGACGGTGGTAAATGTTGACGGTCGATGGTGGACGCTGGTGATAGGCGGTGGTAGATGTTGGTGAAAGGTGGTGGACGCTAGTGTACGTTGGTGGTCCCCGGTGATGTAAATAGTGGAGAATGTTGGTGGACGCTGGTAGATGTTGATGATCGATGGTGGACGTTGATGTATGGTGGTGGTTGCCGACGACGTCAACAGTAGAGGACATCGATTGAGGGTGGTAGATGTCGGTGGACGGTGGTTGTTCACGATGGTTGACACTAGAGATGGCAACAGAACCACTTGGGTTGTGGCGCACTGGTAAAGCCTTTGGGGGATGTAGTGGAAGATCTCATCTACCTAGGGTTCCAGGCGCTGCCAAAGCTCTTGTGGCCATGGAGGTTCACCTGCGATGACTCTAGGCCATTCGTAGTCGCCCGGGGATTAGTTGGTGCGCGTAAGCTGGCCCGGAAACTCACGATTACAAAAAAAGGAGATGGCAACAGGGTCGAGGGTATCGGGGATCATAATCCCCATCCCCTTCCCTATCAGGGAATAAGATTTCATCCCCATCCCCATCGGGGAACGGGGATCTCCATCGGGAAATCAAGGATTTTTTCCCGTCTATACAATTTAATTTTTTACGTAATATATATATATATATATATATATATATAATGTATATAAATGTCAATTTCACGTTTAAACGACATATAATACTAAAATATTAAGAGTCGGGTTCAAACGAGAACAATACCTATTTAAAAGAACACGAGAACTAACAAAATCATTAGTGATTTTAAATTAACACACAAAAAAGGGACTTTGGCCGCGACTTCAGGTCTGCGTGGTTTTTTTGCATGTTAATGTAAAATCACTAATGATTTTGTTAGTTCTCATGTTCTTTTAAATAGTTACTGTTCTCGTTTGATCCTCCTTGAAAATATTAATTACCCAAATTTTAATTGTTGAATTTGTGTAAGGGTGACATAAAAAGCGTAGTTCAAACATAAATATATCAATCACAATACTTAATAATTAAAGTTTTATATAATCACATCATTATATCAATAAAAGTTTTCCATGAACAACCAAGTCAATAATGTAATTCTTTTACAAGTATTTATCACCAAAAGTTGATTATATCTATACTATATTATAAAAACGACATAAAAAACTCTTAATTACAACATTTTAAGCACAAGGTACAACTAATTAAAGCCAATTATTTAATTTACAATTTCTTAATGCTTTGGTACAACCTTTCCAAGCACAATATCTCACATAATCATCTATTTGTGGAATGGATACTCATTTATTAATATAAATATTTGTTTTTTTGGTGGAGGATTTTATAAAATAGATTTTATATTAGCATAATCTATTTTAAATGTAGATTTTACATTTAAATCTATATTAATGAGATGTAATATAAAATCTTTTTTCTTTCGTATTTTTTATATTACATCTCACAATGATTTTTCCATATTTTATTTTATAAAATCTTTTTCCATATTTTATTTTATAAAATCTTTTTCCATATTTTATTTTATAAAATATTTTTACATAATGAGATGTAATATAAACTCTTTTTTCTTCCGTATTTTTTTTACTAATATAAAATCTATTTTATTTTATAAAATCTACACGTATTTTATATTAGCATAATATAAAATCTACACGTATTTTTTTTGCTAATATAAAATCTACACTTATTTTTTTTTTCACGAGCATTAAAAGAAGAAAAAAGAAGGCTGATATGAATTAAAATTAAAAAATAACGAGATACACTAATAAATTATCGTATTCTTTAAAATAAAAATATTCCGCAATACTTTCCAAATTAACCAAGTATAAAGAAAATAAAATAAAAACGATGTAGATATAAAAATATTCTTCCATATTTTTAATATATTTACATTTAAATGTAAAATCGAAAATGAAAATAAAAGATTTTAAAATATTTTCTACATTCACTATAAATATATATAGCTTCTCTATGTATCATCCGAATACAAGAAGAAGACGAACGGTCGGGTGTCAATGGCGGAACTTGCAACTGAACAAAAGGTATTCCACTATATTTTTGTTTCTTTGAAAAACTACTTTTTTATATTTTATTTTATTTACTGAGGATTTGTTTATATTTTTCAAAACCCACAATCATATTTTTCGAAGTAGGGGAATAAGATATATATACATATCTTTATTTTTATCGACTAATACTATGAGGTCTTGAAGTCAATAGTCAGATAAATATTATTATACTTAGTATATATATACGGACCCAACACTAGTTTATACATTATATATACTCATTGGGTTTCTGACAATATTATTATACTTAGTATATATATACATAGAAAATCGTAATTAATACTCGGGGTCGGGTACAGAGTTTGGGATGAAAGGTATCCCCATCAGGGACGGACCCAACAATTTTTTCATACGGTGACACCATATTTTTTCATACGTTTTTATCGACATGTCTTCATTTTTTTACCGGCGTTCAATATCGCCTGATGTATTTTTAGATTAATTCCGCCGTTTCGAGGGATTTCTAAAGTTTTTTTTGCTTGATTTCGAGACATTTTTAAGTTTTTTTATTGATTTCGAGAGACTTTTTTCGGTATTTTTGGTTGATTTCAAAAGATTTTTTTTTCGGTTTTTTTGGTTGATTTCTAGAGTTTTCTTGGTTTTTTGGTTGATTATGAGGTACGGTTGCACTTATAAAATAATACGGTTGCATCTTCTAAAACGATACGGTTACACCTTTCACAAACCTATTTTTTTTTACCTTACGACGGAGAAACGATACGGTGGCACGTGCCACTGTGGATACCTATACAAGTCCGTCCCTGATCCCCATCCCCGGTTTATAAATTCGGGGATTCCCCATCCCCATCCCTGGTCAACTCGGGGATTTCCCGGTCAAACTAGGGTCGGGTATCTGGTTCCCCATGGGGTGCAGTGTATTTTGCCATTCCTAGTTGACAGTGGTTGTTCACGACAGTTGAGGTGGTAGATGTCGACGGTCGGTGGTGGACGTCGATGTATGGTGGTTTTTCACAACGGTTGACTGACGGTGGTGGTAGTCAAAATATACATGGAAGAAAGTGTATAAAAAAATACTTTTAATTAAAAAAAATGTAGTGATTAAATGTTTTTTCACCGTGCGCCATAATTAAGAAAACATGATATTTGACTCGAATTCCGTACACAGACGGAGACACCTCCTCCGACGTCTTGTTATGTTCATTTCTTGAAGCAACCGACGACTTCAGCCCCAATCCCAACCAACACATCAATAAATTATTGTTGCTTCAGATCTCTCCTTCTCTTCTCTAAGGGTAGTTAGGGTTTCATTATCTTCTCTACCTTACATATATAAACATTACCATTACCATTACCATTTCCCCTACATACAGATACAGTTGCAGAGATTTATATCAGTCTGTGTATGTGTGTGTGTAGCTGTGGGTCCATCGAATCATCGATGCGCAAATTGGTTATAGCATCGTGATTTGCTTTGATTTCAATTCGAGTTTCTTAGTGCCTCTGTTCTTCTGGCATTATCGATTTCTGAACTGAAATCGCGTTCTCTGCAACGAAAATGGTTGTTTCTGGACCTTTAACACCTGGGCAGGTAAATATTAAAACTGCTACTACTTATGTTGAGACTCTTCCAGTGATGAGTTTGATTTAGCATCCGTCAGTGTGTAGTTATTGGGATTTAATTCTTTTTTTTCTTGAGCTGCATATCACTTTTTGCACTTAAAGTGACTAAGTTCATTAAGTGTAAGATCAAATGTAGCCTTGTGTGTGCTTATACTCGATAAATACTTTGGGTAATGCATAAATGCATTTGAATGTATGATCAATCATTATCTGATGATGAGTTAGCTAGTTTATTGGAATGACTATGAGTTCACTTTTACTCTCAGAGAATGCACTTATCTTTGATTTTCTTCTGAACTTTCGAAGTATGCATATTTGCTAAACATTGAAGATAGTTGGTGATTTTGACATTTCCCTTTCAGATTTAAGATTATTTGTTCTCTTGTAGTTATTACCATAATCTTTACTTTGTACCTATGAGATCATTTTAATTGAAAGTAAATCCATTGGCTGCCTTCATAATCACATAATCACATTAATACAAATTCATTGCCCATAGCATGGACCACAATATGTCACTGTTATAGGAAACATGCTAAAAACTATTGAAATGTAAGTTTTTTTATGAAAAGATTTTCTTGCAAAACTCAAACCATATCATAATATTCATGTTAGATGGAAACAATAAGAAGTGAAAAGGAAACAAGAAACTTTTTAAGTTTAAATAGTTGGCGTCATGTGTAATTTTGTTTAATCAATATATGTACCAGAAAATATATTTTGTTGCCATGTCGGTCCAGTTAAGTATTTTCCATGTTTCTGTCTGTATTCCATGTTATACAGTTTGTTTGACTTCATCTTCTGTGATATGTATTCGGATTGTGTCCGAGACTTCCACATGATATCTAATAAGGCCTTTATTGTCATAATATTATCTTGCAGGTGTCCTTTTTGCTTGCAATCATTCCTATTTTTGTGGCTTGGATATATTCCGAGTGGTTGGAATATAAAAAATCTTCATCTGCATCTAAAGTGTAAGCTTATTAATTTATGCAGCTTCATACATCTCCTCTCTATGTGTTCTGCAAAGAGGCTTTTCTTTGGTGCCTGGGAGTATGCGGTTGGTTGGGTGGGATTGATTATCTTTCTGTATACTTGGTACAGTGCCGTCTGTTTTCTTTGCATTAAGCTCCTTGCACTGCATTGCAGATAGATCAAGAATGTAGGAATGTGGTTCCTTTTAGATTTTGCTTGTGCAAGTAGGGTTTGACCAGAATCATTTGCTAAGCTTGAGCTATCTCCATACTGGTTTGTACTAGCTTGGTGTCATGTTTTTGACTTGGCTAATCATGCTTAGTTGCATGTCCTTAACAAATGCAATGAATCGTATCAGCAATTTAGTTGTCAGTTGTTGCAACATCATTGATGAAAATACAGATTATAAGTTGTATACCTTAGGGTCGTTTGAAAGAGTGGAAATTAGAATGTTACACGGAGAGTGCTCCAGCCTCCAGCTAATCAATAACAATCAATCGATCTTTGTTCTTAGGATCTTTTTGAGTCTTTGACTTTTGTTGCTATGTGGTCTTATTACCTGCCATATGTTGTTTACCCTATACACAATTGCCACAATATCTGATTATGTTATCTACTGCTCCACAGTAGTTAAAAATATGTACATGTAACTTGTTCTACATACTTGAGGTGGAGGAGGTCTGCTTTGATGATGCTAGTAGTTCCCTTTTGTTTTTCTCTGGTTTCAGATCTATTAGAAGGGAAAATCTATATCTATCATCGACTTTACCTACAAAATCACCTTAATTCCTATGAACTAGAAAAAAACTTGTGATGTAATACACATTTCCTCTTCTCCTAATTTACACCGTCTTGTTCACATTCTCTCTTCTCATGATTACACCATCCTTAAGTAAAGGAAAAAAATGGTGACTTTAGTGTAACATTGGTAGTGGTCATGATTTACTTGTTCTCAGAACTTATTTATTGAGAATTATGTCTATGCTTTGCTTGTCAAATTTCAAATGTTTGATATCTATTCTCAAACTTGAGAAGTGGTAGGAGATAGAATTATATTAGGTTTAAGAGTCCTAGTTAAATTAGGCTTAAAGATTACTTTAATATCATCATGAGTTTACTTTGGCTCCAAGATTTACTTTTATATATATATATATATATATATATATTTGATTTCCTATCCAATAGAATGAAGCTTTAAATCCTAGTGTTACGATATTTGATACGTTTTTTGAGCAAGAAAAGATATGTTATTCATTATTGAAAAGAATTAGACTTGGGAGTGTTACAAAACCATAGCAAACCAAACGTACCCGTTTATCCCACTCGGAGGAAGGGTATAATGTACGCAAACCATACCTCTACCCCTTGGACTTGGGGTAGAGAGGCTGTTTCCGCGAAGACCCTCAACTTGTTAACTAATTTTTTTTTTAGTTTTGGAAGAAATAGGAAAGTGTTGCCCAGAAAAACAGAAACCAGGGAGAAGTTAGAAAATCAAAACGACTTGCTGAGTGTTAAGGTGTCTTCTAAAACTAATGTACATGTTTTTTTCTGGGAACAGTCACTCAGACAACAATTTGGTTGAATTGGAAACCAAAACAAAGGAGGAAGATGAGCGCGCTGTTTTGCTGGAAGGAGGCCTCACAAAACTGGCATCAATGAAGCAGCCTGCTACTTCCATTAAAGCTAACTTAATTAGGTTAGGAAATCTGCTGGATTTCCTTTTCTTGTTTCCATATTTCGTTGTTCCACTACGCTCCTTACATTCTGCACCGAGTTATTTGTAGATTTGTGACAATGGAGGATTGTTTTTTGCTTGAGAATCGAGCAACCCTGAGAGCAATGTAAGTCATGACTTTGCTGGTGATAGAATTATATTGATGCTTCTTTTCTATTTTAAGCTGATGCAACAATTACATCTGATATACACAATCCTATGCAGGTCAGAATTTGGAGGAATTTTGTTTTATTTCTACATATCTGATCGCACCAGCTTGATTGCAGAATCTACCAAGGTTCACTTACCTCATGTTTTTACTTTTTGCTTGCTAGATTGATTTTTCTATAGTACTAAGATTGTATTCTCAACCTGTTGTGAGTTAAGTCTTTGGTCTGGTAATTTATGGTTGGCCTCTTGAAATAAAAATTTGGGAATCATCACACTAAAAAGCTTGTTTATAGCTTTATAAAAAGTTGTTGAAATTGGCAGTGCTTCAAAAAGGAGTGATTGCTGAAATATCCTCTTTTGCTATTTTTAGTGCAATGGTTCTTGTATGCATGTTAGGATTAAGTTTTTATAAAAAGCAGCTGTTATAATCATGGGCGGAGCTAGGAAGTAAGATAGGGGGTTCTGGTCATTGGAGGTCGTGCTTTTTTGTAAAATAACAAAGATAAATACTGTATCCGATCAACTTAATAATTGGAAGAGAAATGGAGAAAGTTTTTTTTTAACACATGAGTTTGCAAAAATCAATCTTGATGAATTTGTTTTGCAGAAAACTTTAGTAACAATTATAGGGGTTTCAAATATTATATCTAAACTGCATCTGATAAATACAATTATCAGCAAGTTAGATTTTTTATGAACTCGGGTCAGCACTTGGGTACCAAATGAAAAAAATAAGGACCAAGAGTGTAAAACTTGAAATCTAAATAAAATGGAAGGGCCTGTTTTGTAAAATTTGGAAACTTAGGAAATGAGAGGGCGGCAGTTGCGAAATTTCCATGAATTCAATGAAAGTTGGTTTTATGGAATTTGTGGATTCATGAAACTTTTTTTTTTTTTTGGGGGGGGGGGGGGGGGGGAGTTGCTGGGTGCTGGGCACCAGCCCCCCTACTGCCTCCGCCCCTGGCTATAATAAGTGGTTACCTCTTGTCAGATGTTCTACATACAAGCTTTTCACTTAGATTGAGCATGAGCCAATTGTTGTGATAATCTCCACATGTCTGGTCATCTCAGACACCCTCCCCCCCCTTGGCACGTGTTTCCACGTTGCTTCCCTCTTTCTCTCTCACCTTACAACAACAGGTCTTTACTTGTGCGGTTCATGGTGAATTCATTTATATGTTTACCTTAATTTTTGGAGGATGGACAGTTGTTCTGCTTTTCTCATTCCACACATAACACAATTGGTTTTTCTTTCAAAGTGTCACTTGGGTAACTGAAAACAGACTATGCTATGCTTATTGGTGCATTTTAGTTGATACACTTTTTCTTGGCAGAGCTACAATCGCGATCTTTTCGTGTTCCTGTACGTTCTCCTTATCATAGTTTCAGCAATGACTTCTCTGAAGAAACATAGTGACAAGTCGGCATTCTCTGGCAAATCGATACTTTACCTCAATCGACATCAAACAGAGGAGTGGAAAGGATGGATGCAGGCAAGAGTTTTCACAATATCTTTACTCTGAATTCATATTTGTGGATATTAGAATTAGTTTCCATACATTTCTGAGTTCAACTTTGCTTATTGTCTACACAAGGTGACACATCAATTTTCTACTAGTACAAAGCTGTTATCTTGAAACTGCCTTTGTTTGTTTTCCGTTTGGACAGGTTCTCTTTCTGATGTATCATTACTTTGCTGCTATGGAGATATACAATGCTATTCGTGTGTTTATTGCTGCATATGTCTGGATGACTGGTTTTGGAAACTTCTCGTACTACTACATCCGCAAGGATTTCAGTATTGCACGCTTCGCTCAGGTTAATTTTTACTACTGATCTGCTGGTTTTTATGTAACCCTTTAAAATTTGTGGCTTTCTGTTGTGGCTGCTGGTAATATATCAGTATCCTTGAAAATGGCTCTTCTGCTCAGAAATGAAATGTTCAAAATGTTCCTGGAAATTCTTGCCCCAGTGGATCATTTGTATCCATATGCATAAGGATCCCGATTCATGGATCTCTCGGTTCGAGAAAAAAGAGAGGATCAAACCATCTCTTCTGACTCTTTTTCAAATTTGTAAATGTTGGTTGATTGCATAATTGATATTTCATTGGAGTTCCATGATTCAGAGTATCCTTTCCTATTTGACCCCTTTGAACTCCATATTTGAAGTTGCGATCAAATCTATTCATTAAAAAAATTGATTCAATACATTTCTTATGTGATAAGCATCAAAATTTTAGCTGGTATGTTGGGTGATCAGCAATCTGTTCCACCCGTCAAAGTGGTCCCTTACTCGAAATGAAAAGGTCATTCCTTTTATTGAATCTACAGTACAAGGCATGGAGAATACATATAATTAAAAATTGAAGTTAAAAAAGTGGAAGGACAAATATAGAAAGAGAACAAAGATAAAGCAACAATATAGCTAAAACTTGTTAGATATAAAGTCAAGCTTGGCTGCTTGAGACTTCATGCAAGCTATCTACAAGAAAATGAAGCACCACAAGACATGTAAATAGAGTTCCAAGATACATTCTTCCAAATGGAAGTATGAAATTTAGGTTGTAACTACAAAAAGTAATGATAGTTAAAGTTGGAAGTTATTTAGCTCCTTGTGAATACCTGTCCATATCTGTGGGATTTATACGAGTGCTAGTAAAAGTTTCAAGGCTCCTTTTATGTTGATATCATTTGCTACTTAGAAGTTAGAGCCATTTCATTAGCATGAGTGAAAACTTTCTCTTGCTATCTTTTATTATTTACTTTTACTGTTTGATTTATATTATAGCTGCACCTAATATTATTGTTTCTCATTGCAGATGATGTGGAGGCTAAATTTCTTTGTGGCTTTTTGTTGTATCGTTCTTGACAATGATTATATGCTCTACTACATCTGTCCAATGCACACGCTTTTTACTCTTATGGTGTATGGAGCACTTGCTATTGGCAGCAAGTATAATGAGATAAGATCAGTGATGATTATGAAGATCCTTGCATGCTTTCTTGTGGTTATCTTGGTTTGGGAGATTCCTGGAATTTTTGAATTCATTTGGAGTCCATTGACGTTCTTATTAGGTTAGTTTAGTCCATTAATGAGTACATGCTAATAATATAGTATGCCACTAGGCAGCAGAATGATTAACTGCATTGTGGAATGACCATGAATTTAATCCTAAAAGCCCTATATTTCGATTCTATCTCATTAAAAACTTTCTTCAAGGGGATAGCTTTTCTTTTCCTCTTATTGAATAAATTACACATACTCTCATAGTTTTTCTTATCGAGATATTTCTTCTTTGCAATGAAATATTCAAGCAATCTTTGAATATCATAAGGTTTTCAAATTGAAATCTGTAGCATGTTGAATACAGTTGCAGCAAGTAAAAAGAAGCGGTTGAATTTGGTTTTGTTTACTTTAAAAAAAAATAATTTTAGTTTAACCATGAGCTTCTTAAAAGTAAATTCTTGTTTTTGCAGGGTACAGTGATCCTGCCAAACCAGATCTCCCTCGATTGCATGAGTGGCATTTCAGATCTGGGCTTGATCGCTATATATGGATCATTGGAATGATATATGCATATCTTCATCCTAATGTAAGCTTTTGAAAGTTTGATATCTCTCAAGATCCACATGCTAGTAATATGTATTGCTAAAGTTATATTGTGTTGTATTCTCTTAGGTTGAAAAGTGGTTGGAAAAACTTGAAGAGTCTGATAATAAGCGGAGACGTTCCGTTAAAGCAACCATTGTTTCGGTATCTGTTCTGGTTAGTATGAATCTTAATCTTCTTTCTTTTTTTCCTTTTTTAGATGTACATTTTTTTCTTCCTATTTAAGGTTGTGTGGGCTTATATTAGCTTCTTTTCAGGCTGGATACATGTGGTATGAATACATATACAAGTTAGACAAGGTTACATACAACAAATATCATCCCTACACATCATGGATACCTATAACGTATGCAGTTAATTTCTTGTTCTATTGTTACATACATTTAATTAGTGTAAAATCCGTAGTATTCTGGCGTGCTTCATCTTATAACACAGTTTTCTTGTGTTCGCAGTGTGTACATATGCTTGCGGAATTTCACTCAACATCTTAGGAATTACTCATTAACCCTCTTTGCGTAAGCTCTGTTTAGCTAACACCATTTTAATGCTCGGAATTATATGCTCTACTAACTACAGGTTTTGTCTCTACCTGTAAAATTTTCTATGTGATAATAGGTGGCTCGGAAAGATCACTTTGGAGACATACATTTCCCAGTTTCATATCTGGCTAAGGTGAGCATAACTCTCTTCTCTTTTTCTTATCGATACTTTTATCATTTCTACAGCAATATCCTATTTTCTTGATTTTCATCCACTAGGCTATTTTTTTTGACTGGACTTGTGCATGGATACCCACCCCTTTTGCATTCATAGCCTCTTGTTGTTATAATTGTTCTTACCCCTGCCATCCATAATAATTGCAACATTTGGCCCTATACACAAAGTAATGAAGTGTGATACTGTGGGTCAAGTTCAAGGGAAAACCTCAAAAAAAAAAAAAACGGAAAACTGAAGAACACACTTGTAGCCCTTGATCTGGACGGTATGCATTTGTCCATACAACTAATTTGTAACATGCACATGTGTATATGCACACATGCATAAAAACCAAAAAACAACTTAATTTACTTGTGTGCACAAGTGCATACCGTTCAGATCAAGGGCTACTAGAGTGTTCCTCAATTTTCCATTTTTTTGAGGTTTTCCCTTGAACCATATATATATATATATATAGGGGTAGGTTCAAACGAGAAGCTAAACATTTTGCGAGAAGGCGAGAAGTGTTTAATGATATATGATATACAAACTTAATCATATATGATTAAACACATGTTATATTAGCAATACATAGACGTTTAAATGTTTAATCATATATGATTAAACACACCCACCGGTTGTATAATCATATATGATTAAACACTTCTCGCCTTCTCGCAAAATGTTTAACTTCTCGCATGATCTTTCCTCTCTCTCTTTCTCTCTCTATATATATATATAGCCTTAAGTTCATTTGAGAAATGGTAAATATATGAGAAATAGAGAAGTAATCCTAGCCATTCATACGGTCAAGATCGGATTTGACTGGTCAAATATTGCGGCTTTGACTGGTCAAGAATTGCGGCTTTGACTGGTCAAAAGTTACGACTATTCCAAAAATAGAAGGACAGTTTCGTAATTTTTACAAAATACACGGGCTGAGTTCATATATGAACCTGTATGATTCATATGTGAACCAGTGTAATTCACATATGAATTTTTTTAATTTATTCATATATGAACCTTTGTGATTCATATATGAACTAATTAACTGATTCACATGAACTAATTAACTGTAGGTTCATATGTGAATCAGTTGAACTAATTAACATATTCATATACGAACCTTTGTGATTCACATATGAACTAATTAACTGATTCTCATATGAACTAATTAACTGATTCACATATGATTCATATATGAACGTATAGTTCATATGTGAATCATATAGGTTCATATATGAACTAATCCCGCGTATTTTACGAAACTACCCCTCTACCTTCTAGAGACCATGCAAGGAATTATCCGGTGCTTCGCGGTCAAAGCCGCAAATGTTGATCAGATGAATGACTAAGATTACTTCTCTATTTCTCATACATTTACCATTTCTCAAAAGAACCTCTCCCTATATATATATATAGGGTGCGTTTCTTTTGCAACCCAAGCAGTTTGTACAAACTATGCAGACCACTATATTAGGAAACAATAGATATATTTATGGATAATGATTATGATTCATTAATAATGATTGTGATATATATGGAAAATGTTAAGTTTATTCATTATAATCATGATTTTAAATTAGGAAACATAATAAAATCATATATTCATTAGACTTGATGAACGGCTAAGATTGATTTGCATAGTTTGTAAAAATTGCTTGGGTTGCAAAAGAAACGCACCCTATACATATATATATATATATATTGCAATTCTTCTGAACCATCCTTGAAAGAAAATTGTTGTGATTCTTGCGGGACATCCCAAAAAAGAAAATCTTGCTATTCTTGTGGGACAGAGGAAGCTGGTATTTTGCTCTGTTTGTTGCAATGAAATGATACTAGAGATTAGATCGTTTGAAGAACTAGAGTTGAAACTAGTGAAACTGCAATGGCTGAGTTCTAATCAACGTGAATGGTGCAGATCAGATATCCCCAATGGACAACCAAAGTGGCTTCTTTCTTTTATCCCAAACTATCCTTTGCTAAATTTCATGCTTACAACTGCAGCTTATGTTTTGGTGAGCAAAATCTCCTTACATCCTTCTTATTTGATGAAATGTGATAAATCTAGTTTCTTATATCGTTTATGTTTCTTCTTCTTATGCAGATATCCTGCCGGCTCTTTGAACTAACAAACACACTAAAGTCGGTTTTTATACCCACTAAAAATGACCGACAACTTTTCTATAATTTTCTTGCTGGAACAGCAATTTCCGCGTGTTTATACTTGATTGCTTCCATTGTTGTTCAGATTCCTCAATGACTGGTAAGCCTTTCTATGCCCCTTGAAAATTTACTTGAACATTTGAGAAACATGCACATACTTGCCGGTGATGAAGAATGCTTTTTTGTGTTCTCTATGATTTTGCAGCATTTTTTTGGTGATCTCTAAGGTTGCTTTTAAGCATTTTAGAGCAGATGAAAGCACACATATAGCACATCACCTCATAACTAGTCTTTATATACACCGGAAGTTGTAAAGAACCTCCCTATACACAAGCCTGTTTGGGCCGTGGGAAAGCCTCTCTTTCAAACATTATTCATCATTTTGAAACCTCGAATGCTATTTTTTTTATGCATATGTGTGTGTGTATATATATCGAGAGAGAAGGAGCTCTTGAATACACAATATCATACTAACCTTAGGGTCCGTTTGGTTTGATGGAATGATTTTGAGGGATTTGGGTTTAGTGGAAGGATTTGGAGGAATGGAATTCAATTCCAAATCCCATCCAATCCTGCACACCAAATGGGACCTTACAGTCTGTTTGTCATGTGTCTTAAAGAACATTCTATGCAGACACAATAGTTATACATTAGTTCATTGCTTTCCAGATGGCCGTGGTACCCTTATTTTGATGTTTAAAAGAAAATTTAGTTCTTTTGCAGTGAGATGATTAGAAAACATATTTTGATCAAAATTTCACATAGAACTAGTGAATATAACGATCAATTTTATGGATTTGTTTTGCAGCTCTTGCCTTCCTTGCACACTACTCTCTCCCCTTAGATCTTTCTTGGTGGATAATGATGAAATAAAACCACTACTTTTTAAAAACCTTTTAAGTTTTTTTAGTTGAATATGAAGATTTGTGAAAATTATACCCATCATGACTCAAACTACTAAGAAAATAAATCCATTAATGTTGAAACTAATTCCAAGTATACAGGAAAGAAAAGAATCTTTAACAAAATGATGATATAAAGAGAACATATGAACAAATGATTCATATATGAATCATTGGTAAACCCGAAAAAAGATTCATTTGAAAATTCATATGTGAACCCACATTTACTTTTACTGATGATTCACGTATGAAACATTTATTATTACGTTCTCAACGTTTTTCCTTTCTTTTTTGAACCTCCCTCACTGTGTGTGTGTGTATATATATATAATAATATCGTTGCTAACCACTGCCCTTTAGCTCAACTGGTACTAACTGAATCTCTTGAACCAATGGCTTGTAGATCTAAGACCCATTGCTAACAAGATGTGTATATTTCAACCGATCAAGAAAGAAACTAGTACTGGTTTAATGAGTTATAGATGACTTAGATCTACACGTCTACAAAATATAAATGAAAATAATGGGCGTTTGGTAACGGTTGACAAAATTTCAACTATCTCATTAATATTTATGTTGTAACAACACATTTTTCAGATTGTACAATTACTTCGTGGAGTATTTGAGTGACTAAATGGTGAAAGTTTATGCGGTTATTGTCAACCGTAACTCCTTGTGAATAAATTGAAAGAATGATGCTATATTCTCCTATGTTTCCTTGTTTGTTTAACCTTTTCGCTCTTTTTTCCCCCAAATGTCTAATGCAGTTTTTATTTACTGTATCCATTGCTTGTTGTCACACACTCTCGCCTGTCGTTTGTGTATTTCCTTTTAATTATTGTTTGGTAAGCTGGGTTTTTTAATGAAAGCAATCTCTCTCTCTCTCTCTCTCTCTCTCTCTTTCTCTTGGGGTAAGGCTAGGTCTGCATATATTCTACCACCAAATCCTTACCTCTACGTGGGATTTATTGGGCTCCTTTGATTTGGTTTATGCTATATTCTCGTACATGGGTATTTTTGTTTGAGTACATAATTGAAAAAGTGTGGTATTCAAGTCTTCTATTTTTTGTAATAAAAATCTCTTAACTTGATTGATTATTAGTGATTGACATGAGGTTTTGGTTGTTAAATTGAGTTTGCAGGAATGGATGCATCAAAGATTGTTAGATTCTAATACTTCTTGTTGGACTTGGGCATACACGAAATACACATATATACATACATACATAGATCGACCAGAAACAAATTAACGTATACGTCTTCATTTCCATTCCAAGGTAGCGGTTCCAACAATTTACAACAATATCCTTACCATTCCTATCCCGTTCTGTCTATAATTTGTGATCGATGACACGAAAGCCGGTCGTCATAGTTTTGTAATATGATTTCATCATCAACCCATCCAGAACCAACGTTCAAGTGAGATATACTGGTTTGGTTTGTCAACCCATCCAAATGCTTCTAAGTGGGATATACTGAGCATGTTTGGTTTGCTTGGTTCATCATCCCATCCGGACCTCACTTTCAAGTGAGATATTTTGTGTACGAATCGAAACATGTAAACATATGTGATTTAGATTCATAGTCAAGCACTTGAAGTTCAAATCGATGAGTCTCTTTTTTCTATAGTTCTTTTCTTGTGTACGTAGATCATCATGTTATGTAATTGTTAAAATGCATAACAAAAGCTAAATTGCATGGAATGCATGCATTTTGTTCTGTATCTTATCTTGTGGAACTTATGTTCAATTGCTTTACATTTCAAATAATAAAGTTTATGTTCAGTTTTTATTTACAAAGTTATAGTATATTATTTTAATTGCATAAAAACGCTATATCGTAACATACCTTACCATCATGCTGATTTGTCTTATTGTTGAGGATGTTGCCTATAAATACCACGTGAAGAGTTAAGGATCAAAGAGAGCGGAAAATAAAACTCAAGAGAGATCATCTTGCTGTTCTTTAAAGACTCCAAAGTTCATCAGCTGATCAACTACAGTCTCACTCACTACAACTTCAGTATTAATTCTTAAGTGATTATCTGTTGAGAGTTGTTTGAATACTTGTTAGCGTGTGATCATAGAGAGATTGCATCTATTAATTGAGAGAGATAATTTATACGTTGTTGATCACTTGATCTAAGTTTATTTTCCGCATTTATCTCATGTTTTGTAAAGCTCACTTGTTTTAATAAAAGAATATTGAAACTTTGAGAAGTACTCTATTCATGCCCTCTACTTTTTTATAGCCATATTGTTTATCCTTTGGGACCAATAACTAGAGGTAGGTTATTTTGTTAACCAATAAAATGTTATTAACTATGCTAACCATCACTGACCAATAAGAAAGCTTCAAAATCTTTGGTTGATTAAACTCATTAATTAAATGCTTAAGGGTAGAGTTGGTATTTCATGTAGTTTTTTTTAGCCTCATTAATGAGGAGTTACAAAAATTATCATCCATGAACAATAATAATATGAACATTCAAACATATGAACGTTCATGAATAATAATAATTTGAGCATTCAAACATATGAACATTCATGAACAATAATAATGTATGTCAATGAACATTCACGAACAATAATAATATGAACATTCAACGTACGTCGGTTTCGATTTTGATTGAGAGTAATTAATGAGCCAAGCTTTATGTCTCAAAATGTTGGGGAAATATTTTCCCAAAAATACCCTTTTTCACATTGGTTATTTAAATAAAACACTTTAAATGCATATTAGTTTAAATTAAATCTCATCATCAATGGTGAGGATTGGTTCACAAAGTTAATAACAATTACAAGGTTAACAAAATAACTCAACCCCCAATAACTATTAGTAAGGTAATCAAACAAATTATATATAAAAAAGAATTAGTATTTATTCTCTTTAATTTGATACACATTGAGAGGGCTATTCAATGGAGAACTCAATAATTTCTGATAACTATGAGATCCATTGTAATCCTCTCGTTATTAATAATCAATGGTTAATACTAATAATGTTAATTTTTGTAATTATCCATTAATTTTCAAAAAAAACAATTTATGGATAATATTTAGGTGTAAAATAGTCTTTTTGTAACTGCATCATTAATGAATAACTGCTATAAAAACAATTTATGATTTTAATTAATTAATTTCAAATTTTAATTAGGAAAATTACTAATACACCTTTTATCTATTAATTAAATAAAAAAATTTAATATAACAACTCATTGGATGAAATTGGATCTTACGGTTATCACAAACTACTGAGTTCTCTTTTGATTAGACCCCTATTGATATGTAAGTTTGTGTGTGTGTGTATATATATATATATATATATAGGGGTTGTTTTATTTGCAACCCTTAACAAGGTTGCAAACCTTGCAACCCACATCTTAACTGTCGTATTCATGATCGACGGTTACAATAGATATGGGGCCCAATATTTTTAATTAAAAAAAACAGAAAAATAAAAATAAAATAACCGTCGATCATGAATCCAACGGTTAAGATGTGGGTTGCAAGAGTTGCAACCTTTTTAAGTGTTGCAAAATATCCTTCCACTATATATATATATAGGCAAGTTCCAATAGGAACCCCAAAATTGGTTAGGAACCGAGAATCGCCCACAAAATGCCATGCTTTCCTCTTCATCACGAATCACACATTCATGATGAATATGTTACGACACATTAATGATGAATAACATGTCGATATTCCTAAGGAATATGTCACATCTCGCGTTTGGGCGATCCCTCTGGTTCCTAATCAATTTTAGGTTTCTACTAATCAATTTTAGGTTTCTACGAGAACCTGCCCCATATACATATATAGAGGGGTGTTCAAATGCAACCCCTTTACATGGTGAAACCCCTCTATCCACCACTCATTTTATTTTCACCTTTTTAATTAAAAAATGTAAAAATAAAATGAGTGGTGGATAGAGGGGTTGCATGAGTTGCACCATGTAAAAGGTTGCATAATAACCTACCCCTACACACACACATATATATATAGACGCATGCATGTATTATTGTGAATTCCAGATTCAATCTATATCATGTAAATCTATAATAGAAATATTAAAAACAAATCTATGGCTTCAAAAGGTCATATGTATTATCAACGATAAACGTTTACACCTTGGAAAACATACAGTTAAGCTTTACGATCTATCAAAAGCGCTTAAAGATTCTAACTACCAAAAGCTATTTATACCAAGGATAGTCACAAGTTAGACTTCTCAAGATATTTATAATTTAGCCCCTTAAATTAGGGGTGTGCATCGGTCGGGTCGGGCCCCAAAACCCTAAATCCGATCAGATATTCGGGTAGGAGGGAGTGCCCCGAAATCCGACCGATTAGGGTTCGGGTAATTCGGGTTCGGGTAGGTCGGGTCGGGTGGTGCGGGTTAGGCTTCAATGGTATTTTTGGAATTGTAAACACTAAACAGATTGGTCCCATTGGAATTGTAAACACTAAACAAATTCTAAATCTAAGATTGTAAACAATCAAAATCGATTTCAAAACTGGAAACCAGTCAAAATGGTTGTCAATCAAAGGGGTTTTATTATTTATCAACTTTCAAAATTGGAAACCAATCAAAACAGTAAGGTAAATTAGTGGATTTATCAACTTTCCCAAATCCCAATTGTAAGGTGAATGCTTGGATAAAAAACCCAGAAAAAATTAAACATAGCTTGATTAGTGTAAGGTAAATGCTTCATAGTTACCAGTTGATGGGTCGGGGACCGGGGTGGGTTATCCAAAATCGAAAATCGCCGGTGGTGAAGACTGGAATGACTCGAATGGAAGCCGATGATGAACGATGGTCGACTGGACGCTTCGCCGGACGGTGGACGGTAGTCGCCGGACGAGTCGATGATGAAGATTGAAGGCGAGTCGATGCTGAAGGGTCGATGATGATGAGACTGGAACAAGTCGATGAATTTGGGATTTAGGTTATATATTTATAAAACTAAAAAAAAAATTAATAAAAAAGTACTTTTCGGATATTCGGGTCAGGTCGGGTCTGGGTTTTGGTACCTAACCCGATCCTACTTTACCCGATATATTAGACGGGTCGGGGGGGGGGGGGGTTCGGTTCTCAGGTTTTCGGATACTGGATTTTTGGCTTAATTTCGGGTCGGGTCGGGTTATTCAGGTCGGTCGGGTTCTGCTCACCCCTACCTTAAATCATGAATACAACATTTTAAGCCCAATAATCTCCCCCTTTGGATTCAAGCACGAACTTCATCCATCTTCCGCAAACGAAAGTAGTACTCAAATCTTCTGATTGTATTCATGGATACGAGACTATTGAAGTGAAGTTTGGAAGGACATTAATAGGAACTAAAAAAGGCACCAACATCGGTGACTCCTGGGGCAGCAGAGGAAGGCAAGATTTATTAGGAGGGTAGGGAGCGGAATATCATTCCTAACCTAACGAGCCTGAAATCTAGTCTGACTTGTATAGCATCCACAACTCTTACAATCAAACTTCTGTCTCTTTTATCCATCTTTTCTTTTTCTTTGTTGTCATCATCCAGTTTTCTGTTCAATTTCTATCTATTCAGCTTTAATGTACCATCATAATACTTTTGAACTTTGTTGAATCTCAGAAAACATTTTTCAAACTTAACATTCTGATAAACTATTCCAAACTCGGGCTCTTCAAGTATCATCATCACAGAAGACTATTAATATCCTGCAGACATTGATTTGGCCGAATCAGATTTATCTTACGCTGGTTACTTTCACAACCAATCTGGAAGTCAGTGATGTACGAATACTTGACTTGTCTTCTCATGAATCTTTTGACAACATTCAGTGTAAGTATAACGTCTTGAGGTCTGATTGTCCTTAATCTAAAATCATGATACATAAACTCCAGATCATCAATCTCCAGATTTGTAAAGTTAGCTTCTGAGAAAATCCATTAGTTTCCATCTCGTCTCACCACTCTGAACACCGGATACCACAATCTTACAAATTTTCTTGCATATACCTCCTTGATTGAGACAATCTTGTGTTTTGAATTCAATAAGCTCTTTTGTTCAATCTGGGCTTTCATCATGTAGATATACTAAAAAATGAACTCTTGATTTTGTTGTGAAATTTCCAACACCTTCATCGGATCTAACTCTTTAATCCTCTTTATAAATATCTATCTTTCTTTGACTTCAAGAAAAGCAACTTTAATCACCGTTCTTTCCCATCTGATAGCTTATTCTCTCTGTATTGCTGCGGTAACAGATGTTTTTGCTCTTGAAGGCTCAACTTGCAGTTTTACCACTGATGGCTCAGCTTGTTGTTTCACTCTTGAAGTAGTCTCAGGTACTATTTCACTTACTGTATCCAATAGCTCAAAGTCGTTGTCAGAATCATTATCAGAATAAGAGATTATCTCTTGAATCTCTTCTTTATTTTCAACACAACAACTTCGGATTCATCTAGATTTGAATCAATATAAATCATAACAATCAACATATCATCAACCTCCTTTAACTCACCTTCCCTAACTTCATAATCCTCAGGCTATTCAACCCTTGGTTCAACATATAATACCATCTGTCTATTATTGACATCTCCACTTGTACCGACCATTTGTGCATCATCAACTTGCTCACCTTGAACTGTATGTTCATTTGTACCAGTACCCTCAATCATTTTCTACCTTTTATTCTCCCCCTCATGCTGATCTGGATCATCCTGATCATCATGTCTTCGTTTACGACTGTTGGCCTGTTCTTTATAAGTATCTTCCAAAGCTTAAACTTGTTTTGTTAGCTTTTTTAAAGTATTATGTCTTGCCTCATTTGAAGTTCTAACAGTTGTAGACAAAGTTTTGCTTCTTGATACTAGGGGTGCTCAAATTTCCTACCAACCCGACCAACCCAACAAAAAAAAAACGCAAAAAAACTCAAATCGAGGTAACCCGATGGATAATCGATACAAATTTTTCCCAAACCGCATCTATTGGGTTGGAAATGGGTTAGGCTCAAAGTAACCCGACCAACCCGTCAACTCGACCAAAACTTGTACGCTTTTACTTTTATTTATTTATTTATGATTTTATACTTTTAGCGACTCTTCTTTCTCTCAATTCTCAAGTCTTTCCATCTTAGTCCTAGTTTAGATATGTCCACGAGACCATGTAGATTGAAATCACACGAATCTAAACTTCAAGTCTTTAAAAATATTTAACATCAATCGAATCAAGAGCCAAGATGTACTCTTCTTCTACTCTTATTTTCTCTTGTTAGCCTTATTTTATACTTCCATTTTGATTTTAGTTTCTTTAAGCGAAATCACTTAGTTAGATGTTAAAATGATGTATTAAAGTTTCAACCCGACTAACCTAACCCAACCCACATGGTTTGGGTTGGGTTGGTGTGGATCCTAGTACAGTGCAATAACATTAATAATCAAAGATTAATAGTAAAGAACAGAGATTGAATCACAAAACCTGGTCGTATGATTAGATTGATCAATAAAGGGTTTAGGCGATACAAAGAAAGTTTTCTTGATACGTGCGTATAAAGCTTAATTAATGACCATTCTCTTCTCTCTAAACCCTAATCACATACTAAACAAACCTTTAAATACCAAGGGCTTTGGTTTAAAGCCCAAAGCCCATTACAAACAAACTAAGCCCAATAACACATAAAGGCTTTTACAACACTTTTAAATAAAACAATTGAACTCTATAAATACTTTATATAACTTTCAACGTACTAGGACTTTCAGTCCTAACAATCTCCCTCTAAAGTTGTATAAATAATTTATCATCTTGAAATCTTCATGTCTTGATCATCTCTCCCTCTTGATTCTTTGAAAAAACTTTGGTGTCGCTTGTCTTCATGTCTTTCCAAGCTCCCCCTTGAATAAAGCTCTTGGTCTTCATAGTTTCAACTATGTAACTAGATTCAATGAGCAATAGTCTCGACTAAATGTACTATTGAGCACCTTTCAACTATAGAAACTCAATACATCAGATCAACACACAGGAAAAATAATGTGTGAATTACATGACATTCCACAGTGCAACTTTAGTTTAAAAACAAATAATATATCTCTGAACTGCGAGTTCAATTGACTTTCAGCCTAAGAACTTGTTTAAATCACTCGTAGGAGGAAATAACTTATAGCAAACACCACTTGATGAGGGATAGAAGAACCAATCAAATCTTTTCTGCTCAGCTGCAATCTTTGAATCCAAAGATTTTTCAACCTTAGATAAGAAATTCTGTTACTCCCCCTCAACATGATAATCTATGTATTTGAATCTTTATATCGTTTCTACCCCTCATGATGATTAGGAGCACCCTGAGCATCATGTAACTTCAAAGACCAACCAGATGAGTAGCAAAAGATCAGATAAAACTGTTAAATAACCAAGATGGGGTAAACAACTAACACAGAAACACATTAGTCACTGTTATCACAACAATTAAGATAATTGTGTGGCCTATTTTCAGAGTTAGCATCGGGGTATATCTGATAGGACTTCCAGTTATCACTGACGTAAAATTTAAAAAATGACTTCTCAAACTGTTCCGGCAATATCACAAAGATATGCGATTGGAATCACAAAGATTTGTGCTTGTGTGAAAGAAACTAAACTTATCAGATTAGGCTCAAAGATTGATTCAACCTGGGATGCAGGTTATAAATCAATAAACACAGTGAGTAGAATATGAACTTCAGAGACCGGAGCTGATGTCTTCCTTGTTCATTATCTAAGACCTCCGAGCAAGGAATAGATAGATTATGTGCTAAATCTCCGTGAATATATGAAACAAGTATCTTTTGTGAGATACTTGAGTGGCTAGGTGGGGTGACACGAGTTATCGACACTGGGTCCATGTTTGTTTCAATATTCATCTCCAAAGAACGAGAATGAATAGATTATGTGTTAACCCGGATAACTGACTTGGTTTGGTAAGGACCAATAATTCTTTTGAGTCCTCTAATATCCTTACCATATGCTTTTCACTTCGAACTCATCTATCAATCTAGACTTCTCACTAATATCTATGAATAGGATGTGTTTCTTGGGTAGGTCCTTCCGGTTCTGGATTGACCACATAAATTGTATAAATCCTAAAACTCATGTAACTCACCAAAATAAATCATTGAGGTAAACATTGAAGTATGAGTTCGGATTTTATGTAATAAGAAGTCAAAAACATTTAAGAACGAGTTCTGAACTGAAGTGTTCAGAACTCGATATGAAAATTCAAAAACATGGTACTCCCCCTCAAAAGATGGCATAACCCTTGATTGTAGTCATGTGACGTGAATACTCTGAATTAAATCACACATGAAATTCTGGCAAAATAGATTAGGAAGATTTTGGTTTTGGTATCCATGCTTTGATGGATCCTTGATGGTTAGTTTCCTTGGCTTTGAAGCTATTAAACTGAGGATTGGGGATGCTATAAGTACCATACCAATTATTAACATACCTTTAATCCACAAAGTCACTCTTTCCACAGTGAGTGCAACAGATCCTTTCTCAATTTAGACTGATCAACTTCGCTGTAAAATAAACATAAGTAGGTGAATCAGTCTTGGAAATAAAAGACATTGTATCAACTATAGAAGAATCATGAGACTTGTTTCCATCACTGTCTTCTGTAGTTGATTTCTTTCTCCAAACCATCTTTACTTTTCTGAAAACATGATTATCTGAAGAATCATTAAGCTCGCAATCAAAAGAACTAGAGTAGTAAGTATGTCTTTTGTTAGAGGTACCAGTCTTTCTTTGTTTCTGTGAACGTCTTTTAGATTTTTGCTTTGAAGATTTATTCACAGGAACCTTTTGAGAGGCATAAGTAAAACATTAGCCTTTATAAACTTTGACCGGTTTCTCTTTCTCTTTACCAAGAAATTTAACATGACTTGAAAGTTTAGGCGCAAAGTCAAACATGTCAAGGTCAGCATTTAAACATACTTTGGAATTCATGAATGCGGAGAACATGAGTTCATCATCAGATTTCACCTTATCACTGTCGTCTGATTGACTAGTGGAACTGGAAGGACTTGGACTCTTTAAAGAATCGGTAGCGGAAGCATTTGCAAAATCAGAGTCAAGATTCTTTTTGAAATAATCAAGTTGAGGTTCTTTTCCTTTTTTGGTCTTAATTCAAACCTTCCTATCAAAAACAAGTGATGAATCACCTAAGAAGGCTTTGTAAGAAGAAGTATCTAATGGTGTAGAGGAAGGTTCAGACAGGTTGATTCTTTCCCCAATGAGCTTGTCAAGTTTCTTTTGTAAGTCAACTTTGCTCGCTTGCTCTTTCATAATATATGTTGCCAAGATAGACAGTTTAAAAGTTAGTTTGTTGAATTTATGTCTGAAATACTTCCCTTTTGCCATCAAATACCTTTTCTATTTTGTTAGAATTCAAAACCTAAATTTTGGTTAAAAGCTCTTTCCTTTCCTTTTCAAAATTGATTCGTTCCTGTTCAAATGACTCATCAAGATGAACTATTTCTTTTCTAAAACGAGAGGCGAAACATAAAGTTTGTGCTCAGTAGTTTCCTCCTTAATCTCAGCATGTTTTGCTTTAAGTTCAACGTTTGAATAACTACGAAAATAGTCATCTGACAGGTATCTAGGCAGACTTGTCTTTGTTGTAAGCTCATTTAAGGAATCATACACAAAAGGAAGTTGCATCTTAACAATATTCTTTCTTTTCAAACTTTCCAGTTCCTTATCCTCTTCATCAAGTGGTTCAGTCCATTTGATTTTGTACTTGGGGTAAGTTTTGTCCAGGCCTAGAAACTCAACCGTACATACAGTGGGCACCCTGGACAAAATCCTTTTGAGGTAATGAGGATTGTCACATCCTATTCCTCTGTTACCATTGAAATACGCGGATTCCTTTGGTTTGATTAAATGAAATGTTTGATCAATTTGACCTTGTTTGTAAAGCTTAAGTTCGAGATCTTTTAACTTGTCAGTCAACTTTTTGTTTTCAGTGAGAAAAGACTTACTTTTGCTAACATACTCAGTTCTCTCATTCTCTTACTGTTTGAGCTTGTCATATTGGTCAGATAATTGGATTTTTAAAGACTCATACTCTTTAGAAATTGGGCACATTTTTCTTTGAAGTTCTTAGTTATGCATAAGTTGCCAACATTTTCTACAAGCAGCTTATCAATTGTATTATGCTGTCTTTCAACCCTAACTTCTAACTTCTAAACGAGAAACTTTCTCTTTTAGCTCATAATAAGTTGGATAAGACATTGTTATTAGAAAAACCTGAAGTCCAGGGACTAAACTTTTCAAAATATGAAAAATTCAAAGTGCAAGGACCAAAAGTGACAACGAGTGAAACTTGAAAGTTTAAGAGTCAAAATTGATAAAATATTGAAACTTTAAAGTTCAGGGGTCAAAAATGACAAACTTTGAAACATTGAAGTACGGGGACTAAAAGTGATACAAACTGCAACTTAAAACTAGAAGGACTAAAAATGACATAATTTAAAACTTAAAACTAGAGGACTAGAAATGATAGAAATGGAAACTGTCAACTATAGGGATTGCAAATGACATAAACTGAAAGTTTAAAAAGACTTAACGGACTTTAACAGAAAAGGACTAAAAAAGTAACAAAACTAACTGAAACTTAACGGAACAGTTAACTAACCAAGACTTAACGAAACTAACTGAAATATAACGGAAAATAGACTAAAATTGAAATAAAACTAACTAGTCTAACAAACTAACGGACACTAACTGGACTAACGGAAAAAGGACCAAAAAGTAAGAAATTTAATGGTGACTTAACGAAAACTTAACCAAATTACTATTCATCATCTTCTCCGTTGAGACGACCGGAAAAACTTCAAATCAGTTAGATTTATTCAATAAAAAAAGATCGTTAAACCTCCCTGATCACTCCCTTACAGATTAAAACTCGAACGATCAACCTACGATCACAAACGAAACAACTGAGAACTTTTCGAAAAACGACTGAAAACTCAAAAACTTGACATGAGTTAAAAAATTTCGACCAAAATCGACCGTTTAAGCTTCGTGAACATGACTTAACAGTTTATAGCCCAAATGATCAACCTACGATAAAAAACGAAGCAACCGAAATTTTTTCGGAAACCGAACGAAAACTTAAAAACTCGAGATGGGTTAAACTTTATCAAACAAAAATCAAACGTTTAAGCTTCGTAAACAACCCTTAACAATTTGAAATCCAAAAAACTATGTGTACAATCACTACCAAATCAACTGAAAAACTTTTTCGAAAGACGATCGAAAATTTTCGAAAACTTGTCATATGCTTCTGAGATTGTTTAACCTGTGTGACCAGACAATTGATGGAAGGAGAGAAGATGGAGACGTTGGAGAATATGATGGCGATGTGGGACTGTAGTTTGGCGATGTAGGGTATATGGACTTGAAGGCGATTGTCTTGGTCTACTAGGCGAATAAGCAAGTGATGGGTTGTACTTGGTTGATGACATATTGTAACTTGGTGAGGTTGGACTGTAGCTAGGTGAAGTAGGACTATAGCCAGGGGAAGTAGGACTATAAGCAGGTGAGACGGGGCTATATGACGGGAAGGTGGGGCTGGTTGGACTATAACCTGATGCACAAGGAGAAAATGCAATTCTCGGTAAAGAGTATCCCGGTACTCAAGTGTGTAACCCGGTAAGAATGCTTGAATCCCGGTAAAGCTATTCCCGGTAAAACCTTTTTAAAAACCCGGTAAGAAAGTAATTTCAAGTAGAATCCGGTATAGGAGGTTACCAAACCCGGTATGCAAGCTATTATGTTTAAAATCCAGTAAGCATGGGAGTTAAAAGCAAAATCCGGTATTTCTCAACACCAAAATCCGGATTACACTCTTCCAAAACCTGGATCACACGGTTTCAAATCCGGATTGCACGCTAACTCAAAAACAAATCCGGTAGATTCTTCTAGTCCGGTAATTACTCAAAATCCGATACACTCCATACGAGCAGTTCTTGATCTAGAAACTTCAAATCCTCCAAATTGATCAAATTAACAAAAATTGATGATTGCAAGATGTTTCTAACCACAAATCAAACAATCCTTTGCAATCAAATCATATCAAACATGAGAAATTGAACCAAATTTTCAAGAATTGGAAGAACATAGTGTCGACCAAAAATCTCCAGATCTGATCAATTTCTTCCAAAAGTTTTCAAAAATTGATCGTATCGAATTAAGATTGATTCGATTTTTCTCTAATACCAATTGTGGATCCCAGTACAGTGCAATAACAGTAATAATCAAAGATTAACAGTAAAGAATAGATATTGAATCACAAAACCTGGTCATATGATTGGATTGATCAATAAAGGGTTTAAGCGATACAAAGAGAGTTTTCTTGATACGTGCGTGTAAAGCTTAATTAATGACCATTCTCTTCTCTCGAAACCCTAATCACATACTAAACAAACCTTTAAATACCAAGGGCTTTGGTCTAAAGCCTAAAGCCCATTACAAACAAACTAATCCCAATAACACATAAAGGCTTTTACAACGCTTTTAAATAAAACAATTAAACTCTATAAATACTTTATATAACTTTCAAAGCACTAGGACTTTCAGTCCTAACAGTTGGGTTGCACTTTTGATTAGGTTGGGTTGGGTTAAGATTTTTTAAACCGTAAACATTGATTTGGGTTGTTCAAGTGCCTTCAACCCGACCAACCCAACCCATGAGCACCCCTACTTGATACAACCTCTTGCCTAAGTGAGTTGAAATGATCAAAGGTAACAACGTTCGCCTTGGTTTCAACAGATCTTCTTAAGACACCAAGTAAGTATGAGTTTTCTAGATTTATGTCAGTGGTTTGAGAGAGAAGTTTTGCTTACAACATAGACTTGAACTCATCCACAGATATGTCTTCATAATTCTTTACTTGTGGTTGTGGAGGTGGTGGTGTTGTTGATGGTGATTGATCAACAACAGTAATCTCCTTTCCCTTGTAAATCCGTTTCAGTGAATTAAATTGATCTTTAAATGAATCCTAAATAGCCTTTAGAGCGCCATCCAAATATTCTCTGAAACAAATTATGGGAATCTAACACCTGGACCACTTAGATTTCTAGTTGTGACAACAGTTGAATCAACTGTGTGGCCTACGATCAGAGCTAGAATATCGTTAACTATGGTAGGACTTCCATTGTGTCCTTGTAGAATACATGTAGAAGGTTCTACTCAGGATTTTATGACTTCGTCACGAAGACAAGAAGTAGCAGATAATATATGTGTTCCTAGAAGTATTTGGGGCTCTAGACTCACATGTCCAGCCAAAGAAGTTGGTGACCGGAGCAGAGATATACCTGTTTCAATATCAAAGTACTCTGAGTGAGAACCTGATAACATATGTGGTAAGTCTCCGTGCACAAATGAAATAAACAATTGTTCAGAGATGACTGAGTTGCTTGGTAGGGTTGTGTGCATGCACCACTGAGTCCATGGAGAGTTCTACAATACCTAATCCCAACACATGAGATTTGATAGTAGATGTGGCTACCCGGGTGACTAACTCAGTTTGGGAAGGGCCATTTTGTTTTTTCGATCCTATCTCACTCTCACCTTACTCTTATCTCGTCCCTTCACAAAACCTCTCAACATTTTCAACTAATACTCCCTCATTAACACCTTGAACACTAATTGTCTGATATAATATTTTTAATCTGTATATCAGACATATCAACATGAAGCTCAACATCATCATTGTTGTTATCATCATCATTATCATCATTATCATCATTTCCATATCTGTCAGTCTCAGTACGTTGGTCATCAACTGTAGATGCACCCCCGTCTCCTTCAAGTCCCCTCTAATTCACATTTTCTCTCTGCTCACCTTGATCAGGAACCCAATTTCCTGATCCTTCTCATGTCTATCACTAGACCCCTCTCTGCTCTCTTCTACCCTAGGGATGACTTCTTGAGTAGGTCCCTTTTGTTTTGGATGGACCATAGAAGCTCTAAGTTCCCTATACTCTCTCACGCGTGGTGCATCTTGATTTGCATATGATACTTAAACATCTGGAAGTGGTATAACCATAGAAAATCATCTCCATATTGCTTTCGGAGATATTTCATCTCATATTCTAGGCAGGCAAGTGCTGAGATTTTTGAAGGAATATCTCTGTTGGTACGAATCATACTCCGAATGATCAATTGTAGAAACCTTTGATAAGGCACAAACTTTCTAGCCTTTGAGTTGCCTTTATTAGAGACAAGTTCTTCCATCTCAGTACAAAAGATAGTTGCATAGTCATAATGTCTGTTAAATGCAACACCGTGGAACAAACGAAGTACTTGTATGTTGCACCTATCAAGACCTGTATGCTTCGGTGTTAAGCATCAATTCATAATTGAGAAAGTGTATTCCAGAGCGGTGACAGGTACATCCGCTTGAGTGAACTTGAAGAAGGTAGAGGTTTTGTGTAGCCCAATGATCTGATATCAACACAGATTTGGCTTTCACTGGCAAAGTCATCAAAGTCTGCCTTGCCTTGGACATCAGTTTTGTTCGGTAACTAAAGTACTAGCCTCAACCTCTTAATAGTTAGATTTGTTAGAAAATGATATACAAATGCCTCAAACTGGTAGTTTTTTTCTTTTGGAATGTAGGTGATGGTGTTCCAGAATTGTTGTAGGTAGATAAGAGGTACATTTGTTGTAGCAGCAAAAGCATACTTCAGAGGGTATACTTTCAATATCTCTAGAATCACTGGATGATTTGTCTTCATGGTTTCAAAATCTAGATGATGGTTGTTAGGTTTCAGCTGAAGGAATTCTGATCTTAGTATTAGTAGGTCATCTGGGTTTCTGGCATTTACAGATTGTGATATGGATGGAAGATCAGATCTGACTGATGGCATGGGATGGGATGCTCATCATCAGAGTGATGTAGACAAATTAGCCAAAAAAAAATCCCATTTTCAAAATGATTTGCGAAAAATGATCGTCTTTGATTTTTTTTTTTTTTGAAAAAACTTCAAAAAAATTTCTAAGTGTAGAAACTATCGCATGTGATAACAAACTCAGTGTACAAACCACAAATATTGATACCCAATGACCCGATTTGAACAACTAAAAAAATACATTCAATCAATTTCGAATATGAACCGTAAAAAAAAAACTCAAGAACACACACATCCGGTAATCAAAAAATGCAAATCCAATACACGCATACAAATTTATCTTGAAATTGAATGAAATCGAACTCACTAACCCGATGCAATCGTACAAAGATGAACTCGAATGGAATCGATTTGCAAACAATGAATACGAAGAAGTAGAATCGGCTCTTGTAAGTAAAAGTGTAATCGGGTAAAAAGTGAGAATTTCAAACAATTGAATTGTTTATATACTGAATATGACACGTGGCACACGTTGATTGACCAAACTTTGACTTTAAAAATTAACTATCACGCAAAGAAGGATTCGATAACACTACTGAGAACCAACTATCACAGACAACCAGTGCGACAACCCAAACTATCGCACACCATTCGTGCGATATACCAAACTATCGCACACCACATGTACGATACTTCAATCTATCGCACACCAAGGGTGTGATACATTGATCTATCCAAACCAAGAGTGCGATATTTTGAACTATCGCACACAAGGGTGCGATAAAACATCATATTTTAAAAAAAAATGAGCATTTTAAAAATTTCTCAAAAATAAATTTTATCAGCTTAAAAGATGTTCAACTTTTAACTGATTTTTCAGCACATATTTTCCAACAAAATACTCCCCTTAAATGATGTATTTAAATAAAAAAAATATTTTTCATCATTATGGCAAAAAATTTGAAAAAACTTTTTATTACTCTCCCCTTACAAGTATGCACAAAAAATTTCAATTTCCTCTTAAAAATTGCATACTTGCACAATTACTCCAAAAAAAAAAAGGTAGCACAAATTTTATTACTCCGCCTTAAAATATTATCCCAAAATCAAATTCACTCTACTTGAAATCATGCACACAGATCAATATTAAACAAACAATGAAAAATACAGGTACAAAGAATTAAACATGAAAATATAGATTTTTTAATATGAATCAAAGATAATGAGAATTCAGATAAGATGGAAATTTCAAATTTAACCATCAACGAAAAATTCTTTGAGATTAAAATGAGAAATTAACAACATACTTAATTATCTTTATAAAAGATTAACATGTTAAAAAAGAGAGTAAACTACAATTTTCGTCCTTGTGGTTTATAGTTTATAATGAATTTCATCCTTGGTCTTTACAAATTGCTTCTTTGGTCACCGTGGTTTGTAATCCATTTCGTTTTTGTCCCTTTGACTAACTCTGTTAAATAATCCGTTAATCCAGAGGACAATTTAGTACTTTTACTCTTTTAACTCATTTTCAATGAAAAGTTAATAATAATAATAATAATAATAATAATAATAATAATAATAATAATAATAATAATAATAATAATAATAATAATATAATTACATCATATATGATGGCACCTACAACTCCCCTTCCTTTCACAATCCACCGGTGATGAAATCAATAGTGACGAAGACCATTTATTCTGATAAAAAAAGAGACAAAACCTAAATCAAATTGGGTTTCAAGAATTAGCAGGTTGAGTGCCAAGAAAAAAGAGTCTTCATGCTTTTTCTTTTTCCTTTATTTCATGAAGTTCCCATCTTTAATTGCCAATTGTCATGTGGAAAACTGAAGCAATTTAACTCCTCTGACCCCTGAAAACCCACCACACTACCACCGAGCTCACCCTCACTAGTACCACCGAACCTCACCTTCTCCCCCTTCTTCTCTGCCCACCCTATCTCCAAACATCGAAGTCGTCTTCGTCATCGAAGCACCACCGATCTGGGTTTTCTGTTTGGGTTTTGTGTTAATTTGGTGTACCCACAGACGAAAAAAGAAGGTTGATTCATGCCTACTTTATGTTTAGGTTTTGCATTAACATACAAGTAATCACCGAAGCACCATCGATATGGGTCTTCTTCATCTCTATTTTCTTCAAGTTGGTAGCTTTTCTCGTGTAAATTCCAACCGGGTATTCTTCATTGCTAGTCGATTATTCTTAATCCTGTTCGATATCACCCCCTTTCTCCCAGTTGTAGATGGTGGATTGGTGCTCCAGAACAACAATGAAGATTCATTGATGGGTTTTCCGATTTTGGTTTTCCAAGTAATCTCATCTGATCAAATTCGTTGATGGGTTTTCAGATTTATCAATAATTATAAGTGTGTATGTTTTTGTTTTACACATAGTCACACCTATATTAGGTCTATGTGTTGCCGAAGATGAAGGTGTTCGAGAAAGGGGTTTGGACTCGGAGATGGAAGCCATTAATCTCCAAGTTTTATATGTATAAAGTTTTCAATATTTGAATTGTGAGATCGAGTCCATCTAGGGAAGAAAGATGAACAACAACCATAGGGAAGAAGAAGAAAAGCGTCAATGGAGGGGAGGGGTCGGTGGGTAGGGGCATAGGAGATGGGCTACATATATAATACAAATTATTATATAATGATGTAATATAGAATAATATATGATACTTAGCTTTTTAATAAAATAATAATAAAATGTAAAGTGACCAAATTGCCCTCGACTTGATTAACTTTTTTAACAGAGTTAGTCAAAGGGACGAAAAACAAAATGGATGAGAAACGACAATGACCAAAAAAACAATTTTTAAAGATCAAGGACGAAATTCGTTATAAACAACAAACCACAAGGACGAAAATCATAGTTTACTAAAAAAAAAATTAAGGTTTCAGATTGAGCATTCCCAATTTGGACACTAGAAAGTTGAAATGTTTTTCATCTAATGGTTCGGTGAACAAATCAACAATCTGTAATTATGTATTCAAAAAGTATAATTCAATAGGGCCTCGTTCGAAATGATCTTTAATAAAATGATACCAAACATCAATATGCTTTGTCTTTGTATGCTGAACTGGATTGCAGGAAATGGCAATAACACTCTTTAAATCACAGTAGATGGGAATCTTCTAATATGTAAATTAGTAGTCTTTCAACTGAGTCTACATCCAAATTACTTGAGAACAACAACTTGCAGCCGCAACATACTCAACTTCAGAGTTGACCTATACTGAATAGATTATGCCCTAAGCCTTCAACGTATGAAACTTTCTTGATTGTAAGATTATCTTGCACCAGATCACCATACCCCATGATCAGAGAAAAATGATCATTACCTAACTGCACAAGTCCACCATATTTTGCAGTGTACTTGGTCAGAATAACTTTCCTTCTAGTCATGTGTTTTGAACATTCGGAATCTAAGTACCACACATGATCGGTCTGCAAAACAGATTATGCAGTTTTAGGTACCCATCGAAACATGGGTCCTGACTTGTTAGGTGTAGTATTAGTTTTAGGTACCCATAGGAACATGGGTCATGACTTGTTAGGTGCAATATTAGTTTCATAGTTCCATACCAGTTGTTGACATTATTTTTATGAACAAAATCATTCATTGCACAATAAGAACAACAAACTTTCTCTTAAAATAATCTGATCAACTGATTTATGGAATATATCAAACATGGAATTTTAACATTAGTTTTAACATAATCGTCAAGAACACGAGTTACATCAAGAAAAAGTGTCCTTCTTTACATGAGAATTAGGAATAAAAGATTTTGTCACATCTACATCTCGAGTAGACTTCTTTATTTGCAAAACTTGTTTAACTCTTTTCCAATGATTATTTGAAACATCAAAAGTGAAAATCATAAAATCCCAATACAATCAAGCAATTCTCATAAAATCCACATTAAAGTCTAGAGATAGAGAGAGAGAGTAGAGAGAGAAAGTAAATCTTGTTAGGATACAGTCTCATTGGATTCAAGATCATACAATACGAAGATCGCAATCTGAAGCTAAAGCAGAAAAGTCGTCTCATTAATATTAGTCTAAGTCGTTTGTAATAAAATAGTCAAAGTTAGTTTGAATTGTATTTTATTGTTTAAGTAATTAGTTTAATTAGTTTAGATATTATATTAGTTTAACTATAATATCTAGATATTAGTTAGATATAATATCTAGATATTGTTTTTCTAGATATTATGTATGTTGGTTGAAGCAAGTGTGTTCAATACTCTAAGAAAAATATCGACACACAAGAACACACACACTCAAGGTGTAAAACAGAGAGAATACATAGAGAAAAACTTCAATCGATCAATACCGAACCTTGTAACCATTTCTATTAATCAATACAGGTTGGTAATCGTTAATGAGTTGTTAATCTATAAAACTTGATAAGAATTGTGGACCCACAATTGGTATCAGAGCCTGATAAGAGATCAAAATCAAGTTTTTGAAAAACGACTCTGTGTTCTTATTTGAAAAATCATTTTAGTGATTTAAGGTGTTTTAGGGTTAGAAATCATTCAGGTTGTGATCGATAGGTGTGCTAGATCGAGTTGTTGTTGTTTGATTTCAGTTTAAAGCTTTAATCGAGTTCCATTTTGTGATTTTAGTGGTCTGAGTTCGAGTTTCAAAAGTTACTGTGCCATCAATTTATTTTCGAAAAAGTGAATTTTATCGAGATCAAGTGGTCACAATCTATTCTAGAAGTGTTTTTAGACATATTGGTAGAGTTTGGGTATGTTAATCTTGGAAAAACAGGTTGAAAAGTCGAATTTATCGAAGTACAGACGAACTTGCGCAAACCAGAAGAAGAACACACGCAAAGCTCACTTTGCGTAACCTACTTTGCGCAACCAACTCAATATGCAAAGTCCACTTTGCGCAACCAACAGGACACGCAAAGCTTACTTTGCGCAACTCAAGCAACACGCAAAGTCCACTTCTCGTGACCAAAGGCTTACGCAAACCTCGAACTTCACTTCTCGCAACAACAAGGAAACGCAAAGCTCAGTTTTCGCAACCCTCTAGCAGCGCAAACCTTAGTTCACATGTTCATCTCTTCACGAAAAGCTCAAAGTTAAGTTTGCGCAACCCTCTTGAAACGTAAAGCTTACTTTGCGCAACGTACGTGATACGCAAAGCTCACTTCGCGCAACGCACATGATACGCAAACTTCACTTTGCGCAACCCACGTGATACGTTTGCGCAACCCACGTGATACGCAAACCTCTCCTTTGCGCGACCTTCTTCAAACGCAAACCTGAATTTTGCGCCAATTCACACTTAGACAAATTTTTGAAAACTGATGACTTCAAAAGACGCTCTTTCCATTGGCACGGATGTGAAACCCCCAGTTCTATTCAAAGGGGATTACGAACAATGGAAAGACAGATTTCTCGACTTTGTGGATCGACACTCAAACGGAGATAACATTCTTTTATCAATAAAAGAAGGTCCCATGGCACCACTTTCTGTCCAAGTACCTGATAATGATGATGATGCTGAAGATGATTCTTCTGAAAGTGATGATGGGAACGTGGAAAGAGAACAGAAGATGAAAACTGTTACATTAGAGTATGCCCAATTTTCTGAAGAACAAAAGAACCGTTTCAAAGCTGATAAGCAAGCAAGATCTTTACTTCTTCAAAGTATCCCGAATGATATTTACATCAAAATAGACAGTTACAAAGCTACTGCTAAAAAGATGTGGGATCAACTTCAAAAGATGATGATGGGATCCAAGGTTGGGAACCAGATGAAAGTCGCTAACTGTATAAACAGTTACGAAGAATTCAAAGCCTTTGAAGATGAAAGCCTAGCCGACACTTATACACGATATGTTCTGCTTCTGAACGAGCTGTCAAAGAATAAAGTTAAAAAGAAACATATTGAGAACAACGTCAAGTTTCTCAGTGTCCTTCAACCTGAATGGAAAAAGCATACACGAAGAATGAAACAGATGAAAGATCTGAGTGACATTCCACTCCACGAGGTGTATGAGACACTAAGGCAGAACGAAGAGGAGGTAGAAGAGAAAAGGAATGGAAAGAAAAAGGAAGTTGAGAAAGTTCCTAATTCCGTTGCACTTGTTGTGAAAGATAAGAAGAAAAAGAAGAAAGTAATTACAAGTTCTGAATCAGAAACTGAATCTGATGGAGATGATGGAGAAAGTCTCAAGGAAGCACTGCAATTACTGACCTGTGCATTCCAAAAGAAATTCTATAAGAAACCGGGTTCAAATACACAAAGATATTCTTCAACAAGCTCCAAGAACCGTGAGCATAGAGAAAGAGTTGAAGGAAGTAGATATCAAGAGAAGAAACCAAGAGAAAGGAAGCAATTTGGGAATGACTACACCAGTACAGAGAAGAAAACTGATGTCCCAATCATATGCTACAACTGTGGCATGACTGGACATTACGCCTCAAACTGTCGAAAGCCAAAGATTCGCAATTCGGCGTATGACCAGAACAAACTAATGCTAGCCAAGCAACAAGACGCCGGAAAAGCATTAATGGCCGAAGAAGAATTCTGGTTAGATCATTCTGAAGAAGATGAAGAAGAAGAGAATGAAGAAGCTGCTAACATGTGCTTAATGGCCAATCATGTAAAGTATGATGATTCAGTTACTGAAGCAACTGAAGAGGTAATGAACTTAATCGAGAATAACATTATGATTAAAATGGATGCGATGATGGTCGAACTTCAAGACCTTCAGTCGAAACTGAAAAAGGAAAAAGGAAAAATTGCTAGGCGTAATCAAAAGATATTTGAGCTAAATACGTCAGTTATTGGGAACAAAGATCTCATGGATTCCCTACGCAAATCTGCTTCTGATTTTAATCTTAAAAACGATTGTTTATAAAAGAAGTTTTCTGATTTTGTTTCTCAAATTTCCATGTCTGATTTAGAAAAGAAACAAACTGTCGTAATTGTTTATAAGCTGCAGTTTGAGAACAAGAATCTAAATAAGAAAATAAATGGTCTGGAAACCAAACTCTACTCAATAGGCCAAACAGATCAAACTATTTTCATGAATACACCAAATGAAGAGGCTGATTTTAAAGCAAAATGGGGATTAGGTTGTAATAATCCTCATTACCTGAAACATGTTATCAGAAAACAGCCTGGTTTATATAATGCAGATTATATGTATGCTGCTCGTAAACTTCCTCATTTGAAACCCAAATTTGTTACCAAAGCATCAGAAGAAGTCGAGGCAAAAGAAGATACAAATAGAAAGAATTTGAAGAAAATGCAACTACCATTCTGTTATGCAAGACTGAATGATAGTTATTTTTCGAAAAAACCAAAAGTTCTTTCAAAAGAATTTTTTGCTACATATTCTTCTACTGAGATGGAGGCAAAACCTGTTCGAGCTAAAACTTATCTACCTCCACTCGTATTAGAAAGCAAAATAATTGAGTTAGAAAATATTTTATCTGACGAAAGAATTTTGGTGAATATAAAACAAGATGTGTTTTCTACTGTTCTGAAGCACACCGTTTTTCATTCTAAATCTAAAAAGTGTTCTACAATTTCAAAAGCCCCTCACACTTCTACTGATTTCTTTGATGACTTATTTGAGCCTGCAAAACTTTTTAAATACTGAAAAAGGGTGTATAGATGGAGTAGAGATGGTTGATTTCAATGCTTCACTTCCAGATCATTCTATTTTTCTTGAAAAAGCAAAGGCTATACCAAGTGTTTCTAAAAATCAGCGTTCACAGAAACAGAACACCTCTGGTAAACGCAAGAAAAGCCAATCTCAGAAATCTGATTTTCCTGATAAATCTAAATCCTCAAATCAGATTCGTACTACTAACCTTCCTTTTCACAGAAAGTTAGATGGTTCAGGTTCACTTCAGAGGAAAGGGAGCTACAAGGAAGAAAATCTTTTCTGGAAGAAGAAACCAGTTAAAGATGAAAGATCATGTGTACATACGCATAATGAAACGAAGAACAATGTGCTGAAAAGTAAACCTGCTCATGTTTACACGAGAGATCAAATGATCAGGTTATCAGGTAAGGAAAATTCTTGTTCTTACTGTCGTACACATGATCCTGTTCACAGAACCAAAGATCATTACTGGTATGGTTCTTATTCCATAACCCCCACACGAACTGCAACTAACACATATGGACCCAAATACCAGTGGGTACCAAAGAAAAATAATTCTGTGTTGCAGGCACCTACTGTCAAGGGGGAGTAGGAGAAGAAGGCTTCTGAATACTTCAGTTCAGAACCCGGACTTCAATGTCAGAACAAAGGTTCTTGAATAACACAGTTCAAGACCCGCACTTCAAAGAGGAATGGTTCTTGAGTAAATCAGCTCAAGACCCGGACATCAATGTCAAGAACGACTTCTGATTTTGTACAGATCAGGACTCGTTCTTCACAGATCAAAAGACCTTACTCTAATGCTGATATGAAAGATTGTACTCTAATACTCCAACGAGGAAATCAATCTTCAAGGGAGAGTACATATTTATTACTGAAATTTTAAATGCATACATTTCCAATGATAATTTTTTCAAATGCATAATTTCAGGGGGAGTAAGAGAAGTTATTTGTTTTACTGCTTTTTGTCTTTTCAATATAAGTGAATAAATTTGCTTTGACATAGACTTAAGACTTTTGCAGAATTTTTGAGAAGAGCTTACACGATCATATGTTTATGACTTTAAGCTAAGCTTCATGAGACGTAAGATCGTACTTAAAGGTATATTCCTTTATCTTAATCTCATATGTGATTGAAAGAAGAAAAACTTTCAATCATTGAAAACATATTCTTAAACGTTCAAACCACTTCCTGATTTTTCATAAGATTTTATATTTCGGGAGTGTACTTTAAATGTTCTACATGAGCTTACATGATTATAAATCATTTTGAGCAACATATTCTGTATAGGATATACGGGATTAGTGTGCTAGGACTTAACACAACTTTTATGGAATCACGTTAACCAGTGATTTCTACCCATGAAGTTAATCCATAGTGAATGGGTGTGAGGAGTCAAAAGAAATGAATATGGAAGAGTGATGAGGTATCATGAAAAAGAGAGTATGGTTAGTAGTGAGCTAAATGATTAAAAGAAAGAGGGTGTGAGAATAGAGTTTAAAGAATATCACAACTCTGCATCAACTACTTTCTGAGCCGGGCAGCCACATTTCTAATGTTTCACAATTCTTTGGTGTTCATTATTGAAACAGGCAACTAGCCCATGCCAACTCTTGAAATTACCCCACCAACTACTCATTTACTTCTTAACAAGAAAATGTTTCATTTTCAAAGGGGAAGCAGCACATATGCTATCTGATTTTCATTTGGAAAATCTAGATATTGAAAAGAAGGAAGTCTGCCCCACCTTCGCACTTCACTCATGCACATTGAGTCTGTGTTTAACTTACTGTTGTCTTAGTAGTTTACACAATTTCGAGCCTATAAGCAATCAACAAGTGCTTAATTCTTTCTATCACAAACACGAACACACAAGGAATTTGTTTCTTTGTCATAACGTTTATAGAAATAACCTTTGTGGTGTTTCGATGATTAAATGGAAGCCCTGGGGAGTCAACATCAAAACAACTCTTTTCCAAAGTGTATTTGTTACACACAGTGACTTAGTGTTACTGACAGACATGTTAACTGATTCATTAGTTGATTCAGGTGTTACATGACTACTTTGTCTAGATTTGCAAAGATCTGGATGAATATCTTATGAATTGACGAATCAGGGGCTCTATAAGCAAGACATTTCTTGTCAACAAAAAGTTTTGATGAAGTCGTTACACTTTTCATCAAAAAGGGGGAGAATGACCACACAAGAAATGGCAAAGATCACATGTTTCAAGAATAACGTTCAAGATTGAATTCTTCAAAGAGCAAGTATTCTGAAGATATGCTGAAGAATTTCGAGCTGAAACTAGAGATAATTTCTTCCCAACATCCAAGAAAGATAATCTCAATCTTTTGGGGAGTTTACTATATCTTGAAGACTAAGAGAGAGATTGCATCTTCTGTGCTGAAAGAGGAGAAGATCGTATTGCTAAATCATTTTCGTAATGATCTTGATCCAAAGGGGGAGATTGTTAGGACACAGTCTCATTGGATTCAAGATCATACAATACGAAGATCGCAATCTGAAGCTAAAGCAGAAAAGTCGTCTCATTAATATTAGTCTAAGTCGTTTGTAATAAAATAGTCAAAGTTAGTTTGAATTGTATTTTATTGTTTAAGTAATTAGTTTAATTAGTTTAGATATTATATTAGTTTAACTATAATATCTAGATATTAGTTAGATATAATATCTAGATATTGTTTTTCTAGATATTATGTATGTTGGTTGAAGCAAGTGTGTTCAATACTCTAAGAAAAATATCGACACACAAGAACACACACACTCAAGGTGTAACACAGAGAGAATACATAGAGAAAAGCTTCATTCGATAAATATCGAACCTTGTAACCATTTCTATTAATCAATACAGGTTGGTAATCGTTAATGTGTTGTTAATCTATAAAACTTGATAAGTATTGTGGACCCACAGATCTTGAATTCCAATCACAAGTCTGATATTACAATACGATTCTTACAAAACTATTACAAGACAAATGGTATTTATACCCACTAATCAATCAAAAGCTTAACCACAAAGGAAACTAAAACAAGACAAACTTTGACATTTACAAAATTGACTTTGACAATGTTGACTTCTAACTTTGACTTTCCTAATTAAATCTTGGATACAATATTTGGACTTAACAATCTCCCCCTTTGTATTCAAGATTTAATAAAAATTTGACACTAGTATTCAGCTCTTGATTTTTCAGCTTTTGTCTCTGACAACTTTTAACTTTGAAACACTTTCAGCCTTTGAAGAATCTTGAAAAGTCTTTTTACTTTGTAGCTTTGAAAGTCAACAAGTCTCGAACAAGAAACTTAATTCTTGAAACTTCTTTGAACTTGAAACTTCTTTGAACTTGAAACTTCATCTCTGAAACATCTTTGAAATCTTTGAAACCTTCTTTGAAAAACAGTCTTTGAACAATGAAACAGCTTTGAGGAATCTCTGAAATTGAATCTTCATCTCTTTGATCTCTTGACTTTCTTCAGAGAAACAAACTTTCACAAATCATCTTGATTTATCTTTGAATAAACTTTCTTCAGAATCTTTTGACTTTGTATCAGCGGAAGCATTTTGAAACGACTTTTGAACTTTCAGAATTTCTTCACAAGTCTTTTCACTTTGACAACTCTTCATGGCTTTGAAATTGAATCTTTATAAAATTCTCCCCCTTTTTGATGATTCTGAGCATCATGATCATCAAAACATCTTCAATTTCGACACAGTCTTTGATCACCCCTTTGTAACAATCTCCCCTTTCAATGATAATTTGACAGTCGCCGCTCTTTGATCTGAATAGCTGAAACATGAACTGTATATACCCAAATCTTTTCAAATTCAGATAAAATTAACGTGGTAACCCTTATTTAACAAATGAAACAGCTAGGAATGCCTATCAGTAACACAAAGTTACTGTGTACAACGAATGTACAATTTAAGGAGCTGGTTTGATGATGACTCCCCAGGACTTCCATTCAATCATTGAAAAACACAAGGTTTATCTATGAATGTTCTGACAGAAAAACAAATTTTCTGTGTGCTCGTGCTTATGTATGGGAGAATTTAGCACAATGATTGTGTTTCATAAGGCTCAAATTGTGTAAACTGTTAAGACAGCAACAGATAATACACGAACTCAATGTGCATGAAAGAGGTGCGAAGGTGGGGCAACTTTCCTTCTTTTTCAATATCTAAATCTTCCGAGTGAAGACTAGATAGCATATATGCTGCGTCCCCAATGAAAATGAAACATTTCTTTTTCAGGAAAGAAATGAGTGGTTGGTGGGGTTAATGCAAGAGTTGGCATGGGCTCACTGCCTTTTTCAATGATGGTCACCAAAGAATGTGAACCAATCAGTAGATGTGGCTGCCCGACTCAGAAAGTGGTTGGTGTAGAGTTCTGATATTCTTTTAACTCTGATCTCACACCCTCTTTCTTTTTATCATTATGCTCACTTTTAACCAAACTCTCTTTTCCATTTTTCCGCTCCACGCAATGAGAAAAACTCAACCGGATGAGTTATCTCCCCCACTCTTTGATTTTGACCCCTCACCCCTCAATCACTCAAGGATAACTTCTTGGGTAGGAAACACTGGTGGACGTGAATCCATGGAAGTTCTGTTTAAGCTCACACACGAATTCCATGTAAGTCCTAATAAGCATGGTTGCCCAACAAGTTAACTGAACAGTTAAGCACAAACTGTATGATATCATTGTCAAAATGTATGCTCATGAAATTTGAGCAATTGAACTTTGAAGATTTCTCAAAACAATGATATTGAATGAATGAAATGAAATCAAAAGAATTGTATTTGAGAATCTGACAATGTATCAAGCAGATCAAATGAAAAGGTTGGTATCAACGAACTGGATATTTTGTTTATATGAACAAATATAAACAATTTATCAATAAAAGCACAAATATCAAAAAGATGAATGATGCTCAACAACTTTGAAAGCAAACGAGGGTATTACCATAAAAAAATATGTTTGTTATGAGACATGGTAATAACAAATCAAATGAAATACTGAACCGATGTGTGTGAATACTTTACAGTATATGGAAAAGACAATACACGAGTATTGATCTTTGGAAACACACGGTCAGTTAAACATTAAGCTTAAAATTTGAAAAATATTTAAAAGCTCACTTCTGAATTCATGAAATCTTTTTAGAATAGAGAAGTGGTTTGAACATTTAAGAACCTGTTTTTCATGCTTGAAAGTTGTTCTTCTTTCAAACAATCAGAGATCTAGAATCAGAAGATATTTACCTTTAAGCTCCCCCTCAAATCATGAAAGAATGATTTAGATCTTTTAAGCCCCCCCTGGATATTAGCAGAATATCCTTCTCTGATCATTGAAAAATGGGTCCTGATCTGTTATTTGATCAGAAGCCATAACCGTTACTCCCCCTATAAATTATGCAACAGTAGATTTTTCAATGAAAACAAGATAGAGATCCACAATTCCTTCTGGAATGTAGTCCGTCATATCAGTAAGATTTATTAGTGAAAAATTACAGGATAGAGATCTACAATTCCTTCGGGAATGTAGTCCGTCATATCCCTCTAATGCATTTTTTCATAAAAGAAAGTACTCCCCCTTGATGGTTGATTTTCTCATTTGAGTATTGGAGTACAATCCTCATATCATGACAAGAGTAAAGGTCTTTAATCGTTGAGGTACGGGTCCTAAGCTGATGTGCTTATAAGCCATAGTCTTGACATTGAAGTCCGGGTTTTGAAGTACTATGTTCAAAAGCCATTGTTCTCTTACTCCCCCTTGACTTGAGGTGCCTGCAACACAGAATCAGTTTTGTTCTTTGGTACCCACTGGTATTTGGGTCCAGAAATGTTAGTTGCAGTTCGTGTAGGGGTTACAGAGTAAGAACCATACCATAAATGATCACTGGTCTTGTGGATATGATCATGTGTACAGCAGTAAGAACAATAAAACTTATTACCTGAAAACCTGAGTAATTGATCTTTTGAGTATATATGGTCAGGTTTACCTTTATGTTCTTTGTTCTTCTTTGATTTGAGAGAATGTACACATGATGTTTTTCCTTTCAGCTCATCTAACATCTCATCTTTAACTGGTTTCTTTTGCCACACCAGTTTCTCTTTCTTGTAACTTCTTCTTCTTGGAGATGTACCTGAACCATCTAAATATTGATTATAGAAAATGTTAGTTCGACGAATCTGATCAAAAGATTTAACTGACCTTTGTGAAGAGACAGATTTATGATTTGAACTTGAAACAGACTTTTCAAGTTCTTTGATCTTTGAAGCAAAGTTGTCTCTTTCTTTCACAAGCAGGTCAATCTTTTTCGAGAACTCAGACTTTGTTTTCTGCTCTTTCAGCGCATTAGCAGATAGTTTAGATAACTTTGAAGTCAGTCTTTTGATTTCAGTCTCAAAGATTGATCGTTTTTCTTCAAACCCTTTCTCTGAATCATTTCTCTGGCCGGATAGTTCCTTAAAGAATCCCACATTCTTATGTTCGATGGCCTTCTTCTCTTTGGCAAATTTCTCTCTTTCCAAGATAAGGACTTTCACAAAATCTGAAATTTGTTGAGAAAGCTTTATGCATTTAAGCTCAACTGACTTCTTTTCTTCATAGCACTTCTTTGAGAAATCTGAGAACTTCTTTGAAAATTTTTTCTTTTCACTATCAAAATCAGCTTTAATTTCAGCAAGCTGATGTTCCATATCAGATATATTCTTTCTAAGTTCAGTATTCTCAGATTCCAATCTAATTATCTTCTCATCATTCAACCCAAAAGATCTTTTCAGAAGATCTTCATTGATTATCTTTAAAGTACTGATTTCTTCTTTCAATGAGATGATTTCAGCAAAATACTCTTTTGACTTTTGAGAATGAAAGTCAACAGCATAACCTAGATTAACTTTCTCTAATTCCAGCTTTCTATTCTTCTCTTCAAGATCTGCAAAATATCCCATTTTGAACAAGAGATTAGCTTGATATAAATGATCGTTCCCAAACTGTAAATCAGAAAATATTTGATCACAATCAGAACAATGTCCCCCTCCGCAGACTTAGCACGGGGGTCCCGCTACCCGGTTAGCGGGTTGGGTCAAGGGGCAGCGCCCCTAGAGAAAAAATTTTCACACTTAAAAGACATATTACAGTTTTGAAAATTTTGACTAAGTATGAAAAGATAGTTGGTGGCGCAAGACTGAGTTTTTCGTAAACTATAAGTAGCGCAAATGTGTCTTTGCGTGATATCCTTGATACGCAAACTTGGCTTTGCGTGAGGCGTTGATTGCGCAAACTTGTCTTTGCGTGAGGCGTTGATTGCGCAAACTTTCCTTTGCGTGAGGCGTTGATTGCGCAAACTTTGCTTTGTGTGAGGCATTGATTGCACAAACTTTGCTTTGCGTGAGTGTCTTGTTGCGCAAAGTGAGCTTTGCGTAATTGCCTTGAAGCGCAAAGTAAGCTTTGCGTAATATACTTGAAGCGCAGAGTGCAATTCTCTTGATCCGTGTATTACGTAAAGTAGCTTTTCAAGAGATGTTGCTTTGCGTGATCTGCCAGATACGCAAACTGGACTTTTCATGATAAGCACAAGACGCAAATGAAGCTTTGCGTTAGTCGAAGGATACGCAAACTTAGCTTTGCGTAATAGCCTTAAAACGCAAACTAAAATTCTCAGTCCGAAAAATGCTTGCGCAAAGGTCTATGAACTTGCGCAAATTGTATGAACTTGCGCAAACTGTGTTCTTGACTCTTTCTATCTCAAATCGATCAAAATCTGCAAATTTGTTCTCAAAAATATATCAGAATCATCGAAAAACACATCGAAACACAAATTTACTATCAAATTTCGATTAAAAACAACAATTCGCACATTTTCAATCAAGAACAGTGTTCGAACAAAAAATATCCAGAAAAACTCAAAAAATCGAAAATTGAAATCGAATTAGTTGAAATCACAAGATGTAATCAATACAAGAATCAACCCTAAACATAAAACGAATACAATGATTCCATTTTCTTACACCAAAAGCGATTTTTCACATAAAATTCTGATGAACAGTACCCAAACTCGTTTTCTTGAAAAAATTTCAGAAAATCAGATTTTCGATCTAAAACTCCAAATTTCAACTGAAATCATGATCAAATCATTTCCGAAAAGTTTGGTTCAACTCTGATACCAATTGAAAATCATAAAATCCCAATACAATCAAGGAATTCTCATAAAATCCACATTAAAGTCTAGAGAGAGAGAGTAGAGAGAGAAAGTAGATCTTGAATTCCAATCACAAATCTGATATTACAATACGATTCTTACAAAACTATTACAAGACAAATGGTATTTATACCCACTAATCAATCAAAAGCTTAACCACAAAGGAAACTAAAACAAGACAAACTTTGACATTTACAAAATTGACTTTGACAATGTTGACTTCTAACTTTGACTTTACTAATTAAATCTTGGATACAATATTTGGACTTAACAAAAAGAACCAGAGTCATAATTGCACGAGTAGTAAGTATGCAATTTGGAAACTTTTCCGTACTTATGATGTTTATGAGAATACTTCTTTGTTTTGTTATAAGAGTTGTAGGTATTATCAAGAACAGTATTAGAAAGACTTCTTGAAGATTCACCTTTGTAAATCTTTGCCGAAATTTCTTTTTCTTTTCCTTTGTTTTTGATTTCAAACTGAGAAAAATACTTGAGTTTTTCTGAATAGTCAAAACAACCACTTTCATCATCTAAACTCACCTCAACATTCATCAAATCATCAAACTTCTTTTCAGTTTCAGATTTAACAAATTCATCTGATGATGTTGAAATCTTTGAATCACAAGATATTTTTCCAATGAAAGCCTTACAAGTAGAAGCTTCTGAATCAGTTGAAATATTCTCAAATAATACTATTATCACACTTGGTTCAGAAGTTTATTAAACATGATATTTGACAACACTTCAAGTTCATTGATTTTGCTTAAAATTTGATTTCTTTCTTCAACAATCAAAGTCCTTTCATTTAAGATCTTTTTCAAGTTTAGATATTTTCTTTTCAAAAGAACTGATCTCCGTTGAATTTGAAACACAAAACTTGATTAACAGTAGGTTTTGAAGAAAGTTACTCTTTAGAATAACTATGAAAGTAATCATCAGAAAGAGTAATTTCCCTCATTTCTTAACCTTCATTTATCTTATCACAATCAAGAGGAATTTGCATTTCATCTATTCTAGATCTATGCAATCTTCTCTTGTTTCAACTTCTTCAGATGCCTTTGTAAAAATCATTTTATAACCATAACCCATGTATCTAATATCATACATAATAGGAGTTTGAGAAATGCTTTTTGTCAAATATTTTAGATTTTCAAAACCTAAACCCTCTTTTGGATTATAAAACTTGAATTCCTTGTGTTTATTCAGATGAATGGTTTGATCAGTTTGACCTCTTTCAAAAACTTATCCTCAAGGTCTTTGATTGTAGCTTAAAGTTAAGTTCTTTCAGCAAAAATAGATTCATATTTTACTACATTCTTACTACACTTGCTTTCTGAAATCTGAAGCTCTTTTCTAATTCAGATATATTCAATTTCAATTTATCATTCTCTTCTGCAACTTCTTTCTTAATCTCTTCTAAAGAAGTTAAGGTTTCAAAAGCTTGAGCTTTTTCAAAATAAAAATTTAAAACCAACTCATGCTCATTCAGTTTATTTTCCAAGGAAATAACCAAATTTCTTTCCTCTTTGAGTTTACCTTCAAACTCTTGTATTTTAAGCTTCATATCATTAATTTGATCCTCAAATAAAGAATAGGGATAAGAATTTATCTTGGATGCAAAATCAGAATAACACGAACCACGATCCTCCTCATCAAACAAGTATTGCTCTTTCTTCTTTGCCATAAAATATATGTGAGCTTGAGCATCCACCATCATCTGTCAAGATCAACCAATAATCATCCTCATCCATTAAAGCTTTGCCTGCTTCCTTATGCTTGGCAAGAAGCATCTTGTTTTTGTAGTACTCATAATTCCTCTCAACCGGTTTCCTGCACTCTCTGGCATAATGACCCGACTTTCCACAATTATAGCACTTTGGGACATCATTCACTGCCTTCTCATCATTCTTCTTTACCTTAGACTTCACCTTAGATTCATATATTCTTGAACTAGAAGAAAACCTTTGTTTGTTTGATTATGGCTTCTTGTAGAATTTTTTGGCATAATGACCCGACTTTTCACAATTATAGCCCTTTGGGACATCATTCACTGCCTTCTCATCATTCTTCTTGACCTTAGACTCAACCGCTTTCCTGCACTCTCTGGCATAATGACCCGACTTTCCACAATTATAGCACTTTGGGACATCATTCACTGCCTTCTCATCATTCTTCTTTACCTTAGACTTCTCCTTAGATTCATATATTCTTGAACTAGAAGAAAACCTTTGTTTGTTTGATGATGGCTTATTGTATAACTTTTTATTGAAATCTTTCGTCAATAAAACAATAGCCTTCTTCAGATCTTGCAAATCATTGTCAGAATCGCTTTCTTCTTTTTCACCTCTAGACGATTCACTTGGCTTTTTCTCATGCTTGGAAACCTTTGAAGAATGCTTGTACTTCTTGTTAGTCACCAATGCTAATGGATCAACAACTAGCTTTAAACTTTGATTCTGTGATCTAACACCTCTTCGTGGTTCTGATTTACATTCTCATACACATCATGAATATCTAACTCAAAGAGATTCTTTATTTTGAACGATGTTAGTAGAAAATCTCTTCCATTCATGCCTCAGATGATTCACAAACTTGATGTTAATCTCAATGTTCATCTTATGAATGCCATTCTTTCTCAGTTCATTCAGCAAGTTACAATACCTATTGTAAGTACTCCAACAACATTCCTTCTCTTCCTTTAAAAGATCATAGCTCGATAAATAGTTAGTCACTTTAATTTGAGCTCCCATATCAGTACCCTGCATTTGCTTAGAAATCTCATCTCACATAGATTTAGTTGTCTTTTGGCTATCCACACTAGTAACTCATTGGTTAATCCTTGCATGAGATAAGATCTAGCCAATCTATTTGCTTTAAGTCGGCTTTTCTCTTTCTCAGTCAGTTTTGCTGGATCTTGCGGTATTTTCGTTACAGGAATAGGTGGATTCCCATCTGGAACTGCAGGTATATCAACAAAGAATTCTATTGGACCTTTTTTGAGTAAAAGTAGAATTTCTATTCTTGTCGATCAATAAAATCCAAAAACATATCTTTCCACTGAGAATAATCTCCTTTAAAGAGAACTCGTGGTTTCTAATCGGGCCTGATTTCCATAGCTTCTGTCGACCTGATCATACGTAACATCCTAAAATTTGGGGTGAATTTAAAATTTAAAAATTCGACAATATAACGTCTATAATTAAAGTAAACCTGTACTCCCTAAATTAAGGGACAACTAAACCTGCATAATATGGTAGTGACATTCTAAACCAATGTGTGTCATCCCGAAATGGGGAAATAAAGTATGACATTTACAACCCTATCAAATGAAGAATATAATTCAACAACCTAATAATCTAACTTTATCAAGATAGATTATAGTCGGGTGTCGGTATCCTTCCAAAATGTATATTCTTTCTAATCAAAGTGTTGGTCGCTAATTCTTCAAAAAGACCGCTCTCGACCCCAAGGTCGTCCACTCAATCCCGACGAGCCTCACCGCTAGAATGACCTGTCATACACGACAACCAAAGAACAAGCGTTAGGCTAAAGCCTAGTGAGAGAAATTCAATTGAAATAGAAGTAATAAACCCATTCAAAGTCGTATGACGGATATAGCCGCGAGCTAAATCAAAACAACCAAATAAACCATTAGTGATATTAACATGGTACAAATAAACACCAATCACGTAGTGAGCTCAACTCCTCTAAGTCTATTGCTCGAAAACATCAAGTCAACCCCTCTAGGTCTATTCTTGAGAGTTCCAAAACGGGAACTCATGCACAATGGAATTACACCTTACTGCCCATGGGACACTGCCCAATCATATAGGTCCACACCTTACTTAGCATGGTGACCCAATGCTTATTCTGTGCCAAAGTGGTGAACTTAATATCCAAAACGGGACATTAAGGACACCGTGCCTATGAATCCATTGCACTAAGACCAAATACCAAAACAAGCTAACACAATCATTATTAATCATGTATGTAAGTCTAAAGACCAAATCGCATATATAATGTTAAAATCATGGGGTATTAACTCCTACCATTGAGGAGACTTTACTAATAACAACTCATCAACAATAATGCCATAAATCCCATTTCAAAAGGTAAGTTTACCATTAATTAACCCAACACTTAAATCTCACCAAACCTTAATTTTTACTTTGGGTTCACCAAAATCCCATAAAATAGGAGTGAGTTCCAAAACATGTATAGAATCATTGAATGCCATTATTTATAGTATAACCACATTTTTCAAACATTATTGTTCAAGTTTCAAAACCCTAATTTTCCCAAATATCATGATTAGGTCAAAATATGTTGAAACCCAATATGTATCTAAGATGCATAGATGAGAGTTTCAACATATAAACCTTAGTAAGTATGTAAAAATAAAGTGTAGAAAACTCACCTTCTGATGAATAGGAACAAACCCTAGATTGGAAGAAACTAGAAGATGGAGATGAGGAAACCCTTGAATCTTTAGATCTCTAGGCTCCTTAATCAAAGCTCACCAAAACCCTAAATCAAAACCATAAATGAGACTTTAATGCATTCATCAAAGAGCAATGAATGAAGAGGGAGGTTGACGCTTACCTTGCTCCAACCAAAATCGCCAACCACAAGCCTCTAATTGAAGTAAATGAGCTAAAAACGGGTTGTTGAAGTTTTAAAGGCATGGAACCCGATAGCGACTGTGCCCGGCGACTATGATACATGTCATAGTCGCCAGCATTGTCGCCCGATAATCCCCATGTTCGATACATATACGACGACTTTGCCCAGCGACAGTGACCATGTGTTACAATCACCGGCATTGTCGCCACTCTCACCCCACATACGGTATGTACCTCGCGACAGTGACTCCTATCATAATCACGGGCATAGTCGCCCTGGTGTACCGAAACCCAAATTCTCCGTATTTTCACCCGAAATGCACTTGTACCAGATCTCAACTTTGACAAACAAAACTATAATCGAATAAGTGACATAGCTAAGTATAGAGGCACTCGATAGGGACGTACCAAAATACTGGTGTTGCATCATAAACTTGAAATGATCGTTAAACGGTAATTATTTAAAATCATCTGAAACTTTGACTAAAAGTCAAACCTTGAAAATTCAACACTCAAAAAGTCAAACTATCGCAGGCTTGATGTGCGAAGAACTTAAACAGTCAAACTATCGCAGACTTAATATGCGATGAACTGAAATGTTGCATGCTTGGGGTGCGATATGTGTAACATTCACACACTTGTTATGCGATATACTCAAGCGTCACACACTTATTGTGCGATAAACTCAAGACTTTGCAGCTTTAGGATGCGATACTTACAACTGTCGCAAGCTTATGATGTAACGAATCCAAACTGTCTTACCTTTATATGCGATATACTTAAACTCTCTCACCTTTTGATGCGATAAAAATTTCAAACTTTACCAACTTTCACCTAAAGGATGCCATATACTTAAAAATCAACAGGATATCGCACACAATTCAACATTCAATCTGTTTGAAACTTGATCCATCAACATTCAGTCTGTTCGAAACTTGATCCATCAACATTCAAATCCACTTGTAAAATGTTTGAATTTATGATCGAATTATGTTCCCAAACACAATTATAGAGTGACTTAATAAGTAATTTGGATTAAAACCAAAAAAGTTTACCAAAATCACCAAGAACAGTTCGAACAACCAAACTTCCAAAACTTTCTGATTCAACTTGAACTTTGTTAAGTCAAAATTGTATTCAAGATTAAATGAGGGGTCATAGATATAATGTTGTATAGTGAAAGAGTTTTGTTGTTAAGCTTGTAAGCCAAAGTATTTGACATTGACTTTAGTTTGATTGTAAGGTCATGTTGACCACGTATAAAAGTGTTTTGTCTTTATAATTTTCATAGAACACGTACATGAGAGATTATAATCAAGAATCTAGAGAGAGAGAATCCGCATACTGTGAGATCTATGACACTGTGAGATATGTGGCACTAATAAATCATTGTAATAGAAGTTATATCAATTAAAGAAATGATTTCTACATATTCAGTGTATGATTCATAGAGCTTGGATTGGACTATCAATTGGTATCAGAGCCTAATTCGAAGAAAATCAACTGAAAATGTCGAACTCGCACCCTGTGTTCTGAATTTGATCGATTTCATTGTAATTGCACTATAATTGTCAATATTTCCATTGTTTTGTTTTGTGCTCTAGATACTTTTTGTGTAAATCAATTTCACAATTGCACGGTAATTTTGATTCGATTTGAAGTTTTTGTGATTTTTCGAAAGTTTGAGTTATGTGCACTGTATCTCAATCGAAAGGTACTCTTGAGTCAATTTGTTTGTAATTCCTTGATTGTAATCGATTCTAGTACTGATCGTGATCGAATTTGTGGAGTTATACATTCAAATTCGAAGAATTGAATGTATTTTGGATCAACTTAAGTGTTTTTGGCCGAACTATGAAGAACTCGCACGAAGAACTCGCAAGATCTATATTTTTCACATAAAGATGATAGAATTCGAATGGCGTTGAAATTATGAAAAAGCTAAGTACGAGAAGTTTAGATTTCGCATCGGATTATATGCGAAAAGGAGGAATTCACATCAAACACCATACAAAAAGTTGATTTCAGAATTTGTTAAAGCCGAGTTTAGATCAAATAAGTTTGTTTTGTTAGTTGACTTTTCATGTAAGCTTTTGTAGAGGTCAAGGCTTGTTTGACCCTATATAAGCATTGTTCTTGTCTTGCTTTAGTAAGTAAGTCAAAAATCAATGTGTTATGAGTTGTAATGCTTCTAAGAGATATATGACTACGACACTTGTGACTCAATTTTCTCTCTAAATCTTTTCTTTAATTGTCAAATGCTTGAAATCTGGGATCACAATTGGTATCAGAACCTGCTCAGATTAATCATATAAATCAAAAATATGATACCAACAATTGGTATCAGAGCAAATCAGATTCAATTTGGAAAATCAACAAGACAAGAGTTTAGCAGAAAAATCGATTTCCATGATTGGAAATGTTACTGTTCATCGATCAAGAATCAGATTTTGTGATGATTTGAGTGTAAAATTCAGTGTACTGTGATCGCCCATTTGTACTGAATATTTTTGGTTTGTATTGGTAACAAAATTGAACAACGATTATGGGTGAATTTGATTGATTTGAATTTTTCTGGAAACTTTATATTTTCGGACTGTTCAAGAATCGATTCCTCTAATCATGGTTGTTCTTGAAGAAATTCATTCTATAGGGTTGTTCTCAATGCTACAGTGATCGATTCTACCAAGTTTCAGAGTCAAATTGCAAGATTTGGGTGGATTTAAATTAAAATTTTCGAAAAAGTGCTCAAGATCCACATAATTCGTACAAGTCATGAAGAACTCGCACAAAGAACTCGCACGCTGAAGAATTTGCATAATTCACTGAATTAATTGTTCCAAGGATAGAATTTGCACAAAGGTTTATACGAAAAGTGAAGATTTCGCACAAAGCCACATACGAAAAGCTTGGAATTCGCATTTGTGTCTGAAAAATTTTCTAAGGAAGGAATTCGTATCGATAAGAATTGTTCGAGCCTAGAAAATTTATAAGGGAGGAATTCTCATCTCTGAGATAGATTTTTATACGAGAAGTTCAAAATTCACACCTTTCTATATGCGAAATGTGCAGAACTCGCACATAGTCTTATGCGAAAAGTGAAGAACTCGCATACTAGCACATGCGAAAATTGAAGTGTTCTTATCTTTTCTTATGCGAATTTGTTAGGGTATTTATATGTTAAATAAAAGTTCAGGGTGCATATTGTAATTATTCCAAAGTTTATTTGTTAGTTGGGCCCAAAGCCCTTTAGGCCCATTAATCTTGTACGCCTAATATATAAAGGCTGGTTTTATTATTCAGTTTAGATCTCATTCATAATTCTCTAGTTAATAGGTTTACTTTGCTTATCAGATATTCTCTCTGTAAACCTAAACCTTTCTTGAATATTAATCATATGACTAGAGATTGTGGCATGTTAACTGTTCTTCATTGATATTATTGTTCGTGATTGCACTGTACTGGGATCTACAATTGGTATCAGAGCAAAGAAACTGAAGTCTTGATCCAAAAAAGGTTTGTCTAAAACCCTTTAATCGATTACTTGATTATATTCTGTGCTCACCTGATTATCTGAGTTCATAATTGATTGATCTGTGTTTCTGTTAAATTGATTTTCTAAAATCCTTGTTGATTGAAGTTTTTTTTTCTGGAATCGATTAAATCTGGGTTTACACTGGTCGATTGATTGGAAAAATTGATTGAGTTGATTCTAATAGTCCGTCGATTCAATTTTTTTAAGTTGGGTCGATTGCTTTCTGGACTGATTCTGCTTTTCTGGAAAATCAAGTGATAGACTATTATTCAATATGAGATCTGTGTTCATTCTGTGTTCAAGTGATTTTTTTTTTGGTTAAGTTCAATCGATTGATTTCTGGTCTGTTAAGTTCGATTTCTGAGTTTGTTAATCGATTGATTTTCTAGGTTTGATTACGATCGATTTCCAGATTCATCGATTTTTTCGGTGATTGTCTGTTATCGATCGCTTATCTGTGATCGTATTGTGTTTATCTGTTATTGATCTTGACCGGATCCTTGACCGGACCTCATCGACCAAACCCGATCGGTTCCTTGTTGACCGGTAGTTTACGACCGGATCCTTGTGGACTGGTGCTTTGCTCTTGACTGGTATCTTGCGTGCGACCGGTACCTTGTTGACCGGTCCTTGCGCCCGGTGTCCTGTTGACCGAACTCTACCGGATCCTTGTCGACCGGACCATTGCGACCGGTTCATTGTTGACCAACACCTATTGTCGACCGGACCCTTGCTTCGACCGGATCCTTGCTTCGACCGGCTCCTTGCTTCGACCGGGTCCTTGCTTTCTTATTATATATATTTTTGGATCATCTTGTTTTGTCTCACGATCGCTACAGTGCTTTTAAGATTTAAAGAGTTAAAGAGTTAAGATGAATTCGAGAGACGCCCTAGCCATTGGTTCAGATCAAAAACCTTCGGTGCTCTATCGGGGAGAATACCCACAATGGCATGATCGCTTCATGAACTTTATCGAAGAAAAACCAGACTACAAGGAAATACTCAAGTGTCTGAAGAAGGGGCCGCAACCTTGGCCGATGAAAGTTCTGCCTGAAAACCAAGATGAAAATCGACCAAACCGTCGTGTTCGGAAAACTCTCGGTGAGTTTACCCCTCCAGAAAGGAGCATGTATGACGCTGAAAAGCATGCCAGGTCCTATATTCTCCAAAGTCTACCCAACGACATATATGCCTGCATCGATAGTTACAAGGAGACAACAAAAGGAATGTGGGACCAGATTGAAAAGATGATGATGGGTAGCAGAATAAACTCTCAGCTGAAGGTGACAAATTGCATCACCCGATATGATGGCTTCAAAGCTAGAAAAGGCGAGACGCTCACTGAAACCTATGAACAGTTCAACCTGCTTCTGAACGATCTGCATAAAAACCAAATCACGAAGACGAACACCGAGAACAACATCAAGTTCATGAACAATATTTAGCCATAGTGGAAGACGTTCATCTCTCATATCCGTCATACTTAAGCCCTGGAGAAGATTGCACTACCTGAACTATATGAAATGCTTCTGCAAGATGAAGAGGAAGTTCTTGAGTTGATGGGAAATCAAAAAGCAGATGAAAAGCCGGTGGTTGATCCGTTAGCACTTGTCTCAGATAAAAGAGGTAAATCTGTCAGCCGCTCGTCTGAAAAGGAGCCAGTGAAAAGTGATTCTGAACCCGAAGACCCTGATAGTGTCTCGGATCCAGAATACACTCAGATTAAAGAGGTAGTGCTGTTCTTAACTCAAGCGTTCCAGAAAAGGAAGTTCTTCAACAAGTCTTCCTCAAACAAGCAAAGATACTCCACTACTCCTCTCAATCGACGTGATCATAAAGAGAAGTATGAAGGGAAGAGACGCGCTAATGAAGGTAAGAAGCCTGAGAAAAGACCTGAAGAGAATGCAAAAGAGGAGCCGATCAAATGCTATAACTGTGGTCGGTTGGGTCACTTTGCCAAAGACTGCCGAAAGCCTGTCATGCGCAACTCAGATTACTACAAAGCTAAGATGTTGCTGGCCAAAGAAAAGGAAGAAGGTAATGCTCTCATGGCAGAAGATGACTATTGGCTAAATGTATCTAATGAAGAAGAAGTTGATGAAGAAGCACACTTGTGTTTCATGGGCAAGCATTCAACACAGTCAGATACTGATGATGATGATCGTAATTCCCCATGTCAGGTATGTGCTCCTTACCAAGAGGCCTTAATTGATCAGATGAAAATCACTATGCAAAAATTAGACTCCTACAAGCGAACCATAAAAAAAATGAACATCTCATCTCATCTCTGAAAAAACGTGTGTCATCACAGTCTGAATGTATTGAAAAACAAAGCATAGAAGTTGCTGGCAACATGTGCATAATTTCAAATCTCAAAGAAGAGTGTGAGAGTTGTCCAAAAGAATCAAAAGAGTTAAAGACCAAAGTAGATGATCTTACCTATAAGCTTCACATGTCAGAAAATGAGAAAATTGATATTGTAACTCAAAGCGTGACTTATAAAAATAAGAATCAAAGGTTATCTACTCAGTTAAAGGATCTTGAACAGAAACTTTATAAAATTGGTCAATCTCATCAAACACTGAATCTAATTACACCAAAAGAATTCAAATATTCAGAGACGGGTATCGGTTACGATAACCCACGTTATCTGAAAAAGGCCTTATCCAAAGTTCCTACGTTATATGCGTTCGAATTTTTTGGAATAGATAGAACCTACCCAGAGTACAAAATCAATTGGACCAAGACCCTTGATGATAAGGAAACGGAACAGGATAATTTGCGAAGGAAGAACTCTACCAAAATGCAACTTCCTTTTGTTTATGATTCTTTAAATGCGTCTTACAACGATGAAAAACCCTGCTTTCTGTCAAATGACTATTTTCGAATGTCAAGATCGAAAAATTCTAATGAAGAATTTTAATTAACACACTCATAAACAATGTTAAAGAAGTTGCGGAAAAACACTTTAACACTCAATCAATGAAACAGTACTTGAATGCAAATCACACGTTATATTGATTAACTTAATGATTACAAACTCAACCTCAATCTGTTGAACAGACTCAACAGACGTTCTAAACTTCTCTAAAGAAAGGATTACAATGAATCTTGAGGTTAATTCTCTAAACAAACGTATATTGAAATTCTATCAAAAGTCTATTCTAAACTATGCCTTCTATACAGTATATATAAGGATTTTAATTAACACACTCAGAAACAATGTTAAAGAAGTTGCGGAAAAACATTTTAACACTCAATCAATGAAACAGTACTTGAATGCAAATCACAAGTTATATTGATTAACTTAATGATTACAAACTCAACCTCAATCTGTTCAACAGACTCAACAGACGTTCTAAACTTCTCTAAAGAAAGGATTACAATGAATCTTGAGGTTAATTCTCTAAACAAACGTATATTGAAATTCTATCAAAAGTCTATTCTAAACTATGCCTTCTATACAATATATATACAAGACAGATTACAAGATAATTATAAAATAAAAATTAATCTTCATGATCCAGTCCATAATTATCTTCAAATCTCCTTGACTTTTGCATCATTCCATCATTATTTTCTCAACAGCTTTCATAAGCAGTATTAATTCTCCCAGCAGCATTAACCATATCATGCTAACAGTATTAACTTGTATAGCAGTAGTAAGTTCCTTCAACAGTATTAATCTCACCTGCAGTATTAACTCTTCACTTGCAGTAGTAATCCTCAAGCAATACTAACTACTAGCAGTACTAACTCTCCAAGCAGTATTAATTCTACTAGCAGTAGTAATATTTCTTCTTGCAGTAGTAATACCTTTCAAGTAGCAGCAGTATTCATCCTTAGCACATTCAAACCCAACATCGAAGCTACACTCAACCTGAACTAGATGCTAAAACCGTTGAAACTGAGGAGGAACTAATAGACCATAAAGTTTATGTTCCACCTCTGATTTTAGAAAAGAAAATTGTTCAGCTAGAAGAGTCCTTTGAACAGGAGAGGAACATTTTTCAAAAGGAAAAACAAGAGCTAGTATCCCAAATTGAGTGTCTCAATTCCGATAAAAAGGAAACTGTGTCGGCGGAGGAAAAAGAATTCTTTCAGACAGAAATAAAGAAGCTTAATTCACAACTGGCTGCTGTGGCAGCATATCTGATGAAAGAGCGACTTCACAAAGCTCAGCCTGAAACTCTCCAAGTTGAGAAAATTCATCTGTTGGAAAATTCCTATCCACCCTCGGACACATCTTCCTGTAAAGCCTTTATGGGTGACTCGTCACCAAATCTTTCAAACAAAGGAAAAGAGACTCAATCTTTAGAAACGGATCATTGTTCTGATTTTCAAAACGCTTCCGCCTATGATCCGCTTAAAACAAATCCTTCTGATGTCCTGAATTCGTCAAGTGATAAGGCTCCTTCGGATGAGGAAATGGAATTTTCATCCTTTCTGAATTCTGAGGTGTGTCTAGACAGTCATTTAGACCAATTTGATTTTAATCCTTCTCTACCAAGTCATGTTGATTTTCTAAATTCTACTTATGAGTCTCCGGTAAAATTTTACAAGGGTGAATGTTCCACATCTGCCCCACAAAACTCTTCTGTGAACAATTCTTCAAATTCTAAATCCAAAAGGCGTTCACAAAAGAAGAAAAAGACCGGTCGCTCTAAAAAGAACTAATCTTCAAAATTCAAATCTTCTGACTATGGGTTTAACGGTATTTCAGATACTTTTGGTCGACGTAAAGAAGTCAAATACGTGTGGGTAGCTAAGAAGTCTAAGGAGAGCACGGCGACGATAAAATTACTTAATCCCGTTTTAAATTCTAGGAAAAACAATAACAGTCATGATGTTTTTAATTCTAAACCTTTGGTTGAATGTAATGGATTATTTCCTTTAAAAGTTCATTCAATTTAGCAATTACTTCAACTGTCTCATGATTGTGTTTGTTGCTCCTATTGTGGATTGAATGATTTTGTTGATCGTAGATTTGCATTTGATTGGTTTGGGTCGTATCATGTTTCTAATTATCATTCAAAGTTTAATGCTCCCCGCCATAGGAACAGACCCAAGTCCAAACGGGTCTCCCAGTCGGGTGTTAAGTCTAATCCAAAAGGACCCATTTACGAATGGGTACCTAAAAAGCCTTAACTTGTTTTGTAGGATGGTCATGTGTGGTATTTAGATTCAGGCTGCTCCAAGCACATGACCGGAAGAATGGAGCTTTTCACAAACTTCACCGAGAAGTTTTGTGGAAATGTACGTTTTGGGAATGACCACTATTCTCCCATCTTGGGTTATGGCGATATCGTTAAGGATAATCTGACCGTTAAGAAAGTGTCCTATGTCGAAGGTCTTGGTCACAACTTGTTCAACATCGGTCAATTCTGCGATAAGAATCTAGAGGTCACCTTCAAAGAAAAAAGGTGCAGCGTTCGAACTGAATATGGAAAAGAAATTCTTGCTGGAACGCGTCGCACAAATCTCTACACGATTGACCTCTCGTCTCTGAAAGCAGATAAGGAAGTTTGTTTGATGTCCAAAGCCTCAGCCGAACAAAACTGGTTATGGCATCGTAGACTCTCGCACCTGAACTTCAAGACTATCAATAAGTTGGTGCTCGGTGGAAACGTGAGAGGAATGCCAGATCTTAAGTTTGAAAAAGATCATTTGTGTGCCACCTGTGAAATGGGCAAGATGAAGAAGGCTTCTCACAATCCTAAAGCCACTCCAAGTACTTCTCGGTCCCTGGAACTCATTCATATGGATTTGTGCGGACCAATGCGCATTCAGAGTATCAATCACAAGAAGTATGTCCTAGTGATGGTTGATGACTTTTCTCGCTACACGTGGGTTAGATTCCTTCATTCAAAGGATGAAACCCCTGAATTGATCATTTATCTCAAGAAGAGCATTCAATTCAGTCTCAACCAATCAGTCCAGACCATTAGGACGGATAACGGCACAGAGTTCAAGAATCAAGTGCTCACTAGTTACCTGACGTCAGTGGGTATTACCCACATTTTCTCAGCTGCTCGTACTCCTCAACAAAACGGGGTAGTGGAGCGCCGTAATCAAACTCTTGTCGAAGCCGCGTGCACGATGTTATCTCAGTCCAAGATCTCGCTATATTTATGGGCAGAAGCAGTTGCTACCGCATGCTACACAAAAAACCGTACTATCGTCAACAAGCGGTTCAACAAGACTCCATACGAGATTATCAACAAACGCATCCTGAACATAAACTATTTCCATGCATTCGGATGCACGTGCTTCGTACTGAATGACAAGGATGTTGGGAACTGAAGATTTTACTAAGTGTAGTTACTACTGCTAGTACAAATATAGTTACTACTGCCAGAACAAGTTGAAGATTAATACTGCTGAGTGTTACTACTGCTAGTGTTAATTAACACTGCTAGTCAAAGTTAGTACTGCTTGAACAAAGTTAGTACTGCTTAGCTAGTTAGTACTGCTAGTGGTTAGTACTGCTTGCAGTTAATGCTGCTATATGAAGTTAATGCTGCTGAGCATTATTAGTGCTGCTAAAGAGATCCGGATGGAAAGTAATACAGCTGGATATACATGGAAGATATACTGAAGATTTGTTTATTCTTTGTAATTATCTTTTTATTAGTATATGTATAGAATGTTTAGAATATATAAAAAGGACTTTTGATAATTGTTTTTTTTCGAGAGAGAAATCAACCTCAAGGCATAGATCCTAATTCTAGAGAAGTAGAATTCGTATTGGTGAGCCTGTTCATCAATATTGAGGTTGAGTGTGTAACCTTGTAGCTTTAAGCATTCAATACAAGTTTACTGTTTGATCATTATATACTGTGTTTGATTACTGTTTTATTAAATATCAAAGTGTTTTTCCGCAACTTCTTTGATATTAGTTTCTGAGTATTAATTCTTGTTAAGAATTCGATCCTGACAAGTGGTATCAGAGCCAAATTCTCTCAGAAACAGTTATTCATCATGGAAAATCTTACAGAATCAAGCAGTACTTTGGTCTCAAAAGTTCCAATGCTCAGATCCAATGAATTTGACATGTGGAAAATCAGAATCAAGCAATATATTCTCCTCACAGATTACTCTATGTGGGACATCATTGAGAATGGCCCATCTGATGGAGGAAAGATTGGTGAAGATGGCAAAAGAACTCCTCCAAAGACTGATACAGACCGGAAATCAAGACAGACAGAGATGAAAGCCTTGAGCACACTGCTCTTGGCCATTCCAAATGAGTATCAACACCAATTCTGCAACTGTACTGATGCTCAGATGCTCTGGAATGCTCTAGAGAAGAGATTCTCAGGTACTAAAAGTACCAAGAGAAATCAAAAGGCAATCTTAAAACAACAGTATGAAAACTTCATCTCAACTAAGAATGAGTCCATGACTCAAACTTTTGACAGGTTTAATAAACTAATTGGTGAACTAGCTACTATGGGAGTACAGATTGATCAAGATGATGTGAACAGAAAGTTCTTAAGGTCCCTTGGAGATGAATGGACCATGTACACTGTGTCATTCAGACAGAATGATCAGTTGGAAGACAAAGAACTTGATGATCTGTACAATGATCTTAGAGTTTTTGAAGCTGAGGTGGAGGCAAAGAAGAAGCCTTTTGGATATGTTCATAATGCTGCACTCTTATCAGCATCAATTGATTCTACTGCTAACTCTGAATCAGTTAATGCTACTAATGGATCAAATCTAGATAAAGGCACTGATTATGCATTTGAAGCTCTTCTTTCTAATCATGGAAATTCTTCTTTGATCAATGATGACTTAGAACAACTTCATCCTGATGATCTGGAAGAGATGGATATTAAATGGCAGATGGCCATGCTCTCCATGAGGGTTAAGAAGTTTATAAAGAGGACTGGAAGAAACAACTTCTCACAAAGAAGAGAAGATGGAGCAGGGTTTGATAAATCAAAGGTAGAATGCTACAAATGTCATCTTAAGGGACATTTTGCTAGAGAATGCAGAAGTGGAATGTCTCACAACAACAACCATCAACAAGCTCAATCTGGAAGCTTCAATAACAATAGAAACTCTGCTCAAGCCCTTGTTTCTCAACAAGGAATGGGGTTTGATTGGAGTGATCAAGCAGAAGAAGCTATTCAGAATCAAGCTCTTATGGTTAAAGTATCTGATCTCCCAACTGAGGTAAGTTCTAATCTCTTCTCTAAAACTTGCATAGACACTGTTAAAAGGTACAGGGATCACAATCAGAAGATGAGTGATGACCTGAAGAGACTAGAAAAGGATATAAAAGACTATGTGAGGATAGTAGAGAGGTTTGAAGATCAAATCAAAGGTTTTCAAGCCAATGAACTACAACACTCATATGACACCAATTACTGGCAGTGGGAGAAAAAGGATTTAGAACTTAAACTGACCAAATCTAAAGAGGAAAGTGAAAAACTGAAAGAGGAGTTAACCAAGGTTAAGCTTGATGTAGAAAAGTTTTCCAATTCTTCTAAAGCAATGGACTCCTTACTGCAAAATCAGATTCATGATAAATTAAGAAGAGGAATTGGGTATAATGCCACACCTCCACCATATAACAACAATTACATTCCTCCTACTTCAGACCTGTTAGACACCAAAGATAGGAAGGACTTGCCTGAGGGAGCCACTGAAATAGATCCCTTAGATGAGGTAATTGTTGAGGATAAGACTGAGAAAGAGGTTGGCAAGAGTAAGAAGAACAAGGTGAGTGGTGAGATTTCTATAGAAAACAACATTATCACCAATGAGGATTGTGGAAGGGTTTGGATCAAATCCAAGAACATAGAGAAGACAGAGGAAAAGTCTGATAAGGTCCATTATAAACAGACCACAGTTGTGAATCCAGGTCCTTGCAAACAGTGTACTTGTAAGAAGAATGAACCCCAAAAACAGGACAAAAAGAGGGGAAATCAAAGAAACTGGAATAATCAATGGGCACATAAACAAGGAGTTGATCTGAGTAAAATCAATAGACCAAAACCTTGCTTTATCTGTGGCAAATTGAATCATCTTGCAAAATTCTGTTATTTCAATCCTATGAACCAAAGAATGAATTTCCAAAGATCCATGCAAAAACCCTTTGGTTATAAGAAAATTGAAAAGAACCATGTGGCTAAGAAAAATGTTAAAACTAAAAGCCACATGAAGAAAAAGTATTCTGTTAAAGAAAGTGTCAATATGTGGATTCCTAAAAGCACTAAAACTGTTAGTACTGCTACCACAAATAGTGCTGCTGACAATGATAGTGCTGCTAGAAGTAATACTACTGCTAACAATGTTAATGCTGCTAACAAGGTTAGTACTGCTAAACCTGTTAGTACTGCTCCACCTGTTAGTACTGCTAACTCTGTTAGTACTTCTAAGATTAGTACTGCTTCCAGTATTGATTCTGCTAAGCCAATCATATTGACAAAGTACTCTAATAAAGAGTGCTCTGAGTTTAAAAACCTCATTAAAAAGGAATGTAAATACTTTGATGAGAAAGGCAGACCCAAGATCACTTTGGCTTGGGTCCCCAATCATACTAATTGATTTATTAAATGTGCAGGGCAACCAACAGCTCAAGGGAAAGAGCATATGGCATGTTGATAGTGGTTGCTCTAGGCACATGACTGGCAACATGTCATGCCTTCAGGATTTCAAGCAAATTAATGGAGGACATGTTGCATTTGGAGACAATCTTACTGGTGGTAAGATAAGTGGAAAAGGTAATGTCACCAAAGGTAAGATGACGTTTGAGGATGTCTACTATGTTGATCAATTAAAGTACAACCTGTTAAGTGTATCACAGGTTTGTGACAAACAACATAGTATATTATTTACTAATACTGAGTGTATGATTCTTGCTCCAGGGTTCAAGGTAGTTGATGAAAGCATGATACTACTTAGAACTCCAAGGAAGGACAATGTTTACTGTCTTGATTTGGACATTGTTGATAGTGATTCATCTTTAAATTGTCTTGTTTCAAAAGCTTCTATAGATGAATCCTCCCTTTGGCACAGAAGGATGTGTCACATGAATTACAAGACTATGAATAATCTTGTTAAAAATAACCTTGTAAGAGGTTTACCTTCAAAAGTCTTTTCATGTGATGATCATTGTGTTGCTTGTCTCAAAGGCAAACAACACAAAACTTCTCATAAGACCAAAGAGTTAAATTCTGTTTCTTCTTGTCTCCAGTTATTGCATATGGATCTGTTTGGTCCTACAAATGTTATGAGTTTAGGCAAGAAATCCTACTGCTTGGTTATTGTTGATGATTACTCCAGGTTTACTTGGGTATATTTTCTAAGGACTAAGGATGAAACAAGTGATCTTATCAAATCCTTTATTCTAAGAATTGAAAACCAAACTAATCAAAGAGTAAAAGTCATTAGATCAGATAATGGAACTGAATTTAAAAATCATGATTTAAACTCTTTTTGTGAAGGATAAGGTATTGAGAGACAATATAGTGCTCCTAGAACTCCTCAACAGAATGGTGTTGCTGAAAGGAGAAATAGGACACTAATAGAGGCTGCTAGATCTCTGTTGGCTGATTCAAAATTGCCAATTACATTCTGGGCTGAAGCAGTTAATACTGCTTGTTATGTCTAAAACAGAGTTCTAGTGGTCAAGCAAAAGAACAAGACCCCATATGAGCTTTTAAATCAAAGAAAACCTTTTATTGGTTTCTTCAAATCTTTTGGGTGTCCGTGTACAATTCTAAATACCAAATCTCACTTAGGTAAGTTTGATAGCAAAGCAGATGATGGATTTCTTGTTGGATACTCATCTCAGAGTAAGGCCTACAGAGTTTTTAACTCTTCTTCTAGAATAATTGAAGAAAGTGACAATGTCAAATGCAATGAGAACACACCAAATCCTGTTGGGTCTGGACCTCAATGGCTATTTGACATTGATTCACTAACTAACTCTTTTGGTTTTAGTAATGAATATACAGAAACAGATGGTGGAGAATCAGAGATCACACAAGTTCAAGAAAGTATATCTAAATCTGTGATTTTTCCCATACCCACAGTAAATGAAGACTGTGAAAAGGAATCATTTACTGAACCAAGTCAGAGTGAAGAAGACACTAGAGATGAGGAGACTCAAGAATCAGAAGTGACATCTGAAGACACTTCAGTTGAATTGCATGACTCTAATCTAGAGGCTGGACTGAATGTAGAACCTAGTCATAACACAAGAGTTCAAAAGAATCATCCTCCACAGTTGATAATAGGTGATGTCTCTTCTCCCATGATGACCAGACATCAAAGCAGGCTTCAGGAAGTGCAAGATCAACAACATACAGTGCTCTCATGTTTTCTATCCCAGCTTGAGCCGAAAAAGGCACATGATGCTATGAAAGAATCTAGCTGGATAGAAGCAATGCAAGAAGAACTGTTACAGTTCAAGCTACAAGATGTGTGGGATCTAGTAGACCTTCCTAAAGGTCACAGAGCAATTGGCACAAAATGGATCTTCAGAAACAAGAGAGATGAAAGAGGTATTGTTATAAGAAACAAAGCAAGGCTGGTAGCTCATGGCTACACTCAAGAAGAGGGCATAGATTATGAAGAAGTTTTTGCACCTGTAGCTAGGATAGAAGCAATCAGACTATTCCTAGCCTATGCTTCTTACATGAACTTCAAAGTCTACCAAATGGATGTAAAAAGTGCTTTTCTCTATGGGTCAATTGAAGAAGAAGTATATGTCTGTCAACCACCAGGGTTTGAAAACCCAAGCTATCCAGACAGAGTATACAAATTAAAGAAAGCACTTTATGGACTACATCAAGCCCCAAGAGCATGGTATGACACTCTGTCATCCTATCTCTTGGAAAATGACTTTGAAAGAGGAGTCATTGACAAGACTCTATTTATCAAAAGAAAGAAGAAGGATATCTTGCTGGTCCAAATATATGTTGATGACATTATTTTTGGTTCTACAAGAAACAATATGTGCAAGGAGTTTGAGGATTTAATGCATCAAAGGTTCAAAATGAGTTCCATGGGGGAACTTACTTTCTTCCTTGGACTCCAAGTTCAACAGAAGTCAGATGGCATTTTTATATGTCAATCCAAGTATGTGCAGGATATTCTAACCAAGTTTGGTTTCTCAGAATCAAAACCTGCCAGCACACCTATGGAAACACACAAGCAGATCACAGCAGATCTTGAGGGGGAGGATATGGATGTGCATCTTTATAGATCCATGATTGGCTCTCTCATGTATCTCACAGCATCAAGGCCAGATATTATGTTTCCAGTCTGTGTATGTGCAAGATTTCAAGTTAGGCCAAAGCAATCTCACTTTCAAGCTGTTAAGAGGATATTCAGATATCTCAAAGGGCAACCCAGATTGGGACTTTGGTATCCTCATAACTCACCTTTTGACCTAATAGCATACTCAGACAGTGATCTAGGTGGGGCAAACTTGGACAGAAAATCTACTTCTGGAGGATGTCAGTTTTTGGGTGCTAGACTAGTCTCATGGCAGTGCAAGAAACAAACCACAGTATCCACATCTACAACAGAGGCAGAGTACATAGCAGCTGCAAGTTGCTGTTCTCAAGTCTTATGGATTCAGAATCAAATGCTGGATTATGGGGTAACCTTTCTACATACTCCAATCTTTATTGACAACAGCAGTGCTATTAGCATTGTAAATAATCCAGTCAAGCACTCAAAGACAAAGCACATTGAAATCAGGTATCACTTTATAAGAGATTGTAATGAAAAGAAACTTATTCAAGTTGTCAAAGTTCACACTGATAATCAGTTTGCTGATCTATTCACTAAAGCTTTTGATGTGGGTAGATTCACTTTCTTGGTAACAAGTGTGGGAATGATAAACTTTGAATAAACTTCTTCTCAAAAAGTGAGTTTATACCTGTATATTGTTATTCTTGGTGTTACTAATCTTCTTTTCAGGATATACATAGCAGTACTCAGTATTTAACAAGTTTAAAAAGAAGTAAGACTAGTTAATACTGCTAGTGGTTAATACTGCTAGTAGTTAATACTGCTAGTAGTTAATACTGCTAGTTCAGTTAATACTGCTAGTTCAGTTAATACTGCTAGTAGTTAATACAGCTAGTGGTTAATACTGCTAGTAATTAATACTGCTAGTAGTTAATACTGCTAGTTCAGTTAATACTGCTAGTTCAGTTAATACTGCTAGTTCAGTTAATACTGCTAGTTCAGTTAATACTGCTAGTAGTTAATACTGCTAGTGGTTAATACTGCTAGTAGTTAATACTGCTAGTAGTTAATACTGCTAGTTCAGTTAATACTGCTAGTTCAGTTAATACTGCTCTAGGTTAATACTGCTTATATTCCGAATACTATAATAACCTTTTGCCCGCCTAAAAGTTCATAACGACTCTTTGCATACTGTTCTCTTGCGCTCAAAACCTTTTCTCTCTCAAGTTCGAAGTTTTCAGGCAAGTTTTCACTAATATCAATGGCATCCATGACATTCATCGACGAGCACAACGAGATTGCGATGCTACAAAAGCCAAAACAAGCTGAAGGTTTTCATCAGATAGTCGACTTTCTGAAGTCGAGCCACATTGCTCATGCTCTTACTGTATCACCTACAATCTACATTGAGCACCAAAGGCAGTTCTGGGCTAATGCAACCATTGTTGTGAAAAATGGGGTGCAAATGATCAAGACAAGAATCTGTGATCACTCACTTACAGTTACTGAAGAAGTCATTCGCATCAGTCTACGTCTAGACGATGCCTCTGGTATAATGTCTATCTCTAATGATGAACTGTTTTCTAATCTTACTAGAATGGGGTATGGAGGCCCATTGGGTGTTTTCAAATTCTCAAAAGCAAAGTTTTCACCCCAATGGCGTTTTCTTGTTCATACCCTGATGCATTGCATCTCCAAAAAGACCACTGGATGGAGTGAGTTCAGCAGTCCAATTGCATATGCTTTGGTATGCTTGGCTACATCCAGAAGGTACAATTTCTCAAAGATGATTTTCAGTGATCTTGTATCAAATATGGGAAACAAAAAGAGTTTCTTTATGTATCCCAGATTTGTTCAGGAAGTAATTAACCATGAATTGACGGATATACCTCAACCTGTTGGGGTATATGTACCTAAACCCCCAAAAGGCAAGGTTTTCTCAAATATGAGAAGATCTGCTGGGGACTCGGAAGGAGTTGACACACCATTGTTCTCTACAATGATGGTGGTGTCCCAAAACACTGAAGGTATGGCAGCAGGGTCAAGGCCCTCATTAGACCATCCCACTGCTAGCCAAGCCCAACCTTCTCACTCAAAAACAATTCCCCAGTCCATTCTTACAAAACCAACCTCTCCAATTACCCAAACTTATCAAAGAAAACAGGTAAAGAAGGCTCCTTCCCTTCTTGTACCATCACCCACACAACCTTTAAGCCCTCTAAGGGAGAATTCTCCCCTAGAGAATATCCAAAGGGAAACCACAAGGGTGTCTCCCAACCCAAAGGAGGTGCTCTCTGAGGAGGAGGTAGAGCATATGGGAGATGAGGCTGCCACTACTCCTGCTAACACAGAGGAGGAAAGTGGTAACATCAATAAGACCTCTCCCATGGCAACTTTGAATGAGCAATCATTTGAAGGTCCCTGGTGCCAAGAAACCACAGGGGTGGATAGTGCTTCTGCTAGGCAGAAGACTTCCACTACTAAAAGATCCAATGATCCTTCAATAGGGGGTAACACTCTTGGAGAAGGTGAGGACAGATATAACTATGATGAATTGATGGAGGCAATGGGCAACATCAACATGGATGTACTCAAACAGGGCAAAGACATAGAAGAGCTAAAACTCATAGTACTGTCACAACAAGAACAAATCATCAAGTTGAAGCAAATGGTAAGGAAACTGATTTTGCAAAAGAAGAAGAAACAATTTGTGCTCAGAAGGAGGAAACCAGAGACTGATGCTCCCAAAAAGGGGGAGATCAACATGGAAGAAGCATCAAGGGAAGGGGAGATTGATAAAGAAAGAGTAGAAGTTGAGGGGGAGAAGGAAGCAGAAACTGTTAATGCTGCTGAAACCTCACAAGCAGCAGTAACAGAGTTAACACCAACAGAAATTGAAGTAGCTGAAGTGCTAATCAAAGCTAAGAATGACACTCCCAAAGCAAAGGGAGTGGTCATAAATGAAGGGAGAGACAAGAAATCAGAAAAGAAAGACATGGCTGCAGATATAAAAAGAAAAGGGAAAGAAAAGATGATAGAATCTGATCAACCATCTAAAAAGCAAAAGATGATTGAGTCAGATGAAGCATTAGCAAAGAAAGTGCAAGAAGAGTTAGATCTAGCAGAAAAGGAACAGGTTGAAAAAGACAGAGAAATGGCCAGAGCACTAGCAAATGAGTTAAATGAAGCATTCCAGAAAGGGTTGGAAACAGAGAAAGCCAAGCAAAGAGCAATAACCTTGAGAAAGGCTATGATGGCCAGATCAAGTGCAAAGAAGAGAAGACCTTCACAAACTTACCTTGCCACTCAGGAAAGAAACAAAATGATAACTTTCTTGAAAAGTGCAATTGGGGTAAAGAAAGAAATGTTTGTGAAGATGAATTTTGATCAAATCAAGGATCTATATGAGAAAGAAATGGAGAAGCTGAAGAGCAATGAAAAGGATAGAGTGGAGTTTGAAAAGAAGGCAAAGGAGAGACATGATATAGATATGAATCAACCATTCCTTGAAAGTGAAGAGGGAACTCCTATAAAAGAAATGGAAAGAGAAAAGGAAGAAAAGAAGAAGGAAGCTACTCTAGTACAGGTTCAAAAGACTTTGAAAAGAACCAAGATGATGGCCAAAAGAAAGAAAGATAAGAAGTCTAGAATAGAAGAAGAACAAAATGTTGCTGAAGAAGAAGTGGCACCTGAGTCATCAAGCCAGCAAGGGTCATCAATCAAAGATGATGTAAGCTTATATATGGTAGTGATGGACAAAGTGCCTGAACCAATTTCTGCAGAACCTGTTGGAGTTAAGCCACCAGAGATCATTCACTGGGATGTACTGAAAATGGATGGAAAAGATTACATCAGACTAAAGAGGAAGGGTGATAAGTATGAAATATTCAATACTTGGATCAAGGTTGTCAGAACATGCTCTAGATCTGATATAGAAGAGATGTTTGACATAGGAATTAAGCTGTATGCAGACCATCTGAATACTTCAGGAATTTCTCTTACAAAACTGGTGATGGAGTATCTATGCATGATGTTCAAACCTGAAGAAGTGAACCAGGTCATCAAGAGTGTGTTTAAAGAAGTCACAAGTTGGACTCTATATGAAACTAGTGGAGTATATGCAGTGACTTTGGATAGAAATCATACAGAATACTTCCTAGTGGATAGAGTATATAATCACACCAGACTGAAGGTTCATGCAATGCTAAAGAAGAAGTTGGGTTGTGCACCAAATTCAGAAATGGCCAAGTATCTCATTCAGAGGATAATCAATCAGAGTTTGGGACTGAATCCAGACTTAGCAGCGTGATCTTGGAAGTTTTGGGAGCATTAACAAGAGCATCTGGAAGAATATCTGAAGAACTTGACTTCTCTTCTAAAAGTCAAGTTAGGGGGAGATTGTTGGGAACTGAAGATTTTACTAAGTGTAGTTACTACTGCTAGTACAAATATAGTTACTACTGCCAGAACAAGTTGAAGATTAATACTGCTAGGTGTTACTACTGCTAGTGTTAATTAACACTGCTAGTCAAAGTTAGTACTGCTTGAACAAAGTTAGTACTGCTTAGCTAGTTAGTACTGCTAGTGGTTAGTACTGCTTGCAGTTAATGCTGCTATATGAAGTTAATGCTGCTGAGCATTATTAGTGCTGCTAAAGAGATCCGGATGGAAAGTAATACAGCTGGATATACATGGAAGATATACTGAAGATTTGTTTATTCTTTGTAATTATCTTTTTATTAGTATATGTATAGAATGTTTAGAATATATAAAAAGGACTTTTGATAATTGTTTTTTTTCGAGAGAGAAATCAACCTCAAGGCATAGATCCTAATTCTAGAGAAGTAGAATTCGTATTGGTGAGCCTGTTCATCAATATTGAGGTTGAGTGTGTAACCTTGTAGCTTTAAGCATTCAATACAAGTTTACTGTTTGATCATTATATACTGTGTTTGATTACTGTTTTATTAAATATCAAAGTGTTTTTCCGCAACTTCTTTGATATTAGTTTCTGAGTATTAATTCTTGTTAAGAATTCGATCCTGACAAAGGACGATCTCGGCAAATTCAGCCCAAAAGCGGATGAAGGAGTGTTCATCGGCTATTCACAGCAAGCCAAAGCTTACAGAGTCTACAACAAACGGACAAAGACCGTCGTTGAGAGTGTAAACGTGACTTTTGACGAGGCCGCTGATATGGCTTATGAACACCTCAGTTCAGAACCCGCTTTAAGTGGTGTGTTAGCTTCTAGACAATTACGTTCAGGATATACACAATCTCCAGTAGATCCAAATCAAGCGTCTACGTCAAGAGCACATCATTCAGATTTGGATTTACTTTTTGAGCATTTTTATGATGATTACTTTCCTTCCATGCCTAATGCTATATCATGTAACAGGAATGATACTCAAGCACAAGAAGTGACACAGGTCACTGGTCCAACAGACTCAGGTGATTCAACCTCGCCTGACCCCCCTCCAACCTCTCAAGTTCCTCCTGACGCACCGGCAACAGTTGGAACTCCTGAACCGACCCCTGATGAAGGTTCTACCGAAGTTCTCTCTCCGGAAATCCCGGATACTGTCATCGATTCATCACCCACTGAGTCGTCCTCGGCCTATCGCCCGACTCCAGCCCCGGAGCTTCCACCTCACAGCCCGTCATCTCTCGAAGCAGTTCAGGATCTACCCACAGGTGGTTATGTGGATTCCGATACCTCACAACAGACATATCAACTTCTTCCACACGCCACCAAGTAGACACGAGCTCATCCCCTACATCAGATCATCGGTGATCCCAATTCACCTGTTCAGACTCGATCTACCACCGCGAATGACTGTCTATTCTCTTCATTCCTCAGCCGTATCGAACCTTCAACCGTCTTCGAAGAATTGAATGATCCGGACTGGGTGATAGCTATGCAAGAGGAACTCAACCAATTTGAGAGCCTCAAAGTGTGGCGACTTGTTCCCCGGCTAAAGAATAAGACGGTGATTGGGACAAAATGGATTTTCAAAAACAAGAACGACGAAGATGGAATCATAGTCCGGAACAAAGCGCATCTGGTAGCTAAAGGATATCGCCATCAAGAAGGTATAGATTACGATGAGACGTTTGCACCGGTTGCCCGAATTGAAGCGATTCGCATGTTCCTTGCCTACGCCACTCACAAGAACTTCATCGACTTTCAAATGGATGTGAAATCCACGTTTCTGAATGGCGTTCTCTAAAAGGAAGTTTATGTCTCGCAACCCAAAGGCTTCGTGAGTTCCGATAAACCGCATCACGTCTATGTTCTTGACAAGGCCTTGTACGGTCTCAAACAAGCGCCACGAGCCTAGTATGATGCACTCTCATCCTTCTTAGTTAAATATGGCTTTTCCAAAGGTAAGATCGACACCACTCTTTTTATTAAAAAGGAAAAGCGTGATATTATTCTTGTACAGATCTATGTCGACGACATAATCTTTGGCTCAACAAACCCCAAGTACTGTCATAACTTCTCAGCCCTCATGAGTAAACATTTTCAAATGAGCATGATGGGTCAAATGAATTTTTTCCTGGGTCTTCAAGTTAAACAATTATCCACAGGAATTTTCATTAATCAATCTAAGTATATCTCGGACATTCTTCGGAAATACCAGATGGAAAACTCTTCACCTATGAAAACCCCCATGTCTACTAGTTTAAAGCTACACTCCGATCCTGACGGAAAGGATGTGGATGCTAAGACTTATAGAGGAATGATAGGTTCTCTGATGTACTTGACGGCTAGTCGGTCAGACATTATGTTTTCGACATTCTTGTGTGCCATATTTCAGTCAAAACCGAAAGAGTCTCACTTATCTGCAGTTAAGTGAATATTCCGTTACTTAAAAGGTACTGCTGATCTTGGTTTGTGGTACCCGAAAGAGACAGGTTTTGAACTGACAGCTTACTCAGACGCTGACCATGCCGGAAATATGCTGGACTGGAAAAGTACGACGGGACATGTCCAGTTCCTGGGTGATCGTCTTGTCAGCTGGGCTTCGAAGAAGCAAAACTGCGTGTCAACCTCTACCCCCGAGGCAGAGTATGTAGCAGCCGCCAGTTGCTGCTCCCAAGTCATTTGGATGCACACCCAGCTGAAAGACTATGATTTTCACTACTCAAAGATCCCCATTTACTGTGACTCGAAGAGCGCAATTGCTATATCAAGCAATCCCGTCCAACACACGAAGACGAAGCACATTGATGTGCGCTATCATTTCATAAAAGACCATGTGGAAAGAGGTACCATCGAACTCTACTTTGTTAATACAGAACATCAGATTGTAGACCTGTTTACCAAAGCCTTGGACGAAAAACGTTTTAATTATCTAGTGTCCAAGCTAGGTATGCTGAATCTGAAACTTTGACGTTTCTACAGACCTCGCCGAGTTTCATTCAATAACGAATGACTGTGACTTAATGCCCCAGTGACTTGTCTCTGGATACTCATAGCCACACTCATTGGTTTTTGCATTTTACTCGTTAAGCTTTGTAATAGTTTCAAACTTCTGTATTAATAAATTAGATTTCGTTCGTTTTATTTTTTTTCTCTCGTGTGTTTCCTTGTTCTTCGTGGTGTTTCATTTTTGTTTTGTGCAGTCCATTAGTTCGATCACTTAAAGAGTATGTCGTTTGTGGTAAATTTCTCGACCTGTTCATGTGTCAAGGGGGAGCACTATCGACAGATGATTCATAAGTTTTTCGTGTCCTCCGTTCGAGGGGGAGCAGGTAAGTACGTCTTGTATCTCGTTACCTGCCTGCTTTCGTCAAGGGGGAGCGGATATTTTTATCGTAAGTGATTCCTGTTTAAGGGGGAGCCATTCGTTTTGCTTAGGTTTATTTTTTTTTAAAAATCTTTAGGTTTATTTTTTTGAGTTTATGCTTTTTCAATCCTTAGGTTTGGTTTTTTCTTTTCTTTTAAATTTAAGTTATTTTTTGTTGGTCCCGGAGGTGCTTAACAAGTTTGTAGAAGGGGGGGGGGGGGCGTTGAATACAAACACAGAAATTAAAGTTTAATAAATTGTTTATTGATAAATCAAACACAATTTACAAGTTTGTTGCGGAATAAGATTAAGACAGACTCAATCTAAATAAACTTAAGAAACACAAAGATGGTTGCACAAGAATATAGAGAATGGGGGGTTTTAGAAGTATAGAAAACAAAGGTTTCTATCTTGGTTCAAGAATAGAGCACACTCTCAGATGAAGAGGTGATCTTTCTATTTATACCCTATGCATTAAATTCATGGCAGGGTACTTTACACGTGTCATTCAGTGATTGGCTTTGGTAGTCTGACTTTTGGGAGACATGCTTTCGGCCGTATCATGAATAGTGTAATAGACAGAGTTGTTGTACGATTTGTGGCAGAGATATGTCCGTTCTGACACATCGTACTGGTTGTGCAAGGTAAGACAAAAGGAAACTTGAGGCATAAGCTTTGTGATCGATTGATCGCTGAACATCTCTTTCTTCAGAGATATAAAGAGGTTCAGCTATCGCTGAAACTTTTCCTCATGTTCCTTCGCGTATAAGTAGAGTTGTCTTTGCTTCACTGATATCCGCATCAGGTCACTAGTAGACTTCTCTTTGTTCAGTGGCTTCGTCTTCTATTCAGCTATGAACATATGTTGATGCGAGACTTGTCTTCAGGGATTACGTTACTGTTTACATCAGAACTATCAGCGATAACTGAACAGACTCAGTTTGATCACTGATAGTGAAACACTAATACATAGAAATGTTTATAAGAGATACTATCAGCGATAACTGAACAGACTCAGTCTGATCGCTGATAGTGAAACACTAATACATATTAAACGTAATTTTCACTAAGTATAAAAGAGGGTCATTATCAAATCACTGAGAGAGCTTGGATCAACAATCTCCCCCTATTTGATAATGACAAAGTAACTGAAGAAAATTACTTTATGGATCAAAATAAAGGAATAAATAGGACTCATAATATACATGTCCCAATTACTATTTTGAGGGATCTTTTACAGTACTGATAGAGTTAAGTACATCACTGAAATTTTCATTAATTCAGAGAAAGAATTACAAGATATGAAAATTACAAGTACAAGTGAAGAACTAACTACTGTAAGTTTAACTAATAGATTACAAGAAATAGGAAACTAATCTATCAACTATCTAAAGAAGACTTAGGAGGATTTATCATATACTCAGGTATTACTTCTCCTCTTTGCCTTCGATCTGAAGATTCTTGAGAAATGATTTCCTTGATCGGTTCAACAGAGGGAGAGTAGTCACACCATAAGCACAAGAGATCCTTGAGATGGCTGAGGGGACAGATAGGAATTTCAAAGACTCTTTGAAATCTGAGTTCTTCCTCATCATCTCTGAAGAACATTCCAAAAGGTTCTTTAAGTACTTGTCCTGCAACATATGGTCCATTAGGGGGCAGAGATAGATCATGAACTAAAAGATCAGGAGGAGGACCGAACAGAGCTTCTCTTGAGAACTTGATGGAGGTTTCATTTCTTATCACTGCGACATTTTTAGAGGAGGAGAAGACAGGCTTCCTTTTGAATTGCCTTGGTTTGGAAGGAAGAGAAGATGGTACTTTCAACACAGTGGAGACTCTGTTGATGAGGGCTTCCAAGATGCCTTCGGCATAGCCTCTGCTGGTTGATTTGGATTTCTTCAGCGCTTCTTTGAACTCTAGCCATTCCATATAACCTAAACTTTCTAGCTTTGACACGAACATGACCTTACAACTTCCATCCTCTCTGGTAATCTCCATAGTTACAGAAACTCGATCCTTCTTCTTTTTCCCTAAGATGACAATTGCTATGATCTTCATTGGGTCAGAGCGATAGTCGATTTTGCTTTTATACCATTCGACTGAGCTATCGCTGACCCTTTGTTCTTTTGAGCGCTCCTCTTCAATCTCATTCAAAAGAGAATCCTGAACTTCAACTCGTTTCTTCTTTAGATTTTTGTCTTTGACTTGAGAGGACTGAATCTTGAGAGCAAGAGAGGCATCTCTTTGACAATCAGCTATCAACTTCTCAGCCCTGATAGATTCTTCGATTTCAGCTTCAGTCAGGAACTCTAGATCTGTTGATTGAGAGGGTATCTTCAGTCGTTGATTCTCTAGATGAGAAATCATCTCTGTTCGTCTCTTCATCTCTTCCTCTGATCGGTGAGATGGTCTGGAGGGCCTCCCTGAATGTTGCAGGGACTCTTCTTCGTCATCTTCTTCATAAATCTCTCTTACAAATATTGGGATTATTTGTTCATCAGCTACAGCGGCTGGGATTATTTGAAGTTCTTTACCCTTAAGCAGGGGAGAGAACTGTCTGGTCAGAAAATAGAAAGAAAGGAGTTAGTGTATGTTTTGGGAAGAGAAAGGATAAAGGCTAGAAAGAGAGAGAGGGTTTGTAGAAAGAAACAGGGACAAGTGAGAGGCATACCTGAGAAGTATTCTCCTCAGATAGTGAAACAATCTTTATGTTTCCCTCAGCAACCGCACTTTTGGATTTGCTTTGGGAAGGGGTTCCTGAGGATGTTCCTTGACTCCCCCCTGCTGTGACAACTTCTTTCGAAGTTATCACTGAAGATGTGATGGCTGCTGAAGAACACCATAAGGACTGATCTTCTTCATCGTCATCTTCTTGATAAGGTTGCTCTTTCTCTTGATCTTCAAGATCAAGATCTTCTTCATCTTCATCCTCTTCTTCTTCTTCGACAAAGTCTTTGAAAGAAGAAGGGATTTGGTTAGCAACCTTCTCCCCCTCAACATGAGAGGGAGGATCTTCAAGTTGAACCTCAGCAGCTTCAGCTTCCCCTTCTTTAATTTCTTCAGCTGCTTTCTCCCCCTCTTTGTCATTATCAGCCAGGGAGAGATTTTCGGTAGGAGAGGAAGGTTGTGCAGAGTCTAACTTTCGCACTTCAGCCTCCAGGCTATCCATCCGTCCTTCAATCACCTGGAGATCTGAAGTAGCTTGATGAATGAATTCAACAGATACATTCAGTGAGGTATGGTCATCCGATGTGAAGGAAGGTGATGGAGTCGGAGCTGGTGCATTCAGCTTGTCGAGGACTTGCTGAAGAAGAGCTGTGCAAGAATCAACCTTTGACGATAGAGCATCAAACTGTTGCTGAGAGTCCTCCTTTACTTTGACAAGCTCTGCTTGAAGAGCAGAGATGTGAAAGGCTTCAGCTTTGGTTTGGGAGGCAGCTGTCAACGTCTTCAGTTCAGTACCAGCGGTATTGACTGCGCTGGTGGTGTTGTTGACGGCAGCGGTGAGAGAAACCACCTTTTCAACTAAACTGTTGACATTCATGTCAACAGTTGCCAAACTAGGACCTAAAAGAAAAGTTAGTGACTAAGTAACAGGCTTAGTTGGGGAGAGGGAAGGTGTATTGGCAGTTTTAGGTATACCTGATCGATCAAACATGTTGAAAAATTGCATGTCTCTTTCAAGCAATTGAGGATCAGGTCCTATGAATGCAACATGAGGTTGCTGCATATGAGAAGAAGGGTTAGAGACCAAAAAAATAGAGGGATTAGATATGGGGATAGAAGAAGATGGGATTTGAGTAGTTACCTCAGTTGCTTGTTGATCTGGAATAGCGGGTGGGGTCACTGATGTTGTGACAACGACCGAGATCGCTGGCACGGGTGATGATGTGAGAGCTGAGGATGTGGAGGAGAGAACCACGAAATCATCCAAGGAAGTTTGTCGAGAAACATCCTCAGGCCTTGAACTAGTGGCGCTTGTCTCCTTAGTCACTTTGGCCTTCTTCGAAGGACCAAAGGAACTAGCAGATGGTCGTTTGGAAGAGGTGGTAGCGGTAGAGGTAGTAGAAGAAGGAACCTCTTGCGTGGATGCTGAAGTAGAAGAAGTGTGGAGAGAGAGTCGAGAGCGAAGGGTAGAGATACTTACCTCGTTTGCCAGCAGTTTGACCTCCAGTGAACGTTGACCCACTTTGGCGAAGGAGCCATCAGCAGTAGTGGGATAAGTGTTGGCGTAGAGGAACTTCAGACATGCACAGATAAACCGTACATATGGGATCTTGGGATCCCTCTCCGTCTTCTCTATCTTTGATCTTAAGTCGTCAAAGATAGCGATGGCAAAGTCGAAATTTTTGCCAACGATGACCGAGTAGGCCATCTGGAGCTGTACCTTGCTGGCCTGATCAAGAGAACCACTTCCCACTCATGCATTGAATGACGTGAGAAAAGATGAAGTTCAACTTAGAAGGCATGTTCGCCTTCTTAATGAGACTCATCTTCTTGTTGGGGATAGTGGAGCGGGGCTAGTTGTCCCAGCAGTACTCCATATCATCCAAAAACCGGATGAGTTCAGCGTCAGTAGGTAGAGCTTCAAAGCCACTCTTAGGTTTGTCAGGAAACCTGAGAGCCTTCCTTAAGCTGAAAGCGGTCATCATTCCTTTACCGAGGTCAATGCAGAAGGAAATTGTAGGGACCTGATCACCTTTCTTGTTGGTGATGGTCGTTTCTTCAGCTGTGAACCAAAACTGTTGAAGGAGAGTTTTGGAGGGTTTTGGATCAACAGTGAGAGCATAAGCAATGCAGGATTGCTTCAGGAATTTGGCAGCATCCACCAGGTGTGGGTATTTGATTCCATCGAAGTCGAGGCATCCAAGATGGTTGTTCTTGGGGACTTCAGATTCAGTGATGGTGAACTTGACGTTCTTGGAGGAAACAAGTGCTGACTGTGCCATTGCTGAATGTTGGGAATTAAAGAATTGTTTAAGTATGGTTAATGCTGCTAGCACAACGGATTACTACTGCTAGTAGATTTAATACTGCTTGATAAGTTAGTACTACTATTTCAAAAGTTAGTACTGCTTGGAGAGTTAGTACTGCTAGTAGTTAGTACTGCTGAAGTTAGTACTGTCAGATCAAAGTTAATACTGCTGAACACAATTACTACTGCTGAGGATTTTAATGCTGCTGAAGATGGTTAATACCTTTGAAGATGGTTAGTGCTGCTTATAAGATGAAGACTCAGTATGGAATGAAGACAACTGTATAGAAGACTTGCTAAAGTAAAGGAGATAATTATGGACTGAAGATCAATTGTATTTTGATAATTATCTTGTAATATGTCTTGTATAAATTGTATTGAAGTCTATGATAGAATTAACTTTTGATAATTCTGAACTTTTATGTTCATAGAGAGAATTAACCTCAAGGTTTAGAACCCTAGTTCTAGAGAAGTAGAATTCGTATTGGTGAGCCTGTTTATCAATATTGAGGTTTTGTTTGAAATCTTGTAGCTTTAATCATTCAATAAAGTTTACAAGATTGTGATTTCTGATTCACTGTTACATTGATTGTTGAATATTAAAGTTTTATTCTGCAACTCCTTTAATATTGTTTCTGAGTACATTATTCTTGTTAAGAATTAGATCCTGACAAGTGGTATCAGAGCAAGTATTCTCAGAAATCTTCATTCATCATGGAAAACACAGTTGAATCAAACAGTACTCTTGTCTCAAAGGTTCCAATGCTCAGATCTAATGAGTTTGACATGTGGAAGATTAGGATCAAGCAATACATTCTCCTCACAGACTACTCTATGTGGGACATCATTGAGAATGACCCATCTGATGAAGGAAAGATTGGTGCAGATGGAAAAAGAATCCTACCAAAGACGGATGCAGAAAGGAAGACAAGGCAGATAGAGATGAAAGCTTTGAGCACACTGCTCTTGGCTATTCCCAATGAGTATCAACACCAATTCTGCAATTGCACTGATGCACAAATGCTTTGGAATGCTCTAGAGAAGAGATTCTCTGGTACCAAAAGTACCAAGAGAAATCAGAAGGCAATATTGAAGCAACTGTATGAAAACTTTATGTCAACTAAGAATGAGTCCATGACTCAAACTTTTGACAAGTTTAACAAGCTGATTGGTGAACTAGCTACTATGGGAGTACAGATTGATCAAGATGATGTAAACAGAAAGTTCTTAAGGTCCCTTGGAGATGAATGGACCATGTATACTGTTTCATTCAGACAGAATGAGCAATTGGAAGAAAAGGAACTGGATGATCTGTACAATGATCTGAGAGTGTTTGAATCTGAGGTGGAAGCCAAGAAGAAGCCTACTGGATATGTTCATAATGCTGCACTCCTATCAGGATCAATTGATTCTACTGCTAACCCTGAATCAGTTAATGCTGCTAATGGAGTAAATCAAGAAAAAGGCACTGACTTTGTTTTTGAAGCCTTTCTTTCCAGCCATGGAAACTCCTCTTTAATCAGTGATGACTTGGAACAACTTCATCCTGATGATCTTGAAGAGATGGATATTAAATGGCAGATGGCCATGCTTTCTATGAGGGTGAAGAAGTTCATCAAGAGGACTGGGAGGAACAACTTCTCCCAAAGAAGAGAAGATGGAGCTGGCTATGATAAGTCAAAGGTGGAGTGCTATAAGTGTCATCTAAAGGGACACTTTGCCAGGGAATGCAGAAGTGGAGTCTCTCACAACAACCATCAACAAGCTCAGACTGGAAGCTTCAACCAAAACAGAAACTCTCCTCAAGCCCTTGTTTCTCAACAAGGAATGGGGTTTGACTGGAGTGATCAAGCAGAAGAGGCTATTCAAAATCAAGCTCTCATGGCAGAAGTATCAGATCTCCCAACTAAGGTACTTTCTAATCTCTGTTCTCAAACTTGCATAGACACTGTTAAAAGGTACAGGGATCACAACAAGAAGATGAGTGATGACCTTAATAGATTAGAAAAAGATATAAAAGACTATGTGAAAATTGTTGAGAGGTTTGAGGAACAAATTAAAAGTTTCCAAGCCAATGAACTGCAACACACATATGATACAAATTACTGGAAGTGGGAGAAGAATGATCTAGAAATCCAACTGACAAAGTCCAAGGAGGAGAATGAAAAGTTGAGAGGAGAGCTAGCCAAAGTTAAGCTAGATGTGGAAAAGTTTTCCAATGCTTCTAAAGCAATGGACTCTTTACTACAAACCCAGTTTCATGACAAACTGAGAAGAGGAATTGGGTACAATACCACACCACCACCATACAACAACAACTACATCCCTCCTACTTCAGACTTACTAGAGACCAAGGATAGGAAGGACTTGAATGAGGGATCCACTAAGATAGATCCCTTAGATGAAGTAGTTGTTGAGGACAAGACTGAGAAAGAGGCTAGTAAGAGTAATGATAACACTGTGAGTGGTGAGATTCCTTTAGAGAATAATATTATCACCAATGAGGATTGTGGAAGGAACTGGGTCAAATCTAAGGACATAGAGAAGACTGAGGGAAAGTCTAATAAGGTCCATTACAAACAGACTACAGTTGTGAATCCTGTTTCTTGCAAACAATGTGCATGTAATAAATCTGAGCCCCTAAAACAAGATAAAAAGAGGGGAAATCAAAGAAATTGGAATAATCAGTGGGCTCAGAAACAAGGAGTTGATCTGAGTAGAATCATCAGACCAAAACCTTGTTTCATATGTGGCAAATTGAATCATCTTGCCAAGCACTGTTACTTTAATCCCATTAATCAAAGGATAAATTTTCAAAGATCTATGCAAAAACCCTTTGGTTATAGGAAGGATGAAAGGAACCATGTGGCTATGAAACCTGCTAAATCTAAAAGCCACATGAAGAAAAAGACTGTGAAAGAAAGTGTCAAGATGTGGATTCCTAAAAGCACTAAAACTGTTACTACTGCTACTACAAATAGTGTTGCTGACAAAGTTAGTGCTGCTAGAAGCAATACTACTGCTATCAATGTTAGTGCTGCTAACATTGTTAGTACTTCTTCAAATGTTAATACTGCTAACTCTGTTAGTGCTTCTAACAAGGTTAGTACTGCTAAACCTGTTAGTGCTGCTAACTCTGTTTGTACTTCTAAAATTAGTACTACTTATAGTGTTTGTGCTGCTAGGCCTATTATCTTGACAAAGTACTCCAGTAATGAGTGCTCTGATTTTAAAAATCTCATCAAAAAGGAATGTAAATACTTGGATGAGAAAGGGAGACCCAAGACCACTTTGGCTTCGGTTTCCAATCAATACTAATTGATTTATCTTATGTGCAGGGCAACCAGCAACTCAAGGGAAAGAGCATCTGGCATGTTGATAGTGGTTGCTCTAGGCACATGACAGGGAACATGGCTTGACTCAAGAATTTCAAGAAAATTGATGGAGGAAATGTTGCCTTTGGTAATACTCCAGATGGAGGTAAGATCAGTGGTAAGGGTGATGTAACAAAAGGTAAAATGACCTTTGAGGATGTTTTCTATGTTGAGTAGTTAAGGTATAACCTGTTAAGTGTATCACAGGTTTGTGACAAAAAACATAGTATATTATTCACTGATTCTGAATGCATTATCCTTGCTCCTGGATTCAAGGTGGTTGATGAAAAAATGATACTACTAAGAACTCCCAGAAAGGATAATGTCTATTGTTTGGATATGGAAAATGTGTCAACTGATTCATCCCTAAATTGTCTTGTTTCAAAAGCATCCTTGGATGAATCATCACTTTGGCACAGAAGGATGTGTCACATGAACTTTAAAACAATGAATAAACTTGTTAAAAACAACCTTGTAAGAGGTTTTCCTTCAAAAGTCTTTTCATGTGATGATCATTGTGTTGCTTGTCTCAAAGGCAAACAACACAAAACTTCTCATAAGTCCAAGGAAGTGAACACAATTTCTTCTTCTCTTTAGTTGTTGCATATGGATCTGTTTGGACCTACAAATGTTATGAGTATAGGTAAGAAATCATACTCCTTAGTTATTGTTGATGATTACTCTAGATTTACTTGGGTATATTTTCTAAGGACTAAGGATGAGACAAGTGGACTGATCAAATCATTTATTCTAAGAATTGAAAACCAAACAAATCAAAAGGTAAAAGTCATTAGGTCAGACAATGGTACTGAATTTAAAAATCTTGATATGAACACCTTTTGTGAGGAAAAAGGAATTGAGAGACAATACAGTGCTCCTAGGACTTCACAACAAAATGGTGTTGCTGAGAGAAGGAATAGGACACTGATTGAAGCTGCTAGATCTCTGTTAGCTGATTCAAAACTTCCAATTATGTTCTGGGCTGAAGCAGTTAATACTGCTTGTTATGTCCAAAACAGAGTTCTAGTAGTCAAGCCTAAGAACAAGACACCATATGAGCTTTTAAATAAAAGGAAACCATTTATTGGATTTTTCAAACCTTTTGGGTGTCCTTGTACCATTCTCAATACCAAAACTCTCTTAGGAAAGTTTGATAGCAAGGCAGATGATGGTTTTCTTGTTGGTTACTCATCTCAGAGTAAGGCCTACAGAGTATTTAATTCTTCTTCTAGAATAATTGAGGAAAGTGACAATGTCAAATGCAATGAGAACACACCAAATCCTATTGGTTCAGGTCCTCAGTGGTTGTTTGACATTGATTCACTAAATAACTCTTTGGGTTTCAGTAGTGATAATCATGCAGGTTCAGGAAGTGGAGGATCAGGGAATGTACAAGTACAAGACATTATTCCTCAGTCTGTAATCTTTCCCATACCTACAATGGAACCTGTTGAAATCTGTGAAAAGGAAACTGTTACTGAACCAATTCAGAGTGAAGAAGAAAGAAGAGATGAGGAGAATCCAGAGCATGAAGAGACAGAAATAGCTGATGAGACCCCCTCAGCTGACTTAAATGATTCCAATCTAGATGTTGGAATTAATGAAGAACCTAGTCACCAGACAAGAACTCAAAAGAATCATCCTCTAGAGCTGGTAATAGGAGACATCTCTTCTCCTATGGTAACTAGGAATCAAAGCAGACTTCAAGAGATGTAGGATCAGCAACATACAGTACTCTCTTGCTTTCTATCTCAGATTGAGCCTAAGAAGGCCTATGATGCAATGAAAGATTCAAGTTGGATAGGATCCATGCAAGAAGAGTTGCTACAGTTTAAGTTGCAAGATGTTTGGGACTTGGTGGACCTTCCAAAAGGTCATAGAGCTATTGGCACCAAGTGGATTTTCAGGAATAAAAAGGATGAGAGAGAAATAGTAATCAGAAACAAAGCAAGGCTAGTGGCACAAGGGTACACTCAGGAAGAAGGCATAGACTATGAGGAAGTCTTTGCTCCAGTTGCAAGGGTAGAGGCAATTAGGCTGTTTCTAGCCTATGCTTCATTTATGCAGTTCAAGGTATATCAAATGGATGTAAAGAGTGCCTTTCTTTATGGTACAATTGATGAAGAAGTATATGTCTGTTAGCCCCCTCGATTTGAAAATCCATCATATCCTGACAGATTATACAAACTGAAGAAATCACTTTATGGTCTACATCAAGCCCCAAGAGCATAGTATGATACATTGTCTACCTATCTCTTAGAAAATGGGTTTGAAAGGGGAATAATTGACAAGACCCTCTTCATTAACAGAAGTAAGAAGGACATCCTACTTGTTCAGATCTATGTGGATGACATCATCTTTGGATCTACAAAAGAACATATGTGTAGAGACTTTGAAGAGTTGATGCACAAAAGCTTCAAAATGAGTGCAATGGGTGAACTCACCTTCTTCCTTGGGCTTCAAGTGAAACAGCAGAAAGATGGTATCTTCATAAGTCAATCAAAGTATGTGAAAGACATCCTGGACAAATATGGTTTATCAGACTCAAAGCCAGCAAGCACACCAATGGAAACACACAAACAGATCACTGATGATATTGAGGGGGAGGATGTTGATGTCCATCTATACAGATCAATGATTGGATCTCTCATGTATCTCACAGCCTCAAGACCAGATATCATGTTTCCAGTGTGTGTTTGTGCCAGATTCCAAGTCAAGCCAAAGCAATCACATCTTCAAGCTGTTAAGAGGATTTTCAGATACTTAAGAGGGCAACCTAGATTAGGTCTTTGGTATCCTTATGAATCCAACTTTGACTTGATTGCATATTCAGACAGTGACTTGGGTGGTGCTAATATGGATAGAAAGTCTACTTCAGGGGGATGTCAGCTTTTGGGTGCAAGACTAGTATATTGACAAAGTAAGAAGCAAACCACAGTGTCCTTATCAACAACAGAAGTTGAGTACATTGCTGCTGCAAGTTGCTGCTCTCAGGTTCTATGGATTCAGAATCAAATGCTGGACTATGGGGTAACCTTTCTTTACACTCCAATCTTCATTGACAATAGTAGTGCTATAAGCATTGTTAACAATCCAATCAAGCACTCCAAAACAAAGCACATTGAGATCAGGTATCACTTTATTAGAGACTGCAATGAAAAGAAGCTTATTTAAGTTGCTAAAGTACATACTGATAACCAGTTTGCTGATCTATTCACTAAAGCTTTTGATGTGGGTAGATTCACTTTCTTGGTCACAAGTGTGGGCATGATCAACTCTGAATAAACTCATGTTTAAAAAGTGATTGTATTCCTGTTATTTGGTTATTTTTTGTGCTACTAAACATCTTTCTCAGGAAGTGTATTGCCTTGCTCAGACTAACACAAGCTTCAAAAAGTGTAAGTATAGTTACTACTGCCAGTGTAGTTTTAATGCTGCCAGAACAAAGTTACTACTTCAGGTATTAGTTAATACTGCTCTCAGTTAATACTGCTAGTTAGTTAATACTGCTAGTGGTTAATGCTGCTCTCAGTTAATACTGCTAGTTAGTTAATACTGCTAGTGGTTAATACTGCTCTCAGTTAATACTGCTAGTTAGTTAATACTGCTAGTGGTGAATACTGCTCTCAGTTAATACTGCTAGTTAGTTAATAATGCTAGTGGTTAATACTGCTATCAGTTAATACTACTAGTTCGTTAATACTGCTCTGAGTTAATACTGCTTCTTTCCCGAAGCATATAAATACCCTTTTTGCCTCAGGTATAACATCTATCTCTAATGATGATCTGTTTTCCACTCTAACTAGAATGGGGTATGGAGGCCCATTGGGTGTTTTCAAGTTCTCAAAAGCCAAATTTTCTCCCCAATGGCGTTTCTTTGTCCATACCCTTATGCATTGCATTTCTAGAAAAAACTACTGGATGGAGTGAGTTCAGTAGTACCATTGCTTATGCTTTGGTCTTCTTGGCTACTGCCAGAAAGTATAATTTTTAAAAAATGATTTTCAATGACCTTGTGTCAAATTTGGGAAACAAAAAGAGTTTTTATATGTACCCAAGATTTGTCCAGACAGTTATAACCACTGAATTGACGGATATGCCTCAATTTGATGAGGTATATGTACCTAAAATCCCCAAGGGCAAGGTCTTTTCAAATATGAAGAGATCTCCCATGGACTCGGAAGGAGTTGACACCCAATTGTTCTCTACAATGATGGTGGTGTCCCAAAATCAAGAAGGTATGGCTTCAGGGTCAAGGCCCTCATTAGACCATCCCACTGAAAGCCAATCCCAACCTTCAATCAGTATATCAATCCCTTAGTCCCTTCTTCACAAACCAACTTCACCCATAACCAATACATACATAAGGAAAAAGGTAAAGAAGGCTCATTCCCTTCTTGTACCTTCACCCACAAAGCCTTTAATCCCTCTAATGGAGAATTCTCCATTAGAGAATATCTATAGGGAAACCACAGGGGTGTCTCCCAACCCCAAGGAGGTGCTCACTGAGGAGATGAATGAGCATATGGGTGAGAAGGCTGCCACTACTCCTGCTAGCACAGAGGAGGACAGTGGTAACATCAATACGACCTCCCCCATGGCAACTTTGGATGAACAATCATCCAAAGGTCCCAAGTGCGAAGAAACCAAGGGGGTGGAGGGTGCTTCTGCTAGGCAGAAGACTTCCACTACAAAAAGATCCAATGATCCTCCAAAGGTGGTAAGCACACCCAAAGGAGGTGAGGACAGATATGACTACAATGAATTGATGGAAACTATGGGAAACATTAATCTGGATGTCATCAAACAAGGCAAAGACATAGAAGAGATGAAATTGGTAATTCTGTCTCAACAAGTACAGATTACCAAATTGAAGAAAATGGTGACAAGATTGGTGCACAAGAAGAGGAGACGACAATTTGTTTTGAAGAAGAGAACAAGTGCTAATGATGCTTTCAACAAGGGGGAGAATCAAGAGGCTGAAGCAGAAAAGGAAAGTACATCTGAGATGGGATTTGTTTTTGAGGGGGAGAAAAAAGCAGAAACAGAACCACAAGCAGTAGAAACAGATGAGGTTCAAACAACAGTAGAAACAGAATCACAAGCAGCAGTAACAGAACAGGTAGAAGCAGTAACAGGGCTATCTGTTGAAGAATCGGAAATTGCAGAAACGTTGGTAAAAGCCAAGAATGACACTCCTAAGGCTACTCAAAAGGCCAAGGGAGTGGTCATTAAAGAAGGAGGCCTTGAAAAGAAAAGAAAAGAAATGAGTGAGGCAGCTTTGAAGGATACAAAGGGAAAAGCTAAGATGGTTGAATTTGAACAACCCTTAAAGAAGAAGAACCAGATAGAATTAGATGCAGAAGTGGCAAAGAAACTTCAAGCTGAGATGGAAAAGGAAGAACAACTCCAATCTGAAAAATACAGAGAGCTTGCATTGGAGATGGCTAAAAAGCTTAATGAAGTGTATCAAAAGAGCATGAAAACTACAATTGAGGCCAAGAAAATACCAGTGAAAGCATCCAAGCAAAGAATGTCAGTCAAGAAGCAGAAAATACAACCTTCCAAGACCTTTTTGGCCAATCAAGAAAGAAGAAAAATGATCAACTTTTTGAAAGGCTCAATTGGTGTCAAAGGAGAGATGTTCACTAACATGGCATACAGCAAGGTTGAGGAGCTTTATAAGAAGGAAATGACAAAGCTTCAAGGGGATTTTTCTCAAAGGGAAGAAGCAGAAAGAAGGATGAAAGAGAGGCATGATCTCAACATCCAACAACCATTCCCTGAGGAAACCACACCTTCAAAGGAAAAGGTTGAAGAAAAGAAGGAAGAGCAAGAGAATGTTGGAATGGAAATGAAATCTGCAAAGAGAGTAAAGACTATAGCTTCCAAGAAACAGTCCAAGAAGCCAAGGATTGAAGAATCATAAAGAGAGGCAAAATCTTCTGTTCCACCTTCAGCAGAACCAGAGCAGAATCCAGAATCATCTGTGGCAGATCATACAGAGCAACCTAGTCAAAGTGCACAACAAACAAGTCAGTCTGATGAACATGTTGGGCTTTATTAGACTTTAATAGAACCAGTACAGGCTGTTCCCATTTCTATGAAGGCACCAGAAATCATCTTTTGGGATATTCTGAGGGACAACATAAAGGAGTACTTCAGACTCAAAAGAGTTGGTGATGTGTTTGAAGTCTACTCAACTTGGGGGAAAGTGATCAGAAGTTGTTCTAGGGCTGATCTTGAAGAAATGCATAAAGTGGGAATGAAGTTATATGAGCCTGTTTTGAAAGGAAGTGAAGAAAGTCTACTCAAGATTGCAATGGAATACTTGTGTATGATGTTTGAACTAGAAAAAGTGGTGCACAGGATAAAGGATCTACATCATGGGTATGTGTTTAAGAAGATTGATAAGTGGATACTTTTTGAAAACTGTGGTGTATACATGATCACAATAGATAATTGTTATCATGAATACTACCTGGTGGACAAAGTATATGATCATAGCAAGGAGAAGTTGAATGGGATGCTGAAAGCTAAGCTAGTGTGTGCAAATGAATCAGAAATGGCCAGAATTGTGGTAAGAAGGACAATCAATCAAAGTTTGGTTCTGAATCCAAATTTGGGCAACTAAGTTGTAGTGTTGAAAGCATCTTGAAGACCATAATTGAAGAACTTGACTTCTCTTCCTAAAATTCAAGTTAGGGGGAGATTGTTGGGAATTAATAAATTGTTTAAGTATAGTTAATGCTGCTAGCACAACTGATTACTACTGCTAGTAGATTTAATACTGCTTGACAAGTTAGTACTGCTTTCAAAAGTTAGTACTGCTTGGAGAGTTAGTACTGCTAGTAGTTAGTACTGTCAGATCAAAGTTAATACTGCTGAACACAATTACTACTGCTAAGGATTTTAATGCTGCTGAAGATGGTTAAAACCTTTGAAGATGGTTAGTGCTGCTTATGAGATGAAGACTCAGTATGGAATGAAGACAACTGTATATAAGACTTGCTAAAGTAAAGGAGATAATTATGGACTGAAGATCAATTGTATTTTGATAATTATCTTGTAATATGTCTTGTATAAATTGTATAGAAGTCTATGATAGAATTAACTTTTGATAATTCTGAACTTTTATGTTCATAGAGAGAATTAACCTCAAGGTTTAGAACCCTAGTTCTAGAGAAGTAGAATTCGTATTGGTGAGCCTGTTCATCAATATTGAGGTTTTGCTTGAAATCCTGTAGCTTTAATCATTCAATATAGTTTACAAGATTGTGATTTCTGATTCACTGTTACATTGATTGTTGAATATTAAAGTGTTATTCCGTAACTCCTTTAATATTGTTTCTGAGTACATTATTCTTGTTAAGAATTAGATCCTGACACTGAATAAGGAAAGAAAAATAGAGAATAGAAGGGAAGGATTGGAGGCTAAAAATAAAGAAGTTTTTACCAGTTTCTATTTGAGGAAAGAAACGTATAAAAACAAAAATATTTGAAGATTCATACATTGTTCTTAATGAAAAGATGAAGAACAGTAAGAAAACCAAAGGTTTTTAGAAGAATAAAATCAAAAAAATGATTTTATAGGATAAAAATCTTATAGAAAACCCATAACGAAGAGAAATGGTGTTTTGTTAACAAGATTTAAATAGAAAGAAGATCAAAGTAACCTGGTAATCTTGAATGAGGAAGATGCAGATGCTTGAAATTTCTTGAGAGAGTTTCTTGCTCAGAAAGGGTTTTTAGAAAGCGTAAAAGATAAGAATGAAAAGAAACATTCCTTTTATACGTAGAGAGTAGGAGAGAGAAAGAGGCGGGAATACAAATGTTCATCATGACATGGACACGTCCCACGAAGTTGATTGGATAGAAGGGCAACGGACGAACGTGTCAGAAAAAGGCATGTAGTGGATTGTCGGTTCAAATGACGTCATAGGAGAGAGAAAAACGTTTCATTTTCCCTTTTTGAAATTATCTCTGAAGAAAAGTCAGAGATAGGTTTTCGTTTGAAAGAATCCCTGATGAAAATTCAGAGACTGATTTTTGTATTAGAAGGATCATTGAAGAGAAAACTCAGTGATAGATTTTGTTTTTCAAAAAGCTTTTAATCATTTGAAGAAAACTTCAGTGATCAAAGTTTTATTTAAAACGTCTTACTGACTGAAGATTCAGTGATTTGGAGTAAGAAAACATACCTGAGAGTCAGAGTTTTAATCAGAGATTGAGTGATAAAGGGGAACTTATAATCACTGACATAATGCATGAACTCTGAAGATTTTACTCTTCGAAATTCAGCATTCCAAGCTCACTGATGAGAAAGTTGAATCTTGTCTCATCAAGAGTTTTGGTGAATAAATCAGCAAGCTGATAGTCAGTAGGGATGAAATGAAGTTCAATATCACCATTCATCACATGATCTCTGATAAAATGATATCTGATCTCTATGTGTTTTGTCTTTGAATGTAGCACTGGATTATTTGCTATAGCGATAGCACTAGTGCTGTCACAATAGATGGGAATCTTTGATAGCTGATGGTCATAGTCCAATAGTTGATTTCTCATCCATAGGATCTGAGCACAAAAACTTCCAGCGGCTACGTATTCAGCTTCAGCTGTGGAAGTGGACACTGAATTTTGCTTTTTGCTTGTCCAGCTTACCAGCTTTCCTCCTAGGAGTTGACATCCACCAGTGGTACTCTTTCTATTAAGTTTACAACCTGCAAAATCACTATCAGAATATCCTTTAAGATCGAACCCTGAGTCTTTGGGATACCAAAGACCGAGGTTAGGAGTTCCTTTTAGATATCTGAAAATTCGCTTTACAGCGATCAGATGGGATTCCTTGGGTTCGGATTGATAGTGTGCACATAAACAAGTAAAGTATATAATGTCAGGCCAGCTCGCTGTAAGATACAGCAGGGAGCCTATCATTCCTCTATAGGTAGCGACATTAACAGGTTTTCCAGATAGATCTTTGTTAAGTGTCAGAGGAGGTGTCATAGGGGTTTTCATCGCTGAAGTTTGTGTTAGATCAAACTTCTTCAACATATCTTTAACATACGTACCTTGGCTGATAAAAGTACCTTTGTCAGATTGTTTAATCTGAAGACCAAGAAAATATGTCAGCTCACCCATCATACTCATTTTGTATTCTTTCTTCATTCTTTCAGCGAAGCGAGTACACAACAATGGGTTAGTAGAACCAAATATGATGTCATCAACATATATTTGTACAAGAATAATATGACCTTTTATCTTTCTGAAAAACAATGTATTATCAATTTTGCCATGTTCAAATTTTTCAGAGATAAGAAAAGATGAGAGAGTGTCATACCAAGCACGAGGGGCTTGTTTTAGACCATAGAGAGCCTTATCCAATTTATAAACATAATTTGGATACTTAGGATCATAGAACCCTGTAGGTTGTTCTACATAGACTTCTTCATTCATATTTCCATTTAGCAATGCTGATTTTACATCCATTTGATAAACAATGAAGTCTTTATAGATTGCATAGGCTAAGAATAGTCAAATTTCTTCGAGCCTAGCCACAGGGGCAAAGGTTTAATCATAGTCTATACCTTCCTCTTGTCTGTATCCCTGAGCAACAAGTCGAGCCTTGTTGCGGATTACAGTTCCATATTCATCTAACTTGTTTCTAAACACCCATTTGGTGCCTATAACAGTTTTGTCATATGGTCTAGGAACAAGATTCCAAACTTTGTTATGAGTAAACTCAGTCTGATCTTCTTGCATAGCGCTGACCCAGTTTGGATCTTTGAGGGCATCATCAATTTTCTTTGGTTCTATTAAAGAAATAAAGTTGACAAAGAGACAGATATTACCTGAACTTCGTCGTGTCTGAATACCTGCATCGGGATCACCAAGTATTTGATCAATGGGGTGATCTCTGGCCCATCGCTGAGTGTGAGCATGATTACTTACTTCAGAGATTGAATCAACAATTGGAATGTTCACTGATGATGAAGCTTGAGGCTCATCATCTATCAAGTGTTGAGTGTCAGACATAATATTGTTTTTTGAGAGGTGTTCAGATGAAGATGGTTCTGAACGAAGAAGTGTGTTTAGAGGCTCTACTGAGATCCATGAGTTGGATTCAGCGTTAGGAGGTATGATGTTTGGATCATCATTAGCAACTGGAGGATCTGAATGATGATGGTTTGAGAAGAAAGGTTATGTTTCTCTGTAGTGAGAGAACATCCAAGCATTTAACTCTTCATTGTCAGCGATTGGTTTAGAGTTCGCTGAGCGAGTTTCATCAAAGGTGACATGAATTGTTTCTTCCACAGATTGTCTTCTCTTGTTGAACACTCTGTAGGCTTTGGAGATGGAGGATATCCAAGAAATATTCCATCATCTGCTTTTGGGTCGAACTTTCCAAGCTGATCTTTGTTGTTTAAGATAAAGCACTGACAACCAAAGATATGAAGAAAACTGATAGATGGTTTTCTTCCATGAAAAAGTTCATAAGCTGTCTTTCCAAATCGCTTTACGATCAACGATCTGTTTTGAGTAAAACAAGCAGTGTTAACAGCTGCAACCCAAAATTGAGTAGGGAGGTGAGAATCGCTGGGCATTGATCTAGTAGCTTCAATGATCGTTCGGTTTCTTCTTTCAGTGTCTCCGTTTTGCTGAGGTGTTCTTACTGAGGAGAAATTATGAGAAATTCCCTTGTTCTCAAAGAAATTGTTCAGAGAGCTGCTTTTGAATTCAATTCCATGATCATTTCTGATAGAGTGAATAGTAAGATTATTCAGTACTTCCATCTTTTAAACAAAAGATATTAGTTCTTCTGGAGTATCACTCTTGCAGCGAAGAAAGATAACCCAGGTGTAGCGAGAGTATTCATCTACAATGACAAGTGTGTATTTCTTTCCAGCTATTGATTGGATGTTGACAGGACCAAACAGATCCATATGTAAGAGCTGAAGAGGACTTGCCACTGAGGAAACTTGTTTAGACTTGAAACTAGCTTTTGTTTGTTTTCCTTTTTCACATGATGAACAGAGAGATTCTTTAGCATATGAGTGCTGAGGAAGACCAGAAACCAGTTTCTTAGAAGAAAGATAATTTAGGGTTTTGAAATTTAGATGAGAAAGCCTTTTGTGCCATAGCCAGTTGACATCAGAAGATGCTTTAGAAAGAAAACATAAGTTTTCAGTGGTAGTAGAGTCCATATCTATTACATAGACATTTTCTCTGCGATAACCACTGAGAGCAAGTTTTCCTTTCTCATTCACCACTGAACATGCTTTCTTATAAAAGCGAACTTCGTAGTCTTTGTCACATAGTTGACTGATGCTTAGAAGGTTATGCTTCAGTCCATCTACATAAGCGACTCTTCTGAAGGTAGTTGTCCCATTGTTGAGGACACCAAACCCTCGGGTATAGCCTTTTCCATTTCCACCAAAGGTCACAGAGGGACCTTTCTCTTTCTTGTATTCAGTGTGCAGGTCTTTTTGTCCATTCATATGACGAGAACATCCACTATCGAGATACCAGATGCCCTTTGATCCCTGCACACATAAGGAATTGTTAAGTCTAAATATTGTATCCAAGATTTAATAGGAAAGTCAATGATGTAAAAGTTAACATTATCTAAGTCAAAGCATGTTTAGTTTCCTTAGCCTTTAAGGCTTTGTAATAGTTAGGTAGTATATATAGAGTGTGTCTTGTAATCTTTTAGTATTGTTCTAGAGAGCTGTGATTGTATTGTATTTTCAGAGACATATGAATATGAGATCTACTTTCTCTCTCTAGACTTTCTCTCTCTAGTTCTTGATCTATATTGTCATATCTTGAGTAATTGCTTGATGTAATTGGGATTTTATTGATTATCAATTGGTATCAAAGTTGATCCAAACTTTTTAGAAAAGATTTGATCATGATTTGAGTTGAAATCTGGAATTTTAGATCGAAAATTTGAGATTTTCTGAAAAAATTTCAAGAACTCGTGTTTTCACTGTTTCATCCGAATTTTGTTGCTAAAATCGTTTTTAATGCAAGAAATTGGATTAATTGCATGCGATTTATGTTGGTGATTGATTCTTATTTTGATTTCATATCGTAATTCATTCTTTTCAATGTCAATTTTCGATTTTTTGAGTTTTTCTTGAACTCGAGTTCGGTATCTGTTCTTGATCGAATTTGTGTGATTTGCTGTTTTAATCGAAAATTGATTGTATTTGTGTGTTTAGAACTGTTTTTCGATGATGCTGATAAGTTCTTGAGATCATTTGTGCAGGTTTCAATCGATTTGAGAAAGAATCTGGCAAAAACACGGTTTGCGCAAGAATCATCTACGGTTTGAGCAAGTTCTTCTGATTTGCGCAAGATTCATCAAGTGCCATCTTCGGTATTAAGGAAAAGCTACTTTGTGCATCAAGACATCTACGCAAAGTCATTTTTGCGTATCCTTCAGCATACGCAAAGTCCCACTTTGCGCATCACACATAACACGAGAACCATTCTTTACGTATCACACTGGTTTCGAAAAGCTATTCTTTGCGCATCACATTGCATACGACAAGTTATTCTTTGCGCATCACATTGCATACGACAAGTTATTCTTTGCGCATCAAATTGCATACGAAAAGCTATTCTTTGCGCATCTCATTGCATACGAAAAGCTACTCTTTGCGCATCTTCAAGTGTTGTTCAAATTTTCATATTTTTCGAAAATTTTCAATTCAATCTGATTTTTGATTTTCTGATACATAGTTTGGAACGGTCATTCACTTCAAGCAGTTTACTTTTTCAAGATGTCAATTTTCTACAAATCTGATATATCTGGTATTGAAGCTGAACGAAATGATCTGAAATTGAAAAATTCAGAATACCTCAAAAGGATTCAGGAGTTGCAACTTAAATTGTTCAACTGTGTTAAAACTCCTGAATGTATACAGTGTACTAAGAATCTTTATAAATTTTCAGATATCATCTATGAGAAGGATAAAGAGATAAAAGATAAAGAAAGAGAGATTATAACTCTTCAAAGCCAACTGAAGAGAACTGAACAGAAATCATCTGAGACACAAGCAGATTCAGTTGAGCTTCAAAACAAGTTGAAGGCTTTTAAAGAGAAGACGAAGGGATTGGAATTTGAGAACTCTGAGCATAGAAAGAATTTATCTGATTTGGAAAAACAACTTGTTGAAAATAAAGCTGATTTTGAAAGTGAAAAGAAAATTTTTTCAAAGAAGTTCTCAGATTTCTCAAAGAAGTGTTATGAAGAGAAGAAGTCAGTGGAGCTTACATGCTTAAAACTTTCTCAACAAATTTCTGATTTTGAGAAAGTACTGATTTTAGAAAGAGAGAAGTTTGATAAAGAGAAGAAGGCCATAAAACAGAAAAATGTAGGATTCTTTAAAAAATTATTTGGCCATCGAAATGATTCAGAGAAAGGGTTTGAAGAAGAACGTACAATCTTTGAATCTGAAATTAAAAGGCTGACTTCCAAGTTGTCTGAACTATCTGCCACTGCGCTGAAATATCAAAGAACGAAGTCTGAATTCAAGACAAAGATTGACCAGCTTGTGAAAGAAAGAGACAACTTTGCGTCAAAGATCAAAGAGCTTGAAAAATATGTTTCAAGTTCAAATCAGAAATCTTTCATTTCACAAAGGTCAGTCAAATCATTTAATCAGATTCGTCACACTAACCTTTTCTATGATGAATGTTTAGATGGTTCAGATACTCATCCGAGGAGAAAAAGTTTCAAGAAAGAGAAATTGGTTTGGCAAAAGAAACCAATCAAAGATGATAAGGAAAATGAGCTGAAGGAGAAGAAATCATGTGTACATGTTCACAAAGCAAAGAAGAACAAAGCACCTAACGGTAAGAAATATTATTCTTCAATCTGTTGTGCACATGATCATTTCCACAAAACAAATGATCATTACTGGTATGGTTCTTACTCTATAACCCCCACACGAACTGCAACCAACATTTCTGGATCCAAATACCAGTGGGTACCAAAGAAGAAAACTGATTCTGTATTGCAGGCACCTCAAGCCAAGGGGGAGTAAGAAAGACGATGGCTTTTGAACAAAAATAGTTCAAAACCCGGACTTCAATGTCAAGACTATGGTTCTTGAGTAAACCGGACTTCAAAGATGAAAGATTATGGATTCTAAGCACATCAACTTAGGACCCGTACTTCAACGGAGTTTGACTTCTAAACACAAAAGTTTAGGACTCGGACCTCAGCGATCAAAAAGGCCTTACTCCTGTGTTTTTGCATCCGATGGATATGATGGTCTACGTTCCAAGAGAATTGATCTGATTTCTATCCTATACTGTTTCACTGACAGATTTTTCTGATATGATGGTCTACAATTCAAAAGGGAGTGTCTGATCTCTATCCTGTTTTAACTGACATATTTCAGATGCTTAATTTAAGGTGGAGTAAAGGTGATGACTTCTGATTATTTCAGATCAGAACTCATACTATAAAACTGTTTTACTGCTTTCTGTCTTTTATTTTTGAATAAATGATGTAAATAAAGTGGCTTCTGATCACATGACAGATCAGGACTCATTTTTCAATGTTCAAAGAAGGATATTGTGCTAATATCCAGGGGGAGCTTAAAAGACATAAATCATTATATCATGATTTGAGGGGGAGCTGAAAAGGTAAAAATCTTCTGATCTAGATCTCTGATTGTTTGAAAGAAGGACAACTTTCGAACATGAAAAACAATTTCTGAAATGTTCAAACCACTTCTTATTCTCAAAAGTTTTATGAATTTATAAGTGTGCTTTTAAATGTTTTTCTAAAATTTTTGAGCTTATTGTTTAACTGACCGTGTGTTTCCAAAGATCAATACTTGTGTATTATCTTGTCTATATACTGTCAAGTATTCATACACATCGGTTCAGTATTTTATTTGAAATTGTTATTACCATGTCCCTAAATGAACCAATTTTTCGATGGTAATACCCCCGTTTGTTTTCAAAGTTGTTGAGTATCATTCATATTTTCATATTTGTGCTTTCTTTGATAAATTGTTTATATTCGTTCATATAAACAAATTTCCAATTCTTTCATACGCTAATCATTTCAGTTGATCTGATCTTAATCATTGTCAGATTCTCAAAACATTTCTATTCTTTCTTGATTTTTCATTCATATAAAGTTTTGATAAATCTTAAATGTTTAAAAATGCTCAAATTTCATTTCTAATTTTTGATGAGCATACATACACTGACATATGATTTCTTGTGCTTTGCATATCAAGAAAATCATTGACCAGCATGTACTTTTAGGAACATGGGATTCAGTGTAAGTGCTTAATAGATCTTCCATGGATTCACGATAACCAGTGTTTCCTACCTCGGAAGAAATCCTTTGAGTGATTTAGGGGAGAGAGGTCTAAAAGAATTGAGTGTGGGAGTGATCTGAGGTAAAATGAAAATGAGAGATTGGTTAGATGTGAGCTTATATGTTTAAAAGAAAGAGGGTGTGAGATCAGAGTTAAAAGAATATCAGAAATTTGCACCAAACATCTTTCTGAGTCGGGCAGTCACATTACTGATTGGTTCACATTTCTTTGGTGACCATCATTGAAATAGGCAAATAGCCCATGCCATCTCTTGCATCAACCCCACTAGCTACTCATTCTTTTCTTAAAAAGAGAATGTTTCACATTTTCTGGGGAAGCAACACATAATCTATTGGTTCTTCTCTTGGAAGATACTGATATTGAAAAAGAAGGAAAGTTGCCCCACCTTCGACCCTTTCTCATGCACATTGAGTCCATGTACAATCATTGTTGTCTCAGTGATTTACATACTTCGAGCCTTATGAGAACACAATCATGGTGCTAATTCTTTCATACACAAGCACGAGCACACAGAAAATCTGTTTTTTCTGTGTTCCCATGGTCTACGTTCCAAATGGTCTACGTTCCAAGAGAATTGATCTGATTTCTATCCTATACTGTTTCACTGACATATTTTTCTGATATGATGGTCTACAATTCAAAAGGGAGTGTCTGATCTCTATCCTATTTTAACTGACATATTTCAGATGCTTAATTTAAGGTGGAGTAAAGGTGATGACTTCTGATTATTTCAGATCAGAACTCATACTATAAAACTGTTTTACTGTTTTCTGTCTTTTATTTTTGAATAAATGATGTAAATAAAGTGGCTTCTGATCACATGATAGATCAGGACTCATTTTTCAATGTTCAAAGAAGGATATTGTGCTAATATCCAGGGGGAGCTTAAAAGACATAAATCATTATATCATGATTTGAGGGGGAGCTGAAAAGGTAAAAATCTTCTGATCTAGATCTCTGATTGTTTGAAAGAAGGACAACTTTCGAACATGAAAAACAATTTCTGAAATGTTCAAACCACTTCTTATTCTCAAAAGTTTTATGAATTTATAAGTGTGCTTTTAAATGTTTTTCTAAAATTTTTGAGCTTATTGTTTAACTGACCGTGTGTTTCCAAAGATCAATACTTGTGTATTATCTTGTCTATATACTGTCAAGTATTCATACACATCGGTTCAGTATTTTATTTGAAATTGTTATTACCATGTCCCTAAATGAACCAATTTTTCGATGGTAATACCCCCGTTTGTTTTCAAAGTTGTTGAGTATCATTCATATTTTCATATTTGTGCTTTCTTTGATAAATTGTTTATATTCGTTCATATAAACAAATTTCCAATTCTTTGATACCCTAACCATTTCAGTTGATTTGATCTTAATCATTGTCAGATTCTCAAAACATTTCTATTCTTTCTTGATTTTTCATTCATATAAAGTTTTGAGAAATCTTAAATGTTTAAAAATGCTCAAATTTCATTTCTAATTTTTGATGAGCATACATACACTGACATATGATTTCTTGTGCTTTTCATATCAAGAAAATCATTGACCAGCATGTACTTTTAGGAACATGGGATTCAGTGTAAGTGCTTAATAGATCTTCCATGGATTCACGATAACCAGTGTTTCCTACCTCGGAAGAAATCCTTTGAGTGATTTAGGGGAGAGAGGTCTAAAAGAATTGAGTGTGGGAGTGATCTGAGGTAAAATGAAAATGAGAGATTGGTTAGATGTGAGCTTATATGTTTAAAAGAAAGAGGGTGTGAGATCAGAGTTAAAAGAATATCAGAACTTTGCACCAAACATCTTTCTGAGTCGGGCAGTCACATTACTGATTGGTTCACATTTCTTTGGTGACCATCATTGAAATAGGCAAATAGCCCATGCCATCTCTTGCATCAACCCCACTAGCTACTCATTCTTTTCTTAAAAAGAGAATGTTTCACATTTTCTGGGGAAGCAACACATAATCTATTGGTTCTTCTCTTGGAAGATACTGATATTGAAAAAGAAGGAAAGTTGCCCCACCTTCGACCCTTTCTCATGCACATTGAGTCCATGTACAATCATTGTTGTCTCAGTGATTTACATACTTCGAGCCTTATGAGAACACAATCATGGTGCTAATTCTTTCATACACAAGCACGAGCACACAGAAAATCTGTTTTTTCTGTCAGAACATTCATAGATAAACCTTGTGTTTTTCAATGATTGAATGGAAGTCCTGGTGAGTCAACATCAAACCAGCTCCTTATATTGTACATTCGTTGTACACAGTAACTCCGTGTTACTGACAGGCACTTCTAACTGTTTCATTTGTTGAATCAGGGTTACACGCTCATTATGTCTGAATTTGAAAAGATTCGGATATATACAGTTCATGATTCGGCTCTTCAGATCAAAGTACAACATCTGCAAAAGGGGAGATTGTTAGTTGATCAAAAAGGGAGAAATCAAAGTCTGTGCCGAAATTGATGAAGTTTTAATGATCATGGTGCTCATATCATCAAAAAGGGGGAGAATTATACAAAGTTCAATTTCAAAATGCTTCCGCTGATTTAAAGTTCAAGTCTGATAAAGAAATTCAAAGCCAAAAGATTCTGAAGGAAGACTGTTCAAAGTTTAATCAAGATGGTTTGTGAAAGTTTGTTTCTTCCAAAGATGATGCAGAGATCAAAGAGATGAAGATACATAATCAAGTTGTTTTCAAAGAATTTTCAGAATTTTCAATGTTTGTTTCAAGAGTTGTTAAAGTTTTTCAGAAGTTTCAAGAAATCTGTTTCCTGTTCAAGACTTGTTGACTTTTAAAGCTTCAAAAAGAGAAAAAGACTTACCAAGATTCTTCAAGAGCTGAAAGATTAAAGTTTGTGAAAGCTTCAAAGAGACAAAAGCTGAAGAATCAAGAGCTGAAGATCTGTATCAATTTTTTATTAAATCTTGAATACAAAGGGGGAGATTGTTAAGTCTAAATATTGTATCCAAGATTTAATAGGAAAGTCAATGATGTAAAAGTTAACATTGTCTAAGTCAAAGCATGTTTAGGTTCCTTAGCCTTTAAGGCTTTGTAATAGTTAGGTAGTATATATAGAGTGTGTCTTGTAATCTTTTAGTATTGTTCTAGAGAGCTGTGTTTTTATTGTATTTTCAGAGACATATGAATATGAGATCTAATTTCTCTCTCTAGACTTTCTCTCTCTAGTTCTTGATCTATATTGTCATATCTTGAGTAATTGCTTGATGTAATTGGGATTTTATTGATTATTAGGAAGATTAAGCGTTGTTTGGTACCCACTTTTCAATGGGTCCTTTTGATTTAGTGGAGATGGAAGGTTCAACAATCTTCACAGCAGATGAAGATTCAGCTTCAGTGGTAATCTTCACTTTGGTTAATTTCTTAACCTTAGTGGTATTCTTCACCTTGGTTGATTTTTTAGCTTTGGTGACCTTCTCAGCCTTAGAGGCATTTATCTTCACTTTAGTTGTTTTATCAGCTTTGGTGGCAGTTGGACATTTGCTTGCAATATGCTCAGTAAAAACACAGTGATAGCATTTTCTATATTTGAAAGTGGTTTTAGGACCAGAAATAGAAGGTTTTGAAAATTTAAGATGAGAGGGGCCAGGTCCAAGAATGCTTTTCTCATGAGATCTAGGAGGAATTTTTATTTCTTCAGATCTCTTAGGCTTAAGGTCAATCTTTAGCTTTGGAGGACAAGGATCAAAGATTTCTATCACAGAGCTAGAAGATGGATTTGCTGAAGGTTTAGAAGGAACCTTTAGCTTTGCTTTCCTGGTAGCCTTTTGAGGATGAAGAATGGATTTTTCTTTATCCGCAGACTTAGAGCCTTTGGATATTTCTTCAGGGATGGTTTTAGAAGAAGAAGGATAAAATTGATTATAAGAAGTGTCAGAGATAGAAGTGACAAACGTTCCAAACTTAAGCATGGAACTTTCTTCTTTAGGCTCATCCTGTGGTGTCCAAAAACCAAGACCAATTCTATCACATTCAGGAGTTTGAGCATTTATTATCTCAGAGATATTTGTTGATGATTTGCACCATTTTTCAACATGAGCCTTTTCTGCTTTTAGAGCAGTGATGGCTTGTTCGCGTTCAATGTTGATGATTTCATTTATAATGACTTGATCTTTCAACTTTTCTTCTAAAAGATTCAGTTCTTTGATCTTTTTATGACATTTCTCTAACTTTTCAGCTAAGTCAAGATTTTTGTTCTCAGCTAGAGTTTTGCCGTTTAGAGCATTATAAATATCAATAGTCAGCACATCAACAACGCGACTTCTCTCAGCTTCAGGTAGAGAGGGATTAGTAGAGATAGATACCTGAGATGATATATAGCTCATAGAAGTTTCAGTTGGTTCTTCCACTTCTTCTTTAATCTCAGCCATAAGGCAAAGATTAGCGATTTCTTCTTCATCAGAACTTGATTGTTCTGATTCAGCCTAGTCATGTTCTTCAACAATGAGACCTTTACCTTTTCGCTTGTAGCTTTTCAGCTTTTGATATTTCTCATTCAGCTTTAGGTACTTTTCATCGCTGGATCTTCTTGAGGTAGAAGGTTTGAAGACTTTCTTTGACCTGCACTCACTTGCAAAGTGTCCAATCTTTTCACAGTTATAGCAAGTAGCAGAAGCCTTATCAACAAGGGTTGATTTTTTCTTGTCAGTAAGAGAGAGAGGCTTATTTATTTTGAAATTGCTCTTTCTTGCAAATCTCTTAAAAGAGTTTGTCAAGAGTGCTAAGGAGTCATCAAACTCTGAAAGATCAGGGTCTGATAGATCCTCAGATTCAGAATCTAACTCAGTGATAGTGAGAGTAGATCGCTGAGATGGAATTATTTCTGAAGAGACTAAAGCAACAGGAGTGCTTTTTGAGTCTTTAGAATCTTTTATAAGATTCTTCTTCAGAAGGTTTGATTGCTCATAGTTAAGGAATATTCCATATAAGGTGCTGAGTGAAAGAGAATTTAAGTCTTTTATCAGCTTAAGACATATTGAATAAATGTCCCAGCTTTCAGGAAGACATTCTAGGACTTTGGTCAAGACCTCAGAATTAGAATAGGTCCTACCAACAGTTCTTAGATCTATGATTAAGCAGTTAAATCGCTAATGAACATCAGAGAGAGATTCATTCTTACCAGCGATGAAACTTTCATACTATCTTACCAAGTTAATCTTTCGAGTCTCTTGGATTTCAGTGGTGCCTTCGTATTGAACACAAATGGTTTCCCACATTTCTTTAGAAGTTTTAAGATGCATGATGGAATGGAAAACTTCATCAGGCAGATCCATTGAGATAATGGTTTTTGCCCTTGCATCTATACCAACCTTCTTTTTGTCTTCATCACTCCACTGTCTTATCTCCTTAACTACATAGTGTTCAAGGACAGTAGGAGTGGTGGTAGTAGCTGGAACTGCAGCTATAATTCTGACAGGTTCATAGGGTCCATTTTCTATATACTCAGGTATAGTAGGATCTGCACCTTCAAGAAATAGCATCATTCGATTTTTCCATAGAGAAAAGTTATCTCTGCTAAATCGAGGAGGTTTAGAAAGTGAATCATTATCATAGTAGTTAGTGTTTGTGTTAAGTGCCATTTAAGAATAGCAAAGAAGAGAATAAAGCAAGATCTTGTTTATCAGATTAAACAGACTGCTCTGATACCACTTGTTGGTCCCGGAGGTGCTTAACAAGTTTGTAAAAGGGGGGGGGGGGGTGAATACAAACACAGAAATTAAAGTTTAATAAATTGTTTATTGATAAATCAAACACAATTTACAAGTTTGTTGCGGAATAAGATTAAGACAAACTCAATCTAAAAAAACTTAAGAAATACAAAGATGGTTGCACATGAATATAGAGAATGGGGGGGGGGGGTTTAGAAGTATAGAAAACAAAGGTTTCTATCTTGGTTCAAGAATAGAGCACATTCTCAGATGAAGAGGTGATCTTTCTATTTATACCTTATGCATTAAATGCATGGCAGGGTAATTTACACGTGTCATTCAGTGATTGGCTTTGGTAGTCTGACTTTTGGGAGACATGCTTTCGGTCGTATCATGAATAGTGTAATAGACAGAGTTGTTGTACGATTTGTAAGTAGAGTTGTATTTGCTTCACTGATATCCGCATCAGGTCACTAGTAGACTTCTCTTTGTTCAGTGGCTTCGTCTTCGATTCAACTATGAACATATGTTGACAAGAGACTTATCTTCAGGGATTACGTTACTGTTTACATCAGAACTATCAGCGATAACTGAACAGACCCAGTTTGATCACTGATAGTGAAACCCTAATACATAGAAATGTTTATAAGAGATACTATCAGTAATAACTGAACAGACTCAGTCTGATCGCTGATAGTGAAACACTAATACATATTAAACGTAATTTTCACTAAGTATAAAAGAGGGTCGTTATCAAATCACTGAGAGAGCTTGGATCAACATTTTTATTAAAATATATATATATATATATATATATATATATATATATATATAATTTAAATGTTTTTAGATTGGACCGACCCAATCTGACCCCGACCCAACCTTAGCTCGCCCCGCCCGCTTCGGCCCGACCCGAGGGCGCCCTAATTCACAACCTGGGGATTTAAACACCCCGGGCTCTCCATTCTTTCACTCTTTCGATCTATCTCGATTACTCTATCTCTCTCATTCGCTCTCTCGATTCCCAATCTCTCTAAATCCCTTTACACCTCTCGATCGATCTATCTCTCTCTCGATTCTCATCGATCTCTACCTCGATCGACGACACCTGGTACAATGGCTCACAAGCCGAACCAGGAGATTGACCCTATTGCTAATGCAAAACTGATTCATCCGGATCAGTTCCTCCCTCTCACACCGAAAAATTTTCATCTCGACGTCACTCAACCTGAGTGCCAATACCAGGTGATGATCGAGATCCTCTGTGGCCATCCTCTCTCCTATGCTCTCATGGAGACCGCCGATGTGCCTCATCTATATCTGCAACAGTTCTGTCACTCACTTACTCCGGTTTAGGCCGACGATGGATTCATTCTGGAAGGCCATATTGACACAACAACCGTCCTGATCATGCGAGATCTTTTTCGCCAGTTTCTCCACTTACCGAACGCTAATTCGTTTCTAGGGAGAAACAGTTTTCGATCCAATCGTCCCCGACGCTATTATCTGCTCATACATACAGTCTTTGGGTTACCGAACGCCTATCCGTCTTCCATCCACCTTCAACAGGAAGAATCTGACTACTATCTGGTACACTCTTTTCACGTACCTCAGTCGGCTCCTGTCGGCTATAACGAAAGGCATCGACCAGACGAGCATCAACATCCTACGCCTCTTCCATGCCGTGGAATTCCACCGCCATGCCGATTATGCAGACATCCTTTGGTTCGAGATCGTCTAGAAGGTCCGAGACAACGCTACAAAACGACGGAACTTCATTCCGTTCATGTGATTTCTCCATATCTTCATCCGCCACTACATGGATCTTCATCCATCCATTGCTCGATGCTCTTCGCATCCTACATGTCCGCATAACCCGACTCATCGTATCCCTATTCGTCCTGATCCCGAAGGTATAGTCGCCCGACAGAATACAGACGGGTTACTAGCCTATGCTAGTCCGACGGCGCTGAGTGTGATAGATTATAGGCGCACACACAACCTACCAGCTTCTATGGTCCGTCCAGAACCGGAAAGACCTCCCCAGGGAGCGAGACCTAAGCAACGTGAGGGTCCACGTACGAGAGACGGTAGAGTCCGGAGGGCTGGGGCTCCCGGACAGGGTGTGCAGAGTGAAAATATTGTTAGGGATTCTAAAGCGGGCAACGCCGTTAGACAAAGCCAGGCCAGTACTTCTCGCAGACCGTCTACACCATCACCGACAGCATCTCCGACGGTGGAAGAGGACAGAACTACAGAAGCCGCTCACGTTCAGTCCTCTTCTGCCACCGAATCTGAGGAGACAATAGGTACATCCAGCACTCAGTCAGAATCATCCACCCAAGCATCGGAATCAAGTGATGAGTCTTCTGAATCTGATGGTGACGATGACGAGCCCTCATCTGGAGAGATAAGGAGAGCGGAGGGAGTTATAGTTGAACATGATATTGTGAGCAGAGAGAGGGAAAGGAATAGTAAATTTGATTTTGAGCGAACACGAGTGATGAGGCAACCATCCCCGGTTGACCTCCCCCTAACCCTATCCATCCAGGTAGCCACATCTGCTACCCAGTCTCATGTGTTGAGACAGGGTATTAAAGAAGCCGTCGTGGACCTAGAGACGCAATTGCACGCCCCCAAGCCACTCCAACATCTCTCAACAGATGTTGGTTTCAATTTCTCACGGGGATTTAGCACAAACGCTACCGGTCTCTCTCTTGTAGAGTTCTGGTATTGAAACAAGAGGACAACAGCCCCCGTCCTCGCCTTCTTTGGGTGCACAGCGTCTAGAGCCATTTGATGTTATATCTCCTATTCCTAGGACACAGGTACCTTTCTCGGCTACTGCTGGAGGCCTTAGTGGATCGGCCGGAACACCCATAGTAATTCCAACTTCGGTTGGTTTACGAGGATTGGGTGGAAGTCCTACCACAGTTATTATTACGCCAGCTGTGAACGTAGGCGGTGAGACTTCTACAGTCGTCACCACAACTGGAAGTCTAAGTGACCCAGGAGTTATTCACCCCGAGTTTGTCTCAAGGGAATTTTTGGACGGCGCCCTAAATACTGTCCACTCTATCATGCGTGCCGAAATGAGGGAAGAGATAGATGCCCTGAAACGTCTGATCAAAGGCAAAGGTCCAGCGACTGAGCCTGAACCACTACCTCCTACACCACAACCCTCTACTACTGCTTCAGATATGTCCATCGATGACCTTAAATCCATCCTCCTAGCCAAACTACTTGCCCAATCTCAAATCGAACCCACCCAAGATGCCGATCTACTTTCCTTACTTCGTGCCCAAGCATCTACACCTACCCCACACCCCCACCCATTATATCTCCTGAAGCCTTCCAGCACCAAACCGCACTCCTTCAGTCTTTGCAACACACAGTATCTGTATTGACTGAAAGACTATCATCCTTGGAAGACACCTGCCGCAGCCAGCCAGCCAGGCAGAGCGGCTCAAGCGCAGACATGATGATCAGGATGATCCTGATCACCATGAGGGGGAGAAGCGCCAAAGATTATCTGAGCCAGAGACACAAACAGTAGGAACAGTACAGGTGGAAACAGAAAGGGGTTCGGGTTCTGGTACTCAACCGGAAGGGCAAGAACAGGTCCAGGAGCAGATTATGGATTTGGTTTTATACGATATTCCAACGGTTGAAAAGCCTGAGGAACAATATGAGGGTTCATCGATAGATCCGGAAAAATGGGCTATAATAGTTGATCCATATTCAGATACTGACCCGATGGAAGAACCGATCAACATGGAAAGAACGCTGGTAGTTTTTCAAGAGAGATTGATGAGCTTTTCAATTCTGAATATACGGCTCAAGATTATCAGCCTCGAGGTACCGCTTTTGACTTTCACAACAGATAACCCTGATCTTTCACAACCAGACATTCCTGAACGATCTCCTCAAGCATCGCCAGCATCACCAGTTTGGGGAACAAATAGTACTCCGCCAGTTCAGCCATCCAAATGGGAAAGAGTCAGAATTAAAGTACCATTTCTTGAAGAAAGCCAGAAGAAAATCTTTGCCCATTGGATTCGGAAGTATGATGAAGTCGTAGCTCATGGTCTTCAGTCGATGAAAAAACAAGGAGAAGCAACGAGAGCTTCTATTCGTGTATAATTACTTCAAAGACAAATACAACAAGACAAAGATCAGAATTCAATCAGTTGATTAGATTCATGCTTGCTACTTCAAAGGTGTAAAGTATTCATTCTTCACGGTGACAAGAGAAGATGGTAAGCAGTGGAGTTTTTCTGAAGCTGATTTTGAACGTCTTGAACGACACGATCTTCTATTCCTGCTTAGAGACTTAAAGACAAGAACTATCCGACCCGGGGAAGTTACAGATGCACTTGAAGCCATAAAGAGATACATGAAATGTGCAATGAAGCTTGCCTCGATAGAAGACTTTCAGATCGGGTTAGAAAGCAACCAACCGAAGATTAATTTACTTAAACCTGATTTGAGTATTCCGTCAGATGCCCAAAATGTACCAGACTTCACAGTTCTTAATTTTCCAGAATTCGGCATGACATACGAGAACGACAAAGGTGATATGCGTTTCATCCGGTTCAGTCAGATTGCCAGATTTTGTGATGGTACTTTGATGTTGCTTAAAGACAAGTTGAAGCGTGCAGTTGATGAAGATGAAAAAGGGACTCAACTTCTGGATCAAAAATACAAGAATCTTGTTCTCGAAGCACTCGGTGTTATCATAGAGCGACTGGAGTACATAACGTCAATGCGCTATTTCGAGATCAGTTTTGGGTTTCGAAAAATATATGTTCCGAACTGGCGTGATTATGAACTTCTATTTAAAGGGGGAGATTTTTAGGGTATTTATATGTTAAATAAAAGTTCAGGGTGCATATTGTAATTATTCCAAAGTTTATTTGTTAGTTGGGCCCAAAGCCCTTTAGGCCCATTTAGCTTGTACGCCTAATATAAAAAGGTTGGTTTGGTTTCATTATTCAGTTTAGATCTCATTCATAATTCTCTAGTTAATAGGTTTACTTTGCTTATCATATATTCTCTCTGTAAACCTAAACCTTTCTTGAATATTAATCATATGACTAGAGATTGTGGCATGTTAACTATTCTTCATTGATATTATTGTTCGTGATTGCACTGTACTGGGATCTACAGAATTGCATGTATATGCGAATTATGAATTGTGTGTATATGCGAATTGAGTGTGCATGCGAATTGTGGTGTAAATATCATAAGAGTTCCACACTTAGCTTATTTTTGAGTGATTTTTCTGTGATTTATGACGGTTGATTTTTCTGATTATTTGACAAACGATCTTTTCAAGCATTATTTTTCAGATAAATACTAATCATGCCTTACATAGATGAGAAAGGACACACTGTTCTCACAAACAGAGATTGTGCATTGGCATACATGCCTGAAATTCCCCAGATAGAGGCTGAACTTGAACAACTTAAACTGTAGAACTCAAAGCTGAAAGCTGAGATTGATGCACTGAATATCAAGCTGACAAAAGCTGAAACTCAAGTTTCCACATATCAAACTATGGGAAATGAATGGCTCAAGAGAGTTGATGAGAAAAGAAAGAGAGAGAAAGTTGAATTCGAGAAAACTTTCAACCAGAGATTATCTGATATTTCTATGAAAACTGATAAAGAGAAGAAAAAGTTAGAAATCAGATGTGCTAAACTTTCTAAAGAAGTTTCTGAATTTGAGAAAATTGTTATTACAGAAAGAGATATTTTTTGAAAAGGAAAAGAAAAATACTGAAAAGAAAAATACTGTGATTTTCAAAGAAATCTCTGAGAAAAATCAGTGTTAGATCATGTTTAATCAAGTTGTAATAGTTAGTCCTTTTGTAACACCCTAAAAACCAGGGTAATTTAAAACTGCAGAAACTGTACAATTAAGCATCAACCATAGGTATAAACCTCCAAAAAAGGGGAACTTTACTTAACCTTTACAAAAATCAGAATACGGATAAAGATCCCAACAACAAACCAATCAAAACATATACTATCTAGATTACATAAGTTGTTGATCCAAAATCATCCAAAAAAATGTGGGACTTAACAATGCCCAACAATCCAATACTAAACATCTCAAAAGCATATCATTTGAGAAAAAGTGTTAGGCTTATAAAGCCTAGTGAAAACATACAATTTATAAATTTCAAGAAACGTGAACAATTGTATCATAAGATAATCTTTCCAATAAGGTTTAGTTTTACAAATGAAACCTTTGCCACAATCGGGCCTTTTTGATACAAAACTCGTCATCAAATGACCAAAGATAACCATTTTACCAAGTATTGTAGCGTAACACAAAGTAGGCCACAATCCGAGTTATGAGCTAAACACTTGGAATCCATGGCCACGAACTCACAAGTCCGTACTACGATGTGAGGTAGGGCCCCCAAGGAAACCAAGGTATACTCGTTCACCAGGACTACACTATGAACCATGGCTAGTAACCGGTCTCACATAACCGTACAAAATGGCCCCCGAGGATCATATGCATCCGTAGCTACAAATACAGGAATTATGATCCATAGCTAGTAACCAGTTTCAACCGTACCAAATGGCCCCCGAGGATCATAAACATCCATTTTACAAATAGGGGAAAACATCCCAAATATAAGTCGACTCAATACCTAGGGATCCACTAGTAATGGTGAAGACTTGTCACAACAACATTCTTGACCAACCATATATAACCATATGGTATACAAAACATTTAGGTCAACTTCTGGTAAGTATGAAAATCATAAAAATGAGTTCATAAACATTCTTTTGCATAAGCTACAAAATCAACAAGTAAAACATTCTTTTACTTCAAATAAGTTAGAATCCATCATTTTAGTCAAAAATGATCGGGAACCCTAAAATCTCCCAAAACTCAAGTTATATCAAATATGCAGAAAACATAGATCTGAAACCATGGAGATATATGGGAGTTTCAAAAGGTAGTTTTTGATATGTATACAATTTTTAAAATGATAGTAGGAACTCACCAAGCAGGTTTATACGAAAACCCGAAAAACCAGATAACGATCACGACGAATAGGTGAAGTTTTCTACAACGAAACCCCGAGCAATACACTTAATACTAGCTATCAACGGAGCTTCAGATATCGAAGAAACCAAAGAGAAAACTTAGAGAGAGAGAGATTTGAAGAGAGAGAGAGAAATATCAAACAACAAATATTTGTGGCTGATCACCTTTAAGTCGGCCAGAGGGTTGTGCGGCTTACACCGCGGCCTTCAAGCCGCGGAAAAAGTCACGCTTGCTACAAAACGGGAATACTCCAGTGGGTCACGCGGCTTAGCTCGCGGCTTACTAGCCGCGGCCTAGCCCGCGCGTGTCAACAATCTGGGAATCCTCCAGAGGGTTACGCGACTTACCTCGCGGCATACAAGCCGCGGCATATCCCGCCTAACTCTCTGTTTCCCACAATTTCAACCAAAACCCAAACACTAACTCTCGATTCAAAACTCGGCGTCTACGACAAAAGGTAAACGCAAGAATACAACGATAATATATAATGAAAATCTAGGGTGTTACAATCCTCCCCAACTTGGGAATGATTTCGTCCCCGAAATCCCAACTATATAAAGAGATGAGGATATCTTCGCTTCATATCCTCCTCAACTTCCTACGTCACGTTGGCTCCCCTATGATGCTTCCACTGCACCTGGACCATAGTGATTTCTTTGCGACGCAACTTCATAGATTTCTCTATAAGATAGCGTCAGGCTCTTCTATACAACGGTTTCCCTCGTCTACTGTTAATTCGGAGAGAGGGATGACGCTTTCCTATTCCGCCAAACACTTTCGAAGGTAACAAATATGAAACGTGTTGTGTATTCTGCTCAACTCTGGCGGCAGTTACAATTGATAGGCTTTCAAACCCACCCGCTTGAGCACTTTGAAAGGTCTGAGGAAATGGGGACTCAGCTTCCCACGCTTTCCGAACCCTATAATGCCCTTCCACAGCGATACCTTCAGCAACACACGGTCGCCCATTTGGAATTCCATTGACCATCTCTTTTTATCGGCATAACTCTTCTGCCGATCCTGAGCTGCTTTCAATCTTTCACAAATGCTCTTGACTTTATCGGCCATCTCTTGCACGATTTCAGGTCCGACGAACTATTTTTCTCCTGCTTCAAGCCAACACACGGGAGTTCGGCACTTTCGCCTGTACAACGCCTCAAAAGGTGCCATTCCAATACTAGAGCCGTAGCTATTATTGTAAGCAAACTCCACCAAAGGCAGGTGCGAGTCCCAACTACCCCCGAAATCTATGACACAAGACCTCAACATATCTTCTAATGTCTGGATCGTTCTCTCGCTTTGCCCGTCAGTCTGTGGATGGTAAGACGTACTCAGCTTAACTCGTGTACCCAGCTCTTTCTGAAACCCATCCCAAAAGTTCGAAGTGAACCGACTATCGCGATCTGACACGATCGACAAAGGTATTCCATGCCTTGAGACCACTTCATAGATATATAGTTTTGCTAACTTATCCATCGGTAAAGTCTCGCGCATAGCCTAGAAGTGAGCGCTCTTTGTTAATCTATCAACTACCACCCAAATGGTATCGTGACCTCGAAGAGTTTTAGGCAACTTAGTCACGAAATCCATGGTGATATGCTCCCACTTCCACTCGGGAATCTCTAAAGACGGAAGGCTCCCATATGGTCGTTGATGTTCGTCCTTAACTTACGAACACGTAACACAATGCTCCACATACCGCGCAACATCAAGTTTCATTACTGGCCACCAATAGTGCAGCATCAAGTCCCTGTACATCTTCGTACTTCCCGGATAAATGGAATACTTGGACTTGTGAGCATCTTCAAGTAGTAGATCATGGTTACCCCCAATCTTAGGTACCCACACACGACCGCTGAACAGTTTTACCCCACGGCTATCTTCCATTAAGAGTAAACGCTGCTTCGTCATGACTTCCTCTTTGAGATTTTCTTCCAACAAGGCTTCGATCTGCGATGCCTTGATCTTTTCAACAAGGGTGGATACTAACTCGATTCTCGAACAGGTAGCCTGAATACTTCCGCTATAGTCTTTCCGACTTAAAGCATCGGCTACCACGTTTGCCTTCCCGGGATGGTAAAGCAACTCACAGTCGTAATCTTTAAGCAATTCGAGCCACCGCCGTTGTCTCATATTCAACTCTTTCTGATCAAAGACATACTTCAGGCTCTTATGATCTGTGTAGAGTGTACACTTCGTGCCATAGAGATAATGTCGACAAAGCTTCAAGGAGAACACTATTGCTGCTAAATATAAATCGTGGGTAGGATAGTTCTTCTCGTGTATCTTAAGTTGTCTCGAGGCGTAAGCGATTACCTTGCCCCGCTGCATCAACACACAACCTAAACCCATCTTCGAAGCATCGCTATAGACCATGAAGTCTTCTGACCCTTCAGGTAACGACAAGATCGGAGCTTCACATAATTTCTTTTGAAGAATCCGGAACGCCTTCTCTTGCGTTTAGGTCCAATCAAACTTCGCATTCTTCCGAGTTAGAACTGTCAAGGAAGAAGCGATCTTCGAAAAATCATGAATAAATCTCCGATAGTATCCCGCTAGACCCAAGAAACTTCGGATCTCGGACGGATTCTTGGGAGGCTCCCAATTCATCATAGCTTCAATTTTGGAGGGATCTACTTTCACTCTGTCTCGAGTGACAACATGACCCAAAAAATGCACCTCTTCAAGCCAAAAGTCACACTTGGAAAATTTGGCGTATAATCTTTCTTTTCTCATCACATCAAGAACTTCGCGAAGGTGTTGCTCGTGCTCCAACTCGCTCTTAGAGTACACGAGTATGTCAACAATGAATACGATGACCGACTTGTCGAGGAATGGTCGGCACACCCTATTCATCAAATCCATAAATACCGTTGGTGCGTTCGTTAGGCCAAAAGGCATCACGAGAAACTCGTAATGGCTGTAACGCGTTCTAAAGGTTGTCTTCGGAATGTCTTCTTCTCTTACCTTCACTTGGTGATAACCCGAATGTAAGTCAATTTTGGAAAAACAACCCGCTCCTTGCAGTTGATCAAACAAGTCGTCGATTCTCGGAAGCGGATATTTGTTCTTCACTGTCGCTTTGTTCAACTCACGATAATCAATGCACATTCTCATTGTGCCATCCTTCTTCTTGACGAATAGGACCGGAGCTCCCCACGGTGATGAGCTCGGTCTTACGAAACCCTTCTCCAAAAGCTCTTGGAGTTGTGCCATCATCTCTTGCATCTCTGATGGCGTTAAACGGTAAGGAGCTCTAGCAATAGGAGTTGCTCCTGGCACAAGATCAATCCGAAACTCTACTTGACGATCAGGCGGTAACCCAGGCAAGTCGTCAGGAAAGACGTCTTGAAACTCGCGCACAATCTTCACTTCAACCAACTTTGACTTCTCTAACTTGGCGTCAATCACGTAGGCTAGGAAAGATGAACATCCTTTTACCAAGCACTTGCGTGCCTTTGCCATTGTGATTATTGTCACTTCACCTTTTCTCTTCTCACCATAGATAACAACGGCTTCGCCACATGGATTGGGAAGTCGAATCAACTTCTTAGAACACACGATCTCGACATGATTGTTTGACAACCAATCCATACCGACCACAACGTCAAAACCTCCGATTAACAACGGCAGAAAATCGATCGAGAATTCTCTTCCCTCGATACCGAGAGTACATTTCTTTAGAACATCACATATTAGAACCTTACTACCACCAGCTATCTCTACCACTAACGCATCCTCAAGACTAGTAGTGGGCATAACAATCTTTTGACGAAACAACTCAGATACGAAAGAGAAACTGGCACCCGTATCGAATAAAACACGAGCAGGTACAGAATTTATAAGAAAAGTACCCGATACCATATCAGCGGATGCCTTGGCTTCATCAGTCGTCATCTGGAACGCTCGACCCGGAACCCTAGGTGGGTTCTTCTTCTTTGTCGTCGTGCTACCCGTCACAATCTTTGGGCAATCCCTTCTCACTTGCCCCGGTGCCTTGCACTCATAGCAGATAAGTCCTCTGATCGGGCAATCTTTGGCGGTGTGATCAGGCTTCCCACACTTATAACAAGTTTGAGAAGTGGTGTTACAGTTACCGTGGTGCTTGGTTCGACACTTGCGGCACCATCTAGATTCCGGCTGACTGCCGAAGCTTCGGTTCCCCGAAAAAGGTCAGGATCTTCTGGGAGGCACATAACTGTTCTCCCACTTTCTCTTGTCAGACACTACCACCGCTTTCTCAGCTTTGCTTCTCAAGAACAACTCCTCCATAAACTGAGCTTCTTCAACCATCTCTCGGAGATTGGAAGCTTTAGAATTGTGGACCAAAGATAACAGGTCCGCTGGTAGGCCATTCAGATAGGCTTTCATCTTATCTTTTTCCGTTAGGCTACGTGCCTTACCAAATCCAGCTTTTCCATGAACTGACGGGTGTACTCCCTCACCGTCAGGTTTCCTTTTACAAGAGACCGAAATTCTTTCTCGATTCGGTCCATAGTCCTTTCACTGCAGAACTCTTCCAACAACTTCTTTTTAAACTTGGCCCAAGAAAACTGAGCCAACACAGTAGGAGACAGGGTGGATTGAACGATATTCCACCAAGTGAGGGTCGTATCCCTAAGCAATTGGGTACCGAACCGCACCCTTTGATCATCCCCACATTCGGAAGAGCCAAAAGCCTGCTCGACCGCTCGGATCCATTTAACACATGCAACTAGGACTTCAGAACCAGAGAACTCTGGTGGTCTGCAACCCAGAAAAGATTTGTAGGAACAACTCTTCCCACCTTTCGGAGCACCAACAACCCTATGCTCTTCAGCTCTGACTCCGTTCCTAAAGCCCCCAGCGCCAGACAACACATTCTCTTCCACTGCTCCATGCCTTCTGAGGCTCGCGTCCCGGTCTTCCAACATCTTCAGAAAAACCTCTTGCTGTTTCTCCATGGACGTCGTCACCATTTGCATGGCGTTGGACATCATATCAGCTTGAGGGTAAGCTAACTGAACAACGGGACTGGTGGGCGTCAGAACCACTCTTGGTCCTAGCTCCACTTCCCTAGTAAGAACGGTGGCATGCCCGAAGGAATGACGGTTGCCGCCCTAACCACGGGTTCTCGCTCGGGCAAACTATCGGCACACAGATCTCCATCGACTAACGGTCGACTGCACGTATTTACCATCCTAAAATGGTTGCCACACAAATACGAGAAGAGTAAGAGACAGATCGAGAGAATAAATACGACATAACGTACTATTACAGTACCAAATGTCATAGCAACAGTAATTCAGGCACAATCACGTATAAATATTCTCATAATAACATTAGCTAAGTGAGATTATGAACATATAATACATAACGGTTCTGGATACCATCACCACAACGTTTGATAACTACAATTTTCGTCAACTTTAAGACCAACCCATCTGAGTAGTTCTACCCAATACTCACGAATCAATGCTTAATATACCCAATATACTCACGAATCATCTTACATTCATGCCTAGATCACTTAAACTAGAGCTCTGATACCAAATTGTAACACCCTAAAAACCAGGGTAATTTAAAACTGCGGAAACTGTACAATTAAGCATCAACCATAATTATAAACCTCCCAAAAAGGGGAACTGTACTTAACCTTTACAAAATTAGAATACGGATAAGGATCCCAACAACAAACCAATCTAAACATATACTATCTAGATTACTTAAGTTGTTGATCCAGAATCATCCAAAAAAATGTGGGACTTAACAATGCCCAACAATCCAATACTAAACATGTCAAAAGCCCTCGGGATCAGTCCCGACACTCAAACCCTTGGCAACCTGCCACTAACGAGAACCTGAATACATATCATTTGAGAAAAAGTGTTAGGCTTATAAAGCCTAGTGAGAACATACAATTTATAAATTTCAAGAAACGTAAACAATTGTATCATAAGATAATCTTTCCAATAAGGTTTAGTTTTACAAATGAAACCTTTGCCACAACCGGGCCTTTTTGATACAAAACTCGTCATCAAATGACCAAAGATAACCATTTTACCAAGTATTGTAGCGTAACACAAAGTAAGCCACAATCCGAGTTATTAGATAAACATTTGGAATCCATGGCCACGAACTCACAGGTCTGTACTACGATGTGAGGTAGGGCCCCCGAAGCCAAGGTATATTCGTTCACCAGGACTACACTATGACCCATGGCTAGTAACTGGTCTCACATAACCGTACTAAATGGCCCCCGAGGTTCATATGCATCCGTAGCTACAAATAGGGGAATTATGATCCATAGCTAGTAACCGGTTTCAACCGTACCAAATGGCCCCCGAGGATCATAAACATCCATTTTACAAATAGGGGAAAACATCCCAAATATAAGTCCACTCAATACCTAGGGATCCACTAGTAATAGTGCAGACTTGTCACAACAACATTCGTGACCAACCATATATAACCATATGGTATACAAAACATTTTATAAACAAAATTCCTTTTCAAGTTCACTTCTGGTAAGTATGAAAATCATAAAAAAGAGTTCATAAACATTCTTTTGCATAAGCTACAAAATCAGCAAGTAAAACATTCTTTTACTTCAAATAAGTTAGAATCCATCATTTTAGTCAAAAATGATCGGGAGCCCTAAAATCTCCCAAAACTCAAGTTATATCAAATATGCAGAAAACTTAGATCTGAAACCATGGGGATATATGGGAGATTCAAAAGGTAGTTTTTGATATGTATACAGTTTTTAAAATGATAGTAGGAACTCACCAAGCAGGTTTATACGAAAACCCAAAAAACCAGATAACGATCACGACGAATAAGTGAAGCTTTCTACACCGAAACCCCGAGCAATGCACTTAATACTAGCTATCAACGGAGCTTCAAAGATTGAAGAAACCAAAGAGAAAACTTAGAGAGAGAGAGAGAGATTTGAAGAGAGAGAGAGAGAAATATCAAATAAGAGATATTTGTGGCTGACCACCTTTAAGTCGGCCAGAGGTTTGCGCGGCTTACACCGCGGCCTTCAAGCTGCGGGAAAAGTCTCGCGTGCCACAAAACAGAAATACTCCAGTGGGTCACGCGGCTTAGCTCGCGGCTTACTAGCCGCGGCCTAGCCCGCGCGTGTCAACAATCTGGGAATCCTCCAGAGGGTTATGCGATTTACCTCATGGCCTACAAGCCGCGGCATATCCCGCGTAACTCTCTGTTTCCCACAATTTCAACCAAAACCCAAACACTAAGTCTCGATTCAAAACTCGGCGTCTACGACAAAAGGTAAACGCAAGAATACAACGATAATATATAATGAAAATCCAGGGTGTTACACCTTTGTTACATTTTGTTAAGTTTAACTTGTGTAGGAGTCAAGTAAATTGACCCTATATATAGTCCCTTGTTATTTCCTTTTTAGGTAAAGAAGAATCTTATTCATAGTATTGCAGCCTCCTTTTGTGAGATATATGAATATAGCATTTTCCTAATCAATGATCTTTTTCCTTTGATTCATATCTGTTATTAATCTGATTATAATTGTGTGTGCTTGATTCTGGAACAACAACTGGTATCAGAGCTACTCAGAAACTCAGATTCAACCAATTTGTGCAGAAATTAGTTCTAGTTTTCCATTTTCGGAAACTTTACTGTTCCGTTAGTGATTTTGTGATTCAGTGGTCATTTTGATGCAATTTTAGGTTCAATAGATGTGTATGATGAATATGAACATGTTTCATGTTGGTTAGAAATAGATTTGTTCAAGTTTGATTAACCTATTTGATCAATCTTTGGGTTTTTAGAAGTATTCATCTGCGAACTGTCAAGAATCACAAAGTCAGATTTATTGAAGATTTTGGAAATTAAGTGATTAGGGTTTGCTCACGATCAATCATAGAGCATACTGTCAAAATTTGGTATTGATTGAACAAGTATTGCTATGGATTTGGTGAGGAATTGAAGAAAAGGCTTAAAACATAGAGGTTTTGCAAGACACAGTGAAGAACTCGCAAAACTCCTAGAACTCGCAGGATTAAGGATTCTCAGGATTGAAGTTGAAAATATTCTAAGTGCAAGATTCATAGAAGTGTTCCCTGTGAAAGTCAAAAGATTCGCAACCCTCTTACTTGCGAAAGCTAAAGATTCGCAACCCAATTGATTGCGAATCTTGGTTTAAATCCTTTAGTTTGCGAAAGTTATATCCTTTGAGTATCCTTTGGTTATTGTTCGTGAATTCTTGCCTTATTATTCACATTTTTGCATACTTGTTGATTTTCTGTACTTCAATATCTGATTTTCTGACTAAAGATCACTTCAAGAACATATTTCAGACACACAAGAAAGATGCCATACACAGATGATATGGGAAACACTGTACTCACTCCAAGAGACTGTGCATTATCCTACATGCCAGAGATACCCAAAATGGAAGCTGAGCTTGAAACTCTCAGATGTTAAAACAAGAAATTGAGAGATGATATGGATGCTTTAAATATCAAAGTGACAAAGGCTGAAGTTCAAGTGAAGCTGTATCAAGACAAAGGTCATGACTGGCTTAAGAGAGTGAATGAGAGAAAGAACAAAGAAATAGCTGAACTGGAAAAGACTTTTAACCAGATACTGTCTGATATTTCCAAGAAGTCTGAGTCTGAGAAGAAACAATTAGAGATCAAAGTCTCAAATCTTTTAAAACAAGTTTCTGACTTTGAACAACTCATTATATCTGAAAGGAAATCCTTTGATAATGAGAGAAAAGGTTTTGAAAACAAAAATGTAAATCTATTCAAAGAAATTTCAGATAAAAACCATATTTTAGAAAAAGATTTTGAGGAAGAGAGAAAGATTTTTGAAAAGGAAATCTCAAAGCTAACCAGTAAATTGGCAAACTTATCTACTGAAATTATGAAAGAGCAGAGGAGTAAATCTGGAATTCAGAGCAAAATTGATAAACTCTACAATGAGAGATCCAAGTTGTGTGATAAAATTCAACAACTTGAGATTGATAATACTGACTTGTCTAACAAGTTAACAACTGATACATCTATTTCATCTTCCTATGATGATGATTCAGCTGAATGAGTGTGTTCTTTTCAGTCAGTATCAAGCATGTTTCAGAAAATGGTGTTTAGAAAACAAATTGTGAAATCTAATGTTTCTAAACCATATCAGATTACCACTCCAAAGTCCTTTTATGTAAAATCAACTGATAAGAGTGCTAATCATTTTTAAAAATCTCCAACTCAGAAGCAGCAAAGCTTCACAGAGTTAACAAGAAGAAGAACAGAGCTTCAAGAGGTATGTGTTTTGCACCTGACTTTGTCAAATCAGCAACTCATTTGATCAGGATTGCAAAAAGAAAATTATGTTGCTCTTATTGTTACTCTGATAAGTTCACTCACAAAGCACAAGCATATAATACATCTTATCATCGCAGTGCTTATCACAAGCATGATCAGAATCACTCAAAGAAATTCTCAAATACTGTCCAAACTGGACCCAAGTTTATCTGGGTACCAAAACCTAAACCTGTGTTGCAGGTAGAGGAAAAAGGAAAATAGGATATAGAAGATGTCTCAGTTAAGAAGGACTGAAGGAACTATGACTTCTGATTACTACAAATCAGGATCTTGCCTCAAAGTCAAAACTATGACTTCTAAGTACAACAACTTAGGACTCATACTGAACTGTCAAAAGTTGGTGATCTTTTGGAATACAGGGAGTTTCTCTTAGTCTCACTCTCTATCTTACAATGTTTGGTATTTTCAACAATTGATATCAACAATTGGTATTTTCAATGTCATATCTTTATGTTGAAGGTATAGGAGGAAAATGAGCTTAATTGTTAAATTTTACATGCAGATATGAAGGGGGAGCATGTCTGCACAAACCTTAACAAAGATCCACAATATGTTAAGGGGGAGCTGCAAGAAGCAATTACAAACAACAATGAATATCAGATATTTGACAACAACAAATAGTGACAAACAAGATCAACCATATATCAGATCAAGGGGGAGTATTTGATGAACTCAAGGGAGGTACTACACTGCTACATCAAGGGGGAGTAAAGATGTGTTGTAAGTGGTGTGTGTGTAAAACCTTTTCTAAATTAAAATTGGTTAAAATGCCATTTTAGGAAGTTTCTTTAAATAAAAACTTTCTATTTTTGGCAAGTTATTTGAAAAGTTTCCTAAAATAAAAAATTTCCCAATTTGGAATGTTTTTGAAAAAAAATGGAAATTGTGCTAAGTCTAGAATTCAAAACCTATTAGTTTGAGAAAGCTTCAGGTTTCGCAAAGTGAACACTTGCGAAAGCTGCAGAATTCGCAAACTAAAGGCTTATGAATCTTAGACATTCGCAGAAGTACTATCTACGAATCCTTAAGAATTTGCAACCTTCATGCTTGCGAAAGCTTCAGAATTCGCAGATCACTTGCTTGCGAAAGTTACCTATCTTGCATAGGATTCATAAATTCGTTCCTTGTGAATCCTCACATACGTTGCTTGTGAATTCTTCAGTGAGCAACACCTTGCCACATCAGCTTGCGAAAGTTGAGGTCCGTTCCACTCTTGCCATGTGTCTAAGTCAGTTTTGAGTATAAATACAACACTTGGTATCTTTTATCCTCACTTTTCAAATATCCAACCTTTCAGAGAGCAAAAACCCTCTAAAACCCCTTTCACGAGTTCTTCATTCGACCCTTTGATTCCATCTTCATTTTTCATAACAGGTTGATTGCTTGTTAAAATCATGTTTGTTTTATGTTGTTATTATTAGTGTGATTGTTTAATGCAGGGATTGCTCGACATTTTTGGAACTTAATGTCTAAAACTTGATGTTAATATGATCTCATAACCCTCGTAATAATGTTCTGAAACCTTTTGATTACTTGTTTAATCTAAAACTTAAACTTTGGACTCATAAAATCGATTTTGTCTATTGGTTTGCTTTCATGACTTCTCGACTGTTCATAGTCGATTTTCCCAAATCAGTGTTTAATCTGAAGCTAAAAGTCAAATTAAAGGTTAAAAGAATATTTAAAACACTTAATTGATTACATTAATGCAAAGTTTATGGTTCAATCATCGATTTTAATGATTTTTGTAATCTGGGTTTTATGACTGTGTTCTTGGTGTTCTTGAGGACACTTTGAATATTCAAGTAAAAATGTTAAGTTTCTCAAGTTTTTGAAAGACTCATGTGTTTTACGAATCTTTGAGATGTTTGATATTCACGAATCCTTTGTTTTCTCTCTCAGAAAAACCCTAGGGACAGGATTCGCTAACCCTAACCTTGCGAATCTTGAATGCTCTTAAGTGTCAAAATTCTTCTAAGTGAGGAATCGCAGATTAACAACGTGCGAATTCTGAGTCAAGTCTAAAATTTCCTAACTGTAGGATTCGCATAATGCTTCTTTAAGAATCCTGAACACTTTCTTTATTTCTCCATTCCTAAGTCTAGGGATTCGCAACTCAGTGTCCTGCGAATCCTATACTTAGTGAATTTCAGAAAAATGCTTTTCAAATGTCAAAATTTTCAAATATTGTTTCTGACATCTTGGACTTTGTCCAAACCTTTTTGTCACATCTTTCAGGTCAAATGGCAACCAACAATTCTCCAAATGTGCAAATGGATGAAAACTCTGTCCATGAGGCTCATCAGGAGCACTCCATTCCATCAAGTAGAACAACTGTCCATCCACCACCAAATGTCAATCCGGACATGTTACTCATCCTACCTTCTGACATGGTGCCTCAAACTATAAACAACCACAAATTTGAATTCAAGTTGAACATCAATCCACTGGTGAACCACATCCTTCAGAATCACCCTTTGAACAAAGCACTGTCTGATAGTGCTGATGTACCAGAAATATATGTTCAACAGGCATGGAAGACCATCCATCTCACTCACATCACAGTTGGACAAATCAGATGTCCAGTTCTCAGAGTCAATGTTGACCTCTACTCTGCTGATGTATCTCTTGAATTGTTCAGAAGATCCCTTCAATTACCGAAAGCTAATTCAAGGGAGGGCAGAACTGAATTTGACGACTTACCCACTGAAGAGATTGTTCTTACTGGAATTAGAGAGATGGGCTATGTTGGTGAACTATACAAAGTCAGCCAATTCAAGAAGAACAATCTTCCACCCTTCTACTATGCATTGTTCTCAGTTATCAACCGGTGCTTAACAGCAAAAACATATGGAACTGACAATGCCAGCAGCCATATACTGAAGCTCTTCTATTCTATAGTGCATGACTTGCACATAGACTATGTTGTAGTATTTTGGACTGAACTGCTTGAGAAGATATCTGCCAAGAGAAACACTGTCAAAGTCCTCAATTATTTTCCGTATCAGAGGTTCATAACTATCTTGGTCAGGAGTGTACTGACGGGGAACATGCAGATCCCTAGAAGGAGTTCTCATGAAGCAGTTGTGGTGAATGAAATGAAGTTCTTGGTTAAGCAGAAGAAATAGTTTGCTTACTCCATGCCCATTCTAGAAGTGTTACTGAGATTTGTGGATCTAGAGGCCGAGTGTCTTATAGAGTATAGAGGATCTAAGGCACAGCCAGAACCGGATGTACCTACCCAAGGTCCAACCCCTGGGAGAGCGGAGTCTGAGAGGGTACCTGTAACTTAGGGAGTTCGGGTATGGGGTGTGAAAAGAAAAAATACAGAGAGGGGAACCGGAGGGGGTCGGAGACCAAGACTTGAGACTTCAGGGTCACGAATTCTTACCCTACATCATGTGACACCTGTATTCAATGAAGGTCTAGGTTCTGCAAATGCCTTGGATCAACAACAACAACAACATATCACTGAACAACATTCTGTGGAAGAACAAGACAGAGAAGCACAAGCTAATGAACAATCTGAAACTCAAGCTCTTGAGTTGGTAGATCAAAGCAGTAATGAAGAAGTGAATTCTGCTACCAATACACCGGACATAATCACTGAAAATGTTGACTTGGGAAGAGTTGCAACAGATTCTGAGAAAACCATAACTGAAAGAAGAGATGATGATGGAAATGATGCGGATGAATCAGATGACGAGGATGATGACAACAATAATGATGGTGGTGCAGGAATTTTAAATGCTAAGGATGATGAACCAATAGATGCCTTTGTAGGTTTCTATAATATAGAAATGGACACCAATACTACTGAACTTAATACTGGCACTGCTGATGTAGTCATTGATAATATAATTGGAGGAATAAGGAGAATTAAGGGAGACACAGTAGAAGATGAAAGTGAGATTTTGAGAGAAAGGGGGAGAACATAAATAGAAGAGAGAGATAGAGATCCACAACTTACTATTCCCGAAGATCAACCAAATCAAACACTTCAGTGCATTTGTTTCCTGAAGCTGTAGACATGAGCAGATCACTCATGCAATTGCACGCCCAAACCAGCCGCTCTAATTCCTCTCAACAAGAGTTAGTTTTATTTTCTCACGGGGATTTAACACACAATCTAAAAATGTCTCATTCGGAGACATCTGATATTTAAAACAGAGATCAGTTGCCCCCGATCTCAATTCATTTGAATGCACAATTTTTGTAAATAGGACACTTTTTCCAGGTTTTGATCATAGTCGTCTTCGTGACATGAGCGGAACATCCCGAGTAGATTTGCAATCCGGACTATGAGGACCGGATGGAAATCCTGTCATAGCTAACTCCATGCTAGCTATGAACATAGGTTACACAGTAGAATCATCTACTGTTGTGCAAACGGGCAATCTAAGTGATCCCGGTGTTAGCTCACCCGACTATTTGTTAAGGGAATATCTCAACAGCGCCCTAAAGGTTGTTGACACCAGGTAGTCAGAGAAATATGATAGAGTTGAGAAGGAGCTGGGGGATATAAAGAGAATGTTAAAGGGGAACCAAGTTGCTGAACCTGAGCCCACAGGGAGAGAACCAGTAGTACCTACCCCGTTACCAAAAACACCAAACCCTGTTGACTTATCCATTGATGAGCTAAAGTCTTTGCTTCTCACAAAACTTTTATCTCAAGCTCCGGATAACCAACAAGATGCAGATATTTTTTCATTTTTGCACTCCCACCACCACCACCAAAACAACAACCACCAGTATATGTGCAACCAGCAGATATAGGTAGAGCCACAGAGTCAAACATCTCTGATGCAGATGTACTGAAAGCTTTCACTCTTTTGAATCAAGCTTTTCAGTTATCTTGCTAAAACCATACAGTTGTTCAGTTCAGAAGGCATGATCATGATCATGATCTTGATCATGATCATGAGGGGGAGACAAGGAGAGAACAGTCTTCCTCTGGAAGACAATTGGCAGTGGTGGAGAATGTTGTGTCCATAAGTATTGTATCTGGAAGAGAAAGATCTAGCAATCAAGGTGAAGGTACAAGTACAAGTCAGAGAGCTGAACATGTTGAAAGATCTAATCAGAACATGGTACAGAATATTAGTGATGATGAAGAAGATTTAGAATAAGGAGAGACAAGTAGCTTAGTTGTTTATGTTGCTAATGATGAGTCAAGGGTTGAAAATCCCTTTAAGACAACAACTTGTGAAGAAGTGATGGAGGCTATGGGAATCACAACATGCAACTTTATTGATGTAGATGAGCTAGACACAGATGAGCAAGCTAAAGCTAAGTATGAAATGTTTTGGAAGGTGAAGGAAGAAGGTGAAAAGGAAATGGATTTTGGTCTATAATGTGCAAGTCATCCAGAAAACTCTGTCAATGCTAAAGAATTTGTCAAAAATGCATCTGAAAGTGTTTTTGATGACATATTTGGTGATGATTTTGGAAGAGATGATCAAGAAGATGAACCTATACAGAATTTTGAACCAGTACAAGTGAATGTGGTTGTACAAGAAGATGAGCCCTACATTCCAACTGGAATTTCAATAGTTTCTCTTGACAGAAACTGTGTTTTTCCTACAGCTAGTGAAGCCTCTGTTCCTAATGCTCAAAATGTAGCCTTGCCATTGCCCAAGTCTGTAAAAAGGGTTTTCAGATCAAATGTCTCAGATCCTTCTGCTATAATATCTTGATTGACATAGAAAAGTTGAGAAGATCTATGAGTAAAGAAAGGAGGAGAATGGAAAGAGAAGAGAAAAGAAGAAAGAGGGAAGCCAGAGAAAGAGAAGAGAAAGAGAAAGCTGACAAAGAAAAAGTTGATGCTAAAGCTTTACCCTACATAAGAAACCCTGACAGTCCAAGAATTTTGAGTGCAGCTGAAAGACCAAAACCTGTGTTTGTAACTCCTATGGAAGCATAATTTCTTGCAAAGAAACAATAGGATGTTGAAGAAGGTCCCTCTGTTCCAGTCAGAGTTGAATCTACACCTTTTACAGGTTATGATGAACAGGGCACTTTTCTAGAGTTTATTCAGCTGATCAGAAAGTCTCTCAGTGTTCCATTCCTTGAAGAATCCATCAAGATTTTTGTGAAAGAACTGATAAAGATTGATCCTTGCAAACTATATGGAGTGATTGACAGACCTCTAGACTACCAAAGAAATTATCTGAAGTTTATTGAGAACTTTTCAAGAAAAAAAGTCTATACTAACAGAGCTATAATTCTTCAGATAAAGGAAGTCAAAATGAAGAATTACTTTGTTGTCTAGTATCCAGAGTTTGATGTTCAGAGGAGAGATCTAAAGGAATAAACCTTCAGTGAAGCTGACTTTGAACACCTGAACATAGCAGACCTGGAGTTCATTTACCATGAATTCGGAAGCAGAGTGGTTAGACCTACAGTTGTAGTTTTTGCACTTGAAGCTGTGAAGAGGTACATGAGGTGTCTGGTCAACAATTCATACATTCTTGATTTTCAGTTGGGAACAGAGACAAATCAGAATAGTGTAAACCTGACTGTCCCTAACTTCAATAACAACTTGATGAGAGATTTGGAATTCTTCACACCCGTTGTAACTCCTGAACTTGGAGTTATATATGTCAACACTGAAACTCACAAGAAACAATTCATGCGAGCAAGTGAAGTAGCAAAATTATCAGATGGAACCTTAAATATGGTGTTGAGAGAGCTAGAAGAGAGGCATAGACATTCAGAAATGAGAAGACTTGAAATGAGAGATCATATGCCTAGATCTGACATAATTGCTATGGAAAATATGATTCAAGCAATCAGAGATAGAATTGAATTCAGAAGGTGGAATTGTTGAAGATTACAACTTTGATTAAAAGGGGGAGAATGTTAGATCATGTTTAATCAAGTTGTAATAGTTAGTCCTTTGTTACATTTTGTTATGTATTTTGTTAAGTTTGACTTTTGTAGGAGTCAAGTAAATTGACCCTATATATAGTCCCTTGTTATTTCCTTTTTAGGTTAAGAAGAATCTCATTCATAGTATTGCAACCTCCTTTTGTTAGATATATGAATATAGTGTTTTCCCAATCAATGATCTTTTCTTTTGATTCATAAATGTTATTACTCTGATTATTATTGTGTGTGCTGGATTCTAGAACAACAATCAGAACTTGGAAAAAGAGCTTGAATCTGAAAGGAAATTTTTTGAAAATAATATTTCTAAACTCACAAGTAAGTTGGCTTCTTTATCTTCAGATATTCTGAAAGGACAGAAGAATAGATCTGATTTGAAAGAAAATTTGATAAACTTTGCAATGAAAAATCTAAGTTGAATGACAAGATTTGTATGTTCATTTCAATCAGTATGTTCATTTCAATCAGTTTCAAGCTTATTTCAAAAGATGGTTTTCAAGAAAAAGAATGTCAAACCAGAAATCTTGAAGCCAGATCAGATTAAGCCTTCTAGTACATTTTATGTCAAATCTGCTGATAAATATACTGCTTATTCTTCACATTCTGGTTTTAAAGCTTCTAAGAAAGAGAAGATGATATGGGTAGTAAAGAGATCTCCTGAATCAGTGAAATACCAGAAATCATCTGCGCAAGCTGCACAGAGAAACAAGAACATACATGCAAAAGGAAAATCTTTTACTCCTGGTTTTGTCAAGTCTACAAAGCATCTGATCAGGTTAGCTAAAAAAACTTTGTTGTTCTTACTGTTGCACAGATGATTTTGTACATAAAACACACATCAACAAAAGGTATTATTCTTACAAGAAAAATTCTGACACTGCATTTCACAGAGGTGAAAACCACTCAAGGAAGTTTTCACATACTAACCAAACTGGACCCAAATTCATTTGGGCACCAAAACCAGTTAAACCTGTGATGCAGGAGCCTGTACTCAAGAAGGAGAGAAAAGGATTATGACTTCTAAGTAAAGAAGCTCAGGACTCATTCTTCAATGATAAAGGATTATGACTTCTAAGTACAACAACTTAGGACTCATTCTTCAATGTTAAAGGATTATGGCTTCTGATTACAACAGATCAGGACCCGATCTTCAATGTTCAAATGATGACTTCTGAAAGAATATTTGAATGTCAAATCATTTAAGGAAGTTTTTCTTACCTATGATCATATTGATTTTGTGAAGACTGTACTTCAAAGAATATTTTATAAGGGAGAAACATATCTTACTTGTTATATTTTTCAAAAAGAGAGAAACAAATTGATACTGTTATATTTTTCTATGTATGCAGATATGAAGGGGGAGCATATCCATACATGTTCTACAAGATCCATCTCATGTCAAGGGGGAGCCAACAAGATACCACACAAATGATGAACAAATCAAAAGATCAAAGATCAATGAAGAGCAAAGTCATGTCAAATTTTAGGGAAGATTGATATTAAGTCAAGGGAGAGCTTAATACAGAAACATCTTTAAAAGGGTTGTAAGTGTGTTTGTGTGTGTATAAAACTTTTTGAAGCTTAAAATGTCATTTTTGGAAGGTTTCCTTTTATGAAATGTTTCTGTTTTTGGCAAGTTCTGAAAAGTTTCTTAAAATAGCAAGTTTCCATGTTTAGAATGTTTTCCAAAAGTTAGAAAATTTTGCCATGTCCAGAATTCGCATACAGTGTAATACGAATTCTGAAGAATTTGCACATTGTTGCATGCGAGTTGATGGAATTCGCACTCTATGGCACACGAGTTCTAACTTTTCGCATGCTTCTATATGCGAGAAGTGAGGAATTCGTATCACAGTGTCATACGAATTGTGCTTCTTACACATAATTCACATATTGCTTCATGCGAATTCTCACACATCATTGTCTATCCTTCTAGAAAATTCGCATAAGTGTCTCATACGAAAAGTGTGTGGTTCAATTAACTTGTGCCACGTGTTTAATCTACTCCAGGGTATAAATTTGTATGTTATTTCTTTTACCCTCACTTTTCGTAAGTTTCGTTTTTGTCTACGAATTCTTGAGTGCACAATGCCCTAAACCCTCGTATACGACTTTTTGTTCTTTCATCTTCGATCTTTGTGTGTTCTTGATTCAAGGTTTATATTTTGTTTCTTGTTATATGTTTTTGTTTGTATATTGTTCTCTATTTGTTTGTTTCTTCGCAGGTGTACCCTAACAGGATTAGTTTTAGGATTCGATTGGACTATTCATCTTCTTGTTCGAAGGACTGTGAATTTTAAAATTTGAACTTTGATTTTTGTTCTCTGTGTTATTTGGGACTGAAAGATACATTTATCTAGTATAATCGAACCCTAATCAACAAATATTTTAACCTAATTTCAATAATTTGGGATTTGATTTGGAACTTAAAGCATTCGACTATTCGTGTTCATCTTCAAATTTTTCTTGGTCGAAATTCAAAGTTTTGTGTTCTAAATGGTTCATAATCCCTAATTTCTTTGTTAATATTGTTTATAAACATTAATCGAGTTTAAAGGATAAAATTTTGGGTTAAAAATCGATAATCTTGATTTTCAGATTTTGGGTTCATGTGATTTTTTTTTGAAGATTTGAATATCTTCATAATAATGTTCTTGATGTTCTTATTATACTTAGAATATTTTCAAAATTCAAATTTTGAAAATTCAAAGTTCTACGAATTCTTGATTAGTAAACAGGCCATACGAATTCTTAGAGTTCATTGAAAGTCTTTCTCAGTTTTATAACTTCAAAGCTAAGGCAACTAACCATCAAGGATCATCAAAGCATGGATACCAAAACCAAAATCTGTCTAATTTGTTTTGCAGGAATGTCATGTGGGCTTTAATTCAGATTATTCACGTCAGATGACTACAATCAAGGGTTATGCCATCTTTTGAGGGGGAGTACCATGTTTTTTCTAACTTTTATATCGACTTATGAACATTTCAGTTCCAGACTTGCTCTTAAATGTTTTTGACTTCTGATTATCTCTAATCAGAAATTTTACTTCAATGTTCTATCTTGGTGTGTTAAAGGAGTGTTAGGGCTCATAAAGTTTCTATGGTCAATCCAAAACCGGAAGGACCTACCCAAGAAACACATCCCATTCATAGATATCAGTGAGGGGTCTAGATTGATAGATGAGTTTGGAGTGAAAAAAAGAAAAAAAAATGGTGCGGATGTGACAGGACTTAAAAAGAATTATTGGTCCTTACCAAACCGAGTCAGTTATCCGGGTTACCACATAATCTATTAATTCTCGTTCTTTGGAGATGAATATTGAAATAGACATGGATCCAGTGTCGATAACTCATGTCACCCCACCTAGCCACTCAAGTATCTCACCAAAGGTACTTGTTTCATATATTCACGGAGATTTAGAACATAATCTATATATTCCTCACTCGAAGGTCATAGATATTGAAAAAGGAAGACATCAACTCTAGTCTCCGAACTTCATATTCATCTCAATGTGTCTATTGATTTATGAACCTGCGTCCCAGGTTGAATCAATCTTTGAGCCAAAAAGATACATTGTTGGGAACTGAAGATGTGAACAAGTCTTTAATGCTGCTAGTTCAGAATTACTACTGCTAGAAGATTTCAAAGTTAATATTGCTGAGTATTACTACTGCTAGTAGAATTAATGCTGCTAGTCAAAGTTAGTGCTGCTTGAACAAAGTTAGTACTGCTTATCTAGTTAGTACTGCTAGTGGTTAGTGCTGCTTAGTAGTTAATGCTGCCAAGACTTAATGTTGCTTATATGGTAATGTGAAGATAATGATCGTGGGTAAAGATAAACTAGGATATTCTGAAGATATTCATGGAAGATATACTAAAGATATTTTATTTATTTGTAATTATCTTTTTGTTCAGTATATGTATAGATTTGACAGAATAGTTTAGATATAAATTTACAGATTTAATTCTAAAGTTTTGTTCTAGAGAGAATCAACCTCAAGGCATAGTTCCTAATTCTAGAGAAGTAGAATTCGTCTTGAAAGAGCTTGTTCTTCAAGATTGAGGTTGAGTGTGTAATCTTGTGATTTTAATACAAGTTTGCAAAGTGTTTATCATATACTGTTTGTTTACTGTTTCATTGAATATCAAAGTGTTATTCCACAACTTCTTTGATATTGTTTCTGAGATTTTATTCTTGTTAAGAATTCGATCCTGACAAGTGGTATCAGAGCCTGTTCTCTTAGAAACATCTATTCATTCATCATGGAAAACTTTGCAGAATCAAACAGTACTCTAGTCTCAAAGGTACCAATGCTCAGACCCAATGAATTCGATATGTGGAAGATCAGAATCAAGCAGTACATACTCCTCACTGACTATTCTATGTGGGATATCATAGAGAATGGTCCTTCTGAAGCAGGTAAGATTGGTGCAGATGGAAAGAGAACTCCACCAAAAACTGATGCAGAAAGAAAGGCTAGACAGACAGAGATGAAAGCCTTGAGCACTTTGCTCTTGGCTATCCCCAATGAATATCAACATCAGTTCTGTAACTGCACTGATGCAGAGATGCTCTGGAATGCTCTAGAGAAGAGATTCTCAGGTACCAAAAGTACCAAGAGAAATCAGAAAGCCATTCTGAAACAACAATATGAGAACTTTATGTCAACCAAGAATGAGTCTATGACTCAAACTTTTGACAGGTTTAACAAGCTTATTGGTGAACTTGCTACAGTGGGAGTACAAATTGATCAAGATGATCTGAACAGAAAGTTTCTAAGGTCCCTGAGTGATGAATGGACCGTGTATACTGTGTCTTTCAGACAGAATGATCAACTGGAAGAAAAGGAACTTGATGATCTATATAATGATCTAAGAGTTTTTGAATCTGAGGTAGAGGCTAAGAAGAGGCCTTCTGGATATGTTCACAATGCTGCACTCCTTTCAGCATCAACTGATTCTACTTCCAACTCTGAATCAGTTAGTGCTGCCAATGGAGCAACTCAAGAGAAAGGCACTGAAACTGTATTTGAAGCCTTTCTAGCAAGTCATGGAAACTCTTCTCTCATTAATGATGACTTGGAACAACTCCATCCAGATGATCTTGAAGAGATGGACATTAAATGGCAGATGGCCATGCTCTCTATGAGAGTCAAGAAGTTCATCAAAAGAACTGGAAGGAACAAATTCTCACAAAGAAGAGAAGATGGAGCAGGTTTAGACAAGACAAATGTGGAATGCTATAAATGCCATCAGAAAGGACACTTTGCTAGAGAATGCAGAAGTGAAATGCCCCAGAACAGTATCCACCAACAAGCTCAATCTGGAAGCTTCAATAGTAACAGAAACTCTGCACAAGCTCTTGTCTCTAAACAAGGCATGGGGTTTGATTGAACTGATCAAGCTGAAGAGGCCATCCAGAACCAAGCTCTAATGGCAGAGGTGTCTGATCTCCCAACAGAGGTAACTTCCAATCTTTGTACTCAAAATTGCATTAATACTGTTAAGAGGTATAGGGATCACAATCAGAACATGAGTGATAACCTTAAGAGATTGGAAAAGGACATAAAAGATTATGTCAGGATAGTTGAGAGATTTGAAGAGCAGATTAAGGGTTTTCAAGCCAATGAGCTTCAACACTCTTATGACACAAACTACTGGAAGTGGGAGAAGAATGACTTAGAACTTCAACTGACCAGATCCAAAGAAGAGAGTGAAAAGCTAAGAGTAGAACTAGCTAAAGTCAAACTAGATGTAGAAAAGTTTTCCAATGCCTCTAAAGCTATGGATTCTTTACTACAATCTCAGATTCATGATAAACTGAGAAGAGGAATAGGGTATAATACCACACCACCACCCTATAACAACAACTACATCCCTCCTAGTTCAGATTTGTTAGAAGCAAAGGATAGGAAGGACCTACCTAAGGGAGCCACTGAGATAGATCCCTTAGATGAAGTAGTTGTTAAGGATAAAACTGAGAAAGAAACTGTCAAGGATAAAGACAACACTGTGAGTGGTGAGATTCCTATAGAAAACCACATAATCACCAATGAGGGATGTGGAAAGCATTGGATCAAGTCCAATGAGATAGAGAAGACTGATAGAAAGAACAAGAAGGTTTATTATAAGCAGACCACTGTTATGAACCCTATCCCTTGCAAGCAGTGTGAGTGTAATACTTCTAAGCCCCAAAAACATGATAAACCAAGGGGAAATCAAAGAAACTGGAACAACCAATGGGCACAAAAACACGGCATTGATCTAAGTAAAATCAATAGACCAAAGCCTTGTTTCATATGTGGAAAGTTAAACCATCTGGCTAAGTACTGTTACTTTAACCCAATTAACCAACAGATGAACTTTCAAAGATTTGTGCAAAAACCTGTTGGTTATAGGAAGGCTGGAAAGAAACATGTGGTTAAGAAACCTGTTGAAAAAGGCCCCATGAAGAAAAAGGTTTTGAATGAAAGTATTAAAATGTGGGTGCCTAAAAGCAATAAAACTGTTAGTGCTGCTGACAGAGATAGTGCTGCTGACAGAGATAGTGCTGCTAGAAGCATTACTGCTGCTACCAGTGTTAGTACTGCTGAAAATTTTAATGCTGTTAATACTGTTAGTACTTCCTCAAAGATGAATACTGCTAACACAGTTTCTACTTCTAATAAGGTTAGTACTGCTAAGCATTCAAGTGCTGCTAATGCAGTTAGTACTTCTAAAACCAGTACTACTTCTAGCAAATGTGTTTCCAAGCCTATCATTGTGACAAAGTACTCCAGAAATGAGGAGTCAAAATTTAAAAATCTTGTCAAGAAAGAATGCAAGTATTTTGATGAGAAAGGGGTACCCAAGACCACTTTGGCTTGGGTTCCTAATTCAAACTAACTGATTTATCTTATGTGCAGGGCAACCAACAGCTCAAGGGAAAGAGTATTTGGCATGTTGATAGTGGTTGCTCTAGGCACATGACAGGCAACATGTCATGCCTTCAGGATTTCAAGCATATCAATGGAGGACATGTTGCTTTTGGAAATGATCTTACTAGTGGTAAAATAAGTGGCAAAGGTAATGTCACAAAAGGTAAGATGACATTTGAGGATGTCTACTATGTTGATCAATTGAAGTACAACCTGTTAAGTGTATCACAGGTTTGTGACAAACAACATAGCATATTATTTACTAACACAGAGTGTATAATCCTTGCTCCAAAGTTTAAGGTAGTTGATGAAAGCATGATACTACTTAAAACTCCAAGAAAGGACAATGTTTATTGTCTAGATATGGACAATGTTGATAGTGATTCATCCCTGAACTGTCTTGTTTCAAAAGCTTCTATGGATGAATCCTCTCTATGGCACAGAAGGATGTGTCACATGAATTTCAAGACTATGAACAAACTTGTTAAAAACAACCTTGTAAGAGGTTTACCTTCAAAAGTCTTTTCATGTGATGATCATTGTGTTGCTTGTCTTAAAGGCAAACAGCATAAAACTTCTCATAAGACCAAAGAGTTAAATTCTATTTCTTCTTGTCTCCAATTACTGCATATGGATCTGTTTGGTCCTACAAATGTTATGAGTATAGGCAAGAATTCTTACTGCTTGGTTATTGTTGATGATTACTCCAGATTTACTTAGGTATATTTTCTAAGGACTAAGGATGAGACAAGTGGACTGATCAAATCCTTTATCCTAAGAATTGAAAACCAAACTAATCAAAAAGTAAAAGTCATTAGATCAGATAATGGGACTGAATTTAAAAATCTTGATCTAAACACCTTTTGTGAAGAGAAAGGCATTGAGAGACAATATAGTGCCCCTAGGACTCCTCAACAGAATGGAGTTGCTGAGAGGAGAAATAGGACACTAATAGAGGCTGCTAGATCTCTGTTGGCTGATTCAAAATTGCCAATTACCTTCTGGGCTGAAGCAGTTAATACTGCTTGTTATGTCCAAAACAGAGTTCTAGTAGTCAAGCCAAAGAACAAGACTCCATATGAGCTTTTAAATAAAAGAAAACCATTTATTGGATTTTTCAAACCTTTTGGGTGTCCTTGTACTATTCTCAATACCAAATCTCACTTAGGTAAGTTTGATAGCAAAGCAGATGATGGATTTCTTGTTGGTTACTCATCTCAGAGTAAGGCTTACAGAGTCTTTAACTCTTCTTCTAGAATAATTGAAGAAAGTGACAATGTCAAATGCAATGAGAACACACCAAATCCAATTGGGTCTGGTCCTCAGTGGCTATTTGACATTGATTCACTAACTAAATCTTTTGGTGTCAGTAGTGATGATTATGCAGGATCAGGGGGTGGAGAATCAGGAACTACACAAGTTCAAGACAGCTTATCTCAATCTGTGATCTTTCCCATACCCACAGTGGATCCTGTTGAAGACTGTGAAAAGGAACCATCTACTGAATCCAGTCAGAGTGAAGAAGAAAGTAGAGATGAGGAGACTCAAGTCAATAAGGAATCAGAAGTAGCTGCTGAAAACACCTCAGTTGAGCTGAATGACTCAAATCTAGAGGAGGTACTTAATGAAGAACCTAATCATCACACCAGAATTCAAAAGAATCATCCTCCACAACTGGTAATACGAGATATATCCTCTCCTATGATGACTAGAAATCAAAGCAGGCTGCAAGAATTGCAAGATAAACATCATACAGTGCTTGCTTGCTTTTTATCCCAGCTTGAGCCTAAGAAGGCACATGATGCTATGAAAGAATCCAGTTGGATAGAAGCAATGCAAGAAGAACTACTGCAATTCAAGCTGCAAGATGTTTGGGATCTGGTAGACCTTCCTAAAGGCCAAAGAGCAATAGGAACAAAATGGGTCTTCAGGAATAAGAGAGATGAAAGAGGAATTGTGATAAGGAATAAAGCAAGGCTGGTGGCTCAAGGGTATACACAAGAAGAGGGAATAGACTATGATGAAGTATTTGCACCTGTGGCCAGGATAGAAGCAATTAGATTATTCCTGGCTTATGCTTCTTATATGAAATTCAAAGTCTATCAAATGGATGTGAAAAGTGCATTTCTTTATGGCTCAATTGAAGAAAAAGTATATGTATGTCAACCACCAGGGTTTGAAAACCCAAGCTATCCAGACAGGGTATACAAATTGAAGAAAGCACTTTATGGACTGCATCAAGCTCCAAGAGCATGGTATGACACACTGTCCTCCTATCTCTTGGAAAATGGCTTTGAAAGAGGAGTCATTGATAAGACTTTATTCATCAAGAGAAAGAAGAAGGATATCTTGCTGGTCCAAATCTATGTTGATGATATCATCTTTGGATCTACAAGAGACAACATGTGCAAGGAGTTTGAGGATCTAATGCATCGAAGGTTCAAAATGAGTTCCATGGGAGAACTTACTTTTTTCCTTGGACTCCAAGTTCAATAGAAGTCAGATGGAATCTTTATCTGTCAGTCCAAGTATGTGCAGGATATTTTAATCAAGTTTGGTTTCTCAGATTCAAAACCTGCCAGCACACCTATGGAGACACACAAGCAGATAACAGCAGATCTTGAGGGGGAGGATATGGATGTTCATCACTATAGATCCATGATTGGCTCTCTCATGTATCTTACAGCATCTAGACCAGACATAATGTTTCCAGTCTGTGTATGTGCAAGATTCCAAGTTAGGCCAAAGCAATCTCACTATCAAGCTGTTAAGAGGATATTCAGATATCTCAAAGGGCAACCCAGATTGGGACTTTGGTATCCTCATGACTCATCCTTTGACCTACTTGCATATTCAGATAGTGATTTAGGTGGAGCAAACTTGGACAGAAAATCTACTTCTGGAGGATGTCAGTTTTTGGGTGCAAGACTAGTGTCTTGGCAGTGCAAGAAACAAACCACAGTGTCCACATCTACAACAGAGGCAGAGTACATAGCAGCTGCAAGTTGCTGTTCTCAAGTCTTATGGATTCAAAATCAAATGCTGGACTATGGGGTAACCTTTCTACACACTCCAATTTTTATTGATAACAGCAGTGTTATTAGCATTGTGAATAATCCTGTCAAGCACTCAAAGACAAAGCACATTGAAATCAGGTATCACTTCATAAGAGACTGTAATGAAAAGAAACTTATTCAAGTTGTAAAGGTTCATACTGACAACCAATTTGCTGATTTATTCACAAAAGCCTTTGATGTGGGTAGATTCACTTTCTTGGTAACAAGTGTGGGAATGATCAAATCTGAATAAACTTCTTCTCAAAAAGTGGTTCAATACCTGTATATTATGTATTCTTGGTGGTCCTAATCTTTCTTTTCAGGGAATTCATAGCAGTCCTCAGTTCATAATAAGTTGAAAAGAGTAAGTATTATTAATATTGCCAGTGCACTATTAATACTGCCAGTGTATTATTAATACTGCCATTACATTATTAATACTGCCAGTGCATTATTAATACTGCCAGTGCATTATTAATACTGCCAGTGTATAGTTAATACTGCTAGTAGTTACTACTGCTTTCAGTTAATACTGCTAGTGGTTAATATTGCTTTCAGTTAATACTGCTAGTAGTTAATACTGCTTTCAGTTAATACTGCTAGTGGTTAATACTGCTTTCAGTTAATACTGCTAGTAGTTAATACTGCTTTCAGTTAATACTGCTTTCAGTTAATACTGCTAGTAGTTAATACTGCTTTTGGTTAATACTGCTCTAGGTTAATACTGCTTATGTCCCGAATACTATAAATACTCATTGCCCGCCTAAAAGCTCATAACGACTCTTTGCATACTGTTCACTTGCGCTCTAAATCCTTTCTCTCTCAAGTTCAAAGTTCTCAGGCAAGAATCTTCAAGGTCAATGGCATCCATGGCGTTCATAGACGAGCACAATGAAATCGCGATGCTCCGAAAGCCAAAACAAGCTGAAGGTTTTCACCAGATAGTCGACTTTCTGAAGTCAAGCCATATTGCCCATGCTCTCACTCTATCTCCTACCATCTTCATAGAGCATCAGAGGCAATTCTGGGAAAATGCCACCATTGTTACTGAGAATGGTGTGCAAATGCTCAAAACAAGGGTGTGTGACAAACCCTTGACAGTTACTGAAGAGGTACTTCGCATCAGTCTACGTCTAGACGATGCCTCTGGTATAACTTCTATCTCTAATGATGAACTGTTTTCTACTCTTACAAGAATGGGGTATGGAGGCTCATTGGGTGTGTTCAAGTTCTCAAAAGCCAAATTTTCACCCCAATGGCGTTTCTTTGTCCATACTCTTATGCACTGTATATCTAAAAAGACTACTGGATGGAGTGAGTTCAGTAGCACCATTGCTTATGCTTTGGTGTGCTTGGCCACTGCCAGAAAGTATAATTTTTCTTAACTGATTTTTCATGATCTTGTCTCAAACTTGGGAAGTAAAAAGAGATTTTATATGTACCCCAGGTTTGTCCAAGAAGTTATTAACCATGAATTGACGGATATACCTCATTTTGATGGGGTATATGTACCCAAAATTCCCAAAGGTAAGGTCTTTTCAAACATGAAAAGATCCCCTCTGGACTCGGAAGGAGTTGACACCCCATTGTTCTCTACAATGATGGTGGTGTCCCAAACTAATGAAGGTATGGTAGCAGGGTCAAGGCCCCCATTAGACCAACCCACTGCTAGCCAATCCTAACCTTCCCACTCAAAATCAATTCCCCAGTCTCTTCTTGATAAACCTACTTCACCAATCACCCATACTTACAAAAGGAAACAGGTAAAGAAGGCTCCTTACCTTCTTGTACCATTGACCCCTAAGCCTTTAAACCCTCTAAGGGAGGATACTCTCTTAGAGAATATCTACAGGGAATCCACAAGGGTGTCTCCCAACCCAAAGCAGGTGCTCTCTGAGGAGGAGGAAGAGCATATGGGAGAGAAGGCTGCCACTACTCCTGCTAGCTCAGAGGAGGTCAGTGGTAACATACATAAGACCTTCCCCATGGCAACTTTGAATGAGCAATCATTCAAAGGTCCCCGGTGCCAAGAAACCAAGGGGGTGGATAGTGCTTCTGCTAGGCAGAAGACTTCCACTACAAAAAGATCCAATGATCCTTCAAAAGAGGGTAACACTTCTGGAGAGGGTGAGGACAGATATTCTTACTATGAATTGATGGAAACAATGGGCAACATCAACCAAGATGTTCTCAAACAAGGGAAAGAAATTGAAGACATGAAATTGGTAATCTTGTCCCAACAAGTGCAGATTACCAAACTCAAGACCTTGGTGATGAAACTAGTACAGAAAAAGAAGAAGAGACAATTTGTGCTCAGGAGAAGGAAATCTGGGAATGATGCTCCCAAAAAGGGGGAGATCAACATGGAAGAAGCTACAGAAAAGGGGGAGCTTGATGGGATGAAATATGATGGTGAAGGGGAGAGATTTGATGTTGAGGGGGAGCAAGAAGCAGAAACAGAAAGAGAGTCAGTGCAAGCAGAGATAAAAGAACAAGCAGCAGTAACAGAGCAAGCAACATAAATCATTAATGCTGCTAGTTCAATCAAAGCAGCAGAAATGGTTAGTACTGCTGAAATAAGCAAAGCAGCAGAAACTGTGAAAGAAGTTTTAACAGATCTTGAGATTGCAGAAACCTTACTTAAAGCCAAACATGATACTCCCAAGGTCACTTCAAAGACCAAAGGAGTAGTCATCAAAGAACAAGGTAAAGTGATCAAGAAAGATAACAGTAAGAAGGTAATGAACAAAGACAAAGGAAAAGCAAAGATGGTGGAATCTGATCAACCAGTCAAAAAGCAAAGGTTGGTTGAATCAGATGAAGCCTTAGCCAGGAAGATGCAGGCTGATATTGAAAAGGAAGAAAGAGTTCAGGTTGAAAAGGACAGGCAGATGGCAAAGGCTCTAGCTGCTGAACTAAATGAAGCCTATCAACAAAGCTTGGCAACTGAACTTACACAGAAGAAAGCAGCATCTTTGAAGAAATATGTGGTGATGAAAACAGCTGCAAAGAAGAGACAACCCTCAAAGACTTTCCTTGGTACTCAAGAGAGAAACAAGATGATAATTTTTCTCAAGGGTGCTATAGGAGTCAGAAAGGAGATGTTCTCCAAGATGACATTTGAGCAGATCAAGGAGCTGTACAATTCTGAAATGACTAAGCTTCAAGGAAATGAAACTGCCAGGGTGGAGATGGAGAAGAGAATGAAAGAAAACAATGATTTCATGATAGAAAAACCTTTTCCAGATGAGCAAGAAACACCACCAAAGAAAGAAGCCACTCTAGGTGAAAGTCTAAGGACTTTAAAGAGAACCAAGATGATGGCAAGGATAAAGTCAATTAAGAAGCCTAGAATAGCTGAAGGAGAGGATGAGAAGGTTGCTGAAGAAGAAGGGGCACCTGAGTCATCTGAAATGAAAAAATCTTCAAGAACTGATGATTTAAAGATGTACATGGTAGTGATGGACAAAGTTCCTGAACCAATTTCAGCAGAACCTGTTGGAATAAAGCCTCCTGAAGTTATTCACTCGGATACATTGACAGTGGATGGAAAGGAGTATATTAGGCTCAAGAGGAAGGATGATAAGTATGAGGTATTCAACACTTGGGCTAAGATTGTCAGAACATGCTCTAGATCTGATATAGAAGAAATGTTTGAAATAGGGATGAAGTTGTATGCAGATCAGTTAAAAGCTCCAGGGATTTCAATTATAAAACTGGTGATGGAGTATCTGTGTATGATGTTCAAACCTGAAGAAGTAGAGCATGTCATAAGAAATGTATTTCAAGCAGTCACCAATTGGACTCTATATAAAACTAGTGGAGTATATGCAGTGACTTTGGATAGAAATCACATAGAATACTTCCTAGTAGATAGAGTATACAATCACAGCAGACTTAAGCTTCATGCAATGCTGAAGAAGAAGTTTGGATGTGTTGAAAACTCAGAAATAGCCAAATATCTGATTCAGAGAATGATCAATCAAAGTTTGGGGATAAATGTTGATACAGGGATCTGAAAAATGGTATTTTGGAAGCATCTGAAGAACTTGACTTCTTTTCCTAAAAGTCAAGTCAGGGGGAGATTGTTGGGAACTGAAGATGTGAACAAGTCTTTAATGCTGCTAGTTCAGAATTACTACTGCTAGAAGATTTCAAAGTTAATACTGCTGAGTATTACTACTGCTAGTAGAATTAATACTGCTAGTCAAAGTTACTGCTGCTTGAACAAAGTTAGTACTGCTTATCTAGTTAGTACTTCTAGTGGTTAGTGCTGCTTAGTAGTTAATGCTGCCAAGACTTAATGCTGCTTATATGGTAATGTGAAGATAATGATCGTGGGTAAAGATAAACAAGGATATTCTGAAGATATTCATGGAAGATATACTGAAGATATTTTATTTATTTGTAATTATCTTTTTGTTCAGTATATGTATAGATTTGACAGAATAGTTTAGATATAAATTTACAGATTTAATTCTAAAGTTTTGTTCTAGAGAGAATCAACCTCAAGGCATAGTTCCTAATTCTAGAGAAGTAGAATTCGTCTTGAAAGAGCTTGTTCTTCAAGATTGAGGTTGAGTGTGTAATCTTGTGATTTTAATACAAGTTTGCAAAGTGTTTATCATATACTGTTTGTTTACTGTTTCATTGAATATCAAAGTGTTATTCTGCAACTTCTTTGATATTGTTTCTGAGATTTTATTCTTGTTAAGAATTCGATCCTGACATACATATATATATTTCTTTCACACACGCACGAATCTTTGTGATTCTAATAACATATCTTTGTGATATTTCTGGAACAATTTGAGAAGTAGATTCTTAAAATCTTACTTCAGTGATAATTGGAAGTCCTATCAGAGATACCCCTTGCCAACTCTAAAAATAGGCCACACAATTATTCTTAATTGTTGTGATAACAGTTACTAATGTGTTTCTGTGTTAGTTGATTACCCAATCTTGGTTACTAAATGTTTTATATTATCTTTTGCTACTCATTCTATTAGTCTTTGAACATACATGATGCTCAGGATTCTCCTAATCATCATGAGGGGGAGAATGCAATAACAACGACACAAGTTTCAAAGACAGATTATCATGTTGAAGGGGAGTTAGCAAAAGCGGAGGGAGAGCAACATATCATATTTTTCTTAAATCTGAGGTTGAAAAGCCATGGATTTCAAGATTGCATCGGTTCTTCTATCTTTCATCAAGTGGTGTTTGCTACAAGTTGCTTCCACCTACGAGCTGATTGAAACAAGTTCTTAAGCTGAAATTTTATTCAACTCGCGGTTTAGAGACATATTCTTTGTTTTTAAACTAAAGATGCACTATGGAATGTCACGTAACTCTCACAGTATCTTTCTTGTGTGCTAATCCGATGTGTTGAGTTTCTATAGTTGAAAGCTGCTCAATAGTGCATTCAGTCGAGGCTATGGTTTATTGGATCTGGTTACAAAGTTGAAACTATGAAGACCAAGAGCTTTATTCAAGGGGGATCTGGGAAAGACATGAAGACAAGCAACACAAAGTTTTTTAGAGATTTAAAAAAGGAGAGAAGATCAAGGAATGAAGATTTCACGAAGATAATTCCTTTATACAACTTTAGGGGGAGATTGTTAGGACTGAAAGTCCTAGTGCGTGGAAAGTTATATAAAGTATTTATAGTGTTTAATTGTTAATTATTTATCGAGTTGTAAAAGTCTTATTTTAATATTGGGCTTTGTTTGTTAATTGGGCCTTTGTTTGGTTTGTTGGGCCTTGGGCCTGTAGGGTTTTTAGGACTGAGTATTTAATGTTTGTTTTCTAATCATTAGGGTTAGAAGTTGAGAGAAATAATATTGTGCGCTTATCAGGTTTAGAGAGAGAGTTTGCTTTTCAATCCTAAGTTTGTAACTCTCCCAATCATTCAATACAATTAGTCTTTCAATTATTCATTGTTACTTGAGCAATCTGGGAATCACAAGATAATCGTGTGAAAAGTTTAAAGTTGAAAATATTTTCGAGTCAAGAATTCGCATACTGTTGCGTGCGGATAGATAGAATTCGCATCTCGAAGAGTGAGAGAAGAAGAAATTTGCATAAAAAGGCGTGCGGATTTTTTGGTTGTGCGAATTCTAAATCATTTGGTGTGAGAATTTCGTTCCTTGTACGAATTTCTAGCTATTTGGCATGCAAATTGTTTTTAGGTGTGCGAAAAGTTATTGATTTGGTTTGCAAATTTTGTGAAAGCTGCATTGGTGTGTGAGGATTTCAGACTTAGAAAATTATTGGAAATTTTTTCTGGAAATTTTTCTGAGTTGTTCCATGTTAATTTTTTGAACTAACGATCATTCCAAGTTCTTATTCTACATATTCCAAGATGTCTAAAGATTTGCTTTCCATGGGGTCTCAGTCCAAACTGCCAGTTCTGTCAATTGAGAATACCCTCAATGGAAACGCCAGATGACTCAATTCTTAAATCAGAAGAACAGGGAATATATGAAATCAATCATTGAAGGCCCACTTTGCACTGTTGTTACGGTTCCTGGTCTGCCAGCTACGGAAACTTCTCCTAAGATATTGATCAGATATGTGCCAAAGCCTTACCAGTATTATAGGGAACGGGAGAAGGCACAAGTAAAGATTGATGAAGAAGCTCTCATTTATTTGAATGGCTATCCTCAACGACATCTACAACCGTGTAGACAGTCATGACTCAGCAAAGGCTATGTGGGATGAGCTTGAGAGACAATTTCAAGGCACTGACCGACCCATAAAAGCGAAGCTGAATCATAGTATCAACGCTTATGAAGGGTTCCGAGCAAAGGAGGGTGAAGCATTGGTAGACACCTACAACAAATTTAATGTGATTTTGAATGATTTGAGACGAAACCACATGAACAAGTCTTTGTCTAAGATTAACTATAAGTTTATCAAGAATCTCAACCCGGAGTGGAAGAGCTATGTCATTAATCTCCAGATGTCGAAGGACATGGACTTAGAGGATGTAAATGATATTTTTACCACTTTGTCTCAACACGAAGATGAAGTAAAGATGCTAAGTGAAGAGAAGAAAATGGTGAAAGAGGTGTGTGTCCCTGTGATTCACAATTCAATCAAGCAAACAATTAAACAATACGATTATGCAAACCTGATATTGATTATCAAACGATTCGAATGGTTACAAGGTTTGAATCTTCCCCTCTGTATTCTTTCTATCGCCTCTGCTCTCTCTCTAATTCTCTATGTATATGGCACCCACACTCACCAACAATTAACCCACTTCTCTTTTTCAACTAAACCTAATTAACACTAATAACATCTAATTTATACATAGGCCATATTAGCCTAATGGGCTTGGCTTGGGCCCAACAGATAAAACATAATACAAGAGAAATACTAATAATGAAAATACGAAAAACAAACTTTGACTATTTATTACAAAGGACCCTAGAATATTTATTGAGACAACTTTTCCAGCTTTGACTTCAGATTTCCATCTTCAGATAATGATGATCTTGAATCCAATAAAACTGTGCTTTAACAATCTCCCCCTTTGGATCAAGATCATTACTAAAAAGATTTGGCAATTCAATCTTCTCTTGTAAGCTCATAAGATGCAATCTTCCTCTTTGTCTTCAGAATGTAGCAATCTCTCCAAACAATGAGAATATCTCTTGGAAAGAAATTATCTTCAGTTTCAGCTCAGAATGCTTCAGCAAATTATCTTCAAAGAAAATTTCTTCAATTCAGCATATCTTCAGAAATTCTTTCAAAACTTGTATTCTCCACATTTCTTGGTTGATGCTTCTCCCCCTTTTTGATGACAATAGCAAGGAGTTCATCAAAACTTGTCTTCAAGAAATGTCTGACCACTGATCTTGCAAACAGAACCTCCGATTATCCGTCAATTCATAAAGATGTGCATCCAGATCCTTGCAAATCCAAACAAAATAGATAGGTAACACCTGAATCAACAAATGAACCAGTTAAAAAATTGCCTGTCAGTAACACGAAGTCACTGTGTGTAACGATTACACAATATAAAGGAGCTTTGATGATGTTCACTCCCCCAGGGCTTTCATTCAATCATCGAAAAACCACAAAGGTAACTTCTATGAACGTTATGACAAAGAAACAAATTCTTTGTGTGTTCGTTCAAGTGATAGAATAAATTAAGCATATGATGATTGCTTATAAGGCTCAAAATTTGTAAACAATTGAGACACGTAGTTAAACACAGACTCGATGTGCATTAATGAAGTGTGAAGGTGGGGCAGACTTTCTACTTTTCAATATCAGATTTTCCAAATGAAAATCAGATAGCATATATGCTGCGTCCCCTTTGAAAATGAAACATTTTCTTGTTGAGAAGAAAATGAGTGGTAGGTGGGGTAATGGCAAGATTTGGTATGGGCTATTTGCCTATTTCAATAATGTTCACGAAGAAGTTGTGAAACATTAGTAATGTGGCTGCCCGACTCAGAAAGTAGTTGGTGCAGAGTTTAATATTCTTTTACTCTGATCTCTCACCCTCTTTCTTTTTATCATTAAGCTCACAACTAACCAAACTCTCTTTTACAATTTCTCTCATCACACATCCCACACTCATTTATTTTGACTCCTCACATATAATCACTAAGGATTTATTTCTTGGGTAGGAGACACTAGTTAACGTGAATCCATAGAAGTTCAGTTAAGTCCTAGCACACTGATCCCATGCTATCCTATAAAGCATATGATGCTCAGATGGTTTAACTTTATCAGTTAAAGTGCATAGATGAAGCAGAAAACATTTAAAATCACACTTCCAATTCAAGAAATCTGTTTGAGAATCGGGAAGTGGTTTGAACATTTAAGAACATGTTTTCTTATGATTGAAAGTTGTCCTTCTTTCAACCATAGATGAGATAAAAATAAGGAATTATACCTTTTGAGTGCAGTCTTACATCTCACGAAGTCAAGCTTAAAGTCATAAAGATGTGATCTTGTAAGCATCTCTCAATCTGCAAAAGTCTAAAGGTCTAGTCAAAGTAACTTTATTCACGGAAATTGAAATGACAGAAAGCAGTAAAACGATGAAAGTACGAGTTCTGATATGAACTAATCAGAAGTCATAATTCTTTTACTCCCACTTAAATTATGCATCATAAAATTATCAGTGTAAAATATGAGCATTAACTCCCCCTCAAATGTAGATCAGCTTATCTGTTGGATGTATAAAATTTCAGACAGATATGTACTGCCCCTTGAAAGTTGATCTTCTCAGATATGAATCTAGGAGTACAATATCATTCAGCTTAGGAGTAAAGTCTTTTGATCATTGAAGTGCGAGTCTTAAACTGTTGTGTTTAGAAGTCAAACTCCGTTGAAGTACGGGTCCTAAGCTGATTTGCTTAGAAGCCTTCGTTCTCTTACTCTCCCTTGACTGTAGGTGCCAGCAACACAGATTCATCCGTTTTCTTTGGTACCCACTGTTATTTGGGTCCAACTGTGTTAGCACAAGATTTTGGTACCATTGGTATTTGGGTCTGCTTGTCCTTTTAAAAACATATGATGAGTTAGAACGATGAGAATAACCATGATATGTGTCGAACCAAACATCAGAATATTTTTGAGAAGCATAATCATTTCTATCATAATTTGAAAACTTTCTAGTAGATGGAGCTAACTGGAATAATTGTCGTATGGAATATTTCTTGCGAGAATCGACAAGTTTTGGTTTAGAAATAGCAACATTCATAGTCAAATCATCTTTACTAGTAGTCTTCTTATTACAAACAAAATTAGAAAATGATTTAGCTTTCTCGTCTATCCTCTGTTTCGGTAGCCATTTCGACTTAACTCCAAGCTTTTTCTTTCTCAAATCTGAAACATTTGAACCTTTAGAGTTAGAATGGTGAGAATCAAAAGAATGTGTCTTCTTTGGCTTACCAGTGGTGCTCGGTTTCTGTGAATTCTGAGATTTTCTTTTCTTACCTTTTGCATTCTTCGATTTCACAGAAACTGATTTATCAACTTTCGTTGATGTTTCACCCTTTTCAAACACACTGGGTTGACCGAAAGAACTAACAACACAAGATGAATGATCATGAAGTTTGGATGTAAAGTCAAATTGAGCAACACAATCATTTAAAACACCATCAGAGTTTAAGAAATTAAGCTCATTCTCAAGAAAACCAGACCTGCCATCAGATTTTAAAGCCTTGGAGAATTTTAAAAACTCAATATTTTTGAACACTGTAGAAAATACAGTTTGTTCTAAGTCCATCAAAATTCTTTCTTCTGTAAGAGTATTCTCGAGTTCAGAAATTTTATTTTCCAAAAATAGAGGAGGAACGTAAAGCTTACCTTCGATGGGTTTAGCCTCCAATTCTTTTACAGAATAACTCTCAAAATAATCATTTGAAAGAAATTTTGATTTATCAGAACTATAACTGTTATTCAACTTCTCATAGCGAAATGGAAGTTGAACTTTAGATGTGTTCTTTCTTTTAGCATATTCCTTGGCTTTATCCTTTTCAGACAGACTAGTCCAAAAGGGTTTGAGTTCCGGATATTGAGGAGCCAATATCATAAACCCAAAGTCATAAAGTGCAGGCACTTCAGATATACCCTTTTTGAGGTGATGTGGGTTCTTGTAACCAAGTCCCCAACAATCAGGTTTCTCTTTAGGTTTGTTCAAATGAATAGTGTGTTCCATTTGACCTAAAGTATATAATTTCTCTTCCAAAGCATTCACCTTGTCAATTAAAGATTTCTTTTGCTTTGTAAGTGAAGAATATATTTTAGAAATCTCTTTTGATTCAAACTCACTCAGTCTATACTTTGAATTTGTTTCAGCTAACTCTTTAAGAATGAGAGTCTTTTCTTTAGCGGTGGTATCAATATGTTTATGTGAAGTCTCAATCAATACTTTATTTTCAGCAATATTCTCGCTAAATTTCTGTATTGATTGGTTTTTGTCTTTATTGATACCTTTTTCACGCTTAAGCTTTGACTCTAACTTTTGAAGTCTAACCATCATGACATTTATTTGATTTACAAAATCCGATTCAGTCATGTCACATGCCTCGTTAGTTTCTTCTCCATCAGCTGACTCAGCTTCAACTTCAGCTTCATCCACCATTCTTCCCATTAAGAAGATATGAGTTGTCTCTTCCTTCTCGATTTGTTCTCACAACTGTTTTCCTGTAGCCTTTTTGCATTCTAACTTGTTAGAAATCTCCTTTGAAATTCCTTGCAATATAAAAGATTTGGCTAAAAAGTCAGCTTGATGTCTTCTTTTCTGTTCATCTGAGTATTTATCAAGAGGTAATTAATACTCTCTCAATTCATTTTCTCCGTTCTCTCCAGCTACTGTGAGAACCTTGGTAGGTGGTGTCATGATTCCTTCCTTTAGAGATAATTTGATGTAGTCTGCCAAGTCATTTCTGTCGATGAAGTCCAAGAATCTGTCTTTCCACTGCTCGTACTCTCCCTTGAAGAGTACTGGTGGCTTTACATCGGTTCCGATAGCAAGAGCTTCCTGAGATGACATCCTCATACTGATAATATGCAATAAGAAACTTGAAATTGATCGTTACTCCAGATAAAATTAAACAATACTGAAAATCCTAGAATGAAATTCAGTATAATTTGATCACGAACAGAACTTTGTCCCCCTTCGCAGACTTAGCACGGGGGTCCCGCTAAGTATGGAAAAGTGTGAGATTGGCGCAAAAGTCAGTTTGCGTGAGAAGAGGCTGGCGCAAAGTTCAGTTTGCGCGAGAGGCAGGTCGCGCGAGTTGGAGTGTTGCGTGACACGTGGATGGCGCAAGAGAGGGGTTTGCGCGAGAGGTGGGTCGTGCAAAGTGAAGTTTGCGCGAGCCTCGGGTGGCGCAAAGCGGAGATATGCGGGAATAGGCACCAGTGCAAATTGAGATGGACCGGGGTCTAGCTTGACCGGTACCTCGCTCGACCGGGAACTTGTCGACCGGTAAGATGTTTGACCGGAAAAGTATATGGACCGGTATGAATTCGACCGATAAAATGCTTTGACCTGTAAGATGCTTCGACCGGTATTGGCTTGAACCGGTAGAGTGTCGACTGGTTAAGGTAACGACCGGTATAGACTGTGAGATATTCGGGCGACCGGTATTGAGAATTGACCGGGATTTACTTGACCGATATGTCGACCGATATTATGCAGTCGACCGATATGGACTGTGTGTTTGCCGGGCGACCGGTATGTTCTTGATGCTTTCGACCCAGATAAACACAAATCAACCTAGAAAACAATCGATAACTCGAATTAAACTACCAAACTTTGCCAATTAGATCTCCTAATCAACTAGAACTGATTGCAAACAATTAATTTCGAAAACAAACACTTTTATTAAAAAATCAATCAACGATACAACCTATGCTCGTGAACAACCGAACAAAACCAAAATCAACCAAATCGACCACTGAAAGCAATCATATACTCACATAAATCAATGCCAAGTCAATAGAATATGCAAATCGATTACAACCCAATTAATAAAAGCTTGAAAGAACAATCACACAATAACAATTTTGAATCTTGACAGATGAACAGAACCGAATTTTTTTTTTCAATTCAATCTATTAGGCTCTGATACCAATTGTGTGTCCCTGTGATTCACGATTCAATCAAGCAAACAATTAAACAATACGATTATGCAAACCTGATATTGATTATCAAACGATTCAAATGGTTACAAGGTTTGAATCTTCCCCTCTGTATTCTTTCTATCGCCTCTGCTCTCTCTCTAATTCTCTCTGTATACGGCACCCACACTCACCAACAATTAACCCACTTCTCTTTTTCAACTAAACCTAATTAACACTAATAACATCTAATTTATACTTAGGCCATATTAGCCTAATGGGCTTGGCTTGGGCCCAACAGATAAAACATAATAAAAGAAAAAGACTAATAATGAAAATATGAAAAACAAACTTTGACTATTTATTACAAAGGACCCTAGACTATTTATTGAGACAACTTTTCCATCTTTGACTTCAGATTTCCCTCTTCAGATACTGATGATCTTGAATCCAATAAAACTGTCCTTTAACAAGAGTCCTTAGCTCTGCTAGCTGAGAAGAAAGTGAGTAAGTCAAGTTCATGTTCTGGTTCTGGTTCCGGATCAAAATCAAAGTCAAAGCTTCCTAAAGCTTATTTGTCTGAGCTACCAAAGTCAAGTTCTGAGTTGTCGGTGGAAGAAGTAGAGGTGCATTTTGATGATGATGTTCAAAGGTTTGCTGAGAATCTGATCTTAATAACCAAATAGTTCAACAAAAGATTTGGTAAGAAGAATTACTTTTCAAAGTCAAAGTATGAAGGTCACAAGATTGATAAGTCTGAGAAGTTTAAGCCCCGATATAAGAAAGGATATGGAAAGAAAGAAGAGAGGAAGGAAGAGAAGAATGATGACAAGATTGATCTGCAAAGCGGAAGATGTTTGAATTGTGAAAAGTTTGGACACTTTTCTAAAGATTGCAAGTTCAAGAGGATTAAGAACTCAGAGTATTATGCCAAAAAGTCTCTTTTGGTTAAGAAGCAAGAAGAAGGACAAGTTCTTATGGCTGAAGAAGAAAACTGGTTGTGTCAGACTTCTGATGATGAAGAGGCTCATTTTACTCAAGTCTGCATGATGGCCAAGGTTGAAGATTGTGAACAACCTGCTTCTGACAATTCTGACGGTGACTCTGAGGTAAGTGAGCAATATGATAATCCTGATATAGTTCATTCTTTACTTGCTCAAATTCAAAGTATGGAATCTGAATTTAATGTGCTTAAAAGTAAACTTAGCCTTGAACGACAGTCAATGATGAATTTTCGTGATGAAAATGCATTGTTGAAAGTTGTAATCGAGGACAAAGAAAAAGAAAAAAAGATGATTTGAAAAAGGAAAAAGCTGAATTGACATCCAAAATCATTGAGCTTGAAAAAGACTTAGTGAACTTGAATTCTAAAAAGGGTGAATTTAAAATAAAATTTGAAGTTTGCTTTCAGGAACGCAATGAGGCGTATTGTAAGATTAAGCAACTGGAGGATTTAAACTTAAAAAGAGGACAAACTAAACAAACTCTGAATCTTCTCACAAACAAACTCCAAGATGTTCGTTTTTATAATCCAAAACTGGGGTTAGGTTTGTCGGAAAAATGATGTTTTAAAAAGAGCCCCTGAAAGTGTATATAATTTTGATAAATTGGGTTCAAATGTTAAGAAGATTCCAGATATTCACGACACGTTCGTAAAAGTTGAGGCTATTATATCGGACACTCCATAGAAAAGTAAGGAAGTAATAGATAATGATCAATCAAGTTCTACTGATTCACAATCCAGTTTTAAATCGGTGGGATTTAAATATAATGATTTGAACTCAAGATACAAAACTAGAAAGTTAGAATTTTTTGAATTCGAATCATTATTTTCCACACCTTCTACAAATACTGAATCAGTCAACGAAGACAAAATCTTACTTGAGACCAATTGTTAGTATGATGAATATGAATCTGATACTAATATTTGTGATCAGACCATAATTTCTGAATCTATTGCTTCTGAATCTCTAAAGGGATTAAGGTAGAAGAGTTTCCACATGTCACAAATTCTGAAGAAAAATCTGAGTTTTAAAATAATATCTGAAGAAATGTTTGAAGAAATGATGAATTCTTCAAATCCTGTCCCTACTTTGAACAAGCTTGAGTCTGAATCCGTGGTTCATCAAACATCAAATTTTGAAAAGGAGATATTTGATTTACAAAAGACTCTTGATGAAGTTGAAGACGAAAATTGTGATCTTTGTTTCAAACTTGATAAATCTTTGGAAGAAAACAAAGAGCTTTGTATACAGATTAATGAATTGAAAAATGATTTGTTCAAAAAGAATTTATCTGAACAAAAAGAGTTTGATGACAAAAAGTGGAATGTGAGATCAAACCCGGAGTTCGTGACACTTGCAAAACCTACAGTTGTTTATTCATCTTATTTTGAAAAGCAACCCAGTGTGTTCGAGAAGGGTGAAATTTTTGGTGTCAAGAAAACAAATTCACTCTCTAAGAAATCAACTAACAAAGTTTCTTTTGGATTTCCAGATTTTAATGGAAAGGTGAAAGGATAATGGAGGAGAAAAGTTTGTGAAAAGAAAGTTTGTGAAAATGTTTCTAACAGTTGTAGAAAGGATTGTAGTTTACCTACTAGTGATGATAGTTTGTCATGCAATAGTTCTGCGAACAATAAATGTCAATTTTGTTCCAATAATTGTAAAACTTTTGATAAATCGAAAGTCATGACATTTGATCGAAAGAACTTTATTTGCAATTACTGTGGTAACATTTCTTTCTCGTTTCACTCCATCTCTCCTAGGCCAAAGAATGTCAAAAGCTTTTCCAAAGCTAAATCTTTTTCTAAAGCCTCGACACAACAAGTTCATATATTTAAGGCTAAGTCAAACAATTTATCAAAGAAGAAAGATTTTCATGATTTAAATGTGAATATGGTTTGGAAATGGTTGACTAAGCCTAGATTTGAATGGAGAGTTAAAGGCAAGGTTGACGATTTTCAAAAGTTGAAAGATGCTAACAAGAAAGGACCCATCTAGATATGGGTACCTAAAGCAACGTAAGTTTGTTTCTTTTGTAGGCCCGTCCTCTATGGTTCATAGATTCTGGATGCTCAAGGCATATGACGGGGTCCAAGCACTTATTGCATGATTATGTTGAACGGCCTGCTGGAACAGTTGGATTTGTAAATTCTGAGCTAAAAGGTTACGTCAGAGGATACAAAATGCTTAAAAATAGTACTGTGAACATTCAGAAGGTTCTTTATGTGGAAGGGCTTGATCACAACCTTTTCAGTATGAGCCAATTTTGTGATAGACTTTACCAAGTCAGGTTTACTGTCACACACTATCATATAGAAGATCTAGACGGTTCTGAGATATTTAAAGCAGAAAGATATGGAATTTATATGCGGTTAATTTCCAACTCTTTCAGCAACTCGGTCAGTTGGCTTAATTGCTTAAGCTTCAAAAGAAGAAAGTTGGATTTGGAATCGTCGTCTTTCTCACCAAAACTTTAAAGCTATAAATAATTTGGTGAGTAAAGGGCATGGTAAAAGGTCTTCCAGAATTGTGATTCAAGAAGGATTCTTTATGTTCTGCATGTGAAATGGGAAAGATGAAACGAATTCCCATAAGGCTAAGATAGAATCTTTGTGGTACACATGGATGTTTGTGGCCCAATGAGAATTCAATCAATCAGTGGCAAAAAGTACATCTTAGACATGATTGATGAATACTCAAGATACACATGGTTAGAGTTTTTTAGAGCAAAATTAGATGCACCAGAGTTGATTATAGCCTTCATCAAGAAATTCGAAGTTCCGTTACAACTTCAAATCAAGAAACTGCGAAGCAACAATGGCACTAAATTCAAGAATAAGGCTCTACAAGGATATTTACATTCCGTAGGGATTTCTCACAACTCTTTTGCCGCTCGTATGCCGCAACATAATGGAGTTATCGAGCGCAAGAACTGTACTTTGGAGTTATTGTATTTGTAGGCTGAGGCTGTTGCCACCACATGCTTTACTCAGAATTGGACGATAATTAATAAGCGTTTGAATAAGACAGCATATGAGATTATAAATAAGAGAAAACCTAATGTTAAATTCCTTCACGTCATTGGTTGTAGGTGCTTCATTTTAAATGACCGTGACAATCTTGGAAAGTTCGATAAGAAGGCGGACGAAGGCTACTTTCTTGGTTATTCCTTGACTACAAAAGCCTATCGTATCTACAACCGTCGTACCAAGACTGTTATGGAAAGCATTCACGTATCATTTGATGAAAATGCCATTTTGACTTATGAACAATACAGTTAAGGACTCAAGCTGAAAGAAAAGGCTTCTATTCAAGACGGAATAGAACCCATGTCCAAAGAGAATAAGTCTTCTATTTTTAACTCTAAACTGTCTACATATGAGTTAGATCTATTATTTTTTGATGCATTCATGGACATTTGTGCAAATTTTGATAAATCTAGTGCATCCGCATCCACATCAGAGGTCCCTACAACAACTTGGACCATCTAAATAAGTCACAACAACTTCATCAGGTACAACAACGCCTAATGATTCTGATCAAACTAATCATGGTTCTGTTTCTGCAGATTCCAATTCTGGTCAAGAAGTCCCGAGTACTTCTTCCGTTGCACCAGAACTACAATAGTCAGAATCACCTGTGAATGAAGTTTCAACAACATCTGAAGTTGTTCCTGCAATTGTTGATGAATATAACGAGCTGAACAACAGAGAAACTGTTCAACCCCTGCCTAGTACCACTAGTTGGACTAGAGATCACCCCCTTCATAACATAATCGGTGACATCAACAGTAGAGTTAAAACCCTTGCAACATCTGCTAATTTCTGCTTATACTCCAATTTCCTAAGTTCCCTAGAGCCTAAAAAGGTTTCAGAGGCGCTTCAAGATCATGATTGGATACTTGGTATGCAAGATGAGCTACTCCAGTTTCAAAGGAACAAGGTTTGAAGGTGGATCCCATGACCTACAGATAAATCAGTGATTGGCACTAAGTGGGTCTTTAGGAATAAAAAGGATGAGGTTGGGATTGTCGTGCGAAACAAAGATAGATTGGTAGCTAAGGGTTATTGTAAGCAGGAAGACATCGATTAAGATTAAACTTTCGCCCCTGTTGCAAGGATCGAAGCAATTCGGATATTTCTTTCATATGCAGCCCATAAGAATTTCACTATCTATCAAATAGACGTGAAATTCGCATTCTTAAATGGTGTACTGCGTGAAGAGGTTTATGTTGCACAACCTGAAGGCTTCGTAGATCCACATCATCCTTACCACGTATATGTTCTTGATAAAGTGTTATATGGTCTCAAACAAGCACCAAGAGCATGGTACGACACTTTAACGCAATTCTTACTTGTCTCAGGTGTCAAGAAAGGTACGATTGACACTACCTTATTCCTAAAGAAACAAGGTGAGGACTTGATCTTAATACAGATATATGTAGATGACATTATATTTGGGTCTACAAATCCTTAATTTTGTAAAAACGTTTCAAAGATTATGGAGACTCGGTTTGAAATGAGTATGATGGGTGAACTTACATTTTTCCTTGGTCTTCAAGTGAAACAATCCCCAGATGGTATTTTCATAAAATAGTCTAAATACATTCGTGATATTTTGAAAAAGTTTAACATGACCGATAGTGCAGTAATGAAAATGCCCATGGCTACTGGCACACTACTGGATGCTGATTTAACCGGTAAATCTGTTGATCAGAAAATGTACCGTAGCATGATCGGATCATTATTGTATCTTACGACAAGTAGACCTGATATTATGTTTTCTACTTTTTTCTGCGCGAGATATCAAGCAAATCCGAAAGAATCTCATCTTGTGGCCGTAAAACGGATCCTTAGATATCTGAAAGGCACCCCTGAATTAGGCCTTTGGTATCCAAAGGATTCCGGATTTGATTTAACTACCTTTACTGATGTTGACCATGTAGGTTGTAAGCTAGATCGGAAGAGCACGTCTGGGTCATGTCAATTTTTAGGTGATAAACTTGTAAGTTGGACATCTAAGAAGCAAAAATGTGTGTCCACATCCACTGCTGAGGCTGAGTACGTTGCTGCCGCGAGCTGCTGTTCTCAAGTCTTATGGATGAAGACGCAATTAAAAGACTTTGGGTACACCTACAAGAGCGTCCCTATCTATTGTGATTCGTAGAGTGCCATACCTATAACTTCTAATCCGTTTCAGCACTCCAAGACGAAACATATAGATGTGCGTTACCACTTTATAAAGGATTATATGGAGAAAGGGGATATCGATATGCATTTTGTACAGACGGATTACCAGTTAGCTGATTTGTTTACCAAACCTTTAGATGAAAAACGTTTTAAGTTTCTTATCAGCAAACTTGGTATGCTTAATATGTCTTCTTAAAGTCTGTTGCTATTTCCTACATGATTCTAGGGGGAGTAGATCTTAATGTTTGTACATGTCTAGGGGGAGTTAGAACATCTTCTTATATTTTTCTGATTTACTGACGAAGGCGGAATCATTTTCTATGATTACCAAAATCTTTCTTATCTTGCAGGTTAAAAGATTGTGACAATGGCTTCTTGATAATTCTGTTCAGAACCCGTACTTAAGAGTTTTCATTCTTAAGGAGCTGAAAAGATATATCTTATTCAAGAAGTTTTTTTGTTATTTATTTTAGGGGGAGTTAGTTAAAACTTTCACTATCATATTTTTATGAGGGAAAAGAGAAAAGCAAATATATTTCATTTTCATATTCATTTTGTTCTTGTCTAATGTTTGACTTTTTATAGATACAGAGGGAGAGTATCTGAGGTTTTTGTTAAAGGGATCTTAAAAGATTAATATTCATTTTAGGGGGAGTTAAGATTTCTACGTTGAAGGTATATCATTCTAAATCTTAATCTCTACCACATCTTTGAAAGAAGAACGACTTTCGGGTGTGAAAAACAATTTCTAAAACGTTCAAACCACTTCATGTTCTCAAAAAGATTTTACGAATTTCAAAGTGAGGTTTTAAATGTTTTTCATATCGGTAATTTCATGATTAACTGACCGTGTGTTTCCAAAAGATTAATACATGTGTATTATCTTTTCATATACTGTCAAGTATTCTTACACACATCGGTTCAATATATTTTCATTGACTTTGTTATTACCATGTCTCTAAAAGATAAATCTTTCGATGGTAATACTCCCGTTTGAAATTCATTGTTGTTTGAAATCAGACGTCATTTCTTCATAATTGTGCTTTCATTGATCATTTGTTTATATTTGTTCATATAAAAAACTTTCAATTCTTTGATATCCCAATATTTTTCTTCATGATATTTGATCTGATTGCATCATTTTCAGATTCTCAAAACACTTTACTTGAATTGGTTTCATTCATTCTATTTCATTGCTTTAAGAGATCTTAAATGTTCAGCATGCTCAAATTTCATTCTTATTTTTGATGAGCATGCATTTTCTGATAATGATATCTTGTGCTTATTTGTCAAGATAAACTGTTGAGCAACATCACATTTTTAGAACAAAATACATGGGATTCAGTGTGAGTGCTTAAAAGACTTCCATGAATTCACGTTAACCAGTGTTTCCTACCCAAAAGTTATCCCGAGTGATTGAGGGGATATGGGTCAAAAGAATAGAGAGTGGGTGTGTGTTGAGGTAAAATGTAAAAGAGAGTTTGGTTAGAAGCGAGATCAAATGATAAAAAAAGAGGGTGAGAGATCAGAGTAAAAGAATATCAAACTCTGGACCAAACTTTTTCTGAGTCGGGCAGCCACATTACTGTTGTTTCACAATTCTTTCATGAACTTCATTGAAAAAGGCACTAGCCCATGCCAACTCTTGCATCAAAACCCCACCAGCTACTCATTCTTTTCTCAACAAAAGGAGGTTTCAAATATTAAAGGAGAAGCAACACATAATATATCTGATATTTATTCGGATGATTCGGATATTGAAATAGAAGGAAAGTTGCCCCACCTTCGAACCTCATTCATGCACATTGAGTCTATGTAATACTATTGTTGTCTCAATGGTTTACATATTTTAAGCATGTTCAAGCTTTAAATGCTTCAATCATTTATACACTTGCACGAAAACACAAGGAATATGTTTTCTTGTCTTAACATTCATAGAAAATTCCTTTGTGGTTTTTCAATGATTGAATGTAAGCCCTGGGGGGTGAACATCAAAAAGGTCCTTTCCAATGTACATTCGTTGTACACAGTGGCTATGTGCTACTGACAGGCATGTTAACTGATCATATGTTGTTTCAATGTTACCAATCTTAATTTGTCTGAATTTGAAAAAATTCGGATGAATACATTCTATTAATTGACGGCATAATGTTCAAATCAGATCAGATGGAGTTCATATTCTATTTGGGGGTGATTGTCCATTTTCTTGAAAACGGGAGAATACTTTTAGTTTCTCATGAAGACTGTGATTATTTTGCTAAAAGAGGGAGATATTATTAAAGGAAGTGTTGACGTTGAAATGTTTTGATGATTCTGATTTCTCATATTTCATCAAAAAGGGGGAGAAATTTCAAAAGTTTCAAAGTCAGAATTACACTGATCTTATCTGAAAGGGGAGATAATTCAAAGTTAAATTTCTGAAGAATGCAAAGTCAAGAAAAAGTCTTAAAGAAGATTGTTACACATTTGTGATAAGTGGGGGAGATTGAAGAAGAAATTAAATTTTGTAGTTTTCAAAGTCTGTGAAGAATGAGGAAAGACAAAGTTGTTTAAGTTTTCAAGTTGTTAAAGATTTTATGGTAAAGATTTTGTAACTAGAAGATGACCTGAAGATTATCGTCAATTTTTTTTAAATCTTGAATCCAAAGAGGGAGATTGTTAAGTCAAGATTGTATTCAAGACTAAATGAGGGGTCATAGATGTAATGTTGTATAGTGAAAGGGTTTTGTTGTTAAGCTTGTAAGTCAAAGTATTTGACTTTGACTTTAGTTTTCTTGTAAGGTCATGTTGACCACGTATAAAAGGGTTTTGTTTTTGTAATTTTCATAGAACACGTACATGAGAGAATAGAATCAAGAATCTAGAGAGAGAGAATCCGCATACTGTGAGATTTGTGACACTATGAGATATGTGGAACTAAGAAATCATTGTAATAGAAGTTATATCAATAATAGAAATGATTTCTACATATTCAGTGTATGATTCATAGAGCTTGGATTGGACTATCAAAATTGCGGAATGAAACAAATTCAGATCAATGCTATGATGAAAACCGAATCAATTAAACTTCAAATCCAACCAAAATAGATCAAATCACTAAAATCGCAACTCAACAACCTTTGTTCATTGAGTTCATCAAGAAATCAAGAAAATCTTCAAAAATGTTGTTTCAAATCTTCTAGAAATCACCGAATTAAGCTCTGATACCAATTGTGAATTCCAGATTCTATATCATGTAAATCTATAATAGAAATATTAAAAACAAATATATGGCTTCAAACGTCATATATATTATAAGAGAGAAATGTTTACACCTTGGAAAACATGCACTTAAGCTTTACAATCTATCAAAAGCGCTTAAAGATTCTAACTACCAAAAGCTATTTATACCAAGGATAGTCACAAGGTGACTTCTCAAGGTATTTACAATTTAGCCCCTTAATCTTGAATACAACATTTTAATCCCAAAAACTATAAATGTATAATATATTATATTTTAAGACGAAAAATCATGTGAAAAAAAAAGAGTTAAGATGAGAAACGTAAGAAGAAATCTGAAGCCTTGATCACTTTTAATCTTATCACCACCCATATATTGTGCTTCTCCCTAGAAGTGATATTATACATCTCAGTGTTGATCTTCAACTATAATTGGTTCAAGGATGAAGATCCCTTCTCACTTTTCTCACCTTTCTCACCTTTCTCACCTTTCTCACTATAACTTTCTTTTTCATCGAAAACCTAACCACACATTTAATTTGTAATAGAAAATGAGATAAATCACTAAAAAGACAAAAATACCCTTAATGTTAAAGATCTTTTTAATAGAAGTTAGTGATAAGAACCTAACATGGAAATATTATCCATTGAATATATATATATACGGTGCGTTTCTTTTGCAACCCAAGCAGTTTGTACAAATTATGCAAACCACTATATTAAGAAACAATAGATATATTTATGGATAATGATTATGATTCATTAATAATGATTGTGATATATATGGAAAATGTTAAGTTTATTCATTATAATCATGATTTTAAATTAGGAAATGTTAAGTTTATTCATTATAATCATAATTTTAAATTAGGAAATATAATAAAATCATATATTCATTAGACTTGATGAACGGCTAAGATTAATTTGCATAGTTTGTACAAATTGCTTGGGTTGCAAAAGAAACACACCATATATATATATATATATATATATATATATATATAAATAAAGGTGACAAAGACTACTACTAAAACATGTAATCACAAGTACAAAACCTGGGATTTACTCTTTTTAATATAAACAAAAGAAACCTAAATAAGAGACGTGTAGAAAGAAAAGAGAAAAATTTGAATTGATTATATCATGTTTGACCATCAAACACCAATTGATTTAAAGATATCGTTCACACTTTGGGTAACATGAGAATGTTTCAAATATAACATAATACCATGATACACGTGGCATTAATTTGGTAACATTTTTAGGAGGTTGGGCTGCCTCCTACCACCACTAGTTCATCAACCATTAGGGGATCTAAACCACTATCGGCCACCAAACATGATAATATTCAACAACATAATGTATGTTAAGTGGGGCCGTTTACCAAATGCTTACCCGGATAAGTGCTTACCAATAAAATTTAACACTATCATTTACTTAGCGGGTAAGATTTTAGTCCACCAAAACAGTATCGTATGCAACAATTTTCCCGATAAGCGTTTACCGGTAAATTTTAAAACTATTACTTACTTAACGGGAAAGATTTTAGTCCACCAAAACGGTATCGTATGCAACAATTTTCCCGGTAAGTGCTAACCGTGGTAAGAGTCTTCGCCATCACTTACTAGGGTAAAACTCTAGGTCCTTACCTTAACTCTTCCCGGGTAAGATTTTTGTCATTGTCATCTTCATCCATAAGGTAATATGACTTGGTAAGCGCTTACCCGGGTAAGCGTTTAGTAAACGGCCCCTAGTCGTGATATAGGACATAAACAAAAATTTATTGTTCCATATTAAATATGATATGAGATAAGGATAAAATGGAAAAAAAAATGTTCTATTAAAATAAATGAAACAAGATACGTAAAGATTTAACTGAACTAAAAGAATATAAATTTATTTTAACTAAAAATAACCCCTATATGTAACGAGTTATAATATATGATACGAGGTAAGGACAAAATGATTTTTTTTTTATTCTATCAAAATAAATGAAACAAGATACGACAAAGATTTAAGTGAACTAAAAAAATATCAATTTATTTTAACTAAAAAAAACCCTCATATGTAACGAGTTATAATATACTCGAATTATAAATTGATAGTTTTCATAATTGTATGTGATATGTAGATAGCAATTCTTTAAACGTTTTTTTAATTGTTTGTATTAGTTTTTGCCGTAAAATAGTGTGAATAGTAATTCATTTCTTACATATTATATAATTTTTAATATCAAATAAAATATTCTAAGGCTATGTTTGGCAAAAAAAAGCTAGCTTATCAGCTAGTGTACATGTTTGGATGACCATAAGCTGCTTATAAGTTAGCTTATTGAAACACTACTCAAAGTAGCGTTTTCAAAAGCTAGCTTATCAGCTACAAGCTAGCTTATAAGCTAGTTTGCCAAACAAAGCCTAACTGTAGTTCATGTTTTTAGTTTATCTATACTAGTGTTAGGTCCGTGCATTGCACGGCAACGATAATTTTTTTATTGAAGTATTGAACCGAATTAAAATGAAACGTAATTTCTCACTTAAAAATTAATGAAATACAATGTAAAAAATAAACGTATTTTTATAAGTGATTAACTTGCATATATATTCTTGATCCTTTGTTCTTATGAGTTAAAAATACCGGTAATAGTTTTGTATTGTATTATTTAAAACTTAAATTGGCATGTCTCACAACTATATCACTATTATTGAAATTATTATAAATATGCAAATTGGTTGATCAACATGCAAGACATATTGCATTAAAAATCCCAATAGCAAGCTATTATAGTAACTATTTCCCATAAAAATAGAATTAATATAAACTCTATAATTTCTCACAAATGCATCCGTCATCTTAAGTTATAGTAACATCATCCAATCCACTTATTTTATACACGCTTTTCTATCCCAATATTTCAACTTCCACTACAAGAAAAAACGTTATTAGTGACAAAAAATATTTGGTCACTAACTACCTAAAATTGGTCACTAAGGTCGTTTAGTGACCAAAATTTTGGTGGTCACTTTTCGTCACTAAAGGTCCGTCACTAATTTACGATAGTGACCAAATACGAAAATGGTCACTAATTAGTGAATAAATTAAATGGTCCCTGTGTTTGTGACGACTAATTTGGTCACTAAATATAGTCACTAAATCACTAAAAGTCGTCACTAATTGCTCAGGATAACGGTTTCGTTAACGTTCGTTAACTTCCATTAGTGACAAAAAAAAGTGGTCACTAATTGAGAAAACAGGAAGAAAAAAAAAGGTTAACAGCGCATTTAAGTAAAGCTTATTAATTTTGGAATAAAAGTTACAACTTGATGTATCTTGAACCAGAAGAAGACTCAAAAAGAATATTGAATTACAAATTTGTAAAAGTTTTGGTCTTTGGAGAAAGTTCTTTGCAGAAGCTATTTATGATTCCAAAAGTCTGCAGGTGTACAATTTCAGTTGCATGAATACACTGTTCGATATCCATTAGCAAAAGATCAATATTTGTGCGAGTTCAAGCAGTTTGTAACTTGGTGTACTGGGTTAGAAATGAGTTAAGATGATAAGGTGAATCGGTGTCTTTGGCAGCTGCTGTTGTAGTCTCTTGGTTAAACTTTTTCTTCCGGTACTCATCCACCTAAGGTCCAAATATGGCTTTTTCCATAGACGATGCCAGTGCTAAAATAAAACAGATGATCTAAATCGTTAGACTAACATGGTTCATCTGCACAAATTACAAGTTGAATAACAATCCCCATGCTTCTTTAACAACTTATTTGTTCATTACATAATCTATCAAAAAGAATTTCAGGACTACCCAAAAACATAACGGCAAAGGGATAGTTTCAAGTATCTAGGCTCTATGATTTAGAAGGGTGGCGAGATCGAGGATGACATAATACAAATGTGGTCACTTCTTTTGGGATAAAATTTAAATATAAATGTGAGTACTTATTTTAATAACAAGTCCATAAAAACTTCAACTACAGAATTTTGAGCTTGAAAAAGGCACAAGACCCAGGATCAGGACATACAGACAAAATACTCTCTTCTACTAGATTTTGCAGAAAATAGATGCACAATAGCAAGGCTAGAATTTAAACTACTCGATATCAAAGAATGCCAAGTGAAATTTTTTGACATGGCTCTCCAACACCGAAAAGTATGACTAACAGAAGGACAACTGCTATATCATGCAAAAATCAAGCCATATGGACCCATACAAGTTTTAGTAATCAAACCACATGCATGAAGCCAGCTTTTTAAGAAATCGAACCTGAAGTAGGAGTATCCCGAGAGGATCTGAGCCGAGTCGAGTTCGTAGCTCACCCTTCTCTGCATGAAGCTACATCGTACTAGGTAAGCATATTGTAGCTGACCAATTAAAAAAATTAACATCTTCTCAATAAATTCCTTGAGCACAAGAAGTTATCGATGCTAGTTCTAAAGATATAGTTTTCCATATATTATTTCAATAACTTTAAAAACAAATAAATTTGACTTGCAATTCAATTAAAACAAAGAAATACAAGTGAAAGCAGATTGATACTTGATCATGAACATTCCAAAGTGACATGTATGTCATATGTCATCACTTTGTGAAGATCAGAATATTTACTAGCTTTAAGCCTTTAACAACTTTTCCATGGTTGTCTCATCTTCCATAAACCAACATCAATTTATAACGTAAAGGATTTTTCTCCTATATCATAATGATGCACTAATCATGTATGAACAAATAGTAGACTATTTCAATTGTGTCTTTTACTAAGCACAATGTCTGATACCTAATTATCTATAATAACTTAATAAGTTTCCAAAATGAGAAACCATTTCCACTATATTTAGAATTACAAGCCTGAGTCTAAATTTGATACGCATAAAGGTGTCTAAAGTAGATACATCATCATCTTGCTTAAAAATATGCTCCATTAAAGGCTATGTTTAAATTTCATACATAATTACATATTGAGAGAAAATATTTGATTATAGCTTGTTTACAAAACACCCTTATCTATGCAGTGTACATTGATAGATGCACATGACATCTTATGCAAAAAAAAACAGGGTAAAGATTTGAAAATGTTAAATAAAATTAGGAATTATAGTAGAGACCTGTTTGTATGTCAATTAATTAATTTTTATGTATGGAGTGTGGGTAGATTCATATGTTTATTCAAGTATTCCTAAGTTATATAATGTTGTATGATAATTTAGAATGTCCCATAATGGAAAATGTTGCACCTATAATGTAGTGAAGGGATATGTTTCTGTAATTATACCATCAAGTAACTCGGTGGTTTTATTCAGAGAAAGCGGAAAGACGAAATAAGAGTAGAAGTACCGGACTACTTAAAAAATGTGTTACCACTTTAACACTAGTATTTCACCATCATACCGAATTAATTCTTCAACTGATGCTTCGTAGTAAACCTGAAACAAAAAATTATGTGAATGAAATCTGAAACTTGCTAGAATAGAGTTAAGGTTTGAGATCATTGATGAAAAGAATTTTGTCAAGCATCTACCCATTTGTTTCACATATAGCAGAACATGTAAGCGGAAGGAAGAGGACACCTTAGGAATAAGGAATAAAAACGTTATTTAGTCGGTTGGGGAAAATCTGTTAAGAGGTGGCAGGGTAATTTTGGCTGGGGGCAGTTGAGGCAATTCTTGAATGTTTCTGTTTAGCTTTAGTTATCAATAGTCGAAAGGTGGGGGGATAGGTATGCAGAAAATGGTTATATTTATGGAAGATCCTACCATCACGAACTGCTAGTTATCTTTTCATTTTGTTTTCTTTCCATCTAAGTTGGCCGACGTTTTCATTCTCAAATCTATTCTTTCTCAATTGCACACTTTTGTGGTTCTTAATGGATTTATACCTCAATGTTCTTAACAGATGATATATGGTGATGATCATTTAATTAAGCCAAAAAATATATTAAATTTACAGGGTGAGGATGAGGCATGTCCGCACCATGATATCAGGAACCCATATTTAGATAAACATATATCCAACCATTAACCATTTCACCTGTTATTACAAAATTCATGGTCTTTTTGTAATCTAGAGTAAAGAGAAAAAAAAACAGACTTGGTGTGGTTCTCAATCTCTCACAATGCATATGAATAAAACCATAAAGTAATAAGCAAAAAAGATATACATGTGAATACAGTAAGCAGTTAAAAAGCGGAAAACACAATAAATAAATAGCAGAACATTAGGGATGCAAAGTATCATCAAGAAACTAGACCATATCAAATGGAAGTTACACAATTAAGATTCTTTCACACAATTAGAAACAGGAGGTTACAACAATTGCATCAGACAATGTCCAATTCTAGAGAAAAGAAGTTGATATATTACTTGATGACATGACAATAAAACTAGTGTAGGATACCTGGCTTGCTATAGTTTCAACCACAAGCCTCTTCAAGTCTTTGTCCACTGTCGGATCCTCATAAAATAGCCAATTAGGAAGCAGTAGAAATAGATATTATAAAACTAGTAGCATACCTGGTTTGGTTTGTTGTAGTTTAAATCAACATTTGTGTTTATTCATCCAAAAACAGCCGCATGTCACAAAAATTGAGGAAAAAAACTGCAAGAACTTGTAAGAAAGAGAATAGATACGTACCAAGCACCTTCGAAGTCAGAAAAAGAGAAAATTTCAATGTCTTATCTCCGATCGTTGATCGTTGTTCATTGAAAGAGAAGTGGGTGGTCGATGGAAACTCAGTCAAGAACACCTAGGGTTTTTTTCGGTTGGAGTGTGAGGAGAAAATGAACCGAATACCTTGAATCGTCAGCGATGCGGGTTGAATCCGCATGATTTTAAAGTAAGAATATAAGTTTGGCAGTCTTAGCCCCTGGACATCGAATTCTTATATTTATGTCATGATTTTACTATTTAGTTACCAATTTTTTGAATACCATTTAGTGACTACTATTTGTCACTAATACTTACAAATTAGTAACTACTATCTTTTTGTCACTAACACTTACAATTTAGTCACCATTATTTTTGGTCATTAACCCTACAACGTTATGATTAATGATAACAATTTAGTGACCACTATTTTTTTGTCACTAATCATTTCATTTACAACTATTAAATCACAGTTAGTGACCACTGTTTTTTTTTTGTCACTAACACTTTCAATTTAGTGACCACATTTTTTGTCACTAATTAACTCATCCAACTTAATACAATCTTCAACTAATGGATCACATTTAGTGACCACTATTTTTTTGTCACAAACATATTCAATTTAGTGGCCACAATTTTTTGGTCACTAATTATTTCAATGTAGTGACCACTATTTTTTTGGTCACTAATCATTCCATTTATAACTATTGAATTACACTTAGTGACCACTGTTTTTTTGTCACTAACACTTTCAATTTAGTGACCACTATTTTTTGGTCACATTAGTGAAGAAACACAATGTCACAAAAGAAATTCTATGAGAAAACACAACTTTTAGTGACCACATAGTGACTAAATTTATTTTTTGTCACTAAAATTTATATTAGTGACCAAAAATTAATGACGACCTTTGTCATTGCCACTAACGTCATAGTTAGTGACTAAAATTTAAGTTGTCACTAATATTTTGGTCACTAACAAAGCTTTTTCTTGTAGTGTTCTCACCAATTAATTTGGGATAACTAAAACTCAACTACAATTCATCATTTGAGAATACTCATTCTCATGGTGTTGCCTCAAGACCCTTTGTTCTTCTTTATATATATATATATATATATATATATGTATGTATGTATGTATATATATAGGATGATAATCAAATGAGAACCACAAAAAGATTATAAACCAGTGAAAACCGATTATGCTATTTTTTATTAAAAGTTATGATTTAAAATATTGTGTCATATATATGTTTGTGTTCACCTTGTGAAAAAATTACATGGGAATTTTTTGTTTGTTCATTTGGTTAAACGAAAAATACACGTAAAAAGTATTCACATGGTGAAACAATTACATGTGAAACTTTCACATTATGAAACAAATATATGTAAATAAAATATCAAAATCCTAGCATTTAATGAAAAAAATCACATAAAGTTTTTTATTTTTAAATTGGTTCTCACGAGTTTGTAACTTTTTTGTGGTTCTCATTTGATTTAGCCCCTATATATATATAGTTGGGTTTCTGGTGAGAATGAAAGTTATAGCGAGAAGGGTAAGAAGAGATATCTACCCTTGGATTAATCTTAATTGAAGATCAACACTAATGAGATGCATCGAGATGTACCAGGTCAATTCCCGTGAGAAGCACAATTCATAGTGTGGGGGTGAGGTTACAAATGATCAAGGGTCCACATATCTTATTATGTTTCTCACCTTAACTCCTATTCTTACATATATATATATATTGATCAATAGATTATAGCAACTCTTTCCCATTAAAATATATAGTAATATCAACTCTATACGTTTGTAACAAATGCGTCCCTTCCTTATCAATATATACTCACGTCTTTCTTCAATTTATCATATTCTTCCTTTTATCAGCTGTTGTTCCAAACAATATAAAATTTAATTGATTTAAAACTGGTTCTTGAAGTTATTGTTTGTTGTTACAGTACAAACAAGGCAACTAGACTCCATTTCAGAAACTGGTTCAAAACATCGTGGTGATAAAAAGGGAAATCATCGAGAAAAAATGTTGATCTAAACTCACTCAGTAATTTGATGATGATCCTTAGAATTACTCAGTGAAAATTACATTTAACATCTGTATGTTTTAGTGTTTCACCATCAGCGATAATATACTGAGTCTATTCAATATCGCTGATGATCTCTGATGTAATTGTTAAATGTAATCCCTGAAGACAAGTTTCGCAACAAAGACGTTCATCATTGACATCGAAGACAAATCTGATGAACAAGTGACAAGTCTACTCATGATCTGATGCAGATATCAATGAAACCAAGACAAGTACATACATGCGACAAACCAAGAAGAAAAGCTTCAGTGATAGCTGACTTTTATCAAAGCTCAATGATAGAAGACTTCATCAGTGATCACTGATCATGAAGCTTACACTCCAAGGTTTGTTTGTCTTATCCTTTTACACACATAGTACGAATTGTCAAAAGATACATACTTTTGTCCAGAATCGTACAACAACTTTGAAGACTACACTATTCACCATACGACCTAGAGCATGTCGCTAAAAGTCAGAAGCATGCAACCAACTAGATGGTGACATATGTAAAGTACCTCTGCCATGAATTAAATGCATAGTGTATTAATATGTGGTTCATCCTTCATTTTGAAGGGTTTGCTACTGCCTTTTCTCTCTTTGTGTATATTATAGAAACTCTTGTTTTCTATAATCTCCTCAACCTACATTGCTCTCTGTTTTTTGTGCAACCATACTTATTGATTCTCAAGTTTGTTTACATTAGGTTCTACTTAATCTTATTTCGCAACAAACTGTAAATTCTAACTTGATTTATCGATAAACAATTTATTAAACTAAAAATTTGTGTTTGTATTCAACCCCCCCTTCTACAAAGTTAAATTATCATGACAATGACTCTCTTGCTAAACCTCCTCGATACAGCATAGACAACTTTGCTCTCTGGAAAAATCGAATGATGTTGTTTCTAGAAGGTGTAGATCCCAATATACCTGAATATGTTGCAAATGAACCTTATGTACCATTTATCATCATTGGTGCAATTCCTGCCACTGCAACTACTGAAGCTATCCTAAAGAGAAGCTGTCAAAGAAATACGAAAGTGGAGTGATGAGGACAAAAAGAAAGTTGCCCTTGATGCTAATGATAAAACCATTATCTCTATGGCTTTACCTAATGAAGTTTTCCATTCCATCATGCATCTAAAATCTCCAAAGCCATGTGGGACACAATCTGTGTTCAATATGAAGGTACAACTGAGGTACAGTAACAAGAAAAATAAATCTGGTAAGACAATATGAAAGTTTCATTTATGGTAAGAATGAATCTTTATCTGAAGTACACCAACGATTTAATTGCTTAATTGATATGCCTATTTTTCCATAGCCTCATAAACTTTACATCTGCGGAAGCGTTCTAGCAATAGTCCAGTAGCCTAACATTTATAATGACTATTAAATGAACTATAACTCGTCATGTGATACCTTCATGTCTTATCCTGATCATACCTGAGATACATATAAACGTAAAATTAATGCTTGGTGAGCAAATATGGTTTCATGAAGAAATCATCTTTCATAAAACATATCATTTTAGTGCATGAATAACAATTCATATCACCTTTCATAATCATGCATAAATGACGTTAATGCATAAAACCATATTTGTGAGAACATCATTTGGACATTATCTTCAAGTGAGAGATCTCATATGTGCAAGTATGCCAAACATTCTCAACAGGATCCTAGATCCCTGGGTTCCGCGAAAGATCTTCCCCCTAAGGCCCGTTTGCAAGACGTCCTCATTTCTTATACCCCGTCGGGTATTTAACATGGCCATACTTTCACATACACAAAACATTTCATATGCCACATATAAAATACATGCCTTTCTCGTAAAACATCATTTCAAATATTCATCATGCATAAAAACATTAATATATCATATATGTATCCCAGTAAATCTCATAACGTATTCACCTTGATTGTTTAATCATAATGCTTGATGTAGCATCCTAAAATAGATGTAACTCTCTAATTTATCTTTGGTAATTTTGTTTGTGTTTTATAAATTAAAACGCATATGTCTATATATAATAAGTAGGAAGTTTAAGATGACGAATCAAATTGAGGCGGTGGATGTCAAAATGATGAAAACTAATAATATAAATTTTCTTCGTGCCAAAGTTTATTCACATATACACCTCCTAAGACATATAACATATGGTGAATTCTATCCATACCCCCTCCTGTAGGGGGTATGTGAGTGACATAGCGCGCGGGGGGGGGGGGGGGTATGGGGGTTTGTGAACGAGGAGGGGGTACGAATAGCAATGCCCATAACATATACATATATTTATATAATTTGTTATGTTTTAATTTATATATATATATATATACTATTACGTTTATCTAATATAACTTTGTATACGTAATCCCAAATCTCAATATGGACATATATTTGGGACCTATGCGATAGTATCTACCCATAGGCATGCTATTGCTATACCTTTTTCTGAGTTGTACAAATTTCTGTAGTCATATTTTGATCTTTTTGACATTTACGGTATCTAGATTTTTTAACGTATTTAAATATGAAATTTGATATTAATCCGATATTTCTATAATTCATAAATGACACATATCTATATCTATCATCCAGTTCAAATGACCCTAAAATAAAAATGTTATTCTTTTTCAAATCTGAAAGCGTCATTATGATCTACGTAAATCACCGATCCAAAAGTATATGCATTATATAACTTATAAATCATTTTGAGTACCGAATTTAACAAAAACGATATATTTGATATCAAATTAGTCCTATAAATATAATTTTATCGGTTTTCAAATCTAAAAGTTTTATTGTGATCAATATAAATCGCTGGTTGTAAAAACATATTAGTTGCATTTCATAAAATTTCATACGACTAGCTATTTTGAGTAATATGATAAAAACTTTTGAATAGAAATAATAATAAAATATTAATAATATACATACATATATAGGGAGAGGTTCATTTGAGAAATGGTAAATATGTGAGAAATAGAGAAGTAATCTTAGCCATTCATCTGGTCAACATTTGCGGCTTTGACCGCAAAGCACCGGATAATTCCTTGTGTGGTCTATAGAAGGTAGAGGGGTAATTTCGTAAAATACACGGGATGAGTTCATATATGAATCTGTATGAATCACAAAGATTCATATATGAATCTGTTAATTAGTTCAACTGATTCATATATGAATCTTTGTGATTCATACAGATTCATATATGAATCTTTGTGATTCGTACAGATTCATATATGAATATTTGTGATTGACAAAGGTTCATATATGAATCTTTGTGATTCATACAGATTCATATATGAATCAAAAAAGGTTCATATATGAATCTGTTAGTTAGTTCAACTGATTCATATATGAATCCCAAAGGTTCATATATGAATCAGTTAAAAGAGTTCAGTTGTGAATTGCACTTGTTCATATATGAACATATAGTTCATATGTGAATTATACATGTTCATATATGATTACAGCCCGTGTGTTTTGTAAAATTTACGAAGTTGTCCTTCTATTTTTGGGATAGCCGCAACTTTTGACCGGTCAAAGCCGCAACTTTTGACCGGTCAAAGCCGCAATATTTGACTAGTCAAATCCGATCTTGACCATATGAATGGCTAGGATTACTTCTCTATTTCTCATATATTTACCATTTCTCAAATGAACCAAACACTATATATATATATATATATAGGGATGGGTTCAAATGAAAACTCATCTTTTATTGTGCAGATGATGACAAATCTTAAATATTGATCAAAACTTAGAAAACTAATCAATGATTAATACATAATAAGGTTAACTAAGAAGTGATTAAGGACAAAATTGTAAATTTGAATCAGCGCCTACCTTGTTTGACTTTTTTATTTATTTTTTAATTAAAATTTTTTACCCCCTTAAACTTTAAAATAAATTATCATAAAAATTACTAATATTTTAATCAAACAAATTACACAAAAAAACGAGAATTTCTTGTTCTTCGATATGACATCCATCTCGATATAGTGTTTTTTTTTCGTTTTAACCGTTTTTTACGTGAAATTCTATATGTGCTATATATTCTTTATGAATATGCATGCACGTCCTCGGGTGTCTACATTCAGTATGAAAATAACAAAGGTGAACGTTCCTTCACTATTCATGATTAATAATACAGTATTCAGGATGAATAATACAACATTTAGGATGAATAATACACGAATTCATGATTCATTTATTATTTATCATGAATCGTGTATTATTCACCCTGATTGCTGTATTATTCATCCTGAATGATACATTATTCATGATGAATAATATATGAATGACCCGTGAAGGTGTAGACATATGACGCACTCTCTTTTGTTTCCCAATTCACAACCGAAATTTGGTTTAATTCATTATGAATATGTATGTGCATCCCCGGATGTCCCACATTCAGTATGAATAACAAATGTGAACGTTCATTCATTATTCATGATGAATAATACAATATTTAGGATGAATTACACAACATTCATGATGAATAATACACGAATTCATGAATCGTGAATTATTCACCCTGAATGTTGTATTATTCATCCTGAATGATACATTATTCATGATGAATAATACATGAATGATCCGTGAATATGTGGAGACGTGACGCGCTCTCTTTTGTTCCCCCGTTCACAACATAATTACTCAATAGGTTCTCAATTCGTCTTGACGGGTGTTGGGTTACGGTGTTGAAGAAACGCGATGCCTTACGACGTTGAAGAAAGTGTTAAAGAAGGTGATGTCAAGTTACATACTTATGGTGTCGAGCTGTTGTACAGACTTGAACGTACATAAATATTCATAATGAATATAACACATATATAACATTTCACGTAAAAACGGTTAAAACAACAACAAAGAAACTATATCGAGATGAATGTCATATCGAATAGCACGAAATTCTCGTTTTTTTGATGTAATTTGTTTGATTAAAATATTAGTAATTTGTAAGATAATTTATTTTAAACTTTAATTGTGTAAAAGATTTTAATTAAAAAGAAAATTAAAAAGTCAAATATGGTAAGCGTGAGTTTAAATTATCTTCTATTTTTACCCCTAAGCATCTTAAAATTAAAAACTCTATTTAATATGAGTTGTTGGATCAATAGACATGGAGTGACTGAGATTTGTCCTCACGTGCACAATGAAAATTGAGTTTTCATTTGAACTTTCCTATATATATATATATACGATTTCGTGTATGTGTATATTAATTTAATTGGTATGAAATTTTAGATTAGGCAGAAGAAAGAGTTTCCGTTTAGTATGCCTGTGCCTGGAGCACTTTTAGATTATGCAGATCTGGAAGGTGAGAGTGTGAAAACCTATAGAGAGTCTATGGGAAGACCAGAACCGGTCATCCGTACCCCAGGCTCAACCCATAGGAGAGTAGAGTTTGTAAGGGTTTCTGCAACCGAGGGGTTTCAGAAACGGGGTGCGAAGAGGAAAAATTATGAGAGGGGTTCTGGTGGGGGTCAGAGACCACGACTAGGGGCATCAGGGTCACGGGTTGTTACCCCAAGTATAGTGACACCTCCTGTCGATAAAGGTCATGGCTCTGAACAAGATCTGGATCTTGCACATGATGAACAGGCTGAAAATGAAAGTGATACAAGTCTAGTGCCTTCTGCTACTAGTTCAAAAGATGATGATGAGGAAACTGAATCAGATTCTGTTGGTGGATCAGATGATGATGATAAATATAAGTATGATGATGACAATGATGATGACAATGATGCTCAAGATGATGATGCTCATGTTCATGTTGAAACTACTAAGTCAGTTGATGATACTAAAGTTGTTGAGATTGCTGATGATCAATCTGCTGAGTTTGTTGAGACCCAAGCTGATATTCTTGGTGATGTAGATGTCTTTGAACCATTCTATGGTACTGCAGCCATGGAAGTGGAAGAGCAACGTCAAGTTGATTCTATTTTAGATGCAGTAATTGGTGAAATAAGGGGAACTGAGGGAGATAAATTAGAAAATGTTGAGAAAGAGAGTGAAAGGGAAGGAAAAGAACATGGTGAGAGTGAGCGTGTGTATACCCGAACCTACCTATCCAAAAGGACAACCACATCAAGTGTTCCGTCGCATGTATTGCGTACAGATACACAAGACATAAGTAGTCCACTTATGCAATCGCACACCTCAGCCACCCACTCTATTTCTTCTTAACAAGAAATAGTTTCATGTTCTCACGGGGATATAGCATAACGTCTACCGGGTTCTCATTCGGAGAATCAAGGTATTGAAAATAGAGAACACCTGCCCTGGTTCTCAACTTCATTTCATTCACAATCGAGTGTAGTGCCCTTTGAATTGCCAATTGTTATTCCTAGGTCACATTTTCTTACAGCTACCATCGAAAGTCTTCGTGACCCGATCGGAACAACCGTAGTAGCTCCGCAATCCGGACTACAAGGATCGGTTGGAAGTCCTGTCATCGACATGTCTTTGCCAACGATGAATACATGCCATGCAATTGATTCATCAGTTGTCATGCAAACGGTTAATCTAAGTGATACCGGCGTTACTAACCCAGACTTTGTGTCAAAGGAAATCTTCGACGGCGCCTTAAAGGCTGTTGAAACCAGGATTATGGAGAAAGTTGAAAAGGAGGTTGGAGATCTAAAGAGGCTTTTGAAAGGAAAGAATCCAGTTGTTGAACCTAAGCCTGTTATTCCTAGTCAGAAATCACCAAACACTGAACCTGCTGATTTATCCGTTGATGAGATGAAATCCTTGTTGTTAGCCAAGTTATTATCTCAAGCTCTGGATTCTCAGCATGACGCATATTTTCTTACCCTTCTGCAATCCCACGAACAAAATCAACCGCCACAATCTGTAAACCCAACAGATTTGGTCAGTGACACATAATTTAATTATTTTAAATCTGATGTCATGTTCGTTCTATCTGATCTTAAACAGGTAGTTCAAACAACATGCAAAGCCCAAGCATCTGTTTCCACTGAAGAGCATGATCATGATTCTGATAATGATCATGAGGGTGAGATAAAAGGGAAAAAGGTTGCAGAAAGTTCTGAAGGTGATGTGTTGATGGAAACCAGAGCTGAAACCGATGAAGGTGGTAAAAGGGGAGCTGATGATGCTGATAGATCAAGGCAAAATCAGTTGCAATTGGTGATTTATGCTAAGGAAAGTGTTGAACCAAGGGTTGAAAAGCCTAAGGTTGCAACCATGGAAGAGATTATGGAGTTTACAGGTTTGTCTCAACCTGCTGTTATTGTATTGGATGATGATACTATTGAGCAGGTCCATGCAAAGTATGATCTCTATTGGAAGATGAAAGAAGAAAGTTAGAAAGATATTTGTATTGATATTGATTCAGATGACAATGAAGGAGAAGATATCTATGACATTGTCAACAGATCTGAAGAGATTCCGATGAATGAAGCAAGTGTTCTGGATAATTTGTTTGAAGATAGAGACTCAGATGCTCTGAATGTTATGTTTGAGCAGAGTACACCTAAAGGACTTCACCTAAGTCCCATTCATGAGAAGATGCCAGAATCTTCTGATGTTCAGACTATTCCATCATTTCATGAATTCTCTTCTGATCCTAATGTATCTCAAACTTCTGAGGCTGAGCATAATGTTAATCTGGAAACCGGTACTACTAATGTTCAAGTTGAAGAAGAGTTGTCGTACCAGAAAAAGCCTTATAGTCCATTGGTATAGAAAGAGTTTGTGAGAGAGCCTCCCATAGTGCCAAAGTTCCCAGCTGAAACAGGAACTTCAAGTTCTCAAGCTGAAAGTTCTATTCCATTTACTGGTTATGGTGAAGAAGGAATGTCCATTCAAGAAATAAGAAGGATTAGACATATGTTACATGTTCCTTATCTGGAAGAAGGAGTTAAGATTTTTGTTAGCTACATCAGACAGTTGGATGAAGCTCACCTTTTAGTATCAAAGATCAAACTCCTGAGTATCAGAAATATTATATTCGGATGTTATGGATTATGGGAAGAACAAGAAAAGATGTCAGGATCAAGTCTGAAATTCTGGAGGTTATCAAAGTAACCATGATGAAGTACAAGAAAATCAGTTATCCTGAATTCACTATGCAAAGAAAGAATCTGAGAATTTACTCATTCAATGAAGCTGACTATGCTAATCTTCATTTCAGAGACATTGAGTTCATTTACCATGATTTCAGGAACCGAACTATCAGACATCCAGAGATTGTTTTTGGTCTTGATACTATCAAAAGATTCATTCGGAGGCACATCTACCATACTTATCTTCATGACTTCCAACTAGGCATTGAGACAAATCAGAATAGAATCAATATTCTAAAGCCAGACTTTACACATCCATTGCTTGAAGAGACACCACTCTACACAGTGCTAAGAGAGCCAGAACTTGGTGTTGTGTATGAGAATGATTTCAAAAAGGAGAAGAGGTACATGAGAGTAGCTGAAGTTCATAAGTTCTCTAATGGTACTCTTGAAGATGTGTTAAATAAGTTGGAAGAGTTACATGAGGAAAGTGAGAAGAAGAGGTTACAAGAAAATGATCATTGGCGTCGGTTGGACAGAATTTGGACAGAGAATGTGTTAGATGCCATCATGGACAGATTAAGATTCAAGCAGGCCATAAGAAGGTTTTAAGGATACATGGGGATGAGAAAGACAAGCATGCGGAGATGTACTAGTTCAAGAAAGTCTAATTGATCAAAAAGGGGGATATTGTTAGACCTAGAGTTTTGAGTCAATTAGAATGATAGTATTATCTTTTGTATGTTGACTTTATGTGAGGTCAAGGATTGTTTGACCCATATATAAGTCTTTGCTTTCTTTGTGTTTGTAAGTAGTTCTAAGTATGTTTTTAGAAGTTTTGGAAGTAAGTTTTGTAAGCGTATGTTTGTGAGATATATGACAGACATATTTTCTCTCATCTTGATTTCTTTGATTGTTATATTTCTTTTGCATGGTTTGATTGTTATTGCTTGATTTATGGGTCACACATTTAGATAGTAAAAAGGATACAGGAAAATAGTTGTGGGAACAACTTGAAAAAAATTATGGAAAGAACAAAGATGTCTTCAAGAGAAAGAATAAAGAGTTTGGAAACTGAGAACACTTAGCTGAAACGAAAGATCTCTGACTTAGAGAATCAGATTGTCCAAATCCAGCAAGCAACTTATGTTGAAAGTTATGAGAAGAAGATTAAAAATCTGGAGGATGCTAATGCTGAGCTTCAAAAGAAAATATCAGATTTGGAACAAAAGATTGTCAAAGACATAAGTGATTTTGAGAAAGAGAAGAAAAAATTTGCGAAGAAGTTTTCAGAGTTTTCTAGGAAGAGTTTTGAAGAGAAGAAGATGGTTGAGCTCAAATGTACAAAACTTTCTCAACATATTTCAGATTTTGAGAAAGTAATAATTTTAGAAAGAGAAAAGTTTGCAAAGGAAAGAAAGGCCATAGAACAAAAGAATGTTGGAATTTTTAAAGAAATATCTGGTCAAAGAAACAATGCTGAGAAGGGTTTTGAAGAAGAAACAAATATGTTTGAAACAGAGATAAGGAAGCTTACTGATAAGTTATCTGAACTATCAGCTTGTGCTTTGAAAGAACAGAAAGCGAAGTCTGAATTCAAGAAAGAGATTGACCTGCACATCAAAGAAAAGAATAATCTATCTTTAAAGATAAAAGAGCTTGAAGGCATTGTTTCTAAGGTGGTGGTGACTGAGAAAACGACTCCAGAGTCACAAATCCACACACCTAGAAAAGCTAGTTTGGAAGGTAAAACCAGTTGAAGATGAAAAGAAGAATGAGAAGAAAAGTAACAAATCATTTGTACATGCATCAACAGTCAAGAAGAACAAAGTGCTGAAAGATAAACCTGATCTTACTTACTTGAGAGATCAATTAATAAGGTTATCTAAAAAGAGGTATTGTTCTTACTGTCGTACATATGATTTTGTTCATAAGTCAAGTGATCATTTCTAGTATGGTTCTTATTCTATTACTCCTATTAGAACTGCAACTCACAAACATGGACCCAAATACCAGTGGGTACCAAAGCCAAAAGATGAATCTGTGTTGCAGGCACCTCAAGTCAAGGGGGAGTAAGAGAACCAAGGCTTCTGAATAAATCAGTCCAAGACCCGTACTTCAACAGAGTTTGACTTCTAAACACAACAATTTAGGACTCGTTCTTCAATGATCAAAAGATGTTATACACTCGGGCTGATATGGAATTGTATTCCGATTCTTAAAAGAGAAGATCAACCTTCAAGAAGGAGTACATATTTTTACTGAAATATGCATTCAGAAGATATGATGATCTATACTTCAGGGGGAGTTATAGATCTCTATCATGTTTTTCACTGACATATTTTAGATGCATATTTTCAGGGGGAGTATGAATTATGATTTCTGATTATACCTGATCAGAACTCGTATATTCAAAGTTTTAATGCTTTATGTCATTTTCTTTTTAATAAATATTGCGAATAAATTTTGTACTTTGACAGACTTTATGACTTTTTGCAGAATTGAGAGGATGCTTACAAGATCATACCTATATGACTTATAGCTTAACTTCATCAGATTTAAGTTGAGCGAAAAGGTTTATTTCTAGTCTTAATCTCATATGTATCTGAAAGAAGGACACCTTTCAGATATGAAAACATGTTTTTTAAATGTTCAAACCACTTCTTATTCTTAAATGATTTCATGGATATAGAAGTGTGATTTTATATTTTTTTCATGGTTAATTTTGCTTACATGTTTATAAACCGTGTGTTTTCAAAGATTAATACTTGCGTATTATCTTTTCTATATACTTTCAAGTATTCACACACATCGGTTTAATTTTTGTTGAATATGTTCTTACCATGTCTCTAAATTGAAACAAAATATTCGATGGTAAGACACTCCGATTGAACTTCAAAGAATTTTGAGCGTGATTTCATTTCGAAACGTTCTTTCACGAATGTCTATATCTTGTTTCATATGGACAAAATCCAATTCTTGCTGACCTAAGCTATAATAGATAAATCATTTCTATTTGATCTTTTTCATACAATGTCAGATTTTCAAACTAGTTTCTTGTATTCATTTCATTCTTTCAATATACTTGTTTGGAATATCTTCAATGTTTACAATGCTCAAATATTCATGATTATTTTATTGAGCATACATACATTTGACTTGTATATTTTGTGCTTTAACTGACAAGTTAAACCATTTGAGCAACATATTTTTATAGGACAATATGGGTTCATTGTGTAAGAGCATAAATGGAACTTCTATGGATTCATGTTAACCAATGTTTCCTACCCAAGAAGTTACTCCTTTAGTGATCAAGTGTCAGGCGTCAAATAATCAGTGTGGGTTGAGTGATGAGGTAAAATGTAAATGAGAGTTTGGTTTGCAGTGAGCTCAAATGATTAAAAAGAAAGAGGGTGAGAGATCAGAGTAAAATAATATTAAACTCTGCACCAACTAATTTCTGAGCCGGGCAGCCACATTACTAGTGTTTCACAATTCTTCGTGAACATTATTGAAACAGGCAACTAGTCCATGCCAACTCTTGATAAAAATCCCACCAACTACTCATTTTCTTCTTAGCAAGAAAATGTTTCGTATTTCAAGGGGACGCAAAACATAATCTATCTGGTTTTCATTTGGAAAATCTGGATATTGAAAATAAAGGAAGTCTGCCCCACCTTCACACTTTGATCATGCACAATCGAGTCTGTGTTTAACTATTGTTGTCTCAATGGTTTACACAATTTTGATCCTAATAAAAAGCAATCATCATGTGCTTAATTCTTTCAAACACTTGCACAAACACACAAGGAATTTGTTTTTTTGTAATAACGTTCATAGAAATTCCTTTGTGGTGTTTCGATGATTGAATGGAAGACCTGGGGGAGTGAACATATCAAAAGCTCCTTTCCAATGTGTATTTGTTACACACAGTGACTTCTTGTTGCTGACAGGCACTTCTAACTGATTCATTTGTTGATTCAGGTGTTACACTCCTAATTTGTCTGAATTTGCAAAGTTTCGGATAAATATCTTTTGGATCGATGGTGAATCAGAGGCTCTTGTGTTCAAAGATCAATGGTCAGTTCAGATTATCAAAGCCATTTCTTGCAAAGTTTTGATGATTTCATGCTTTCTTCATCAAAAAGGGGGAGACAGTATCAAGAAATAAGTTTTGATAAAGAAAGTTTGGAGCTTAAAGGAGAATTTTATGTATATTTGAAGAAAGTTTGTTGAATATTATTGAAAGCTGAAAGCGAAAGTTCAAAGGATTGTAAAAGAAAGCTGATTTTCCAGAAATTTTCTTTGAAGATAATCCGCAAAAGCAAACCGAGCCGATTTATGAAGATAATTTCTTTCCAAGTGTTTGAAAAAGGTTTATACCATCTTCGGAGGAGAATGCTATTACTTTTGAAGACAGACTTTGGATAAGATAAAGTTGATCAAAGGGAAAATTGTTCAAATTGAGCTTAAAGCAAGAAGATTGAATTGCAAAATCTTTTTAGAGATGATCTTGATCCAAAGGGGGAGATTGTTAGTGCACATATTTGTTGGATGCAAGATCATAATATCTGAAGATCAAAGTAAAGCAAGTCAAAGCCTTAAAGTCAATTCTCAAGCATCAAAGTCAAAGTCATTGTAATAAGTCAAAGTCAAAGTATTGTGTCTTGTGTTTATTTGTAGGTATAAAATGGTTATAGCCTTTGTCATTGTAATAAGTTTGTAAGAGTAGTAAGATTGTATGTGATAAGTCATTCATTGTAAGCATGTGGTGATACGGGAGCAGATTAGAGAAGAGGATATTGTATCTAATTCTAGTGAGAGAAACTGTTTATAGTGAGAGAAAGTGAGATTGAATTGTAATATGAGATTCATAATCAATGACATGTGATTTCGTTGTTGAATCATCTTGATTGTGATTGATTAGCATTTAGAACTTGAATATTGGACATTATCAAAAACTCAAGCTGAAAACAAAAACATTGATTTAATAGAGTAACTTGAGAAATGTCATCTAAAGATCAAAGAACTAACTCATTTAGAGGAAAGTTTAAGAGATCAGGTCATTGTAAATGAAATTATAGCATTGAACATGAACAAGCTATTGCAGAACTAAAAGCTGAAAAGGCTACAGTTTAAGGATGGTGTAAATCCTCAGCTAAGATCACTGAGATAATAGATGCTCGAATACCTGCTCATGTTAAGATCTATCTTGGTTACGAGTCTGAAAAGGATAACCCGTACAGAGATCGTTCCATGCTAAAATTTGGAATGTTCGTCTCATCTATCCCTGACACTTCCTCTTCTCAGTGCTATTCCTCCTATTCTATTCCTATCCCTAAGGGTTTATTAAAAAATTTCTAAACTCCTATAAAGGGAAATTTGTTTCCCATCATCCGCAGAAGGCGACTAAAGTAGAAAAGCTTCGAAGGATCCTTCCAAACCTTCAGCTAGTCAACTCTCTACGCTGGATCTAAAATCACTGGTAATACTTAGAGATATACTCCAAAGCTGAAGATTGACATTTTGCCTAAGAAATATGAAGAATTGAAATTTCCTTCGAGATCCAACGCAAAGGGCATTCTTGGAGCTAGCCCGACTCATCTAAAGTTTTCTAATGCAAATGCTCATGGTCTTAAGGCTACTTTCAACTATAGAAAATGATATCACTGTGGACTTACTAACCACATTGCAAGTAAATGTCCCACTGCCACCATAGTGAAATGTCAGCTAAAGTGAAGATGAATGCCTCCAAGGCAAAGAAGGTCACCAAAGCAGAGAAACCTGCCAAGGTGAAAAATGCCACTAAAGTTAAGAAATTAACTAAGGTGAAGGTTACCACTGAAGCTGAATCTTCAAATGTTGTGAAGATTGTTGAACCTTCCATCTCCATTAACTCCTCTGGACCCATTGAAAAATGGGTACCAATCAAAAAATGATCTTCCTTATGTTTCCAGGCCTCAAAGGGTATCTGGTATCTTGATAGTGGATGCTCTCGACATATGATTGGCCAAAAGAACCCGCTCGCTGATTACAAGGAAGAGAAGGGTCCATCAATGACCTTTGGTGGAAATGGGAAGGTGTTAGATCCAATCACATTTTATAGAAGTATTGAAAAATAGGTCAAGTATAGGAACCGCAGAAGTTTGTCACAGAACAACCAAGTGCACCACAGAAGATGCGATCCAGAAGACATCCATCGACACTCTACCAGATGACAACACCTGATAATGATCTTCAGATCACAGAGCCTCTGTGATGGCTAACCTCTAGAGACAGTTCAAAGATTTATGGAAACTCCGTTCAAGACAAGATCACATGCATATCACGTGATGCCTGCTGTACGAATATTTCCATATCACCTTTAGTGCGGCACACAATGGTTTCACTTTCCAGGTGGCATTCCGTTTATGGAATGTCAGTCTTTGTCTTGTACTAAGTGGTGCATCCTTCTTGTATATTATGGGAGCGCCACCTTAGAGTTTTTGTGAGGGAATACAAGCACACACAAATAGAGAATAGTGATTGTATCTTCCAAGAGAACATTTTGCACACACCAGTGCGTGTTTTTGGTATTCTACATTAATCAATGAAACAATTCTTTGAGTAACTTTCTAGTAATACTTTACTTCATGTTTATTGATTACCTGTGTGTTTACTACCTTGCATGTTCCACCTTTCTACACATCCTAAATGCTTCCGCACTCTATTTAATTAATCTGTGTATAGTGAAAGGTTAAATCAAGTTATAGAACATCGTGATTGGGATCAACAATTGGTATCAGAGCAGGTTTTAATTTGTAATATCAAAGGATCCTATTCAATACTTGATTCACACGTTCCAGGTAGTAGTTTGAAGTCTGTTTATTCACCTTGAACAACACTCTGTTTTCTAGAGCTACATCAACCTGTTTCATGTAGATTCGAAAGCAGATGCAGATCACAAAAGTTCAGAACCTCTGCAGAAGCTGTCTATAATAAGATGCAGATCACAAAAGTTCTTTTGGAATTGTTTGTTGCTATACGCAGTGGCTGAAATGTAGAGAAGCCTTGTGAAATTGGAATAGTTCTGAAACGCATAGCTTAATCAGAGGCAGATCGTAGAGGGCAGAACACAGATCCTCTGAATATTTTCCAGAACCTCTGAAAGTTGTCCAAAAAGTTCATCAGAAGTGAAATTCAGAGATGCCCTTAAGAGGCATAGAGGCTCTTAAGTTGTCCATAGAGCCTCTGTGGACCAAATCCTCTGAAGAGCATCAACCAGAAGGGGAGGACCAGAGGTAGACCCAAGAACTCATATCAGAGGTCGATGGTCCAGAGATCGCAATGAGCCAAGAGCCTAAAGCCTGAATTTTTCGAATTTTCTTAAAACATTGCGCTATTTCAGAAACACGCGCACAACTTTTTACTCGAAGCTCCAAATGACATGAGTCCAGTTGCGTTGGATTGATAAAACACATACGTACGACTATGATGTTTTGAGTTTTCTCAAATTCCATGAGCTGATATGCAAGAATCAGTGTCAAAGTCTGCTTTAGGGTGCTGGACCGAAAGCATTGCATTTCACTCATGCTCTTTCCGCTTTCACGAACGGTGTTCTCTCGTCGGTTCTTCATGGTTTCAAGATACAAATGTGACACATTGTTTATCACTTCCTTCTCAGTTATTCAAGTTTAAGGCTCGGTGCTGAACGCTTACTCAACATGATCTTAAGAGTCAAATTTTCTGTTTTGACGACCCTTATGCGCAGCTATGGGAAAACTTCCACAACTCACTCATTTTTCATCCAAAATGGATGAATCAAAGCTCGTTGGAAATCTAAGAGGCTAAAGTTTAATGTGCATGTTTTATGTTTTCTCTCAATCAGACTCCTTGATGGTCAAAAACAGCGGTGAAGTTGAGACATGAAAGCTGGACAAATTAGGATAATTCATCTAAGTCTTTCAAGAATATGAGCCTACATTTGAGGGGGATCTTATGATGCTTTGAAGACTCAAAGAACGGCACACAAAAGCTTCTAAAGAAAGCAAGGGGGAGACTATATGATGATGCTTTCTTTATAAAACATTAGGGGGAGATTGTTAGATTAAATTAGCCCCCAATTTAATTGAATGTTTTTATAAAGAATTGTATTTTGGGCTTTTTAAATAGTTGTGTGGGCTTGAGCCTTTTATTTGTAAATGGGCCCTATATAAAGGTTCCCATGGCTCCTTTGCTCATGAAGATTGTTGGAGAAGACACTTTTTACACACACTGACTAAATTTCATGAGAGTCGATTAATGTTTAGTGTGGTGTTCTTCCCAATATCCCCTCCATTGTTAATCAATCTAAGCATATGAGATGTGATTTTGATGAATATTGTTCTTCATTTCTCTCTTGTATCTTCTATTATATGGAGTTCTTCATTTGTTGCTCGGATTGGGATCTAACAATTGGTATCAGACCTGGTTTTGATTCGTAATATCAAAGGATCCTGTTCTATACTTGATTCCCACGTTCCAGGTAGTAGTTTGAAGTCTGTTTATTCACCTTGAACAACACTCTGTTTTCTAGAGCTACATCAACCTGTTTGTAGATTCGAAAGCAAGTGTGCTTAAACCCTTGAAGACAGATTCAAAGCTCAACTTAGCTAGTTGTTATATTTCTCATACCAAGAAATTATCCCTGCTAAAAACATTTCCCATCTTTCTCAAAAATCTCCTCATATTCTGTTTTACATTTTTCTCGAAAATGGCAAACCCCATCAACTACTTCAGTGCAGGATCTCAGTCTAAACCTCCCACTCTACTGACGGATGAATATCCTAAGTGGAAGATCAGGATGGTGCACTTCCTCGAAGGTGTGGATCCTGGTCTGGTTGAGTTTCTTCACAATCCTCCTTTCATCCTAATGAAAACAGTTCCTCGTGTTCCTGTCACTGCAAATACCCCTGAAATCCTTGAGTATCAACACCCCAAACCTGTCCTTGAATGGAGTGATGAAGAAAAGGCACAACATGATAAAATGGAAGATGAACTTTAGATGATTTCAAACTTTTTTCAGTGTCGTTGGCTTCATCCTTTTCATATAGTTTAGTCCAGAAAGTTTTAAACTCAAGAATTCTGCGAGCTAATTGCATAGAAAGATGATCATAAAGTCCTGGTACTTCAGACATCCCTTTTTGTAGACAGTGAGGATTCTTATAACCCATTCCCCATCTCTCTATTTCCTCTTTGGGTTTATTTAGATGAATAGTCTGTTCAGTTTGACCCATTTTATATAACTTCTCTTCCAAACCTTTTAATTTTCCAAGTAAAGAAAAGTTTTCTTTGATACATGAAGAATGCAATTCTAAGCTCATATTTATCAATCTCACTTTTTAGTAGTTTAGACTTGAGATCAGAATTCTCTTTAAGATTATTGTCTTTTCCTTTGCTGTTGGGAACTGAAGATGTGAACAAGTCTTTAATGCTGCTAGTTCAGAATTACTACTGCTAGAAGATTTCAAAGTTAATACTGCTGAGTATTACTACTGCTAGTAGAATTAATACTGCTAGTCAAAGTTAGTGCTGCTTGAACAAAGTTAGTACTGCTTATCTAGTTAGTACTACTAGTGGTTAGTGCTGCTTAGTAGTTAATGCTGCCAAGACTTAATGCTGCTTATATGGTAATGTGAAGATAATGATCGTGGGTAAAGATAAACAAGGATATTCTGAAGATATTCATGGAAGATATACTGAAGATATTTTATTTATTTGTAATTATCTTTTTGTTCAGTATATGTATAGTTTTGACAGAATAGTTTAAATTTTTTTAATTTTTACAGATTTAATTCTAAAGTTTTGTTCTAGAGAGAATCAACCTCAAGGCATAGTTCCTAATTCTAGAGAAGTAGAATTCGTCTTGAAAGAGCTTGTTCTTCAAGATTGAGGTTGAGTGTGTAATCTTGTGATTTTAATACAAGTTTGCAAAGTGTTTATCATATACTGTTTGTTTACTGTTTCATTGAATATCAAAGTGTTATTTCGCAACTTCTTTGATATTGTTTCTGAGATTTTATTCTTGTTAAGAATTCGATCCTGACAAGTGGTATCAGAGCCTGTTCTCTTAGAAACATCTATTCATTCATCATGGAAAACTTTGCAGAATCAAACAGTACTCTAGTCTCAAAGGTACCAATGCTCCGACCCAATGAATTCGATATGTGGAAGATCAGAATCAAGCAGTACATACTCCTCACTGATTATTCTATGTGGGATATCATAGAGAATGGTCCTTCTGAAGCAGGTAAGATTGGTGCAGATGGAAAGAGAACTCCGCCAAAAACTGATGCAGAAAGAAAGGCTAGACAGACAGAGATGAAAGCCTTGAGCACTTTGCTCTTGGCTATCCCCAATGAATATCAACATCAGTTCTGTAACTGTACTGATGCAGAGATGCTCTGGAATGCTCTAGAGAAGAGATTCTCAGGTACCAAAAGTACCAAGAGAAATCAGAAAGCCATTCTGAAGCAACAATATGAAAACTTTATGTCAACCAAGAATGAGTCTATGACTCAAACTTTTGACAGGTTTAACAAGCTTATTGGTGAATTTGCTACAGTGGGAGTACAAATTGATCAAGATGATCTGAACAGAAAGTTTCTAAGGTCCCTGAGTGATGAATGGACCATGTATACTGTGTCTTTTAGACAGAATGATCAACTGGAAGAAAAGGAACTTGATGATCTATATAATGATCTAAGAGTTTTTGAATCTGAGGTAGAGGCTAAGAAGAGGCCTTCTGGATATGTTCACAATGCTGCACTCCTTTCAGCATCAACTGATTCTACTTCCAACTCTGAATCAGTTAGTGCTGCCAATGGAGCAACTCAAGAGAAAGGCACTGAAACTGTATTTGAAGCCTTTCTAGCAAGTCATGGAAACTCTTCTCTCATTAATGATGACTTGGAACAACTCCATCCAGATGATCTTGAAGAGATGGACATTAAATGGTAGATGGCCATGCTCTCTATGAGAGTCAAGAAGTTCATCAAAAGAACTGGAAGGAACAACTTCTCACAAAGAAGAGAAGATGGAGTAGGTTTTGACAAGACAAAGGTGGAATGCTGTAAATACCATCAGAAAGGACACTTTGCTAGAGAATGCAGAAGTGAAATGCCCCAGAACAATATCCACCAACAAGCTCAATCTGGAAGCTTCAATAGTAACAGAAACTCTGCACAAGCTCTTGTCTCTCAACACGGCATGGGGTTTGATTGGAGTGATCAAGCTGAAGAGGCCATCCAGAACCAAGCTCTAATGGCAGAGGTGTCTGATCTCCCAACAGACGTAACTTCCAATCTTTGTACTCAAAATTGTATTAATACTGTTAAGAGGTATAGGGATCACAATCAGAACATGAGTGATAACCTTAAGAGATTGGAAAAGGACATAAAAGATTATGTCAGGATAGTTGAGAGATTTGAAGAGCAGATTAAGGGTTTTCAAGCCAATGAGCTTCAACACTCTTATGACACAAACTACTGGAAGTGGGAGAAGAATGACTTAGAACTTCAACTGACCAGATCCAAAGAAGAGAGTGAAAAGCTAAGAGTAGAACTAGCTAAAGTCAAACTAGATGTAGAAAAGTTTTCCAATGCCTCTAAAGATATGGATTCTTTACTACAATCTCAGATTCATGATAAACTGAGAAGAGGAATAGGGTACAATACCACACCACCACCCTATAACAACAACTACATCCCTCCTAGTTCAGATTTGTTAGAAACAAAGGATAGGAAGGACCTACCTAAGGGAGCCACTGAGATAGATCCCTTAGATGAAGTAGTTGTTAAGGATAAAACTGAGAAAGAAGCTGTCAAAGATAAAGACAACACTGTGAGTGGTGAGATTCCTATAGAAAACCACATAATCACCAATGAGGGATGTGGAAAGCATTGGATCAAGTCCAATGAGATAGAGAAGACTGAGGGAAAGAACAAGAAGGTTTATTATAAGCAGACCACTGTTGTGAACCCTATCCCTTGCAAGCAGTGTGAGTGTAATACTTCTCAGCCCCAAAAACATGATAAACCAAGGGGAAATCAAAGAAACTGGAACAACCAATGGGCACAAAAACAAGGCATTGATCTAAGTAAAATCAATAGACCAAAGCCCTGTTTCATATGTGGAAAGTTAAACCATCTGGCTAAGTACTGTTACTTTAACCCAATTAACCAACAAATGAACTTTCAAAGATTTGTGCAAAAACCTGTTGGTTATAGGAAGGCTGGAAAGAAACATGTGGTTAAGAAACCTGTTGAAAAAGGCCCCATGAAGAAAAAGGTTTTGAATGAAAGTATTAAAATGTGGGTGCCTAAAAGCAATAAAATTGTTAGTGCTGCTGACAGAGATAGTGCTGCTAGAAGCATTACTGCTGCTACCAGTGTTAGTACTGCTGAAAATTTTAATGCTGCTAATACTGTTAGTACTTCCTCAAAGATGAATACTGCTAACACAGTTACTGCTGCTAAAACAGTTACTACTTCTAATAAGGTTAGTACTGCTAAGCATTCAAGTGCTGCTAATGCAGTTAGCACTTCTAAAACCAGTACTACTTCTAGCAAATGTGTTTCCAAGCTTAACATTGTGACAAAGTACTCCAGAAATGAGGAGTCAAAATTTAAAAATCTTGTCAAGAAAGAATGCAAGTATTTTGATGAGAAAGGGGTACCCAAGACCACTTTGGCTTGGGTTCCTAATTCAAACTAACTGATTTATCTTATGTGCAGGGCAACCAACAGCTCAAGGGAAAGAGCATTTGGCATGTTGATAGTGGTTGCTCTAGGCACATGACAGGCAACATGTCATGCCTTCAGGATTTCAAGCATATCAATGGAGGACATGTTGCTTTTGGAAATGATCTTACTGGTGGTAAAATAAGTGGCAAAGGTAATGTCACAAAAGGTAAGATGACATTTGAGGATGTCTACTATGTTGATCAATTGAAGTACAACCTGTTAAGTGTATCACAGGTTTGTGACAAACAACATAGCATATTATTTACTAACACAGAGTGTATAATCCTTGCTCCAGAGTTTAAGGTAGTTGATGAAAGCATGATACTACTTAAAACTCCAAGAAAGGACAATGTTTATTGTCTAGATATGGACAATGTTGATAGTGATTCATCCCTGAACTGTCTTGTTTCAAAAGCTTCTGTGGATGAATCCTCTCTTTGGCACAGAAGGATGTGTCACATGAATTTCAAGACTATAAACAAACTTGTTAAAAACAACCTTGTAAGAGGTTTACCTTCAAAAGTCTTTTCATGTGATGATCATTGTGTTGCTTGTCTTAAAGGCAAACAGCATAAAACTTCTCATAAGACCAAAGAATTAAATTCAATTTCTTCTTGTCTCCAGTTATTGCATATGGATCTGTTTGGTCCTACAAATGTTATGAGTATAGGCAAGAAATCTTATTGCTTGGTTATTGTTGATGATTACTCCAGATTTACTTGGGTATATTTTCTAAGGACTAAGGATGAGACAAGTGGACTGATCAAATCCTTTATCCTAAGAATTGAAAACCAAACTAATCAAAAAGTAAAAGTCATTAGATCAGATAATGGGACTGAATTTAAAAATCTTGATCTAAACACCTTTTGTGAAGAGAAAGGAATTGAGAGACAATATAGTGCCCCTAGGACTCCTCAACAGAATGGAGTTGTTGAGAGGAGAAATAGGACACTAATAGAGGCTGCTAGATCTCTGTTGGCTGATTCAAAATTGCCAATTACCTTCTGGGCTGAAGCAGTTAATACTGCTTGTTATGTCCAAAACAGAGTTCTAGTAGTCAAGCCAAAGAACAAGACCCCATATGAGCTTTTAAATAAAAGAAAACCATTTATTGGATTTTTCAAACCTTTTGGGTGTTCTTGTACTATTCTTAATACCAAATCTCACTTAGGTAAGTTTGATAGCAAAGCAGATGATGGATTTCTTGTTGGTTACTCATCTCAGAGTAAGGCTTACAGAGTCTTTAACTCTTCTTCTAGAATAATTGAAGAAAGTGACAATGTCGAATGCAATGAGAACACACCAAATCCAATTGGGTCTGGTCCTCAGTGGCTATTTGACATTGATTCACTAACTAACTCTTTTGGTGTCAGTAGTGATGATTATGCAGGATCAGGGGGTGGAGAATTAGGAACTACACAAGTTCAAGACAGTTTATCTCAATCTGTGATTTTTCCCATACCCACAGTGGATCCTGTTGAAGACTGTGAAAAGGAACCATCTACTGCACCAAGTTAGAGTGAAGAAGAAAGTAGAGATGAAGAGACTCAAGTCAATAAGGAATTAGAAGTAGCTGCTGAAAACACCTCAGTTGAGCTAAATGACTCAAATCTAGAGGAAGTACTTAATGAAGAACCTAATCATCACACCAGAATTCAAAAGAATCATCCTCCATAACTGGTAATAGGAGATATATCCTCTCCTATGATGACTAGAAATCAAAGCAGGCTGCAAGAATTGCAAGATAAACAGCATACAGTGCTTGCTTGCTTTTTATCCCAGCTTGAGCCTAAGAAGGCACATGATGCTATGAAAGAATCCAGTTGGATAGAAGCAATGCAAGAAGAACTACTGCAATTCAAGCTGCAAGATGTTTGGGATCTGGTAGACCTTCCTAAAGGCCAAAGAGCAATAGGAACAAAATGGGTCTTCAGGAATAAGAGAGATGAAAGAGGAATTGTGATAAGGAATAAAGCAAGGCTGGTGGCTCAAGGGTATACACAAGAAGAGGGAATAGACTATGATGAAGTATTTGCACCTGTGGCCAGGATAGAAGCAATTAGATTATTCTTGGCTTATGCTTCTTATATGAAATTCAAAGTCTATCAAATGGATGTGAAAAGTGCATTTCTTTATGGCTCAATTGAAGAAAAAGTATATGTCTGTCAACCACCAGGGTTTGAAAACCCAAGCTATCCAGTCTGGGTATACAAATTGAAGAAAGCACTTTATGGACTGCATCAAGCTCCAAGAGCATGGTATGACACACTGTCCTCCTATCTCTTGGAAAATGGCTTTGAAAGAGGAGTCATTGATAAGACTTTATTCATCAAGAGAAAGAAGAAGAATATCTTGCTGGTCCAAATCTATGTTGATGATATCATCTTTGGATCTACAAGAGACAACATGTGCAAGGAGTTTGAGGATCTAATGCATCGAAGGTTCAAAATGAGTTCCATGGGAGAACTTACTTTTTTCCTTGGACTCCAAGTTCAACAGAAGTCAGATGGAATCTTTATCTGTCAGTCCAAGTATGTGCAGGATATTTTAATCAAGTTTGGTTTCTCAGATTCAAAACCTGCCAGCACACCTATGGAGACACACAAGCAGATAACAGCAGATCTTGAGGGGGAGGATATGGATGTTCATCACTATAGATCCATGATTGGCTCTCTCATGTATCTTACAACATCTAGACCAGACATAATGTTTCCAGTCTGTGTATGTGCAAGATTCCAAGTTAGGCCAAAGCAATCTCACTATCAAGCTGTTAAGAGGATATTCAGATATCTCAAAGGGCAACCCAGATTGGGACTTTGGTATCCTCATGACTCATCCTTTGACCTACTTGCATACTCAGATAGTGATTTAGGTGGAGCAAACTTGGACAGAAAATCTACTTCTGGAGGATGTCAGTTTTTGGGTGCAAGACTAGTGTCTTGGCAGTGCAAGAAACAAACCACAGTGTCCACATCTACAACAGAGGCAGAGTACATAGCAGCTGCAAGTTGCTGTTCTCAAGTCTTATGGATTCAAAATCAAATGCTGGACTATGGGGTAACCTTTCTACACACTCCAATTTTTATTGATAACAGCAGTGCTATTAGCATTGTGAATAATCCTGTCAAGCACTCAAAGATAAAGCACATTGAAATCAGGTATCACTTCATAAGAGACTGTAATGAAAAGAAACTTATTCAAGTTGTAAAGGTTCATACTGACAACCAGTTTGCTGATTTATTCACAAAAGCCTTTGATGTGGGTAGATTCACTTTCTTGGTAACAAGTGTATGAATGATCAACTCTGAATAAACTTCTTCTCAAAAAGTGGTTCAATACCTGTATATTATGTATTCTTGGTGGTCCTAATCTTTCTTTTCAGAGAATTCATAGCAGTCCTTAGTTCATAATAAGTTGAAAAGAGTAAGTATTATTAATACTGCCAGTGTATAGTTAATACTGCTAGTAGTTACTACTGCTTTCAGTTAATACTTCTAGTGGTTAATACTACTTTCAGTTAATACTGCTAGTGGTTAATACTGCTTTCAGTTAATACTGCTAGTGGTTAATACTGCTTTCAGTTAATACTGCTTTCAGTTAATACTGCTAGTAGTTAATACTGCTTTAGGTTAATACTGCTTTCAGTTAATACTGCTAGTAGGTTAATACTGCTTTCAGTTAATACTGCTAGTGGTTAATACTGCTTTCAGTTAATACTGCTAGTAGGTTAATACTGCTTTCAGTTAATACTGCTAGTGGTTAATACTGCTTTCAGTTAATACTGCTAGTAGTTAATACTGCTTTTGGTTAATACTGCTCTAGGTTAATAATGCTTATGTCCCGAATACTATAAATCCTCATTGCCCGCCTAAAAGCTCATAACGACTCTTTGCATACTGTTCACTTGCACTCTAAATCCTTTCTCTCTCAAGTTTAAAGTTCTCAGACAAGAATCTTTAAGGTCAATGGCATCCATGGCGTTCATAGACGAGCACAATGAAATCGCGATGCTCCGAAAGCCAAAACAAGCTGAAGGTTTTCACCAGATAGTCGACTTTCTGAAGTCAAGCCATATTGCCCATGCTCTCACTCTATCTCCTACCATCTTCATAGAGCATCAGAGGCAATTCTGGGCAAATGCCACCATTGTTACTGAGAATGGTGTGCAAATGATCAAAACAAGGGTGTGTGACAAACCCTTGACAGTTACTGAAGAGGTACTTCGCATCAGTCTACGTCTAGACGATGCCTCTGGTATAACTTCTATCTCTAATGATGAACTGTTTTCTACTCTTACAAGAATGGGGTATGGAGGCTCATTGGGTGTTTTCAAGTTCTCAAAAGCCAAATTTTCACCCCAATGGCGTTTCTTTGTCCATACTCTTATGCACTGTATATCTAAAAAGACTACTGGATGGAGTGAGTTCAGTAGCACCATTGCTTATGCTTTGGTGTGCTTGGCCACTGCCAGAAAGTATAATTTTTCTCAAATGATTTTTCATGATCTTGTCTCAAACTTGGGAAGTAAAAAGAGATTTTATATGTACCCCAGGTTTGTCCAAGAAGTTATTAACCATGAATTGACGGATATACCTCATTTTGATGGGGTATATGTACCCAAAATTCCCAAAGGTAAGGTCTTTTCAAACATGAAAAGATCCCATCTGGACTCGGAAGGAGTTGACACCCCATTGTTCTCTACAATGATGGTGGTGTCCCAAACTAATGAAGGCATGGCAGCAGGGTCAAGGCCCCCATTAGACCAACCCACTGCTAGCCAATCCCAACCTTCCCACTCAAAATCAATTCCCCAGTCTCTTCTTGATAAACCTACTTCACCAATCACCCATACTTACAAAAGGAAACAGGTAAAGAAGGCTCCTTCCCTTCTTGTACCATTGACCCCTAAGTCTTTAAGCCCTCTAAGGGAGGATACTCTCTTAGAGAATATCTACAGGGAATCCACAAGGGTGTCTCCCAACCCAAAGGAGGTGCTCTCTGAGGAGGAGGAAGAGCATATGGGAGAGAAGGCTGCCACTACTCCTGCTAGCTCAGAGGAGGTCAGTGGTAACATACATAAGACCTTCCCCATGGCAACTTTGAATGAGCAATCATTCAAAGGTCCCCGGCGCCAAGAAACCAAGGGGGTGGATAGTGCTTCTGCTAGGCAGAAGACTTCCACTACAAAAAGATCCAATGATCCTTCAAAAGAGGGTAACACTTCTGGAGAGGGTGAGGACAGATATTCTTACTATGAATTGATGGAAACAATGGGCAACATCAACCAATATGTTCTCAAACAAGGGAAAGAAATTGAAGACATGAAATTGGTAATCTTGTCCCAACAAGTGCAGATTACCAAACTCAAGACCTTGGTGATGAAACTAGTACAGAAAAAGAAGAAGAGACAATTTGTGCTCAGGAGAAGGAAATCTGGGAATGATGCTCCCAAAAAGGGGGAGATCAACATGGAAGAACTTACAGAAAAGGGGGAGCTTGATGGGATGAAATATGATGGTGAAGGGGAGAGATTTGATGTTGAGGGGGAGCAAGAAGCAGAAACAGAAAGAGAATCAGTGCAAGCAGAGATAAAAGAACAAGCAGCAGTAACAGAGCAAGCAACAAAAATCATTAATGCTGCTAGTTCAATCAAAGCAGCAGAAATGGTTAGTACTGCTGAAATAAGCAAAGCAGCAGAAACTGTGAAAGAAGTTTTAACAGATCTTGAGATTGCAGAAACCTTACTTAAAGCCAAACATGATACTCCCAAGGTCACTTCAAAGACCAAAGGAGTAGTCATCAAAGAACAAGGTGAAGTGATCAAGAAAGATAACAGTAAGAAGGTAATGAACAAAGACAAAGGAAAAGCAAAGATGGTGGAATCTGATCAACCAGTCAAAAAGCAAAGGTTGGTTGAATCAGATGAAGCCTTGGCCAGGAAGATGCAGGCTGATATTGAAAAGGAAGAAAGAGTTCAGGTTGAAAAGGACAGGGAGATGGCAAAGGCTCTAGCTGCTGAACTAAATGAAGCCTATCAACAAAGCTTGGCAACTGAACTTGCATAGAAGAAAGCAACATCTTTGAAGAAATCTGTGGTGATGAAAACAGCTGCAAAGAAGAGACAACCCTCAAAGACTTTCCTTGGTACTCAAGAGAGAAACAAGATGATAATTTTTCTCAAGGGTGCTATAGGAGTCAGAAAGGAGATGTTCTCCAAGATGACATTTGAGCAGATCAAGGAGCTGTACAATTCTGAAATGACTAAGCTTCAAGGAAATGAAACTGCCAGGGTGGAGATGGAGAAGAGAATGAAAGAAAACAATGATTTCATGATAGAAAAACCTTTTCCAGATGAGCAAGAAACACCACCAAAGAAAGAAGCCACTCTAGGTGAAAGTCTAAAGACTTTAAAGAGAACCAAGATGATGGCAAGGAGAAAGTCAATCAAGAAGCCTAGAATAGCTGAAGGAGAGGATGAGAAGGTTGCTGAAGAAGAAGGGGCACCTGAGTCATCTGAAATGAACAAATCTTCAAGAACTGATGATTTAAAGATGTACATGGTAGTGATGGACAAAGTTCCTGAACCAATTTCAGCAGAACCTGTTGGAATAAAGCCTCCTGAAGTTATTCACTGGGATACATTGACAGTGGATGGAAAGGAGTATATTAGGCTCAAGAGGAAGGATGATAAGTATGAGGTATTCAACACTTGGGCTAAGATTGTCAGAACATGCTCTAGATCTGATATAGAAGAAATGTTTGAAATAGGGATGAAGTTGTATGCAGATCAGTTAAAAGCTCCAGGGATTTCAATTACAAAACTGGTGATGGAGTATCTGTGTATGATGTTCAAACCTGAAGAAGTAGAGCATGTCATAAGAAATGTATTTCAAGCAGTCACCAATTGGACTCTATATGAAACTAGTGGAGTATATGCAGTGACTTTGGATAGAAATCACATAGAATACTTCCTAGTGGATAGAGTATACAATCACAGCAGACTTAAGCTTCATGCAATGCTGAAGAAGAAGCTTGGATGTGTTGAAAACTCAGAAATAGCCAAATATCTGATTCAGAGAATGATCAATCAAAGTTTGGGGATAAACGTTGATACAGGGATCTGAAGAATGGTATTTTGGGAGCATCTGAAGAACTTGACTTCTTTTCCTAAAAGTCAAGTTAGGGGGAGATTGTTGGGAACTGAAGATGTGAACAAGTCTTTAATGCTGCTAGTTCAGAATTACTACTGCTAGAAGATTTCAAAGTTAATACTGCTGAGTATTACTACTGCTAGTAGAATTAATACTGCTAGTCAAAGTTAGTGCTGCTTGAACAAAGTTAGTACTGCTTATCTAGTTAGTACTGCTAGTGGTTAGTGCTGCTTAGTAGTTAATGCTGCCAAGACTTAATGCTGCTTATATGGTAATGTGAAGATAATGATCGTGGGTAAAGATAAACAAGGATATTCTGAAGATATTCATGGAAGATATACTGAAGATATTTTATTTATTTGTAATTATCTTTTTGTTCAGTATATGTATAGTTTTGACAGAATAGTTTAAAATTTTTTAATTTTTACAGATTTAATTCTAAAGTTTTGTTCTAGAGAGTATAAACCTCAAGGCATAGTTCCTAATTCTAGAGAAGTAGAATTCGTCTTGAAAGAGCTTCTTCTTCAAGATTGAGGTTGAGTGTGTAATCTTGTGATTTTAATACAAGTTTGCAAAGTGTTTATCATATACTGTTTGTTTACTGTTTCATTGAATATCAAAGTGTTACTTCGCAACTTCTTTGATATTGTTTCTGAGATTTTATTCTTGTTAAGAATTCGATCCTGACATTTGCGTTGGTGTCATTATCTTTATGTAAAACATCAACCAATACCTTCTTCTCAGCAATTTCATTGCTAAGTTTCTGTATCAGTTGGTTTTTGTCAGTATTAACACCATTTTCTCGCTCAAGATTAGATTCTAACTCTTTTTGTTTTAAACTCATGGCATGAATTTTATTCATGAAATCTGAATCTGATAAATTACATACCTCCTCGTCTTCATTATCTGAATCAACGTCAGCATCTGATTCTATCTTTCCCATCAAGCACATGTTGACTGCTTCATCTCTCTCTTCATCCTCTTCTTCATCATCTGAATGATCAAGCCAGTATTCATCTTCAGCCATCAGTGCCTTACCAGCCTCCTGTTGCTTTGCAAGAAGCATCTTGTTCTTGTAATAATCAGAGTTTCTAACTTTTGGCCTTCGGCAGTCCTTGGCAAAGTGACCTGTTTTGCCACAGTTGTAGCATGTTGGTGGTTCTGGCTGACTGGATCCTTCAGCTTTGAACTTTCTTTCTTCTGGCTTCCTCTCCTCTAATCACTTTCCTTCAGACTGAAATCTTCTCTCCTCAGGTTTCCTTTCCTCTATCCTTTTCCCTTCAAATCTCTTTCCTTCATACCTACTTCCTTCAACCATTTCTTTGTGGATGTAGTTGTTAGGACCAGAAGAATACCTCTGACTGTCTAAACTTGGCTTTGTGTAGAACTTTTTCTGAAAAGCATTTGACATCATAATCATTGCTTGCTTCAGTTGTTCATTTTCATCCATGTCAGAGTTTGCATAACCTTCATCTTCTTCTGATTCATACACAATCGTCTTGTTCTTCTTCTTCCTAACAACAAGAGCGACTGTGTCTTCACCTGTCTTTCCTCTCTGTATTACACCTTTTAAGTGCGTGTTTGTATGTTTCTGATATTATGATCTGATCAGATTGAGAGTTGTTGAGATACACCTAATATCTAATCTACCTAACATACATAATATCTAAAAAAGATATTATGTAAATAAACATAATATCTATTTTAGATATTATGTAAACTAACTAAACTAAATAACTAACTTTATCTAACTAAGTTACTAGATCTAATATCTATTAGAAATAGATATTTAAACTAAGTTAACTAATATAATAAACAAACAATTACATTGAAATTTATTACAAACGACATAGACTTTAATATCGAGAGTCGACGTTTCGGCTTTAGCTTCAGATTGCGATCTTCAGTTTGGATGATCTTGAATCCAATGAAACTGTGTCTTAACAATCTCCCCCTTTGGATCAAGATCATTACGAAAATGATTTTATAGAATACGACACAATATCGATTACCAACCTGTATTGATTATAACAACGGTTACAGGATTGATCGATTTAAGCTCTAGATTGTGTTCTCTGTTTTTCTCTCTGATTTACACCTTTAAGTGTGTGTTTTTTTGTTCTTGATAATATCTGATGTGTTGAGAGAGTTGATGAGAGATAAGATCATATCTGATCTCAGATCTCTCTCTAGCTTCTAACACACTCTAACTTACAACAACTTGCAACATCAAGTTGCAATATTAAACTAATAAAACTAATATCGAAAACTAAACTAATATCTAACTATTAACTACCTAACTAACTAATATATAATATCTAATATCTATTTATAAGATATTTAGATTAAACTTAAAATACAAAATAAACAGTTACTTTGACATTTATTACAAACAAACATAGACTTTAATATCGAGAGTCGACGTTAAGGCTTTAGCTTCAGATTGCGATCTTCAGTTTGGATGATCTTGAATCCAATAGATATGTGATCTAACAAGTACTTAATAAGGAATTGATGGATTTACCTACATTCAAGGAGGTATATGTACCAAAACTCCCCAAGGGGAAAGTGTTCTCAAACATGAAAAGGTCTTCCAAGGACTTTTCTGGTATAGACACTCCATTGTTCTCTACAATGATGGGTGTGTCTCTTTCCCATGGTGAGGCATCAGGGTCACAGCCCACATCTGACCACCCAACTGATGACCTACCCACACCATTCCATTCTGTTAATATTCCTCATATCCCTTTTGTCAAGCCCAAATCCCCCATCACCAAAACATATATCAGGAAAAAGGTACAGAAGGTTCCTTCCCTTCTTGTATCTTCACCCCCAAAGCCTTCAAGCCCTCTAATGGAGCATTCTCCATTAGAGAATATCCAAAGGGAAACCACAGGGGTGTCTCCCAACCCCAAGAAGGTGCTCTATAAAGAGAAGGATGAGCATGTGGGCAGTAAGGCTCACACTACTGTTTCTGCACAAGGTGTAGGACAGGACAGTGTGAACATATCTATGACCTTCCCCATGGCAACTTTAGATGAACAATCATCTAAGGGTCCCAGGTGCCAAGAAACCACGGGGGTAGCAGGTGCTTCTGCTAGGTAGAAGACCTCTACTAAAAGATCCAAGGATCCTTCAAGGGTGGTAAAAACACCTAAAGGAGGTGAGGACAGATATACTTATGATGAATTGATGGATACTCTTGGTACAATAAGTCTGGAAGTTCACAATCAAGCATTGGAGATAAAAGGATGAAGCAGGTGATTATCTCTCAAAAAGAACAGATAGTCAAGTTGAAGAAGATGGTACTCAAATTGGTGCACAAAAAGAAGAAAACCAAATTTGTTTTGAAGAAGAGGAGCATTGATCATGATGCTTCCAAAAAGGGGGAGACTCAAGAGGATGAAACTGAAAAACAAAGTCCTGTTGGCATGGAATCTAAATTTGAGGGGGAGTTGGGTACAGAAGCAGAATGTAGCAAAGCAGCAGAAATAGGTCTAGCAGCAGAAACTGAGAAGGCTGCAGTAGAAATAACACCAGCAGCAGAAACAGCAAAAGCAGCAGAAATAAGTAAAGCAACAGTATCTGAGTCTGCAGCAGAAACAATATTATCTAGGGAAGAGATAGAAATTGCTGAAACATTGGTGAAGGCAAAGCTTGACACTCCCAAAGCTATTCCAAAGGCTGAAGGAGTGGTAATCAAAAAAGTTGAAACAGAAAAGAAAATAAAAGAATTCAGTGTAGCTGAGACCAAAAAGAAAGGGAAGGAGAAGATGATAGATTCTGAGAAACCAATGAAGAAGCTGAAACAGTTTGATTTGCATGAAGAGTTGGCAAAGAAACTACAAGAAGAAATGGAAAAAGAAGAAGAAATCTAATCTGCAAAAGACAGAGAGATTGCTTTGGAATTGGCTACTAAGCTTAATGAGGAATATCAAAAGAGATTAAAGATTGCTGCTGCTGCTAAAGTTACAAAGAAGGCATCAAGGCAAAGGCTGCTATTAAAGACAAGACAAAGACAACCATCTAAAACCTTCCTGGCCAATCAAGAAAGAAGGAAAATGATAAACTTTCTGAAAGGAGCTATTGGAGTTCCTAAAGGGATGTTTACCAGCATGTCATTTGGAAGGATAGAAGAGCTATACAAGAAGGAGATGGCCAAGCTGAAAGGGGATTTCATTCAAAGGGTAGAGGTTGAAAGAAAGATGAAAGAAAGGCATGACCTCAACATACAACAGCCCTTCCCTGACAGTGAAGAAGGCACTCCTATCAAAGAAAAGGCAAAAGTGAAGGAAGAAGAGACCTTAGCTCAGAAAATTGGAGCTATAAAAAGAAAGAAATCCATTGCTTCAAAGAAAGAAAATTTAGTGTAAATTGTTGCGAATGTTTTACTTGGTATTTCTCAAGGTGTGAGTATTTTGATAAGTTTTCGTATTCGGTAATTTGGATTGTTTTAACATCATAAATTTCTCATGTCGAGCTTGAATATTTCAACAAGTAAATAGAGTGATTTACGTATTCTGGGTGATTTTGTACACGAAAAATCTATATTATGATTTATGCATCTTCGATGATTTTGTGCAAGCAAAGTTTATTTCATGACATATGCATCTTAGTATATTTGCATTCATAAACCTTTGGAAAATCTTTGGTCTCAATACGTGTTAAGTTTTGAGAAATCATGTCCTTGTGGTGTGTGTTTTCATAAACATTGTTTAAAGACATTTCATTATTTGGGGAAACGTTAAATGTCGGTTAAATGTGTTTTAAGGGTTACGAGGCTTTCGTTGGAAATTTACGTGAAGTGTTGGGCCTTTGGCTCGGGTTTTGACTAAATGAGTCATGTGGACATTTGTTCGGATTTATAACCGCAATGAAAGATTTTAGTATGATGGAGTTTATTCGTGTTTTTGATGAGTTACATGTTTTTGGGTGCGTTGGTCATTCAATTGGAGTCATGTAATGTTTAGACAGTGTTGTAATGGTTTCATTGGCACGTAAGTCTGTCTGTTTAGTAAGGCCTGAGGTTTTGGGTTACACTTAGTGACCGCTCGGGTTTACTAGCGAGTAGACAATAGGTGGCATGAGCCACTGAGTTGGAACTCGTCTAGATTGGGTAGACACCCGTGTCCGTAAGCCCTTGAGGTGGAACTCGACAGAGTATGGCTAGAGGCAACAACGGTTTGAGGTTGTGATGTCTGGTATGGCATGGGAACTAAGATCAGGATACGTGGTGAAATCCAATAACATCACGGGTGGCCTCATTCATTTGTTCTCGCCACCCAAGATGGAAATGTTTAGAGGTCATGCGAGGAAGTTGTATGGGCGGCCTACTTGCGTGTCCTTCTATTCTCTTTGTGTACGGGTCTCTGCATCGTAGACCCGGGGTATTTTAAACACTAATGTCATATTTTTACCAACTTTGGTTATGTGGAGTCGACGGTAAATGATGGCTTTAATATTGGGTTCTCCCCACGTATATTAAGGTTTGAATGAAATGTGTTATTCCTGCATGTCGGTAGTTAGTTTTCTTTCGTTTTTGGGTCGTGTGAGTATTGGGCCTAGTGTCCATGTTTTCGGACGTACGATGTGGATGGTGTTACTAATGTTTCATACTTCGAGTTAGTACAAGTTGTGTCAATTTATAAAGCATCGTTGAAATGAAGGATCCATCTTTGAAATTGCATAACTCTGAAAAGGAGTTGTTCCATGTTTTAAAATTCATTATTTGAAAGGTTCTGTTTTAAAGAGAAGTTCATCATTTTAATTGCTTTTACTTATGTAAAACTCTTGAGCTCTCTAGGCGTTAAGCCTAATCCTTTTTATTTTTTTCAGCATGTGCATCAAATTCCTGTTGTGGGTTTTATTAGTGCTCGTCCTTTATAGTCCGAATGTATAGATTGGTGGTATGTTTAGAGATTAATCTTTATAATGTGGTTGTAGATGAAGTATTTATGGAAGTATTAAGAATTTTGAATAAGGGCTATTTCCAGATTTGGAGTCGGATCGGAGTTGAGTGATAACAGAATATGTGTTAACCGATTTCCAGAAAGACGTATCAGTGCGCCTTGTAAGAATATCTTTATCGATATTAGGAATGGATCAATGAAATCTGAGACTTTTAGGAAGATTAGCGTCGACCGTTGGCTTTGAGTTCGGAACTGTGCAGTTCGAAAGAAATTGGTAGATAGAAAGTTGAGGTTGCTAATTTTCTGGAGGTAGTAATTGTCACCTAAGGTTGGGAGACAACCGTAACCTTATGAGTAAAGGTTACTTTAGAGAGTTGAGTGTTCGCTCGGTTAGGAGTGAAATGTGCCCAAGAAGGGTAGCTAATTCGGGTGTCGGTATTAAGATCACGTTAATGATTCTGGCAAATGGGTTAAGAACGATCTTCTCTGCGACAGTGTTCCATTGAGAAGAGTAGATTTCGAGGACGAAATCATTTTAAGGTTGGGAGGATTGTAACACCCTGAATTTCTTTATATAATCTTGATATTCTAGTGTTAAGCTTTTGTCGTTAGCACCGCGTTTGGTACCAAGTTTGAGTTTGGATTTTGGTGGTTTTGGACGAACCACAGTGAACTACGCGAGTTGCACCGCGACTTGAGGTCGCGGCACAACCCGCGAAACCCTCTGGATGGGTTTGGTTTTGTGTAAGCGGGCGAGTTATGCCACAGGTTGAGGTCGCGGCATAACCCGCGAGATGGCCTGGCCGACTTATACCCTTTTCAGCTTAAATATCTTTCTCTTTTTCTCTTTTCTTTCTTTCCTTACAAGTCTCTCTCTCTCTCTCTCTCTCTCTCTTTCTTCTTTTGGATCTCGAGGTTGTCGTTGTTGCTAGTATTTCGTGTATCTAGCGAGGGTTCGGTATTGAAGGCTTCATGTCCTCGTTGTTGTCGATATCTGGTTTTTCGGGTTTTCGTATAAACCTGTTTGGTGAGTTCCTACTATCATTTTACACTTTATACATATCAAAAGTTACCTTTTGGAACTCCTATATATCTCAATGGTTTCAGATCTAAGTTTTCTACATATTTGATATAACTTGAGTTTTGGGAGATTTTAGGGTTCCCGATCATTTGTGTTTACTAAAATGATGGATCTTATCTTATTGAAGTAAAATGATGTTTTACTTGCACATTATGTGGATATGTGAAAAGAATGTTTAAGAACTCATTTTTAATGATTTTCATTCTTACCAGAAGTTGAACTGGAAATGACATTTTGTTTATAAAATGTGTTTATACCATATGTTTATCTATGGTTGGTCACATATGTTGTTGTGACGAGTCTGTACCATTACTAGTGGATCCCTTGGTTTTGAGTCGACTGATATTATTTGGAGGTTACCAAGTAAAGTAAATATAGAGCTACATGTGCATTAAATTGTTATGCTCTGGCCGTTAACAAATATAGAGCTACATGTGCATTAAATTGTGAGGCTCTGGCCGTTAACAAATATAGAGCTACATGTGCATTAAATTGTGAGGCTCTGGCCGTTAACAAATATAGATCTACATGTGCATTAAATTGTGAGGCTCTGGCCGTTAACAAATATAGAGCTACATGTGAATTAAATTGTGAGGCTCTGGCCGTTAACAAATATAGAGCTACATGTGCATTAAATTGTGAGGCTCTGGCCGTTAACAAATATAGAGCTACATGTGCATTAAATTGTGAGGTTCTATATGGTTATCAAAACGAAGAACTAAATGTGCATTAAATTGTGAGGTTCTGGAAAGAAGGTTCATTACCTTATTTTAATGGAATTTATTCTTATCAACGGTTAACTTGTAAATGCTTTTTGAAAGATTTCCGTTTGGATGCAAATGTTTATATCTTTTGAAATTTATAAACTGTATGTTCTCACTAGGCTTTATAAGCCTAACACTTTTTCTCAAATGATATGTATTCAGGTTCTCGTTAGCGGCAGGTTGCCAAGGGTTTGAGTGCCGGGACTGATCCCGAGGGTTTTTGAGATGTTTAGTATTGGATTGTTGGGCATTTGTTAATTCCCACATTTTTGGATGATTCTGGATCAACAATTTATGTAATCTAGATAGTTTATGTTTAGATTGGTTTGTGGTTGGGATCCTTATCCGTATTCAGATTTTTGTAAAGGTTAAGTACAGTTCCCCTTTTTGGGGAGGTTTATACCTTTGGTTGATGCTTAATTGTACAGTTTCCGCAGTTTTCAATTTACCCTGGATTTTAGGGTGTTACATGACGTTTATAAATGGAGTATACCACCCAAAGGGGTAAATGTAATATAGCGTTTACAAAAACCTGTAGATGAATATAGAAATTGGCAACAAACTAATCTAAATAAATTATATCTTGATTACAATGGTTGTCAACCCAAATCCCAAAATATCTAAATTGATTGAACGTCAATACTCAAAATATCTATTGTCCCAAAAATGCCTCAAACACCACACTCACCACTCAAACCTTCCTCAACCCACTGCTAAGGGAACCTGTTATACAACTCATTTGAGAAAAAGTGTTAGGATTAACGCCTAGTGAGAACATACAGTTTATATAAATGATTTGGAAATAATTTAAATGAGACAGTAAGCAACCATTTAAAGAGTTGGGTTTGCAATTGTAAGAATAATCACATAATGACCTTAAGGTCTAAAATACATCTTGCGATGACGGGGGAGACCCGATTTTCCCAGGATTGTGGCGGAACACAAAAGTAGGCCACTTTCCAAGATACTGAGCTCACCATACTAGGATCAAGGCCACGAGCTCACCGACTCGTACTCAAATGTGGGAGAGGGCACCCAATGATCCTAATCATGCGCATTTGCTAGGATTTACATTTACGACCCAAGACTAGTATCCGGTCCCACATAACCGTACCAAGTTGCCACTCTAGGGTCCAATGTCTCAACTAGATACAAACAGGATTTAACCCAAAACTAAGCTGAATCTATACCTAAGGATCCACTAGTAATATTCTAGACTTGTCACATTTACATTTGTGACAAACTATAATCAAACATATAGCTCTTAATACCAATCATTTCCCAAAATACCTTTCTTTGTAGAAATAACACCAAGTAAAACCGAAATCATTCAAGATCCTCATAATGACCATTTCCCATGCTTTTACATAGAGTCTTTTCAAGTACTCTTCTCAAGTTTATATTATTTTAAGATGGTCATCGACCCCAACAACAATAGCTCATTTAGTTCTTTGCAAAAGTTCATCTTACCAAATAACTCTACCATATATGAAAATCATAAATATGACAAGGTAAGTTTCTTCAAGTAGCCCACGATAAATATACATTAAAAACCACATTTTACATCATATAGGATGAAACTCTTCATTTTGGTTGAAAATGATAAAAACCCTAAAATCTCCAAAAATACAAAGTTAGGCCAAAATCATTTCAAGTATGTATATAATCAAGGAGAAGTTTAGGAGTTTAAAATGTAATGTTTTGACATCTATAAAGTTTAAGAAAGGAAGTATGAACTCACTATGTGGGTTTTTGGTCAAACCTTAGAAATCCCCAACTTGAGGATGTTGATGGGGGGAATGAGATGATGAATCCTTGAATCCCTAGCCTTCACAATCTAGTTGATAGAGGAAATCTTTGAAGAAGCAAGGGGATGAAGCCTTCAATGACCTATAATGTCGATGTTAAGGAAGAGAGAGTGGGAGGAATGAGTCTTGAAAGTTTAGGTGAAGAATAAATGAGATGGGGATAAAAGTCTCATTAAATGGTCTGAAATAACCCGATCGCGACCTTGACATGCGATAGTGAATCTGTCACTATCGTCGGGAATAATCGCCTAGAATGTACCCAGAGTTCGGTCTCTTTCCTCCCCCGCGATAGTGTCAAGCGATAGTGACAGATGTCATAATCGCGAGGCACAATCACTGAATGTGTACCATAGGTGCAAGAAACCCCACGACTATGCCACAATGACTGTGACTATGTCACTATCGCGTGGCACTGTCGCCGAAAACCTCCCCGGACTCTGAAATCCGATTTTCAAGCCTCCATACACCCATAACTAGAACTAATAATTGAAGGTAAACCTTAACAGGGATTTATAGGAAAAATAGAGAATTTTGGAAAAGGGCATGAAGGAATTTAGTTACCAAATAATCCGGGTGTTACAATCCTCTCCGACATGGAAATGATTTCGTCCTCGAAATCTTGGTTACACGAACAAGTGAGGGTATCTCCTCTTCATGTCCTCCTAGGCTTCCATGTCACGTTGGACCCACGATGATGCTTCCATTGCACCTTGACCATATTGACCTCCTTGCGGCAAAGTTTCTTGGACTTCCTTTCTAGGATAGTGTCGGGTTCTTCCTCATATCGGTTACCCTTATCCACTCTTATCTCTGAAAGAGGAATGACGCTTTCTTATTCCTCCAAACTCTTCCGAAGGTAACAAATATGAAACTTGTTATGGATCCCGCTCATTTCTGGTGGAAGTTCCAATTGATAGGCTTGCAACCCTACACACTTAAGCACCATGAATGGTCTAAGGAAATAGGGACTCAACTTCCCATGCTTTCCGAACCGGATAATGCCTTTCCAAGGTGACACCTTGAGCATCACACGATCACCCACTTGAAACTCCATCGGCCGCCTCTTCTTATTGGCATAGCTCTTTTGCCGATCTTGAGTCGCTTTCAACCGTTCCCGAATGCCTTTCACTTTATCGGCAATTTCTTGCACAATTTCGGGTCCGGGGAATTACTTCTCTCCCGCTTCAAGCCAACACACAGGAGTTCTGCATTTCTACCCGTACAACACCTAAAACGGTGCCATTCCAATACTCGAGTGGTAGCTATTATTGTAATCAAACTCCACCAAAGGTAGGTGAGAGTCCCAACAACCCCCAAGTTCGATATCGCAAGACCATAACATATCCTTTAGGGTTTAGATCGTTCTCTCGCTCTGACCGTCGGTTTGAGGATGGTAAGCCGTACTCAACTTCACTCAAGTACCCAACTCGTTCTGCAAGCCATCCTAAAAATTCGAAGTGAACCGACTATTGCGATCTAACACAATAGATAGAGACACCCCATGCCTTGAAACCACTTCATCGATGTAAAGCTTTGCCAACTTGTCCATCGGTAGTGTCTCCTGCATAACCAAGAAGTGAGCACTCTTAGTCAACCGATTAACTATCACCCATATGGTATTGTGAACTCGAAGAGTTCTGGGAAATTTAGTCACGAAGTCCATGTTAATATGCTCCCATTTCCAATCAAGGATCTCTAAGGATTGAAGACTCCCACACGGTCGTTGATGCTTGGATTTCACTTGCAAGCACGTCACACAACGCTGGACGTAACTCGCCACATCAAGTTTCATTACCGGCCACCAAAAATGTAGCTTCAAGTCCCGGATGAATGGAATATTTGGACTTATGGGCATTCTTGAGAAGATGTTCTCTATTGCCTCCAACCTTGGGTACCCATACACGGCCGTTGAATAATCTCACTCCACGACTATCTTTTGTTAAGAGAAAACGATGCTTTCTCATAAATTTTTCTTTGAGATTCTCCTCCAGTAAAGCTTCTACTTGAGATGCCTTGTTTCTCTCAATAAGGCTCGACACTAGCTCGATTCTCGGAAAGGTAGCCCGAATACTTCCCCTATAGTCCTTCCGACTCAACGTATCGGCCACCACATTTGCCTTACCGGGGTGGTAAAGCAACTCACAATCATAATATTTAAGTAATTCGAGCCACAATCTTTGCCTCATGTTCAACTCCTTTTGATCAAAGACGTACTTCAAACTCTTGTGATCCATGTAGAGCGTACATTTCGTGCCAAGAGGTAGTGTCGCCATAGCTTCAAGGCAAATACCACCGCCGCCAACTCCAAATCATGGGTAGGATAGTTCTTCTCATGAATTTTGAGTTGCCTTGAGGCGTAGGCTATTACTTTGCCTCTTTACATCAACACACAATCTAAACCCATCTTTGAAGCATCGCTATAGACCATGAAGTCCTCCGACCCTTCGTGTAGAAACAAAATTGGAGTCTTACACAACTTCTTTTTCAAAGTCCAGAACGCCCTTTCTTCAGCTTCGGTCTAAATGAACTTCACGTTCTTCCGAGTCAAGGCCGTCAAGGAAGAAGCGATTTTGGAGAAGTCTTGAATAAATCTCCGGTAATAGCCCGCCAATCCCAAGAAACTTCGCATCTCAAATGGACTCTTGGGAGGTTCCCAATTCATCATGGCTTCAATTTGGAGGGGTCCACCTTCATCCCATCTCGATGACAACGTGACCCAAGAATTAAACCTCTTCAAGCCAAAAGTAGGACTTGGAAAATTTGGCATACAACCACTCATTCCTCAACACCTATAGGAGTTCACGAAGGTGTTTCTCATGTTCCGACTCACTCTTGGAATACACGAGTATGTCATAAATAAACACAATGACTGACTTGTCGAGGAATGGTCGGCACACTATATTCATCAAATCCATAAACACCGCTGGTGCGTTTGTTAGACCGAACGACATCACGAGGAACTCGTAGTGGCCGTAATGCATTCTAAATGCCGTCTTCGGGACGTTCTCTCCTGTCACCTTCACTTGATGGTATCCCGAACGCAAATCAATTTTCGAGAAAAACCCGCTACTTGGAGTTGATCGAACAAGTCGTCGATCCTCAAAAGCGGATACTTGTTCTTCACTGTTGCTTTATTCAGTTCACGGTAGTCGATGCACATCCTCATTGTGCCATCCTTCTTCTTGACAAACAAGATCGGAGCTCCCCAAGGTGACGATCTCGATCTTATAAAGCCCTTCTTTAGAAGCTCTTGGAGTTGAGCCATCATTTCTTGCATCTCCGATGGCGCCAACCGGTAAGGGGCCTTAGCAATCGGAGGTATCCCCGGTATAAGTTCAATCCGGAAAGACATCGGGAAACTCGCACACCACCTTCACGTATTCAAGCTTCTTCTTCTCGAGCTTGTCGTTAATCATGTATGCCAAGAAAGATGAGCATCCTTTCACTAAGCACTTGCATGCCTTAGCCATGGTGATGATTGCCACATCACCCTTCCTCTTCTTGCCATAAATCACTACAACATCACCACCAGGATTAGGGAGTCAGATTAGTTTCTTGGAACATATAATCTTGGCATGATTGTTCACTAACCAATCCATGTCGACAACCACATCAAAACCACCAATGACCATCGACATCAAATTAATCGGGAATTTCTTCCCCTCGATTCCAAGAGTTACCTCCATCAAGACATCGCGGATCAACACTTGACAACTATTCGCTATTTCTACCACTAATGTATCCTCTAGGATATTAGTGGGCATAACAAGCTTTTGATGAAACGATTCAGATATGAAAGAGAAACCATCACCAGAATCAAATAGCACTCGGGAAGGTACAGAGTTTAGGAGAAACATACCCGATACCACGTCGGTGGATGCCTTGGCCTCATCGGACGTCATCTACAAAGCTCGTCCAGGAACCCTTGGAGGGTTCTCCTTCTTCTCCGGGGCACTCTCCGTCTTCCATTTCAGGTAATACTTTCGGAAATGTCCCGACATCTTGCATTCAAAACAGACAACTCCCTTGATCGATCAATCTTTAGTAGTATGATCGAGTTTCCCACACTTGGCACAAGAGGTGGAGTTGGAACTACTGTTGTCGTGGTGCTTGCTTCAGCATCTAGGGCACCACTACGCTTCTCGGCAATTGTCAAAGCTTCTTTCCCCGTTGAACGGTCTTGGCCTCTTGGGAGGCCCGAGGTTGCTTTCCCACCTTATCTTGTCTCCTACCACCATCGCTTTCTCCACCTTGTCTCTAGGATAGACATATTCCATGATCTGGGCTTCCTTTATTGTCTCACGGAGATTAGAGGCTTTAGAGTTGTGGACCATAGACATCATGTCCGCTGGTAGGCCCTTGAGGTAGGTTTTTATCTTCTTTTTTTCCGTTGGGGCCACATGCCCCACTAACCCCAACTTCTCCATGAATTGATGGGTGTACTCCCTCACGATAATGTTCCCCTTCTTGAGAGAACGAATATCTTCTTCAATGCGGTACAAGGACCTCTCATTACAGCACTCGTCTAGAATTTTCTTCTTGAACTCGACCCAAGTCAGTTAAGCCAAAACAATAGGGGAGAGGGTGGACTTGGTGACATTCCACCATGTGAATGTTGTGTCCCATAGCATTTGGGGACCGAACTTCACCCTCTGATTTTCCTCACACTTAGATGAGGCAAAGGCCTGTTCGATCCCTTAGATCCACTTCATGCAGGCAACAGGGTCTTCAAAACCGGAGAACTCCGGTGGCTTACAACATAGAAAGGACTTGTACAAGGAAGCTCTCTTGCCTTGCCTCACATCAACAGTTATTGGTTACTCAGTTCGGTTTACATGACCCATACCACCGGATCCAATCACTTCAATATTCTCCGCAACCATCTCATTTCTCCGGTTTCTCACATCCCGATCCTCGATCACCTTCAGAAGGAACTCTTGTTGTTTGACCTTAGCTTCATTCATCATCAACATCATGATGGCCATCATCTTTGATTGGGGAGTTACCTCCCGAATAACCGGGTTGGACGAAGCTAAGTCCACCCGTGGAATGACTTTAGGCCCTCCGCCTAGCAATGGTGGTATGGGTGGGCATACAGTGGTCTCAACTCTTACCGGTTGATCAGCCGTTGAAGCAGTCACCACTTCACCATCCACATGTGTACGCGGTCTACCGCGCGTTCTAACCATCCTTGATCTACCACAAATGACAAGGAAAGGAGGTAAGAATGGATTATACAAATTAAACACAAGGAAACGTACTAATACATTCATTAATCATCGTAACAATAGTACATCAAGCACGCTCACGTAACAATATATTCATAATAGCATTAGCTAAGTGAAATTATGAACATATTTTACACAAGAAGTCTCGTTACCGTCGTTATGATTTTCAATTAGTGCACTTCTGTTGACTTTTAAGACTGTCCTATCTTAGAAATTCTACCCAAACTTCCCAATCGTCACTTGACATACTCAGTCTAAGTCTAGACATCTTACATCCATGCCTAGTTCACATAAACTAGAGTTATGATACCAACTTGTAACACCCTAAAATTTAGAGTAAATTTAAAATTTGAAAATTTGGAAATATGACGTTTATAAATGGAGTAAACCACCCAAAGGGGTAAATGTAATATATCATTTACAAAAACCTGTAGATGAATATAAAAATTGACAACAAAGTAATCTAAATAAATTATATCTATATTACAATGGTTGTCAACCCAAATCCCACAATATCTAAATCGATTGAACGTCCAGACTCTAAATATCTATTGTCCCAAAAATGCCTCGAACACCATGCTCACCACTCAAACCTTCGGCAACCCACTGCTAAGGAAACCAATTGTGCACGTCATTTGAGAAAAAGTGTTAGGTTAAACGCCTAGTGAGAACTTACAATTTATATAAATAATTTGGAAATAATTTAAATGAGACAATAAGAAACCATTTAAAGAGTTGGGTTTGCAATTGTAAGAATGATCTCATAATGACCTTAAGGTCTAAAATACATCTTGCGATGACAGGGGAAACCCGATTTTCCAAGGATTATGGCGGAACACAAAAGTAGGTCACTTTCCAAGTTACTGAGCTCACCATACTAGGATCAAGGCCACGAGCTCGTTGACTTGTACTCAGATGTGGGGAATGGCACCCAATGATCCTAATCATTTTCATTCGCTAGGATTTACATTTATGACCCACGGCTAGTATCTGCTCCCACATAACCGTATCAAGTTGCCACCCTAGGGTCCAATGTCTCAAGTAGCTACAAACGAAATTTAACCCAAAATTAAGCCGACTCTATACCTATGGACCCACTAGTAATAGTCTAGACTCGTCACAGTTACATTTGTGACTAACTATAATCAAACATATAACTCTTAATTCTAATCATTTCCCAAAATACCTTTCTTTGTAGAAATAACACCAAGTAAAACGCAAATCATTCAAGAGCCTCATAATGACCATTTCCCATGCTTTTACATAGAGTCTTTTCAAGTACTCTTCTCAAGTTTTTATCATTTTAAGATGGTCATCAACCCAAACAACAATAGCTCATTTATTTATTTGCAAAAGTTCAACTTACCAAATAACTCTACCAAATATGAAAATCATAAATATGACATGGTAAGTTTAATTAAGTAGCCCGCCATAAATATACATCAAAAACCACATTTTACATCATAAAGGATGAAACTCTTCATTTTGGTTGAAAATGATAAAAACCCTAAAATCTCCAAAAATACAAAGTTAGGTCAAAATAATTTCAAGTATGTATATAATCAAGGAGAAGTTCAGGAGTTTAAAATGTAATGTTTTGACTTGTATAAAGTTTAAGAAAAGGAAGTATGAACTCACTATGTGGGTTTTTGGTCAAACCCTAGAAATCTCCAACTTGAGGATGTTGATGGGGGGAATTAAATGATGAATCTTTGAAGCCCTAGTCTTCACAATCTAGTTGATAGAGGAAATCATTGAAGAAGCAAGGGGATGAAACCTTCATTGACCTAGAATGCCAAATTTAAGGAAGAGAGAGTGGGAGGAATGAGTCCTGAAAGTTTAGGTGAAGAATGAATGAGATGGGGATAAAAATTGCATTAAATGATCTGAAATACCCCGATCACGACCTTGACACGTGATAGTGACAGTCACTATCGCCGGGCATAATCGCCCAGAATGTATCTAGTGTTTGGTCCCTTTCCTCCCCGCGATAGTGCCAAAAGGTAGTGTCAGGTGTCACAATCGCGAGGCACAATCGTCGAATGTGTACCGTTAGTCCAAGCAGACCCGTGACTATGCCACAGTGACTGTGACAATGTCACTATCGCATGGCACTGTCGCTGAACACTTCCTCGGGCTTCGAAATCTGATTTTCAAGCCTCGATACACCCTTAGCTATAACCAATAATCGAAGGTAAACCTTAACAGGGATTTACAACAAAAATAGAGAATTTTGGAAAAGAGCATGAAGGAATTGACTTATTGAAAAATCCGTGTGTTACATGCGGATATCGCGAACTATCTTGCTAGCGAAATCAAGCCATACCATATGCGGGGACAACAATTCAAAATGTTCATCCACGATTGTAAACATTATTTTTGGGACGATCCATTTTTGTATAAATTAGGTGAAGATTAAATTTTGAGAAAATGCGTCCCAAATTTTGAGATAAAATGATTTTTTAGTGATTGTCATGCTTCGCCATATGGTGGCCATTTTGGTGGTCAACGTATGGCGGAAAAAAATTCTTCAGAGTCGTTTCTTTTGGCCCACGTTATTTAAAGATGCATTCTAGTTTGTCAAAGGTTGTGACCAATGCCAAAGGACAGGGAACTTTTCCCAACGTAATGAGATGCCCTTAAATAATATTTTAGAAGATGAACTTTTTGATGTTTGGGGCATCAATTTTATGGGACCATTTCCTATGTTCTTCAATAATCAATATATCTTGGTTGCGGTAGATTACGTATCAAAGTGGGTTGAAGCCATTGCGTGTCCTAGAAACAATGTTAAAACTGTGGTTAACTTTCTTCATAATAATATTATTGTGCGATTTGGCACTCCCGAGCTTTAATTAGTGATGAAGGGCATATTTCGTAAACAAAATGTTAAGACAATTATTAGAAAATATAATATTCAACACCGAGTGTCCACGGAATACCATCCTCAAACAAATGGTCTTACCGAACTTTCGAATCGGGAAATAAAGTCCGTTTTGGAAAAAGTTATTAAACCCGACAGAAAGGATTGGTCACTCAAGTTGGTTGACGCACTCTGGGCTTACAGAACAGCTTTCAAAACCCCATTGCAAATGTCACCGTACATATTGGTTATTGGGAAAGAATGTCGTTTACCTTTACAACTAGAATACAAAGCTTTTTGGGCAATAAAAGAGTTGAACTTGTGTGAGGACACTGCTGGAAAAAAGAGGAAACTTCAGTTAAGTGAATTAGAGGAGTTGAGAAACCACGCCTAAGAAAATGCCAAAATTTATAAAGAAAAAACGAAATTGTGGCATGATCGTAGGATAAATAAAAGAACTTTTGAAAAAGGTCAAAAGTACTGCTCTTTAATTCATGACTGAAATTATTCCCGGGAAAATTAAAATCGCGTTGGTCAGGACTTTTTACCATCACGGATGTTGGTAAATTTGGTACAGTTGATTTACTAAACCTGCAGGATAACATTTTCAATGTTAATGGGCACCGGGTTAAGCACTACATTCCTGATGGAGTTCCTAACCCAACCACTCTGGAACCCAAAATGATGAAGGTGAGCACTCTCTATAAATAATGTACAATTAGGATTTTTTTAAGAAGTGATTTTGCCCATTGTGGGCACGTGAGTTGGAGTATTTTTATAAAAAGATCCGTTTCTTTTTACAAAAGTGGAACTCTTTAAGGTTTAAATATGATATAATAAGGTTTGGAGTCCAGCTGGGTTTTATGATGAAACATCATTAGCTATAGGGACACTTGGCTAATTTTGGGTAGAAGAAAGGACAACATGGTACAAATAGGTGGTACCCTCCCTTTTGTTGGCTTCTCCCCAACCACTTATTTTCTGAAAATAGGCCAAAAACCCTCTTTTAGAGTTGACAATTAATTTTTCGATTGTTAAGCAAATAAAAAAAAAAAGAAAAGGGGAAGAAACCGATTTTAATTGGAGGGAGAAGTTTTAGGGGGTTTAATCAAAAAAGAAAAGGGCTCATCTTCTCCATTTTTCAAAAACAAAAGAAAAAAGCCACTAAATCTTCATCTTCCTCCATGGATCGGACAAAGAAACTCAACCAGAACCCAAACCTCATACCATCTCGCCATCGCCTCTGACTACAATGAGAGGTCGCCACCATCGCCGTCGCCAACGTCCTCACCACCATCGCCGCCACTGAAGCTATTACCACCACCACCCACGACGTTGCACAACCACCAGAACAACCCAACCCTTCGACCGAATCTTCAAACGTCACCGGAGGTGTCGCCGACGGTTCGTCGACGGTAAGCACCTGTTGGTCTCCAAGGTGCTTAACAAGTTTATAGAAGGAGGGGTTGAATACAAACACAAAATTTTGAAGTTTAATAAATTGTTTATTGATAAATCAAAACACAATTTACAAGTTTGTTGCAGAATAATATTAAGTAAACCTAATCTAAACAAACTTAAGAATCACTAAGAAGGTTGCTCTAGAAATAGAGAATAGTAGATTGGGAGAATATAGAAAAGAAGGGTTTCTATATATTTAGATAGATGAAGGTGACACACAAATGGAGTGTTGATCTTTCTATTTATACCTTATGCATTAAATGCATGGCAGAGTACTTTACACGTGTCCTTCATTGATTGGCTGCATGGGTCTGACTTTAGGAGACATGCTTTCGGCCATATGATGAAGAGTGTAGTTGACAGAGTTGTTGTACGAATTGCTGCATAGCTATGTCCGTTCTGAAAGATCGTACAGGTGTGCAAGGGAAAGACAAAAGAGACTTGAGGTATACGCTAAGTGATCATCGATCGCTGAATATCTCTTCTTTCAGAGATATAAAGAAGTTCAGCTATCGCTGAAGCTTTTCCTCAGGTTTCTTCGCGTGTGTAGGTTCGTCTTTGCTTCACTGACATCCACATCAGATCATGAGTAGACTTGTCTTTATTCAGTAGCTTTGTCTTCGATTCTACAGTGAAATCTTTTGTCGCGAAACTTGTTTTCAGGGATTACGTCTAACTGATTACATTAGAAATCATCAGCGATACTGAACATACTCAGTATTTGATCGCTGATAGTAAAACACTTTTACATAAGAATATTTACAAGAGAGATCATCAGTGATATCTGAATATACTTAGCATGATCGCTGATGATGAAACACTAATACATAATATTAAACGTAATTTTCAGTAAGTATAGAAAAAGGTCGTTATCAAATCACTGAGAGAGTATGGATCAACTATCTCCCCCTATTTGATAATGACAAAGGAACTAAGAAGAAAATTACTTTTAGTTCAAAATGAGTAATAATCAGGACTCATAACATACACGTCCCAATTACTATTTTGAGGGATCTTTTACAGTACTGATAGAGTTAAGTAGTTTACTGAATTTTCATTAATTCGAAGAAAGAATTACAAGAGAGATGAAAATATAAAGTACAAGTGAAGAACTAACTACTGTAAGTCTAAATAATAGATTACAAGAAGAAACTAATCTATCATCTATCTAGATCAGATTGCAAGACTTTTATCATGTAATCAGGTACTTTTTCTCCTTTTTGCCTTCGATCTGATGATTCTTGACGAATTATTGTCTTGATCAGTTCAGCTAATGGAGAGAAGTCACAACATAGGCACAAAAGCTCCTTGAGATGATTCAGAGGACAGATAGGAATCTCAAAGACTCTTTGAAATCTGAGTACCCCTTCGTCATCTCTAAAGAAGTTTCCATAAGGATCATTTAACACTTATCCTAGAATGAATGGTCCACCAGAAGGTATGGAGAGATCAAGAACTGAGAGATTAGGAGGAGGCCCGAATAGTGCTTCATAGGAAAATTTGATGAAGGTGTATTTTCTGATTGCAGCGACATTTTCAGAGGTGGAGGAGGCAGGCTTTCTTTTGAGTTGCTTTGGCTTTGAAGGAAGAGAGGAAGGTACCTTTAGTACAACATCGACTCTGTTAATGAGAGCATCATTGATTCCTTCAACATAGCCTCTGTAATTTGACTTTGATTTCTTCAGGGTTTCCATAAACTCTAACCTTTCCATGTAGCCAAAGCTTTCAAGTCTTGAGACGAACATTGCCTTTGAGATTCCATCCTCTCTGGTTATCTTCATTGTTACAGATGTTCGGTCCTTCTTCTTTCTTCTAGAGATGACAACGACAATGATCTTCATTGGGTCAGAGCGATAATCCATCTTTTGTTTACACCATTCAAGTGTTTTATTGTGGACCTCTTTTTCTTTTGAGCGCTCCTCTTCAATTTCCTTCAGCAATGCAGCTTGAACTTCCACTGGATTTTTCTTTAAGTTTTTATCCTTGACCTGAGAAGACTGAACCTTGAGAGCAAGAGTTGCATCTTGTTGGCATTCAGCAATCAACTTGTCAACTCTGATGGATTCTTCTATTTCAGCTTTAGTCAGGAAGTCAATTTCTGTGGATGGAGTTTGAAGAGGGATCTTTAGCCGTTGACTCTCCAGATGAGAGATCATCTCTGTTCTTCTGTTTAGTTCCTCCTCTGACCATTGAGCTAGTCTAGAGGGCCTTCCTGGGGGGTGCAGGGCTTCTTCCTCTTCTTCTTCTTCTTGTTCATCATCCTCATTGAATGAGGTTGGGATTATTTGGTCTTCTGCTGTTGAGGCTGGGATTATTTGGAGTTCAGTTCCCTTAAGCAGGGGAGAGAACTGACTGATCAAAAAAGAAGAAAAGAGTCAGTGTTTATTTAGGAAGAAGATAGATAAAGACTTAGAAAGAGAGAGGGGTGTGGTAGGTATAGAAGGAGAGAGGTACGATGGAAAGGCATACATGAGAAGGATTCTCCCCCTAAGATGGTGAGACAATTTTAAGATTTCCCTTGGCAGCTATCCCTTCTGCTTGCCTTGGGATGGAGCATCTAAAGTTTTTTCACTTCTCCCCCTTCTTCACGAATGACAACTTCTTTAGAAGTTGTCGCTAATGAGAGGTTTGTTGAGAACCAGAGAGATTGGTCCTCTTCATCATGATCCTTATCATCATTAGCAGGCAGGTCTTTCTCTTGATCATGAAGATCAAGGTCTTCATCATCTTCCTCATCCTGCTCCTCTTCCTCTTCTTTAGTAAGAATCTGAGCTAGTGCAAAGAAGGGAGGGGTTTGATCAGCGACCTTCTCCCCCTCAACATGAGAGGGAGGTTCTTCTGTCTGAACCTCAGCTGCAGTTGTATTTTCTTCTTCAAGTGATATCTCCCCATCTTTGTCATTATCCATAAGGGGGAGTTCAGCAGAGGCTGGAGCAGCTTTAGCAGTGGCCAGTGAACAGACTTCAGCCTCCAAGCGTTCCAACCGTCCTTCAATGACAGGGATATCTGAAGTAGCCTGATAAATAAATTCAACAACTATATTCAGTGAGGTGCGATCAGTTTCTGTGAAGGAGGGTGTTGGCGCTGGGGCTGGTTCATTCAGCTTTGTCAGGACTTGCTGAAGTATAGCGGTGCAGGAGTCCATTTTGGAGGAGAGACCCTGTACTTCAGTGCCGAGGGAGCCAATACGTCCCTGTAGGAGTTGAGTTTGTTGGTGGTTGACAACCAAGTCCTCCTTGACTTTGACGATCTCTTCTTGAAGAGTCGTAATTTGGGAGGCTTCAGATTTGGAGGTGGAGCCATTTGTCAGCTTCTTCAGCTCCTCACCAGCTTGATTGACAGCACTGGTGGTTTCGTTCAGGGAAGTGGAAAGAGTATCCACTTTGTTAGCAAGTTTGTTGACATTAGCGTCAATTGTTCCCAAATTAGGACCTGCAAGAAAAGTTAGTGGTTGAGCTAAACGTTGCTCAGGCTTATTTGGAGGAGATATGGAAGAGGTGTATTTGGGTTGAGGAGTACCTGATATGTCAAACAAGTTGAAGAATTGCATATATCCTTCAAAATTTTGATTATCAGGTCCTAGGGATGCAGCATGAGAAGGTTATTGCATAAGAATGGGTGGGTTATTGACCAAAGGAATAGAGGAAGGAGGAATAATGGGGATTGAAGAATTTGAGAGAGCAGTGGAAATTACCTCAATTGATTGGTGTTGAGAAACTGAGGGAATTTGGGTTGTTACTGGTGTAGTGTCAGCAGTTGTCATCACTGACACTGTTGAAGTTGGAGCAACAGTTGTGGAGGAGATACCCACGACAGCATCCAAAGTAGTTTGTTAAGAAACTACTTCAGGGATAGATCATAAAGGGGTAGACTCCTTGGTCTTTCTGTCCTTCTTAGAGGGACCAAAGAGAGCATATGATTGTCTTTTTGGAGCGGTGGTAGCGGCAGGGATAACAGAAGAAGGAACCTCCTGCGTGGCCGCTGAAGAAGAAGAATGGAGAGAGAGGTGAGAAGTAAGGTTGAAAGACTTACCTCATTGTCGACAGGCTTGATCTCAAGCGTTCGCTGACCCACTTGAGAGAAGGTACCATCATTAGAAGTTGGGTACTTCTCAGCGTATAGGAAGTGTAGGTAGGCGCAGATGAAATGCACGTATGGGATCTTGGGATCCCTCTCCGTCTTCTCAACTTTTGACTTCAGATCGTCAAAGATTGTGCCAGCATAGTCATAGTGTTTACCAAATATGACTGAGTAGCCCACCTGGAGCTGCATCTTGCTTGCCTGGTCCAGAGAGTCTATCTTCCCGCTCATGCTCTAAATGATGTGGGTGAAGATGTAGTTCAGTTGGGAAGGCATGTTCGCCTTCTGAATCTTGGTGAGCTTCTTGCTTGGAATCTTGGAGCGAGGATTGTTTTCCCAGGAGTACTCCATGTCATCCAGAAACATGATCAACTCAGTGTCAGTAGGAAGTGAGTCGAAGCCAGCATTGGTCTTTCCAGGGAATCGAAGAGCCTTCCTGAGACCATAAGCAGTGAGTAGTCCGGAACCCAATTTAGTAGTGAAGGAGATGGAAGGGACCACTTCACCCTTTTTGTTTGTGATGGTGGTCTCATCCTTTGTGAACCAAAATTTTTGCAGAAGAGTTTTTGACAATTTTTGGGTCCACAGAGAGAGCATAAGCAAGGCAAGATTGCTTCAGAAATGTGCCTGCGTTCACTAGATGTGGGGACTTCTCAGCATCAAATTCCAAACGATCAAGGTGGTTGTTATTTGGGACTTCAGATTCAGTGAGGGAGAACTTCACGTTCTTTGAAGCAACGAGAGAACCTTAGGCCATTTCTGAATATAGAAAGAATTAGAGTGGAATGAAAGGTTTAGAGTCTAAAAACATTTTAAAATTTTGATAGTTTTTGTAGTTAGAAAGAGACAGAGAAAAAAAATTGTTTTAGAGTAAAACAGAGTTCTTTGAGAAGAAGAAAGAACATGTTCGAAAAACCAAGTGTTTTTAGAGTTTAGATAAAATCAAAAGAAATGATTTTAGAGTTAAGAAATATTTTAAAGTCCACAAAAATAGAATGTTGAGGATTTTAAGAATAAATTGAAGATGGGAAGAACAAAAACCTGTTAGTCTGGAAGATATGAAGATATGAAGATTTAGATGTTCTTGTCTGCTTGAAAGCCATGGAAGTTTGTTACATGCTTAGGAAGTTTTTAAGAAAGCGTAAAAAGATAAGAATGAAAAAGGCATTCTTTTTATATGAGGAGAGAGAGAGAGAGAGAGAGAATTAATGAGGCGGGAAAACACATGCTCATCATGACATGGACACGTCTTACGAAGTTTATTGGATAGAAGGACAACGGACGAGCGTGTCAAAGACAAAGGCATGTCGTGGATTGTTAGTTCAAATGACGTCATAGGAGAGAGAAAAAAAACGTTTCATTTGCCCTTTTGAAAGTATCTCTGAAGAAAAGTCAGAGATAGGTATTCATTTTCAAAGGATCACTGGCGAGAAATATCAGCGATAAGAGTTATTTATCAAAAAGCTTTTAATCATTTGAAGAAAATCAGTGATAAAAGATTTGATTATTGAAAACGTCTTAATGAATGAGATATTCAGTGATATTAAGTGAGAGAACATACCTGAGAGACAGAGATATTTGGACAGAGAGTAGGTGATGAAGGGGAACTCTGTATGACTGACATAATGCATGAAAGATGAAGAGTCAATCTTCAAGATTTAGCATTCCAAGCTCACTGATGAGAAAGTTGAATCTAGTCTGATCAAGAAGTTTGGTAAAAAGATCAGCGAGCTGATAGTCAGTGGAGATAAAGTGGAGTTCAATATCACCATTCATCACATGGTCTCTGATAAAATGATATCTGATCTCTAAGTGTTTTGTCTTTGAATGTAGCACTGGATTATTTGCTATAGCGATAGCACTAGTGTTGTCGCAATAAATTGGAATCTTTGATAGCTGAAGGTCATAGTCTAATAGTTGATTTCTCATCCATAAGACTTGAGCACAACAACTTCCAGCGGCTACATATTCAGCTTCAGCTGTGAAAGTGGACACTGAATTTGGCTTTTTACTCGTCCAACTTACCAGCTTTCCTCCTAGAAGTTGACATCCACCAGTGGTGCTTTTTCTATCGAGTTTACAACCTGTAAAATCACTATCTGAATATTCAATTAGATCGAATCCTGAGTATTTGGGACACCATAGACCGAGGTTAGTAGTACCTTTCAGATATCTGAAGATTCGCTTTACAACGATCAGATGGGATTCCTTGGGTTCAGATTCATAGCGTGCACATAGACATGTAGAGTACATGATGTCAGGTCGGCTTGCTGTAAATACAACAGGGAGCTTATCATTCCTCTATAGGAAGTGACATTAACAGGTTTTCCAGCTGGATCCTTGTTTAATGTCAGAGGAGGTGCCATAGGAGTTTTTATCGCTGAAGCACGAACACATAGGAAATTCATTTTTCTGTCTAAACGTTCATAGAATAAACTTGTGTTATTCGATGATTGAATGGAAGACCTGGGTAGTGAACATCAAAAAGCTCCTTTCCAATGTGTATTCGTTACACATAGTGACTTCGTGTTACTGACAGACATTCGAACTGATTCATTTGTTGATTCAGGTGTTTCACTCATAATTTGTCTGAATTTGAAAAGATTCGGATAAATACTTTATGAATTGACGGATAGTCAGGGGCTCAATTATGTGATGAAAGATCAACGGTCAGAATTTTAAGGACATTTCTTGTGAAGTTTTGATGATTTCTATGCTTCATCATCAAAAAGGGGGAGATGATCAAAAATGTGGGAAATGATAAAGGAATGTTGGAGCTTAATGGTGAAATTTGTGTCAAGTGAAGAAAATTTTCTTTACAAGATTCAGTTAAAGAAATGCAAGATTGTTGAAGATTGTACGAGTTTGAAAAAGAAAATTCCAAGAATTCTGAAAGTAAGTTGGATTTTACTGAAATTTTCTTTGAAGATAATTTGTTGAAGCAAACTGAGCTAAATCTGAAGATAATTTCTTTCCGAGGTCTTAAAAGAGGTTCTTATTACCTTGGGAGAGAATGTTAAAGTTGTATGCAAAAGATGTTATACAAAGATTTTGAAGAGATTACAGAATGGTTGAAGTTTGTTTATGAAAAAGGGGAGATTGTAATTTTGTGATTCAATGTCTATCTTTCTGAAGATGATCTTTATGCTGAAAGAAATCTACAGGGGGAAGATAAATGTACTAAAGACTAATCAAAGAGGATATTTGAAGATGACCTTGATCCAAAGGGGAGAATGTTAGAGCATAAAATATGTTGGATACAAGATCATGAAGAATGAAAGTCAAGCCAAGTCTGTTGGGTCTGAAATGTGCTAAGGATGATTAATACTGCTAGACATGACTATTACTACTGCCTGAGGAAGTTAGTACTGGTAGATCACAATTACTACTGCTTGAAGGAGTTAATACTGTTGATACAAAATTAATACTGCTTGTTGAGATTAATACTGCTAGTTCAGAATTAATACTGCTCATGAAGATAGTGCTGCTTATGAGATGAAGACTCCGTATAGGAATGAAGAGAGCTGTATAGATTGAAGCTAAAGTAAAGGAGATAATTATGGACTGAAGATCAATTTTATTTTGATAATTATCTTGTAATCAGTCTTGTATATATATAGTATAGAAGTATTTGATAGATGAATTCAATATGTTTTGTTAGAGAGAATTAACCTCAAGATAAATATAATCCTTTCTATAGAGAAGTATAGAACGTCTGTTGAACCTGTTCAATAGATTGAGGTTTTGTGTGTAATCATCAAGTTGAATCAATATAAACTTGTGATTTGAGTTTTATATACTGTTCCATTGATTGTTAGTGTTAAAGTGTTTTTCCGCAACTTCTTTAGCATTAATTTTGAGTGTGTGTGAATTAAATTCTTGTTTGAGTTACGATCCTGACAAGTGGTATCAGACTTTGTTAAACTCAAAAAAACAAAAATCATCATGGACGGTTCAAGTGATAGTGTTCTGGTCTCAAAGGTTCCAATGCTCAGATCTAATGAGTTTGACATGTGGAAGATTAGGATCAGCCAATACATTCTTCTCACAAATTACTCCATGTGGGACATCATTGAGAATGACCCATCTAATGAAGGAAAGATTGGTGAACATGGAAAAAGAATCCCACCAAAGACGGATGGAGAGAGGAATATAAGGCAGACAGAGATGAAAGCCTTGAGCACACTTCTCTTGGCTATTCCTAATGAGTATCAACACCAATTCTGCAACTGCACAGATGCCCAGATGCTTTGGAATGCTCTAGAGAAGAGATTCTCTGGTACCAAAAGTACCAAGAGAAATCATAAAGGAATATTGAAGCAACTGTATGAAAACTTCATGTCAACTAAGAATGAGTCCATGACTCAAACTTTTGACAGGTTTAACAAGCTGATTGGTGAACTAGCTACTGTTGGAGTGCAGATTGATCAAGATGATGTAAACAGAAAGTTCTTAAGGTGCCTTGGAGATGAATGGACCATGTATACTATCTCCTTCAGACAGAATGACAAGCTGGAAGACAAAGAACTAGACGATCTTTATAATGACTTAAGGGTGTTTGAGGCTGAAGTTGAAGCCAAGAAGAGACCATCTGGATACATTCATAATGCTGCTCTTTTATGATCTTCTTCTTCTACTGATTCTGCTGCTAATACAGAATCAGTTAGTACTGCTTATGTATCTAAGAAGGATGTATCTAATGACTCTATATTAGAAGTTTTTCTTGCTAGTCATGCTAATTCTGGTTTAATTAATGATGATCTTGAACAAATTAATGCAGATGACCTTGAGGAGATGGATATAAAGTGGCAGATGGCCATGCTAACTATGAGGGTCAAGAGATTCATAAAGAGGACTGGAAGGGACAACTTTTCTCAGAGGAGAAAAGATGGTGCTGGGTTTGACAAGTCAAAGGTGGAGTGCTACAAGTGTCACAAAATGGGACAATTTGCAAAAGAATGCAGAGGAGGAATTCCTCAACAACATGGCAGCAACCATCAGCAAGCACATTCCTCAAGCTTCCAAAACAACAGAAACTCCACTCAAGCTCTTGTTTCTCAAGAAGGAATGGGATTTGATTGGAGTGATCAAGTAGAAGAAGTTGTTCAGAATCAAGCCCTGATGGCAGAAGTCTCAGAATCTTCAAGCACAAATATTCCAACAGAGGTAAAAACAAAACTTTGCACTAAAGAGTGTCTTCAGACTGTACAAAAGTACAGGGATCATAACCAAAGCATGTGTGACGATTTTAAAAGGTTAGAGAGAGATATAAGAGAGTATAAAGTGATTGTTGAGAAGTTTGAAGATCAAATCAAGGCTTACAAGGCCAATGAACTTCAGCACTACTATGACACAAATTATTGGAAGTGGGAGAAAAATCAATTAGAGATTCAAATAGAAAAGTCTAAAGAGGAGTGTGAGAAGATAAAGAGTGAGTATGAGAAAGCTAAGCTTGACATTGAGAAGTTTTCTTATGCTTCCAAAGCAATGGACTCTTTGCTTAAAGCTCAAGTTCATGATAAGATCAAGAGTGGTATAAGATACAATGCAACACCTCTACCTTATAACAATAATTACATCCCTCCCTCTTCAGATCTCTTAGAAAACCAAAATAAGGAGGACTTACCTATAAGAGCAACAGAAGTAGATCCTATAGATAGTGTGGTGGTTGAAGAAGAGAATGAGGAAGAGAATTCTGAGAGTAAGAATGCAGAAGAGATTCCTGTAGAAAATCATATTCTTACCAATGAAGGGGGGGGGGGGTAAACCATTCATCAAGAGTGAAAAGGTGGATAGCTCAAAGAGAGAAAAGGGAAAGGTACAGGGAGTCCACTATATACAGATCACAGTTGTGAATCCCTGTACATGTAAACAGCATCAACCCCAAAAACATGATAAAACAAGGGGTAATCAAAGAAACTGGAATAATCAGTGGGGATAAAAACAAGGGGTTGATTTGACTAAAATCAATAGACCAAAACCTTGTTTTATTTGTGGAAAGCTTAATCATATTGCCAAATACTGTTATTTCAATCCTATGAACCAAAGGATAAATTTTCAAAATCCTGTTATACAAAATCCTGTTGGTTATAGGAATCAAAGAAGGAATCAAAGAAGGAATCATATGACTGAAAATGTAAAAAGAGCACCTATAAAATCTCATGCTCAAAACAAGTTTGAAAAATCAAAGAAAAATACTCCGAATAAGTCAAGGAGTAACTTAATGAAGAAGAAAGCAAACAACTTTGTCCAGGTATGGGTTCCAAAAATAAAGAAAGCTGTTAGTACTGCTACTTCAAATAGTACTGCTGACAGAAATAATGTTGTTGTAAGCAATAGTACTGCTAACCCAATTAGTACTGCTAATGATGTTAGTACTGCTAACAAAGTTAGTACTGCCAATAAAGTTAGTACTGCTTCCAGTAACAGACCCATTATTGTGACAAAGTATTCAATCCATAAGATTCCCCAGTCTGAAAAACTCATCACAACTGATTGTGAATATGTTGATGAGAATGGGAAACCCAAGACCACTTTGGCTTGGGTTCCTATTAAAAAATAATTGTTCTACTTTATGTGCAGGGCAACCAACAGCTAAAAGGGAAGAGCATTTAGCATGTTGATAGTGGTTGCTCTAGGCACATGACAGGCAACAAGTCCTGCCTACAAAACTTCAAAAGAATTGATGGAGGACATGTTGCATTTGGTGATAATCCATCTGGAGGAAAGATTAGTGGAAAAGGTATTGTTTCAAAGGGTAAGATGACATTTGAGGATGTCTACTATGTTGAGCAATTGAGATACAACCTGTTAAGTGTATCACAGGTTTGTGACAAGAAACATATTATATTGTTTACTGATACTGAATGTATTATCCTTGCTAAAGGGTTCAAGGTTGTTGATGAAAGTATGATACTACTGAGAACACCAAGAAAGGACAATGTTTATTGCTTGGATTTAGAGAATGTATCTAATGATTCATCATTTAATTGTCTATTTTCAAAAGCTTCTGTTGATGAATCATCTCTTTGGCACAGAAAGATGTCTTACATGAACTTTAAAACAATGAATAAACTTGTGAAAAACAACCTGGTAAGAGCTTTGCCACAAAAGGTATTTTCATGTGATGATCACTGTATTGCTTGTCTTAAAGGCAAACAACACAAATCGTCTCATAAGTCCAAAGAGATAAATACAATCTCTACACCTCTCCAATTATTGCATATGGATCTGTTTGGTCCTACTAATGTGATGAGTATTGGCAAGAAATCTTACTGCTTAGTTATTGTTGATGATTTCTCTAGATTCACTTGGGTCTATTTTCTGAGGACAAAAGATGAGACAAATTGACTGGTCAAATCCTTTATTCTCAGAGTTGAAAACCAAACAAATCAAAGAGTTAAAATCATCAGGTCTGATAATGGAATTGAATTTAAAAACCATGATCTAAACAGCTTCTGTGAGGAAAAAGGTATTGAGAGACAATACAATGCTCCTAGGACCCCTCAACAAAATGGAGTTGCTAAGAAGAGAAATGGGACACTGATTGTAGCTGCAAGATCCCTGTTGGTAGATTCAAAACTGTCAGTTACATTTTGGGCAGAAGTAGTTAATACTGCTTGTTATGTTCAAAACAGGGTTCTAATAGTTAAATCTCAAGGCAGGACACCGTATGAACTTTTAACAAGAAGAAACCTTTTATTGGATTTTCCAAACCATTTGGGTGTTCTTGCGCAATTCTTAATACCAAAACTCACTTAGGCAAGTTTGATAGCGAAGCAGATGATGGATTTCTGGTTGGTTACTCATCCCAAAGTAAGGCTTACAGAGTATTTAATACCTCTTCTAGAATAATTGAGGAAAGTGACAATGTCAAATGCAATGAGAGCACACCAAATAAACTTGGTACAGGCCCTGATTGGCTTTTTGACATTGATTCACTAACTAATTCTTTGGGTTTCAGTTATGAGAATAATGCAGGAACAGGGACAGAATCATTACAAGACAAAAGACAAGAGTTTGTGTTGTTCCCAATCTCTACAGCAGATCCTATTGAACTCTGTGTTCAAGAGAAGAAAGATGCTTCAAATTCAAAGGATACTGAAACTGCTCATAATGAAGAGGAGAGAGGTGAAAAGGAGGATCAGCTTTTGACTTTAGAACATCTAGAACCTGAGATGCCTGCATTAGCAGAAGATGATACTGATGATGAGAATTCCTCAGTGTTTGGTGGCAGATCTCCTGAAAAGAATGACTCTAATCTGGATGCAGAGATTAATGAAGAGAATATTCATCAAACAAAAGTGCATAAAGATCATCCTCCTCAGTTGGTGATTGGAGACATCAATTCTCCAATCATCACAAGGAATCAGAGTAAGTTGGGAGGATTAAAAGACATACAATCAGGCTTACTATCTTGCTTTCTATCTCAGGTTTAGCCCAAAAAGGCACATGATGCAATGAAAGATCCAAGTTGGATAGAAGCAATGCAAGAGGATAAAATGGGATTTGGTAGAACTGCCTAAAGGACACAGAGCTATAGGGATAAAATGGATTTTCAGAAACAAGAAGGATGAGAGAGGGATAGTGATCAAGAACAATGCTAGATTGGTAGCACAGGGGTACACTCAAGAAGAAGGAATTGATTATGAAGAGGTTTTTGCTCCTGTGGCTAGGATTGAGGCAATTAGGCTGTTTTTAGCCTATGCTTCTTTCATGAAGTTCAAAGTCTAACAAATGGATGTGAAAAGTGCTTTTCTGTATAGCAAAATTGAAGAAGAAGTATATGTCTGTCAGCCTCCAGGGTTTGAAAATTCCAAGAACCCTGACAGAGTATACAAATTGAAGAAAGCACTGTATGGACTACATCAAGCACCAAGACCTTGGTATGACACATTGTCTACCTATCTCTTGGAAAATGGTTTTGAGAGAGGAATCATTGACAAGACTCTGTTCATTCAAAGGAAGAAGAAGGACATCCTGTTAGTGCAAATCTATGTGGATGACATCATCTTTGGATCCACAAAAGATCAACTATGCAGAGATTTTGAAGGATTAATGCATAAGAGATTCAAGCTGAGTTCTATGGGTGAACTTACTTTCTTCCTTGGGCTACAGGTTAAGCAGAAACAAGATGGAATCTTCATAAGCCAATCCAAGTATGTGCAGGATATTCTTAATAAGTTTGGATTATTAGACTCAAAGCCTGCAAGCACACCCATGGAGACACACAAACAGATCACTGCAGATCTTGATGGGGAGGATGTGGATCTTCATTATTACAGATCCATGATTGGCTCTCTCATGTATCTCACAACTTCTAGACCAGATATCATGTTCCCTGTTTGTGTGTGTGCAAGATTTCAAGTTAGACCAAAGCAGTCACATTTTCAAGCAATCAAGAGGATATTCAGATATGTCAAAGGTCAACCCAGATTAGGCCTTTGGTATCCTCATGACTCACCATTTGATCTACTTGCATATTCAGATAGTGATTTGGGAGGAGCTAACTTAGACAGAAAGTCTACAACTGGAGGATGTCAGTTTTTGGGTGCAAGACTAGTATCATGGCGGTGTAAGAAGCAAACCACAGTGTCCACTTCAATAACAGAAGCAGAATACATAGCTGCTGCAAGCTGTTGCTCACAAGTGCTATGGATTCAGAATCAAATGATGGACTATGGTATGACATTTCTTCACACTCCTATTTTCACAGACAACAGCAGTGCTATTAGCATTGTCAATAATCCTGTCAAGCATTCAAAAACAAAGCATATAGAAATAAGGTACCATTTTATCAGAGACTGTAATGAGAAGAAGCTAATTCAGGTTCAGAAAGTACACACAAGTAACCAGTTTGCTGATCTCTTCACAAAAGCTTTTGATGTGGGTAGATTCACATTCTTGGTCACAAGTGTGGGCATGATGAACAATGAATAAGTATATTCTCATTCTCTTTATGTACCTATATAGATTCCTCCTTATTTACTTTCATTAAATTGGTGCTATTAACCCCCGTGTGTTTAAGTGTTTCAGGTTGTTTTGATTGGATACTTGGTACATCTAGTTCAGTTAATACTGCTCACTATATTACTCATGAATTTTTTCAAAAATGGTTAAGTATGGTTACGACTGCTTGGTGGTTTATACTCCCAGTGTAAAGTTACTACTGCTTGACTTATTTAATACTGCTAATCAGGGTTACTACTGTTGGTCTGTGTTAATACTGCTAGTTTGTGTTAATACTGCTAGTCTGTGTTAGTACTGCCAGTATGTGTTACTACTGCTAATATGAGTTAATACTGCGAGTTAGTTAATACTGCTAGTGTACTTACAACTACTTCAAAGAATTACTACTGCGGGGGTCAGTTACTACTGCTAACGTAAATTAGTACTACTCTTAACTGTTTTATTGGTTGTAAATACCCCCTTAGTCCGCCAAAAATCAAAACGACTATTTGAATTTCTTGCACTTATTTATCTTCTTTCTCTCTCGCTCTCGCTAACGTTCTTGCTCTTCAAGCTCTTAACCCTAGTTCACAGTCGAATCTCTCTCAAATGACAGGTCTTGTATTTGTCGATGACTACAATGAGTTGGCAATGCTGAATAAGCCCAACCAAGCCAAAGGATTTCATCAGATTGTGGACTTCCTAAAATCCACACAAATAGCCCACGCTTTAACGGTCAATCCCATAATCTATGTGGAGCATCAAAGACAGTTCTGGGCAAATGCTACCATCCATAATGAAGAGGGTACTCAACTTATCAAGTCAAGGGTTTGTGATAAACCCCTGACAATCTCGGAGGAGACCATTCGCATTCATCTACTTTTAGATGATGCCTCAGGTATAACATCTCTACCCAAGGAAGATCTTTTTGAAAATGTAAGCAGAATGGGATATGGAGGTCCCACTGAGGTATATAAGTTCTTCAAGAACAAATTTTCTCCTCAGTGGAGATTTTTTGTTCATACCCTCCAGCATTGCATTTCAAAGAAAACAACTGGCTGGAGTGAGTTCAGCAGTACCATTGCTTCTGCTATGGTCTGCTTAGCAACCTCCAGGAAGTTCATTTTTTCGCAAATGATCTTAAATGACTTACTGTCAAACCTGGATACCAAAAAAAATCTTTTTATATGTATCCCAGGTTTGTGCAAGCTATACTGAATAAGGAATTGATGGATTTACCTCATTTTAATGAGGTATATGTACCAAAGGTCCCAAAAGTGAAGGTGTTTTCTAATATGAGGAGTACTAGTAAGGACTCCTCAGGTATTGACACACCATTGTTATCTACAATGATGGGTGTGTCTCTTTCCCATGGTGAGGCATCAGTATCAAAGCCCTCATCTGACAACCAAACTGATGACCTACCAACACCATTCATTTCTATTACCATCCCTTAGTCCCTTCTTAAAAAGCCAACTTCACCCATCACCAAAATATATATAAGGAAAAAGGTAAAGAAGGTTCCTTCCCTTTTTGTACCTTCACCCCTACAGACTTCAAGCCCTCTAATGGAGCATTCTCCATTAGAGAATATCGATAGGGACAGGGGTGTCTCCCAACCCCAAGAAGGTGCTCACTAAGAAGAAGGTTGAGCATATGGGCTGTAAGGCTCACACTACTGACTTTGCACAAAGTACAGGGCAGGATAGTGTGAACATATCTAAGACCTTCCCCATGGCAACTTTGGGTGAGCAATCATCCAGAGGTCCCCGGTTCCAAGAAACCAAGGGGGTAGAAGGTGCCTCTGCTAGGCAGAGGACCCCTACTAAAAGTTCCAGTGATCCTCCAAGGGTGGTAAACACACTTAAAGGTGGTGAGGATAGATATACCTATGATGAATTGATGGAAGCGTTGGCAAATATAAATAAGGATGTCCTATCTCAGGGCAAACTCATAGAGGAGATGCAACAGATAATCCTCTCCCAACAGATACAGATCAGCAACCTCAAGAAATTGGTTCTGAAGCAAGCGCAAAAGAAGAAAAGAACCAAGTTTATACTGAAGAAGAGAAGCATCCCTCATGATGCTTCCAAAAAGGGGGAGAATAAGGGGGAGTCAAGAACTGGATCTGACAAGCGAAGGCCTGATTGGATGAAGTCTACTTTTGAGGGGGAGAAGGGCAAAGAAGCAGAAACTAGTAAAGAAGTAGAAACAGAGCCAGCAGTAGAAACGTTCAAGAAAGCAGCATCAATTGGCTTAGCAACAGTAACAGGGCTTTCTGTTGAAGAAATATAGATAGCAGAAACCCTTTTAAAGGCCAAAACAGACACTCCCAAAGCCACTCAAAAGGCCCTGAGCTAAAAAGGAAAGAAATCAGTGAGGCTGAACTGAAGAGGAAATGAAAGGCAAAGGTGGATGAATCTGCAAAGCCACCAAAGAAGCTAAAACATATTGAACTAGATGAGGAACTGGCTAAGAAGCTACAGGCTGAGATACAACAAGAAGAAGAAACTCAAAAGACCAAAGATAGGCATATTGCTCTAGATCTGTCCACTAAGCTGAATGAGAAATATCAAAAGAGCTTGAAAGCTGCAGCTGAGGCCAAGAAAAGTACAGTGAAAGCATCCAAGCACAGACTGCCAGCAAATATTCAGAAAAGACAACCTTCTAAGACCTATTTGGCCAATCAAGAAAGGAAAAAAATGATAAACTTTCTGAAAGGCTCAATTGGTGTAAAAGAAGAGATGTTTGCTAACATCTCATACAACAGAGTTGAAGAGCTATATAAAAGGGAAATGGCAAAGCTTCAAGGGGACTTCACTCAAAGGGTTGAGTTTGAAAGACAAATGAAAGAGAGACATGATCTCAATATCCAACAACCCTTCCCTGAGAGTGAGGAAACCACTCCTTCAAAAGAAAAGGCTGAAGAAAAGAAGGAAGAACATGTTGCTATGGAAGTCAAATCTGCCAAGAGAGTGAAAACTATAGCTTCCAAGAAACTGTCTAAGAAACCAAGGGTTGCAGAAGCTGAGAAAGATACAGAACCAGCTGTTACAGGTCAAGCTGAGCAATCAAGTCAAAGTGAACAACAACCAAGTCAATCTAATGTGCCTTTTGAACTTTACATGACTGTAACAGATAATGATCCAGTGAAGGCAGATCCCATTCAGTCCAAGCCCCTAAAATCATCTACTGGGATATTCTTGAAGATCAAGGCAAAGAATATTTCAGAATCAAAAGAATGGGTGATCATTTTGAAGTATATTCTACTTGGGGGAAGATAGTCAGATGTTGTTCAAGGTCACACTTGGAAGAAATGTTTAAAGTGGGAATGAATCTGTATGGGGATGTGCTGAAGACTCCAGGGATGAACATCAAGTAACTAGCAATGGAGTATTTATGCATGATGTTCAGTCCAGATCTTATCAAGCATGTCATCAAAGATATCTTCAAGTCTGTGGACAACTGGATGCTTATTGAAAGGTGTGGAGTGTATATCTTGACCATAGATAAAAGCTTTCATGAATATTATCTGGTGGATAAGATATATGACCATAGCCTAGCCAAGCTACAGGGGATGCTGAAAGCCAAACTAATCTGTCCTCAAGGCTTAGAAATGGCAAGGATTGTGGTTAGCAGGATGATCAATCAAAGCTTGGGTTTGGATCCTAATCTAGGGGTGTAAACTTAGGTTTTGAAAGCATCAAGAAGACCAGTTTTTGAAGAACTTAACTTCTCAATTTGAAAAGTTAAGTTAGGGGGAGATTGTTGGGTCTGAAATGTGCTAAGGATGAGTAATACTGCTAGACATGACTATTACTACTGCCTGAGGAAGTTAGTACTGCCAGATCACAATTACTACTGCTTGAAGGAGTTAATACTGCTGAGACAAAATTAATACTACTTGCTGAGATTAATACTGCTAGTTCAGAATTAATACTGCTCATAAAGATAGTGCTGCTTATGAGATGAAGACTCCGTATGGGAATGAAGACAACTGTATAGATTGAAGCTAAAGTAAAGGAGATAATTATGGACTGAAGATCAATTTTATTTTGATAATTATCTTGTAAGCGGTCTTGTATATATATAGTATAGAAGTATTTGATAGATGAATTCAATATGTTTTGGTAGAGAGAATTAACCTCAAGATAAATAGAATCCTTTCTATAGAGAAGTATAGAACTTCTGTTGAGCCTGTTCAACAGATTGAGGTTTTCTGTGTAATCATCAAGTTGAATCAATATAAACTTGTGATTTGAGTTTTATATACTGTTCCATTGATTGTTAGTGTTAAAGTGTTTTTCCGCAACTTCTTTAGCATTGATTCTGAGTGTGTGTGAATTAAATTATTGTTTGAGTTACGATCCTGACAAAGTCAAAGCTCAAGTCAACTCTTATAGCAAGTCAAAGTCTTTTGTAATAAATGTCAAAGTCAAAGTGTTTAGTGTGTTTGTGTAGTGTAAGTGTTCCTTGTATAAATAGTGTTTTGTTTTTCAAATTGGGATACGGCTATTTGTAAGAATTGTGCCCAGACAAGTTCTAGAGAGAGAAAGATTCACAGAACCTTGTATATGAATTCTTGATTTGAATTGGAAAACAGGTTAATTGTCTGTTTGATTCTCGTATTGTCATTGCTATTAAAACTGTGATTAGAACTTCAAATCTTGGGAATAATACGTGTAGTATAGAAAAACAAAACTACCCCTAAAATGAATATCATCTTCTATGCATCCTTGACAAAAACATCAGATACTCCGCCTACATATCTGTAAAAAGTCATCATTAGAAAAACATGAAAGTTAAAGTATGAGTAATTTTTCTTATCTCCTCCTTAAAGATATAACAGTGAAAAACTTATAAACTGCCTCTCAAAATAAATACTCCTTTTGAAAGATGTTATCTATTGAACATCCTTAAGAAGAAAAACTTTTGAGAACGGTTTCTGAACTGAGTTATCTAGAAGTCATCGTCAGGTATTCTCCGGTGAGAATAGTAACTCCACTTAAAAGTAGTAATGAATTTAACATTTGATATCCTACTAAAAAATCAATGTATCAGTAAAAATATAAAACATGTAAGCTCCCCCTTAATATTTGCATAATCATTAATCATTAATCCGAGTTCTGAATTACTACGATTTAAGTAAATTCAGAAGTCAAACTCCCCCTGAAAATTTGCCTTCACTAATTTATCAGAAGAAATACTATGTACTCCCCCTTGAAGATTGATCATCTTTTATGTTTTGGAGTACAGTTATTTTTCATTGAAGTCTGAGTCTTGAGCTGCTTTACTTAGAAGTCATCATTCTTGAACATTGAAGATTGAGTCCTAAGTTGTTGTACTTAAAAGTCATTATTCTTTCTCCCTTTAGTCTTTAGGTGCCTGCAACACATATTTAGCTTTTGGTGCCCACAAGTATTTGGGTCCTGGTTTGTTATTTGTAGTTCTATTAGGAGAGATATAGTAAGAACCATACCAGTAATTCTCATAATTTTTGCTACCAAAATCATTTTCTTTGGTGCTAACCTGATCAATTGATTAACAGTATAAACAAGATTAGGTTTGCCAAAAGTTTTACCTTTAGAATTGTATGCACAAATGATTTTTGTTTCTTCTTCTCATATGTAGATCCTTTTACTCTCCAAATCCACTTTTCTTTGTCTTTCTCATCTTTCCTTCTCCAAACCATTTTCTGCCGAGATTTGTTCGTTTTGATGTTACCTGAACCATCAATAGAGTTTTCATAGAAAAGGTTAGAAGGACGAATTTGTTCTTTATGTTTAGTAGTATGATTATCATTTGCATCAAACAAAGGATTATTAGAAACATTTGTAAAAATTGAACTTGCAGCTGATTTAAATGAACATTCTGATGCAGCTGGATCATCTCTTGGTGACTGAACAATTGATTCTCGCGTATTTTGCACAATCAACTTCACCTTGAACATGATCTCTTTAAGTTCTTTGATCTTTTATGACAAACTGTTTCTTTCCTTTGAAAGTAGATCAAACTTCTTGTACAATTCAGACTTCGTCTTCTTCTCCTTCAGAATAGTTGATGATAGCTCAGATAATTTTTCTGTCGGCTTCTTTATCATATCCTAAAATACTTTTCTTTCTTCCTCAAAGTCTTTCTCTACAGATATTCTTTGTTCAGATATTTCTTTGAACACACCAACATTTTTCTGTTCAACTTTCTTCTTTTCTTTTTCAAATTTGTCTCTCTCCAAGATGATAACTTTCTCAAATTCTAACACTTGTTGAGAAAGTTTGGTACATTTGAGATCAATCAACTTCTTCTCTTCAAAACATAAACCATTTGTGCAAATACTTTTCTTTTCTTTCAAACTCTTCTCTTTTTTTCTTTGACTTCTTTTCGTCTTTAGATATCTGTTCTTTCAGTTCAGTAATCTTCTTTTGAAGCTCAACATTATCTCTTTACAATCCTTTCTTTTTCTTTCAATCTTCTTTGCCTCTTCTTGAGTTCTTGTGATTTATTTCTCTTGGGTTGCTTTCTCTTTCATTATGTTTATCTCAACCTCAAGACTAAAGACTTTATCTCTTAACTTGTCTCTTTCAGAAAAGATTTGTGAATTTATCTTTCTCTGTCCAATACAAGTTTCTCCAGCAATGTTTGCTCTCTTTCTAAGATCATCAAGCTCTTTTTGCATCAACTTTTTCTTGGACCATGTAGAATTTCCATTACTTGTTTTCAGAAATTTGGATTCCTCTTCAGATTTCTTCACCTTTGCTTGAAGATTAGAAATCTCTTTTTCTTTAGATTCAATGATCCCTGTAAAATTGATTTTGGAGTTACAAATGCAATCTGAGCAAACAAAATCTTTCTTTAAAATTTTATAATTTTCTTTCAATTTGTTAATTTGATCAAGAAGAGATGAATTCTGAATTTTCAGATTCTTATTTTTTGCTTCCAATGCGGGTATTTCAGGCATATACGTGATAGCCCAGTCTCTCTTGGTCAAAACAGTGTTTCCTTTCACGTCAATGTATGGAATTTGAAATCTGTTTAAAAAGAATATGAGCTAGAACTGATCGTTAATCAGATAATCAGAAAAATCAACTGTTAAAATCACAGAAAAATCACTCAAAAATTAAGCTAAGTACAGAATTCGTATGGCACTCACAAACAACAATTCACATGCACACAATTCGCATAAACAAGGATTAGAAAACTTCACTTTTCGCATGTAGCTTTATGCGAGTTCTATCTTTTCGCATAAAGCTATGTGCGAGTTCTGCACATTTCGCACGAAGAAGGATACGAATTTTGAACTTTTCGTATAAACAATTATTCGAATTCTCCCCTTAGAAAAGTTTCAAGGCTTGAACAATTCGTATCGATGCGAATTCCTGGCTTAGAAAAATTCCAAAAACTTGATGCAAAATCCAAGCTTTTCGTATGTTGCCTTGTACAAAATCCATGCTTTTCGTATCAAACTACGTGCGAATTCTTGAGAGTTCGTATGATACTCTTATGCGAATTCTATCCTTGAAACAATTTGAACACCATCATGCGAGTTATTCGTGTGAGTTCTTCATAGTTCGTGAGAATTCTTTAGATCTTGAGTTTCTTTGACTTAATTTTCACTGTTTTCCACTGAATCCTTCGAATTTGATCACCAAAATTTGATTTGTGATCACAACATGATCGAGAATAACTCTTGTGAATCAATTTCATCAAGAACCATTACAATCGAGTGAATTTGATCACGAACAGTATGTAACATTTACTTTAAAAAAATACAAAAACGATCAATTGATGCTAATTTGTTGTGCAATTGTGATTACAATGTGAATTAAATTTGTTCTATATCATTTTGCGATTATAGTGCTTCGAAAAATTACAATCAAAACATCACTCAATCAAACTCTTGATCAATGGAACAGTGTCGATGAACAGTGAACTATTTAACTTGAAAATCGATTTTTCCAATTCAATCTGGTCTAACTCTTATACCAATTCTTGTTCCAGTTTCTAGCTATCAATCAGTACACGAATTATCAAGTATACTTTCTTTATTGATCACACAACCTAAATCAAATCATATCCCTATTTAGTGCGTTTTAGAATCAAGCTCTACGTGTGTACCTCTACGAAATATGTGTGTTATATGAATGCGCGTATGTACAGTTTACAAAGACACAACCTATATATACTAAGTCAACAAAGGTTGACTCTACAACATAAACCCTCACACTTTACAACAATTACATTTTAGACACTCATTTTAATCTTTAATACAATTTAACTATAACAGAGCTTCCCAAGTCAAGCTTTGAATCATCTGTGGAGGAAGTTGAGGTGAACTTGGATGACAATATTCAGAGGTTTGCTGAAAATTTGGCCTTCATCACAAAGCAATTTAACAGAAGTTTTGGGAAAAAGAAGTATTATTCAATGTCCAAGTATGAAGGTCAGAAGATAGATAAGAATAAAAAGTTGAAGCCCCGTTTTGGAAAGAGAGAAGAGAAGAAGGAAGAAAAGAAAGAAAGGAAAATTGATCCTTAGTCTGGTAGGTGCTTTAACTGTGGCAAGTTTGGTCACTTCTCAAAAGATTGCAAGTTCAAGCGCGTGAAGAACTCAGAATACTACGCGAAAAAGTCTTTTATTGCTAAGAAGCAAGAGGACGGGAAAGTGCAGATGGTCGAGGAAGAGAATTGGCTATTTCAAAGTTCCGATGAGGAAGAGACCCATTTTACCTAAGTCTATATGATGGCTAAACTTGATGAAGATGCTAAAGTTGTTTCTGAGCAATCTGAAGGTGATTATGAGGTAAGTACCAATTCTGATAATCCTGAACTTGTTGAATCTTTACTTGCACAAATCCAGCACATGGAATCTGAATTTGAACTGCTAAAAAGTAAACTTAGTTTTGAACGGCAATGAATTATGAATTTTCGTGATGAAAACGCATTGTTGAAATTTGTTGTTATGGATAAAGAGAAATAAAAAGATGCTTTGAAAAAGGAAAAAGAAGTTTTGAAAAATAAGATCTCGGAACTCAAAAAGGACTTACTTATTTTAAATTCTGAAAAGGGTGAATTCAAAATCAAATTTGAAGTTTGTTTCCAAGAAAGAAACGAGACATATTGCAAGATTAAACAACTGGAAGATTTAAATTTGAAAAGAGAACAGACTGAGTAAACATTGAATCTTCTAACAAACAAACTCTGGGATGTTCGGTTTTACAATCCAAACTGGGGTTAGGTTTGTCTGAAAATTTGTACAATTTTGATAAATTAGGTTCAGTCGGAAAGAAGATTCCAGATATTCATGACACTTTCGTTGAAGTTGAACCTCTTATATCTGAAACTTCATCAAAAGGAAAAGAAGTAATGGAAGGTTATCAATCAAGTTGCACTGATTCACAAACAAGTTTTAAACCGGTTGGATTTCAATACAATGATTTAAATAAAAGCTACAAAAACAAGAAATTGGAATTTGTAGAGTTTGAATAATTGTTTTCTACACCTTCGTCAAATGAATAAGTCAACGATGATAAAATCATACCTAAGACCGAATGTCAGTATTATGATTATGAATCAGATATTGATGTTTGTGATCAGATTCCCCAATCTGAATCCACTATTTTTGACTCCTCAAATAGTCAAGATAGAAGAGAATTCAAATGTCATGAATTCTAATGTTCAAAATAAGTTTGTTGATCAAATGTCTGAGGAGATTTTTTAAGATATGATGAATTCCTCAGATCGTGTCCTAATTTTAAAGAATCTTGAATCTGACTCTGTGATTGATTAAACGTCTGATTTCGAAAAACAAATCAAAGATATACAAAAGACTCTTGAAGAGATAGAAGACCAAAACTGTGATCTTTGATTTAAATTGGATAAATCTTTAGAAGAGAACAAAGAACTTTGTAAACAAGTAAATGATTTGTATCAAAAGAACTTAATTCACAAAAAGATGTTTGGTGATCAAAAATGGAATGTTAGATCCAATCCAGAGTTTGTAACTTCAGTCATGCCTACAGTTGTTTATTCTGAATGTCCTGAATATTTGCCAAGCGTTTTTTTAAAAAGGCGAGACTTCTGGAACTTTAAAAACGAATTCATCCTCTAAGAAGAAAACTAATAAAGTTTCTTTTCATGTTACAAATATGATTAGAACTGTTGGTAAAGGAGAATGGAGGAAGAAAGATAGTGAAAAGAAAGATTGTCAAGTTTTGTCTGAAAATGTTTGTATTGTTACTGCTAGTGATGAGCGGGTTACATGTAATAGTTCTGTAGCAAATAAATGTCAAGTTTGTTCGAGTAAATGTAACTTTTTTGATAAATAAAAAATGATGACATTTTCTCGCAAGAACTTCATATGTAATCACTGTGGTGATAACTCTTTTTCATTTTACTCCATTCCTCCCAAACCAAAGACTTTTAAAAGAGTCTATAAAGCTAAATCTGTATATAAATCCTCAACACAACACATTCATGTATTCTAAGCTAAGTCTGCTAATTTTTCAAAGAAAAAGCAGTTTCATGATCTGAATGTAACTATGATATGGAAATGGTTGCCAAAACCAAGATTTGAACGGAGAATCAAGGGCACCATTGATGACTTGAAGAAAGTGAAAGATGCTAACAAATCAGGACCTATCTGGATATGGGTACCTAAAAAGAAGTAATTTGTTCCTTTTGCATGCCTGTTATTTGTGGTTCATAGACTCTGGTTATTCATGACATATGAGAGGACACAAACACTTACTGCATAATTATGTGGAAGAACCTGCGGGAACTGTTAACTTTGCAAATGCTGATCTTAAAGGATACGTTAGAGGACACGACATGCTTACTAATGGAACTGTAACCAATAACAAATTCTTATATGTTGAAGGAATTGATCACAACTTGTTCAGCACGAGTCATTTCTGTGATAGTTTGTATCAAGTGCGGTTTACTATAACTCACTGTCACATCGAGGACCCGGATGGTTCTGAAATTTTTAGAGCTAAAAGATATGGTAATATATATGTGGTCAACTTTCTAACTCTTTTCGCAACACGTTTAGTAAAGCGTGGAAAGAACAATGTTGGATCTGGCATCAGCGTTTGTCTCATCAAAATTTTAAACCTATCGATATGTTGGTGAGACAAGGCATTGTCAAAGGTCTTCCTGATATGCGTTTCGAGAAGGATTCTCTATGTCCTGCTTGTGAAATGGGGAAGATGAAAAGAAGCTCTCACAAGTCAAAGTTTGAATCTTCTTGTATAATGCCACTGGAAATGATTCATATGGACCTTTTTCGGCCCGATGCGTACTTAATCAATCAACGGTAAAAAGTACATTCTTGTAATGATTGATGAGTATTAAAGGTATACATGGTTGGAATTTCTACGAGACAAATCAGGCGCATTAGCTTTGATCATTTCCTTCATAAAGAAAGTAAATTTTCTACCTCATTTTCCAATCAAGAAGTTGCGTAGCGATAACGACACTGAATTTAAAAATGAGATTGTTCAAAGCTATCTCAATTTGGTTGGGATTTCTCATGATTTCTCAGTCGCGCAAACACCGCAACAAAATGGCGTTGTTGAACGAAAAAACAGAACTTTAGTCGAAGCGGCAAGAACTATGTTGGCATATTCTGGTCTTCCATTATACCTCTGGGCTGAAGTCGTTGCAACCGCTTGTTTTACTCAAAACTGGATGATTGTGATTAAACGCTTTAATAAGACAACTTATGAACTGATTAACCAACGTAAACCGAATGTTAAATTTTTACATGTTTTTGGTTGCAGGTGTTATATTCTAAATGACCGTGATAATCTTGGCAAGTTTGACAGGAAGGCAGACGAAGGCAATTTTATCGGTTATTCTGTAACAACAAAAGACTATCGTGTTTATAATTGTCGGACCAAGACTATCATGGAAAGTATACATGTGTCATTTGATGAAAACTCTACACTAACTTCTGAACAACACGGTTCAGAACTCAAGCCAAAACAGAATAAGTAATCTAATTCTTCAATTTATGTATCTGAGTTAGATCTTTTATTTTTTGATGCAAATTTTGACAAATTTGGTGTGTCCGCATCAACTTCAGAGGTTCCAATTATAACTCATGATTTAACTGGACTTTCTGAACCTGTCACAACAACAACCTCTTCAGTACATCTACACCTAATGTTTATGATCATACTAATCTTGATTCTACTTCTGCAGATACTATTTCTGAACAAGAAGTCCCGAGTACTTCCTCTGTGGCACCAAAATTACTTTCATTAGATATGCTAGTACAAGAAGTTCCAAGAACTTTTGAGGTTGTTCCTGTAATAATTGATGATTATAACGAGAAAAATACAAGAGTATTTATTTATCCTCTCCCTATCACATCTCAATGGACAAAAGATCACCCTCTTCACAATATCATTGGTGACCTAAATAGTGGAGTGAAGACGCGTGCAACATCGACAATTTTTTGTCTTTATTCAAGCTTCCTTAGTTTTTTAGAACCGAAAAAAGGTATCTGAAGCTCTTCAAGACCCTGACTGGATCCTTGCAATGCAAGATGAGCTACTTCATTTTGAAAGGAACAAGGTTTGGCGACTAATCCCACGTCCAAAAGATAAATTTGTGATTGGCACAAAGTGGGTTTTTAGGAACAAGAAAGATGAGGTTGGAGTTGTTGTACGAAACAAGGATCGACTTGTTGCAAAGGGTTACTGTCAACAAGAGGACATAGACTATGATGAAACGTTTGCTCCTGTTGCACGGATCAAGGCTATATGAATCTTTCAATGTTATGCAGAACATAAGAAATTAACTGTCTATCAAATGGACGTGAAATCTGCTTTTCTCAACGGTATACTGCATGAGGAGGTATGTAGCACAACCTGAAGGCTTTGTTGATCCAATTCACCCAGATTATGACTACGTTCTAGATAAAGCATTGTATGGATTAAAATAGGCACCACGAGCTTGATATGACACTCTCACACAATTTTTACTTGCCTTGGGCTTTAAAAAAGGTACAATCGATACCACTTTGTTCTTTAAAAAGCAAGGTGAGGACTTAATCTTGATACAGATTTATGTAGACGACATAATATTTGGGTTTACCAATCCTAAATTTTGTTAAAACTTTTCAAAAATTATGGAGGCTCGGTTTGAAATGTCAATGATGGGTGAACTGACATTTTTCCTTGGTCTTCAAGTGAAACAGTCCCAGACGGTATCTTTATCAACCAGTCAAAATATATTTGTGATATTTAGAAAAAGTTTAACATGACTGAGAGTTCTGTAATGAAAATGCCTATGGCTACCAGCATGCTTCTGGACGCAGATTTAACTGGTAAATTTGTCGATCAGAAAACCTACCGTAGCATGATCAGATCGTTACTATGTCTCATAGCAAGTAGACCTGATATCATGTTTGATAATTGTTTCTGTGCGAGATATCAAGCTAACCCGAACGAAGGTCACATTATAGCTGTCAAAAGAATTCTTAGATACCAAAAAGGCACTCCCGAGTTGGTATCGTAAGGATTATGGTTTTGATTTAACTGCCTTTACTGATGCTGATCGTGCAGGCTGTAAACTTGATTGGAAGAGAACCTCTGGATCGTGTCAATTTTTAAGAGATAAACTTGTAAGTTGGACATCCAAAAAGCAGAATTGCATGTGTACATCCACTGCTGAGGTAGAATACGTAGTTGCTGCAAGCTGCTTTTCACAAATTCTCTGGATGAAAACACAATTGAAGGACTTTGGATATTCTTACAAGCGAGTCCCTATCTATTTTAATTCCAAGAGCACTATTGCGATAACCGTTAGTCCCGTTCAACACTCAAAGACAAAGCATATCGACGTTCGTTACCATTTCATCAAAGATCTTGTGGAGAAAGGAGATATTGAAATGCACTTTGTTCAAACAAACTATCAATTGGTTGATCTCTTCATGAAACCGTTAGATGAAAAACGCTTTAATTTCCTAATCAGTAAACATGGTATGTTGAATATGTCTGCTTGAATTCTAATTAATGATCTGAGGGGGATTGATTCTTATTAATTGCTTATTTGAATGTGTCTAAGGGAAGTAAGAACAATTGCTTATATTCTTCAATATTGACTAAGGAGGAATCATTTTCATAATGATTACCAAAATCTTTATTATTTTGCCGGTCTTACTTTGTGACTATGGCTTCTGAATACTTCTGTTCAGAACCCGTACTTAAGTGTTTCTCTGCTTAAGGATGCTGATAAGATACATCATTTAGAAAGTTTTTATGGTCAATTTGAGGGGGAGTTTGCTTAAAATTTTCACTGCCATATATATTTTTTTTGGAGAGATAGTAGAAAAGAGAACTGTTGTTAATTTCTATATTCATAATGTTCTCTGCTAATAATTTGACTTTTTACAGATATCGAGGAGGAGTATCTGAAATTTTGTCAAATGATGCTTACATGATAATATTCATTTTAGGGGGAGTTAAGATTTCTATACGAAAGGTATATTATTTTGAATCTTAAACTCTATCATATTTTGAAAGATGAACGACTTTCAGATGTGAAAAATGTTTTTCTTAAACATTCAAACCACTTCGTGTTCGCAAAAAGATTTTACGAATTTCGAAGCCAGATTTTAAATGTTTTTCATATCCGTACTTTGATGACTAACTGACCATGTGTTTCTCAAAGATAAATACTTGTGTATTATCTTTTCATATACTGTCAAGTTTTCTTACACACATTGGTTAAGTACTTTTATTGACTTTGTTAATTCCATGTCTGAAAAAGATAAATCTTTCTATGGTAATACTCCCGTTTGTAATTCATTGTTGTTTGAAATCAGACGTCATTTCTTATTAAATGTGCTTTCATTTCAGATCGAATCATTATCAGATTCTCAAAACAATTCGCTTGAATTCGTTTCATTTATTCAATATCATTGTTTTGAGAAATCTTAAATGTTCTAACTACTCAAATATCTTTCTTATCTTTAATGAGCATATATTTTCTGATGATGACATCTTGTGCTTATATTTCAACATAAATCGTTGAGCAACATATTCTTTTTAGGACAAAATACATGGGATTCAGTGTGAGTTCTTAAAAAACTTACATGGATTCACGCTAACCAGTGTTTTCTACCCCAGAAGTAATCCTTGAGTGATTGAGGGGAGAGGGGTCAAAGGAATTGAGAGTGGGTGTGTGCTGAGGTAAAATGGAAAATAGAGGTTGGTTAGAAGCGAGCTCAAATGTTTAAAAGAAAGAGAGTGAAAGATCAGAGTAAAAGAATATCAAACTCTGCACCAAACTTTTTCTGAGTCGGGCAGCCACATAATCTGTTGGTTCACAATTCTTCGTGAACTTCATTGAAACAGACAACTAGCCCATGCCAACTCTTGCATTAAAACCTGTTGGGTCTGAAATGAGCTAAGGATGATTAATACTGCCAGATACTACTTCTTGTGTGATTAATACTGCTAGTTCAATATTACTACTGCTGGTGAGATTAATGCTGCTAACATGGTTAGTACTGCTAGCATGTTAGTACTGCAAGATGGTTAATACTGCTGAGTAATTACTACTGCTTATGAAGATTAAAGCTGCTGAGAAGATAATGATGGAATGATTTGATTAATGCGAAAGTCAAGGAGATTTGATGATAATTATGGACTGGATCATGAAGATTAATTTTTCTTTTATAATTATCTTGTAATCTGTCTTGTATATATACTGTATAGAAGGCATAGCTTAGCATATACATTGATATAGTTTTCAAAATACGTTTTAGTGAGAATTAACCTCAAGATTCATTGTAATCCTTTCTTTAGAGAAATTTAGAACGTCTGTTGAGCCTATTCAGCAGATTGAGGTTTTGTTTGTAATCATTAAGTTTAATCAATATAACTTGTGATTTGCATTCAAGTACTGTTTCATTGATTCAGTGTTAAAGTGTTTTTTCTGCAACTTCTTTAACATTGTTTCTGAGTGTGTTAGTTAAATTCTTCATTAGAATTTTTTGATCTTGACAAGTGGTATCAGAGCAAGAAAACTCAGAAACCTATAATCATGGACAGTTCAAGCGACAGCGTTTTGGTATCAAAGGTTCCCATGCTCAAACGCAATGAGTTTGACATGTGGAAAATCAAAATCAAGAAATATATTCTTCTCACAAACTTCTCAATGTGGGACATCATTGAGAATGGTCCCTCTGATGGAGGAAGATGGATGCAGATGGTAAGAAAACTCCACCAAAGACTGATGGAGAAAGAAAGATGAGGAAGACAGAGATGAAAGCCTTGAGCACTCTGCTCTTGGCTATACCTAATGAGTACCAATACCAGTTCTGCAACTGCACGGATGCACAAATTCTATGGAATGCACTGGAGAAAAGATTCTCTGGTACCAAAAGTACCAAAAGAAATCAAATGGCCATCCTGAAGCAGCAATATGAAAAGTTCATGTCTACAAAGAATGAGTCCATGACTCAAACTTTTGATAGATTTAATAAGTTAATTGGTGAATTGGCTACTGTTGGTGTCCAAATAGATCATGATGATGTCAACAGCAAATTTCTAAGATCTCATGGTGATGAATGGACTAAGTACATTGTCTCCTTCAGACAGAATGACCAACTGGAGGACAAGGAACTGGATGACCTCTATAATGACCTTAGGCTGTTTGAAGCAGAGGTAGAAGCAAAGAAGAGGCCCTCTGGATACTCATACAATGCTGCTATTTTATTATCTTCTACTGATTCTGCTACTAATACAGAATCAGTTAGTGTTGCCTATGGATCAAAGCAAGATGGATCTAATGACTCAGTTTTAGAAGCTTTTCTAGCCAGTCATTCTAATTCCACTCTAACTAATGAGGACTTAGAACAGATAAATGCTGATGATCTGGAAGAGATGGATATCAAGTGGCAGATGGCTATCCTCACAATGAGGGTAAAAAGATTCATCAAAAGGACTGGAAGGAACCACTTTGCTCAGAAAAGAGAAGATAGGGTTGGATTTGATAAATCCAAGGTTGAATGTTACAAGTGTCACAAGCTGGGGCACTTTGCAAGAGAATGCAGAAGTGGAATGCCTCAACAGGATACTAGCAACCATCAACCATCACAGTCCACTAGCTTCAACAACAGGAACTCTTCTCATGCTCTTGTTTCCCAAGAAGGAATGGGATTTGATTGGAGTGACCAAGCAGAAGAAGCAGTTCAAAATCAAGCTTTAATGGCTAAAGTTTCAGAGTCAGCAAGCACTGATATTCCCACAGAGGTAAAATCTAACCTTTGCTCAAAATCTTGCATAGAAACTGTTAAAAAGTACAGGGATCACAATCAAAGCATGTGTGATGACTTAAAAGGTTAGAGAAATATAGAAGAGAGTATGTTGTGATTGTTGAGAATTTGGGAGAACAGATTAAGGCATACAAAGCCAATGAACTTCAACACACATATGATACTAACTACTGGAAGTGAGAAAAGAATCAGTTAGAGTTTAAGCTTAAAAAGTCTGAAGAGGAATGTGAGAAGATAAGGAGTGATTTTCCAATGCCTCTAAAGCAATGGACTCACTTCTAAAATCTCAAGTCCATGACAACCTGAAAAGAGGTTTAGGATACAACAGTACCCCTCCACCCTATAACAATAACTATATCCCTCCTACTTCAGACCTCTTAGAAAGACAAGAGAAAGTAGACTTACCTGTAGGAGCCACATATGTAGATCCTCTTGAAAGTGTAGTGATTGAGGAAGAGGCTGAAGAAGAGACCACTAAGGGTAAGAATAAGGATGACCTTAAAGAAATCCCTTTAGAAAATGATATCCTCACTAATGAAAGGGGGGGGTAAAGCTTTTGTAAAGAGTGAGAAAGCTGAAAGTTCTAAGAGAGGGAAGGGAAAGGTACAGGGAGTCCATTACATGCAACACCACTGTTGTTAATCCCTGTACTTGTAAACAGAATCAGCCCCAACAACATGATAAAACAAGGGAAAATCAAAGAAACATAAATAATTAGTGGGCTTTAAAACAAGGAATTGATCTGAGAAAATTCAACAGACCAAAGCCTTGTTTTATTTGTGGCAAGTTAAATCATCTAGCCAAACACTGTTATTTCAATCCTATTAACCAAAGGATCACTTTTCAAAAAAATATACAAAATCTTGTTGGTTATAGCAGCAAATAAGGAATCATATGGCTGAGAATGTGAGAAGGGCACCTATAAAATCTCATGCTCAGAATAAGTTCAATACTCCAAATAAGCCAAGGAGTAACTTAAAGAAAAAGAATGCAAACAACTTTGTCCAGGTTTGGGTTCCAAAAGTAAAGTAATCTGTTAGTACTACTACTTCAATTAGTACTGCTGACAGAAATAGTGCTGTTGCAAGCAATACTACTGCAAACCCAGTTAGTACTGCTAACAAAGTTAGTACTGCTAACCCAATTAGTACTGCTAATGATGTTAGTACTGCTAACAAAATTAGTACTGCCAATCAAGTTAGTACTGCTTCCAATGACAGGCCCATTCTTCTAACAAAGTATTCAAGCAATAAGATTCCTCAGTTTGATAATCTCATCAAGTCTGAATATGAATATGTTGATGAGAATAGGAAACCCAAGACCACTTTGGCTTGGGTTCTTATTAAAAACTAACTGCTTTATTATATGTGCAGGGCAACCAACAACTCAAGGGAAGGAGCATTTGGCATGTTGATAGTGGTTGTTCCAGTCACATGACAGGTAACATGGCCTGCCTTCAAAACTTCAAAAGAATTGATGGAGGACATGTTTCTTTTGGTGATAATCTAGCTGGTGGAAAGATAAGTGGAAAACGTAATGTGTCAAAAGGTAAGATGACCTTCGAGGATGTATACTATGTTGAGCAATTGAGATACAACCTGTTAAGTGTATCACAGGTCTGTGACAAGAAACATAGCATATTATTCAATGATTCTGAATGTATTATCCTTGCTCTAGTGTTCAAGGTAGTTGATGAAAGTATGATACTACTTAGAACTCCTAGAAAGGACAATGTTTATTGCTTAGACTTGGAGAGTGTAACTTCTGATTCATCTTTAAATTGTTTATTTTCAAAAGCTTCAATGGATGAATCATCTCTTTGGCACAGAAGGATGTGTCACATGAAATTTAAAACAATGAACAAACTTGTGAAAAACAACCTTGTAAGAGGCTTACCACAAAAGGTATTTTCATGTGATGATCATTGTGTTGCATGTCTTAAAGGCAAACAGCACAAAACTTCTCATAAGTCCAAAGAGATAAATACAATCTCTTCACCTCTTAATTTACTGCATATGGATCTGTTTGGTCCTACAAATGTGATGAGTATTGGTGAGAAATCCTACTGCTTGGTTATTGTTGATGATTTCTCTAGATTCACTTGGGTCTATTTTCTGAGGACTAAGGATGAGACAATTGGACTGATCAAATCCTTTGTTCTTAGAGTTGAAAACCAAATAAATCTAAGAGTTAAAGTCATCAGGTCTGATAATGGAACTGAATTTAAAAACAATGACCTAAACAGCTTCTGTGAGGAAAAAGGCATTGAGAGACAATACAGTGTTCCTAGGACTCCTCAATATAATGGTGTTGCTGAAAGGAGAAATAGGACTCTGATAGAAGCTGCTAGATCTCTGTTGGCAGATTCAAAACTTCCAATTACTTTTTGGACAGAAGTAGTTAATACTGCCTGCTATGTTCAAAACAGAGTTGTAGTAGTGAAATCCCAAGACAAGACACCTTATGAGCTTCTTAAAAAGAAGAAACCTTTTATTAGATTTTTCAAACCATTTGGGTGTCCTTGCACAATTCTCAATACCAAAACTCACCTAGGCAAGTTTGATAGCAAAGCTGAGGATGGGTTTCTTGTTGGATATTCATCTCAATGTAAGGCTTACAGAGTTTTCAACACCTCTTCTTGGATTATTTAGGAAAATGACAATGTCAAATGCAATGAGAACACACCAAATCAACTTGGTTGAGGTCCTGATTGGCTATTTGACATTGATTCACTGTCTAATTCTTTGGGTTTCAGTAATGAGCATAATGCAGGAACAGGGACAGAAAAGGTACAAGTACAAAGACAAGAGTTTGTGTTGTTCCCAACACCTACTGCTGATCCTGTTGAATTCTGTGACGAAGATAAGAAAGATACTTCAGATTCAAAGGACACTGAACCAGCTCAGAATGAAGAGGAGAGAGGCGAAAAGGAAGATCAACCCTCAGATTCAGGAATCAAAGGTCCTGAGATGCCATGTTTGGAAGAAGATGACACAGATGATGATAACTCTTCAGTTTTTGGTGGCAACACTCCTGAAAAGAATGACTCTAATCTGGAAGCAGATATTAATGAAGAAGTTGTTCATCAAACAAGAGTTCAGAAAAATCATCCTCCTCAATTGGTGATTGGTGACATCAATTCACCTATAATCACAAGGAATCAGAGTAAGTTGGGAGGATTGAAAGATATACAATCAGGTTTACTTTCTTGATTTTTATCACAGGTTGAACCCAAAAAGGCATATGATGCAATGAAGGATCCAAGCTGGATAGAAGCAATTCAAGAGGAGCTACTGCAGTTTGTGTTGCAGGATGTATGGGATTTGGTTGACCTTACAAAAGGACACAGAGCTATAGGCACTAAATGGATCTTCAGGAACAAGAAAGATGAGAGAGGAATAGTAATAAAGAACAAGGCCAAATTAGTGGCACAAAGGTAAACTCAAGAAGAGGGAACTGATTATGAAGAGGTATTTGCACCAGTGCTAGGATTGAGGCAATCAGACTATTTTTAGCCTATGCTTCTTTCATGAAGTTCAGGGTCTATCAGATGGATGTAAAGAGTGCTTTCCTGTATGGGAAAATTGAAGAAGAAGGGTATGTCTATCAGCCTCCAGGGTTTAAGAATCCAAATTATCCTGACAGAGTATACAAATTGAAGAAGGCACTCTATGGGCTACATCAAGCACCAAGGGCATGGTATGACACTTTGTCTACTTATCTATTGGAAAATGGTTTTCAAAGAGGAATCATAGTGTAAATCTATGTGGATGATATTATCTTTGGATCCACAAAAGATCAAATGTGCAGAGATTTTGAAGAATTGATGCATAAGAGATTCAAGATGAGTTCTATGGGTGAACTTACTTTCTTCCTTGGGCTACAAGTTAAGCAGAAGAAAGATCGGATATTTATAAGCCAATCCAAGTATGTGCAGGACGTTCTTACTAAGTTTGGATTCTCATATTCAAAGCCTGCAAGCACACCCATGGAGACACACAAACAGATCACTGCAAATCTTGAGGGGGGGGGATGTGGATGTTCATCACTATAGATCCATGATTGGCTCCCTCATGTATCTCACTGCTTCAAGACCAGATATCATGCTTCCTGTTTGTGTGTGTGCAAGATTTCAAGTAAGGCCTAAGCAGTCACACTTTCAAGCAGTCAAAGGATATTCAGATATCTCAAAGGCCAACCTGGATTAGGTCTTTGGTATCCTCATGACTCACCATTTGACCTACTTGCTTATTCATACAGTGACTTGGGTGGTCTGAATTTGGATAGAAAGTCCACTTCAGGGGGATGTCAGTTTTTGGGTGCAAGTACTCTGGATTCACAAGCTATTCAGAAACAGAGTATATAGCAGAAACATTGTATATAGCTGCTGCAAGCTACTGTTCACAAGTACTCTGGATTCAGAATCAAATTCTGGACTATGGTATAACTTTTCTTCACACTCCAATCTTCATAGACAATAACAGTACTATTAGCATTGTTAATAATCTAGTCAAGCACTCCAAAACAAAGCATATAGAAATCAGGCACCATTTTATCAGAGACTGTAATGAAAAAAAGCTAATTAAGGTTGTAAAAGTCCATACAAGTAACCAATTTGCTGATCTATTCACCAAAGGTTTTGATGTGGGTAGATTCACATTCTTGGTCACAAGTGTGGGCATGATAAACACTGAATAAGCCTCCTTTGATCTGCTCTATGTACCATTTCTGTATAGATTACTTCCTGTCTACTTTCTCATATTGTATTATGCATGGTGCTGCTAACCTTGTGTGTTTTAGTGTTTCAGATTGCTTCAATTGAATACTTGGTACTTCTAGTTCAGTTAAAACTGCTCTCTATATTACTCATGATAACAGTTCAAAAAGGGTTAAGTATGGTTACTACTGCTAGGTGGTTTGTACTGCTAGTGCAAAGTTACTACTGCTTGCTTTATTTATACTGCTAATAAGTGTTACTACTGCTGGTAGGTGTTAATACTGCTAGTATGTGTTAATACTGCTAGTCTGTGTTAGTACTGCTAGTATGTGTTACTACTGCTACTCTAAGTTAATACTGCGGGCTTGTTAATACAGCTAGGGTACTTAGTATTGCTTCTAACTGAAACCCTCCACCTATAAATGCCCCTTTGTGACCGCCAAAATACAAACGGCTCTTTGAACTTCCATTACTTCTCTTTCTCTCTCTCTCTCGATTTCTTGCTCACCAGTGTAAACCCTAGTTGCGATTCGATCGCTAGAATCAATCAGAACGATGGCAGGACTATAATTCTTTGATGAACACAATAAGGTTGCTATGCAGCAAAAACCCATACTGGCTGAAGGTTTTCATCAGATTGTGGATTTCCTCAAATCGTCACACATTGCCTATGCCCTCACTGTCAATCCCATAATCTGTGTGGAACATCTACGACAATTTTGGCAAATGCTACCATCCATACTAAAGAGGGCACTCAGGTCATCAAAACAAAGGTGTGTGATAAACCCCTGACCATCTCAGAAGAGTGTATTCGCATCCATCTACGCTTAGATGATGCCTCAGGTATTACCTCTCTTCCTAAGGAAGATCTTTTCTAAGTTCTAAATCGAATGGGGTATGAAGGTCCCACAGAGGTATGCAAGTTCTTCAAGAACATATTTTCACCTCAGTGGCGATTCTTTGTTCATACCCTATAACAATGCTTTTCAAGAAAAACAACTAGCTGGAGTGAGTTCAGCAGGACCATAGCCTATGCTTCGGTCTGCTTAGCGACCTCTAGAAAGTTTAATTTCTCTCAAATGATCATAAACGATTTAATTTCATACCTGGATACCAAATCAAAAAGCTTTTATATGTATCCAAGGTTTGTACAAGAAGTACTTAATAAGGAATTGACGGATTTACCTACCTTCAAGGAGGTATATGTACCAAAACTCCCAAAGGGGAAAGTGTTGTCAAATATGAAGAGGCCCAGTAAGGACTTCTTAGGTCTAGACACACCCTTGTTCTCTACAATGATGGTTGTGTTCCACTTTCAAGGTGAGGCATCAGGGTCAAAGCCCACATTAGACCAACCTACTGATGACCTACCCACACCTTCCACTACAAAACATATCCCTCAGTCCCTTCTAAAGAAGCCAACATCACCCATTACTCATACATACACAAGGAAAAAGGTACAGAAGGTTCCTTCCCTTCTAGTATCCTCACCCCCACAACCTCAAAGCCCTCTGATGGAGCATTTTCCATCAGAGAATATCCAAAGGGAAACAACAGGGGTGTCTCCCAACCCCAAGAAGGTGCTCAATAAGGAAGAGGAAGAGCATGTGAGCAGTAAGGCTCACATTACTGACTTTGCACAAAGTGCATGGCAGGACAGTGTGAACATCTTTAAGACCTTCCCCACGGCAACTTTGGGTGAGCAATCATCCAAAGGTCCCAGGTGCCAAGAAACCAAGGGGGTAGAAGGTGATTCTGCTAGGCAGAAGTCCTCTACTAAAGGATCTAAGGATCCTTCAAGGGTGGACAACACACCCAAAGGAGGTGAGGACATATATAACTATGAGGAATTGATGGAAACTATTGCCAAAGTCAACCTGGATGTACTCAAACAGCGTGCAGAAATAAAGGAAATGCAAAAGATGATTATCTCCCAACAAGAGAAGATTGCAAACCTCAAGAAAATGGTTTAAAAGTTAGTGCACAAGAAGAAGAAAACCAAATTTGTGTTGAAGAAGAGGAACATTGATCATGATACTTCCAAAAAGGGGGAGACTGAAGCTGAAACTGCAAAACAAAGTAATGATGGGATGGAATATAAATTTGAGGGGGAGATGGGTGTAGAAGCAGAAATTAGCAGAGAAGCAGAAACATAGGTAGCAGCAGAAACCTTTAAGGTAGCAGTAGAAATAGGCCTAGCACCAGTAAAAGAATCTGAAGCAGAAATGGCAGAAACAGAAAAGGTAGCAACAGAAATAGGGCTATCCATGGAAGAATTAGAAATAGCAGAAACCTTGGTCAAAGCTAAAAATGACACTCCTAAGGCCATTCAAAAGGCCAAGGGAGTGGAAATCAAAGAAGGTGGCCAAGAGCAGAAGAGAAAAGAAGTAAGTGAAGCTGAACTCAAAAGGAAAGGCAAAGAAAAGATGGGTGAATCTGTGAAACCTCAAAAGAAGCAGAAACAGATAGAGCTAGATGAGGAGCTAGCCAAGAAGCTGCAAGCTGAATTAAAACAAGAGGAAGAGTCTCAAACTACAAAAAAAGATAGACAAATTGATCTAGATTTGTCTACAAAGCTCAATGAAGAGTATCAAAAGAGTTTGAGGGTTGCAGCTGAAGCCAAGAAAGTCCAAGCAAAAGAATCTATGCCAAGGCAGCCAGCACAGACAAAGAAAAGACAACCTTCAAAGACTTTCATTGCCAACTAAGAAAGGAGGAAAATGATCAACTTTCTAAAAGGATCAGTTGGTGTTAAAGAAGGCATGTTCACTAGTATGTCTTATGGCAGAATTGAAGAGCTTTACAAGAAAGAAATGACCAAGATACAAGATACAAGAAATGCTCAAAGGGTTGAGGTTGAAAGGAAAATGAAAGAAAGGCATGATCTGCATATCCAACAACCTTTTCCTGAGAGTAAAGAAACCACTTCTACAAAAGAAGTGGAAGAAGAACAGAAAGAAGAAACTCTTGCTCAAGCAGTCAAAGCTGTCAAAAGAATGAAAACCATAGCTTCAAAGAAACAGATCAAAAGGCCAAGGATTGAAGAAGTGCAAAAAGAAGTTGAACCTGTTGTTGCAACTCCTGAAGAACAATCAAGTCAACAAGGTGCAGAACAATCTGAACAATCTAAGATACGTATTGGTTTGTATATGACAGTGACTGATAGTGAACCTGTAAAAGCTGACCCAATATCAGTCCAAGCCCCTGAAATTATCCATTGGGATATCCTGGAAGATCAAAGGAAGAAATACTTCGGGATTAAAAGGATGGGAGTCAAGTATGAGATTTACTCTACTTGGGGCAAAATCATCAGAAGTTGTTCCAGATCTGACTTAGAAGAAATGTTCAAGGTTGGAATGAGCTTGTATGAAAAGGATTTGACAGGAGCAGGAATGAGCTTAATAAGATTAGCCATGGAGTACTTATGCATGATGTTTGATCCTAGAAAAGTTCAACATGTTGTCAGAGATCTGCATCTGGAGAATAAATTCCAAAGAATAGACAATTGGATGCTATTTGAAAGATATGGAGTCTATGTCATCACTATTGACAGATCATATCTTGAGTACTACCTGGTGGATAAAATTTAAGATCACAGCAAAGCCAAATTGCAAGGTATGTTGAATGCTAAGCTGGTATGTTCACAGGATTCTGAAATGGACAAGATAGTAGTCAAAAGAATCATCAATCAAAGGTTAGGTTTGGATCCTAATCTTGGGAATTGAGCTTAAGTTTTGAAAGTATCATGAAGACCAAATTTTGAAGAATATCAAACTCTGCACCAAACTTTTTCTGAGTCGGGCAGCCACATAATCTGTTGGTTCATAATTCTTCGTGAACTTCATTGAAACAGACAACTAGCCCATGCCCACTCTTGCATTAAAACCTGTTGGGTCTGAAATCAGCTAAGGATGATTAATACTGCCAGATACTACTTCTTGTGTGATTAATACTGCTAGTTCAATATTACTATTGCTGGTAAGACTAATACTGCTAACATGGTTAGTACTGCTAGCATGTTAGTACTGCAAGATGGTTAATACTGCTGAGTAATTACTACAGCTTATGAAGATTAAAGTTGCTGAGAAGATAATGATGGAATGATTTGATTAATGCGAAAGTCAAGGAGATTTTGAAGATAATTATGGACTGGATCATGAAGATTAATTTTTCTTTTATAGTTATCTTGTAATATGTCTTGTATATATACTGTATAGAAGGCATAGTTTAGCATATACATTGATAGAGTTTTCAAAATACGTTTTAGTGAGAATTAACCTCAAGATTCATTGTAATCCTTTCTTTAGAGAAATTTAGAACGTCTGTTGAGCCTGTTCAACAGATTGAGGTTTTGTTTGTAATCATTAAGTTTAATCAATATAACTTGTGATTTGCATTCAAGTACTGTTTCATTGATTCAGTGTTAAAGTGTTTTTTCCGCAACTTCTTTAACATTGTTTCTGAGTGTGTTAATTAAATTCTTCATTAGAATTTTTCGATCTTGACAACACCCCTCCAGTTACTCATTCTTTTCTCAACAAAAGAATGTTTCAATTTTAATGGGGAAGCATCACATCATCTATCGAATCTTCATTTGGAAGATGTTGATAATGAAAAAGAAGGAAAGTTGCCCCACCTTCGACCCTTTCTCATGCACATTGAGTCTATGTAATACTTGTTGCTGTTTAACGATTTACATACTTTGAGCCTGTTTAAGCTTTAATTGCTTCAATCATTGCTACACATGCACGAGCATAAAAGGAATATGTTTTCTTGTCATAACATTCATAGAAACGTCATTTGTTGTTTTTCAATGATTGAATGGAAGCCCTGGGGGAGTGAACATCAAAAAGCTCCTTTCCAATTTGTATCCGTTACAGACAGTGGCTTCATGCTACTGACAGGCAGATTAACTGTTTCATATATTAATTCAGGGTTACCACTCATAATTTGTCTGAATTTGAAAAGATTCGGATGAATACATCGTATGAATTGACGGAAGATTATTTACATTTGATCAGACGGAATCATATTTCTTTGGCGGAGATTGACTATTTTTTCCAAAGAGGGAGATTGTCTATTTTTTTGCAAAGAGGGAGATTATCTTACATTGTTATTTGGGGGAGATATTTCACAAACTAAGCTTACGTTGAAAGGTTTTGATGATTCTGATTCTCATAACTCATCAAAAAGGTGGAGAAATTTCAAGATTTCAAAGTCAAATTATTGTTTTCTACAAAAGGGGGAGAATTTTTAAAGAGTTGATTCAAAGAAGGAAGCAAAGTCAAGTAAAAGTCGTGAAGCTGATGAAATTCAAATTTTAAATCTGAGTAAAGATTGATGATTAAAGTGTTGGAGAGATCTTATGAAAGATTGTTGCACATTGTGACAAGTGAAGGAGATTGTTGAAGATATTAAAGTTTTGAAGATTTCAAAGTTTTGTGAAGAAAGGAAAAGTTGCTCAAGATTCAAAGTTGTGAGAGATTTGAAAGTTGAAGATTTTTCAAGAAAAATATGACATGAAGATTAGTGTCAAAAAAATTTTAATCTTGAAACCAAAGGGGGAGATTTTTGAGTCAAGAATTGTATTCAAGATTAAAAGGTCAAATTGTATTTGTTTGTAATTGTTAAAGTTTGTCAAAGTCAAAGTTGTAAAGTCAAAATAGCAAAAATCAACAAGGGTTAGAGTGTTTGACTTTAGTTTGAGAGAGGTCATGTTGACCATTTAAATAGCTTGTGTCTTTGTTAGATATGTACGTAAGCCCAATAGAACATACTGTCAAGAACACATACACAAAGAACATATAGAGAATACGCACCAAATAGGTATATGAATCTATGGAGATGTTGTAATTCTTGATCAATAAAAAAAAGAACGTTTCCAACACTAATTGTATGTGATTTACTGAGTTAGAAACTGGAACAATAACTACTAGCCTGAACCTGGTGTCAATCCTAACCTGATTCTGATCACTCCATCTGAGATGAAACCACAAGCACCAAACAATCATTATGTGGAATTCAAGCTTTTGAAGATAGATCCACTTGTTTTGGGCATACTTCAGAATCATCCATTGAGATATGTATTGACAATTTTTGGCACTGTTCCAGAACTTTATATACAGCAAGCATGGAAAACGATCAAGGTCACAACAAAGAAAGTTGGCAATGAAAGAGTTCCTCAAATTGAACTTAAGGTTGATCACTTTACATCAATCCTGGATTATCAAAGATTCAGATTTATGTTGAACCTGCCTGAAGAAATGATGACTTTCCTACTGACACTAAGGGTGTAAATGATGCGAGTCGAGTTCGAGTATCATTATACTCAACTCGAACTCGAAACTCGATTATCAAGCTCGAACTCGACTCGAAAACTCGCGAGTAGTGAAAATACAAACTTGACTCGAACTCGATAACCAATTTCCAAACTCGAACTCGAACTCGTTTCAAGCTCGAATAGCAACTCGAATTTAAGCTCAAAAACTCGAATCAAGCTCGAACTAGAACTTGGATCAAGCTCGAACTCGTTTAATACCTAAAAGAACTTAAGGTGAACAAATAGCTTAAAAGAACTCAAGGTGAACCCACTTTTAAAGGATACTCCTATTAAAACAAGCACATAGGCTTAAGCCCTTAGGCTCAAGCCATTTAGCAAAAACATACAATGTAAAAGCAAGGGAGGGAAAGGTCAATATATAGTGGAGTTCTAAGCTTTGGGTTCTATATTCCACCAATGTGGGATAAATTAGACACACACCCTATATCTTTTACACTATCATTTTCCATTTTTTTTATAAAACTTGAGTTTGTTATTATTACTAGTGTTGGGCCCGTGCATTGCATGGGAGGATAAATTTTTTGTTGGAATATTGAACCGAGTTAAAATGAAACGTAATTTCTCTGTTAACAGTTAATGAAATACAATGTGAAAAAGGAATGTATTTTCATAAGTGGTTAACTTGCATATGTTCTTAATCGTTTGTTGTTATGAGTTTGTGCAATAATATTGGTAATAGTTTTGTATTATATTATTTAAAACTCAAACGACATGTCTCACAACATATCACTATTATTGAAATAATTATAAATATGAACATACGTTTTTACAGATTATGCAATTTTTCTGAAACCTCCTCGACAACACTTGACAATCACTTTGAACGTATAAATCTGTAGATTAATTAACAACATTCAACCCACATCAAATATGACAAAAAAATAAATAAATGATTTCTATCTTTTGTAACCGGCAACTCAACTGATATAGTTCAAATTCACTCAGTACCACTTGAAAATTTATCTAACTATTGATTTCAAGACCTCATACTATTAGTCGATAAAAATAAAGATATGTATATATATCTTATTCCCCTACTTCAAAAAATATGATTGTGGGTTTTGAAAAATATAAACAAATCCTCAGTAAATAAAATAAAATATAAAAAAATAGTTTTTCAAAGAAACAAAAATATAGTGGAATACTTTTTGTTCAGTTGCAGGTTCAGCCATTGACACCAGACCGTTCGTCTTCTTCTTGTACTCGGATGATACATAGAGAAGCTATACATATTTATTTTCATTTTCGATTTACATTTAAATGTAAACATATTAAAAATATGGAAGAATATTTTTATATCTACATCGTTTCTATTTTATTTTCTTTACACTTGGTTAATTTGGAAAGTATTGCGGAATATTTTTAATTTAAAGAATACGATAATTTATTAGTGTATCTCGTTATTTTTTATTTTTAATTCATATCAACCTTCTTTTTTTCTTCTTTTAATGTTCGTGAAAAAAAATACGTGTAGATTTTATAAAATAAAATAGATTTTATATTAGCAAAAAAAATAAGGAAGAAAAAAGAGTTTATATTACATCTCATTATGTAAAAAGATTTTATAAAATAAAATATGGAAAAATCATTATGAGATGTAATATAAAAAAATACGGAAGAAAAATAGATTTTATATTACATCTCATTAATATAGATTTAAACGGAAAATCTACATTTAAAATAGATTATGCTAATATAAAATATATTTTATAAAATCCTCCACCAAAAAAACAAATAATTATATTAATAAATGAGTATCCATTCCACAAATAGATGATTATGTGAGATATTGTGCTTGGAAATGTTGTACCAAAGCATTAAGTTATTGTAAATTAAGTAATTGGCTTTAATTAGTTGTAATTTGTGCTTAAAATGTTGTAATCAAGAGTTTTTTATGCCGTTTTTATAATATAGTAGAGATATTGTTATTATTATTATTATTATTATTATTATTATTATTATGATCATCATCATCATCAATTAAATTACAATAATATTACTAATTATTATTATTTTGCTTATATATCGAGTATCTCACAAGCTTATCAAGTCGAGTATGAGGTTGCTTAACTCAATTCGTTAGTATATCGAGTCGAGCTCGAGTTCGAGTCAAGCCTATTTGAGTCAAGTGTTGACCGAGTCGATCTCGAGTAGCTCGCGAGTTATCTCATCTCATTTACATCCCTAACTGACACAGAAGTCTTTCAAGGGATTTGAAACATGGGCTATGTTGGTCAACTAACCTAAGTTAACAAATTCAAGAAGAATAACCTGCCACTGTTCTACTACACTCTCTTCTCAGTGATCAACCGGTGCCTTACTGCCAAAGTTCATGGATCTGATAATGCCAACATACACATCCTGAAGTTGTTTCATGCAGTTGTATATGATCTTCATGTTCATTATGTTATGATTTTCTAGACTGAATTATATGAGAGAGTACTTTCTTAGAAGACCTCTAAAGCACCAAATTATGTTCCCTATAAGAGATTCTTTACTATCATTGTCAAAAGCATGCTCTGAAGCATCAAAGATATTCCAAAGAGACCAAACCATCATGTTGAACCAATGAATGTCATGAGATTCTTGATGAAGCAAATGAAGGAATTCAGCTATTCTAGGCCAATTCCTGATGATTTACTTGATTATGTTGATCCGGAATCCGACTGTATGATGTCTTATAGAGAGTCTATGGGACAACTAGGACCGGTTGCCCCTACCCTAGGCTCAATCCCTTGGCAAGTGGAGTATGTGAGAGTTCCTGTTACTCAGGGGGTACAAGAATGGGGAGTGAAGAGGAAAAATAGTGAGAGGGGTGCTGGTGGGGTTCGAAGAACTAGACTTGAGACTTCAGGGTCACAGGCCATTGCCCAACATCTATTGACACCTTCTGTCAATGAAAGTCAAGGATCTGAAAATGAGTCGGATCCAGCAGTTGAATTTGATAAAAGTGATGACATTCCTTCTGCTACAAGTGAAAATAATGATGCTAATGATGGTGCTGATGATGAGAATGACAGTGATGGAGATGAGACTGATCCTAATGATCAAGGTGGTGAAGCTATTCAAGCTGGTGACAATGTTGAACAAGTTGATGTCTTTGCTGATTTTTATGATGATGCTATGACATTGATCTATATACAACTGTCAGAAATGTTTTTTGAGAGATAAGAAGTAATGAGGGAGTATTAGTTGAAAAACAGAATGAGAGGATGAGTGAAATGGAAAGACAAGAACATGGTGAGCATGTGTGCATCTAAACCTACCGTTCCAAAAGGGGAACCGCATCTACCACTTCGCCGCATGTGTTGCGAGCAGGTGTTGAAAAAGACATAAGTAGCCCACTTATGCATTTGCATACCCCAGCCACCCACTCTATCTACTCTCAACAGTAGTTAGTTTCATTACATCATGGGGATATTGCACAAAATCTATCTGGCTCTCACTTGGAGAGTTTAGATATTGAAACTAGAGAACATCAACCTTAGTTCTCACCTTCTTTTAGTGCACAATCGAGTCTAGTGCCTCTTGAATTACTGATTGTCATTCCTAGGTCACACATTGATACATCTATTTTTGTTAGAAGTCTTAGTGACCTGACCGAAACACCCAGAGTAGCTTCTATTGTTGAAGTACAAGGACTGGGTAGAAGTCCTGTCATAGTTAACGTCATGCCAACTATGAACACAGGCCATATGGTTGATTCATCAACTATCATGACAACGGAAAGTCTAAGTGACTCCAATGTTAGATTACCGGTCTTTTTGACACAAAAATCTATCGACGGCGCCTTAAATGTTGTTGAAACTAAGTTGATGGAGAAATTTGAGGAGGAAATTAGAGTTGTCAAAAGATTGTTAAAGGGTAAGAATCCAGCAGTTGAGCCTGAGCCAGTAAGCAAAGTTCCACCTACACCTCTGCCAACTCAACCAACTGATATGTCTATAGATGAGCTTAAGTCATTGATTTTTTCAAAGTTGTTATCTCAAGCCCCTTTAAATCAAACAGATGTTGATCTTCTTTCTCTTCTGCAATCCCAACATCAAACCCAACCACCACCATCTGTGAAGCCAGTAGATGTGGTTAGAGCCTCAGAGTTCAATTAATTCAAAACTGATGTTTTGCATGCCTTATCTGATCTTACTAAGGTTGTGCAAACTTCATGTAAAGCCCAAGCCTCAAATTCTAAGCCAAGGTTTGATCATGATTCAGATCATGACCATGAGGGGGAGATGAATCAAAAATAGAGAGTTGATGTTAATGTTGTTGCTGGAGGATTGGTTGATGAATTTCAGAATGAAATAGATAGTGCTGATCATGGTAATATGATGAATGATCAAGATGAATGTAGAGATCTTGTACTGTATGTGAATCAAGAAGTAGAACCAAGGGTTGCAAAGCCTAAGGTTGCTACTAGGGCTGAAATTTTATTGGTAATAGGGATGAACGCAGTTGATGTGATAAATTTGTCATCAGATGATGAAGAAGAATCCAATAAGAAGTATGATAAGTTTTGAAAGGTTAAAGAAGAAGATAAGGAGAACTTGACGGATTCTGATGATGAAGGATATGATATTCCTGATGATGAAGCAAATGTGTTAGATACTTTATTGGGGATTCCAGAGGACATTCAACTCAATCAAGTTCATCATGATGTTCCAAGGCTTCCAATGAAGTGCATATGATCCCAACTTTTAAAGAGTTCAACTTTTCTGAAGTCTCTGATATGCCACCAAGTCAATCAAGCCCTGTTAAGCATCCAAACCCTGTTCAAAATGTTCAAAGTACTGTTCAAAATGTTCAATCTGTTCAAGATGTACAGAATGAAAATTAGCAAATTGAAGATGAAAGTGTTCACATTCCTATCATGTCAAATGAAGGTGAAGCAGGCCCTTCTAATGCACCTGAAGCACCTCTAGTTCCTTCCGAAGTTGAACTAAGCCATATGAGACATGCTCTTAGTGTTCCTTTTTTGGAAGAGTAGATGAAGAAAGTGTCTGTTCACAGGATCAGACCTATGGATAGATACAAGGTGTTAGGTGTTTCTAATCAGCCGAAAGAATATCATGAAGAATATGCCAACATGATAAACCGATTAAGATAAACTGAACGTTCTGTGAAGAACAAGTCTGGAATTGTCACTGTCAAAGAAGCCAGACTAAAGAAGTTCATGAATATTTGGTATCCTAAGTTCTTTGTTCAAAGAAGATATCTGAGTGAATGCAGATTTACTGAAGCTGACTTTAGTTTTCTGACTGTTGACAATGTTGAGTATATGTACCATCTTTTCATAAATATGGTTATCATAAGGGAGAACATTATCTTTGCCTTCGAAGAGATTAAAAGGTTCATGAGAAGACACATCTTTCACACTTACTTCTATGATTTTCAGTTGGGCATAGAGACAAATCAGAATAAAGTCAACATGATAAAGCCAAATTTGACTCTTTCTGACATTGATACTTATGATGGGTTCACTGGGTTGGAAGAGACGGAATTGGGTGTAGTCTACAAGAATGGAGAGAATGAGAAGAAGTTCTTCAGAGTTTCTGAAATTTCAAAGTTCTCTGATGGAACACTCAAGGTGATCAGACTACAACTCAATGAATGATACAAATAAAGTGAAAGACAGAGAATGCAAGGCGCTGATCACATACCAAGAAGAGTAAAGCTTGTGATGCATAGGATTCTTGAAGCTCTTGATGATAGAATTGATTTTAGAAGAGGCATCAGGAGGTTTGAATCTTTCTTGGGTATAAGAAGAATGTTGGGTCTGATTATACTAAGTATGGTTTATGCTGCTGATTAATGTTGCTAAGTGATTACTACTGCCAGACTATCAAGATTACTACTGCTAGTAGAATTAATACTGCTTGAAGAGTTAGTGTTGTTACTTGAATAGTTAGTACTGCTTGGAGAGTTAGTATTGCTAGTAGTTAGTACTGCTGAAGATTAATGCTGCTGAAGATGGTTAATACTTCTGAAGATAATTAGTGCTGCTTCTAAAGATAAAGATGATTTGGAGAAAAAGACAAGCTGGAGATAAGACTGAAGATAATTATGGTATTGATGATGAAGATCAATTGTATTTTGATAATTATCTTGTATTCACTCTTGTATATATAGTATAGAAGTATTTGATAGTAGAGAATTATTCATTCATATGTTTTGTTAGAGAGAATTAACCTCAAGACTAGTTTAGATCCTTTCTATAGAGAAGTATAGAACGTCTGTTGAGTATGTTCAACAGATTGAGGTTTTGTGTGTAATCATCAAGTTGAATCAATATAAACTTGTGATTTGAGTTTGATATACTGTTTCATTGATTGTTAGTGTTAAAGTGTTTTTCCGCAACTTCTTTAGCATTGATTCTGAGTGTGTATGAATTAAATTCTTGTTTGAATTTCGATCCTGAAAAGTGGTATCAAAGCATTGTTAAACTCAGAAAAACAACAATCATCATGGATGGTTCAAGTGATAGTGTTCTGGTCTCAAAGGTTCCAATGCTCAGATCTAATGAGTTTGACATGTGGAAGATTAGGATCAGCCAATACATCCTTCTCACATATTACTCTATGTGGGACATCATTGAGAATGGCCCATCTAATGAAGGAAAGATTGGAGCAGATGGAAAAAGAATCCCACCAAAGACAGACGGAGAGAGGAAGATAAGGCAGACAGAGATGAAAGCCTTGAGCACACTGCTCTTCGCTATTCCTAATGAGTATCAACACCAATTCTGCAACTTCACTGATGCCCAGATGCTTTGGAATGCTCTAGAGAAGAGATTCTCTGGTACCAAAAGTACCAAGAGAAATCAGAAGGCAATATTGAAGCAACTGTATGAAAACTTCATGTCAACTAAGAATGAGTCCATGACTCAAACTTTTGACAGGTTTAACAAGCTGATTGGTGAACTAGCTACTGTTGGAGTGCAGATTGATCAAGATGATGTAAACAGAAAGTTCTTAAGGTCCCTTGGAGATGAATGGACCATGTATACTGTCTCCTTCAGACAGGATGACAAGCTAAAGGACAAAGAACTAAACGATATTTATAATGACTTAAGGGTGTTTGAGGCTGAAGTTGAAGCCAAGAAAAGACCATCTGGATACAATCATAATGTTGCCCTTTTATCATCTTCTTCTTCTACTGTTTCTGCTGCTAATACAGAATAAGTTAGCACTGCTTATGTATTGAAGCATGATGTATCTAATGACTCTGTATTAGAAGCTTTTCTTGCTAGTCATGCTAATTCTGGTTTAATTAATGATGATCTTGAACAAATTAATGCAAATGACCTTGAGGAGATGGATATAAAGTGGCAGATGGCCATGCTAACTATGAGGGTAAAGAGATTCATAAAAAGGACTGGAAGGAACAACTTTTCTCAGAGGAGAGAAGATGGTGCTGGGTTTGACAAGTCAAAGGTGGAGTGCTACAAGTGTCACAAGATGGGACACTTTGGAAAAGAATGCAGAGGAGGAACTCCTCAACAATATGGTAGCAACCACCAACAAGCACATTCCTCAAGCTTCCAAAACAACAGAAACTCCACTCAAGCTCTTGTTTCTCAAGAAGGAATGGGATTTGATTGGAGTGATCAAGCAGAAGAAACTGTTCAGAATCAAGCCCTGATGGCAGAAGTCTCAGAATCTTCAAGCACAGATATTCCAACAGAGGTAAAAACTAAACTGTGCACTGAAGAGTGTCTTCAAACTGATAAAAATTACAGGGATCATAACCAAACCATGTGTGACGACCTTAAAAGGTTAGAAAGAAATATAAGAGAGTATAAAGTGATTGTTGAGAAGTTTGAAGATCAAATCAAGGTTTACAAGGCCAATGAACTTCAGCATTACTATGACAAAAATTACTGGAAGTGGGAGAAAGATCAATTAGAGATTCAAATAGAAAAATCTAAAGAGGAGTGTGAGAAAATAAAGAGTGAGTATGAGAAAGCTAAGCTTGACATTGAGAAGTTTTCATATGCTTCCAAAGCAATGGACTCTTTGCTTAAAGCTCAAGTTCATGATAAGATCAAGAGTGGTATAGGATACAATGCAACACCTCCACCTTATAACAATAATTATATCCCTCCCTCTTCAGATCTCTTAGAAAACAAAAATAAGGAGGACTTACCTATAGGAGAAACATAAGTAGATCCTATAGATAGTGTGGTGGTTGAAGAAGAGAATGAGGAAGAGAATTCTGAGAATAAGAACGCCAAAGAGATTCCTGTAGAAAATCATATCCTTACCAATGAAGGGGGAGGTAAACCATTCATCAAGAATGAAAAGGTGGATAGCTCAAAGAGAGAAAAGGGAAAGGTATAGGGAGTCCACTATATGCAGACCACAGTTGTGAATCCTTGTACATGTAAAAATCATCAACCCCAAAAACATGATAAAACAAGGGGTAATCAAAGAAACTGGAATAATCAGTGGGCACAAAAACACGGGGTTGATCTGAGTAAAATCAATAGACCAAAACATTGTTTTATTTGTGGAAAGCTTAACCATATTGCCAAATACTGTTATTTCAATCCTATGAACCAGAGGATAAATTTTCAAAGACATATACAAAATCCTGTTGGCTATAGGAATCAAAGAAGGAATCATATGGCTGAAAATTCAAAAAGAGCACCTTTAAAAGCTCATGCTCAAAACAAGTTTGCAAAATCAAAGAAAAATACTCCAAATAAGCCAAGGAGGAACTTAAAGAAAAATAAAGCAAACAACTTTGTTCAGGTTTGGGTTTCAATAGTAAAGAAATCTGTTAGTACTGCTACTTCAAATAGTACTGCTGACAAAAATAATGTTGTTGCAAGCAATACTACAGCTAACAATGTTAGTACTGTTAATCCAAGTAGTACTGCTAACAAAGTTAGGACTGCCAATCAAGTTAGTACTGCTTCCAGTAACAAACCCATTATTGTGACAAAGTATTCAAGCCATAAGATTCCCTAGTCTGAAAAGCTCATCAAAACTGATTGTGAATATGTTGATGAGAATGGGAAACCCAAGACCACTTTGGCTTGGGTTCCTACTAAAAACTAACTGTTCCACTTTATGTGCAGGGCAACCAACAGCAAAAAGGGAAGAGCATTTGGCATATTGATAGTGGTTGCTCTAGGCACATGACAGGCGACAAGTCCTGCCTACAAAACTTCAAAAGAATTGATGGAGGACATGTTGCATTTGGTGATAATCCATCTGGAGGAAAGATTAGTGGAAAAGGTATTGTGTCAAAGAGTAAGATGACCTTTGAGGATGTCTACTATGTTGAGCAATTGAGATACAACCTGTTAAGTGTATCACAGGTTTGTGACAAGAAACATAGTATAATGTTTACTGATACTGAATGTATTATCCTTGCTAAAGGGTTCAAGTTAGTTGATGAAAGTATGATACTACTGAGAACAACAAGAAAGGACAATGTTTATTGCTTGGATTTAGAGAATGTATCTAATGATTCATCATTTAATTGTCTATTTTCAAAAGCTTCTGTTGATGAATCATCTCTTTGGCACAGAAGGATGTGTCACATGAACTTTAAAATAATGAATAATCTTGTGAAAAACAACCTTGTAAGAGGTTTACCACAAAATGTATTTTCATGTGATGATCATTGTGTTGCATGTCTTAAAGGCAAACAGCACAAAACTTCTCATAAGTCCAAAGAGATAAATATAATCTCTTCACCTCTTATTTTATTTCATATGTATCTGTTTGGTCCTACAAATGTGATGACTATTGGCAAGAAATCTTACTGCTTAGTTATTGTTGATGATTTCTCCAGATTCACTTGGGTCTATTTTCTGAGGACAAAGGATGAGACAATTGGAGTGATAAATTCCTTTATTCTCAGAGTTGAAAACCAAACAAATCAAAGAGTTAAAATCATCAGGTCTGATAATGGAACTGAATTTAAAAACCATGATCTAAACAACTTTTGTGAGGAAAAAGGTATTGAGAGACAATACAGTGCTCCTAGGGCCCCTCAACAGAATGGAGTTGCTGAGAGGAGAAATAGGACACTGATTGAAGCTGCAAGATCCCTGTTGGTAGATTCAAAACTGTCAGTTACATTTTGGGCAGAAGTAGTTAATACTGCTTGTTATGTTCAAAACAGGGTTCTAATAGTTAAATCTCAAGGCAGGACACCATATGAACTTTTAACAAGAAGAAACCTTTTATTGGATTTTCCAAACCATTTGGGTGTTCTTGCGCAATTCTTAATACCAAAACTCACTTAGGCAAGTTTGATAGCGAAGCAGATGATGGATTTCTGGTTGGTTACTCATCCCAAAGTAAGGCTTATAGAGTATTTAATACCTCTTCTAGAATAATTGAGGAAAGTGACAATGTCAAATGCAATGAGAGCACACCAAATAAACTTGGTACAGGCCCTGATTGGCTTTTTGACATTGATTCACTAACTAATTCTTTGGGTTTCAGTTATGAGAATAATGCAGGATCAGGGACAGAATCAGTACAAGACAAAAGACAAGAGTTTGTGCTATTCCCAATCCCTACAGCAGATTCTACTGAACTCTGTGTTCAAAAGAAGAAAGATGCTTCAAATTCAAAGGATACTGAAATTGCTCAGAATGAAGAGGAGAGAGGTGAAAATGAGGATCAACTTTTGACATCAGAACAACTAGAACCTGAGATGCATGCATTGGCAGAAGATGATACTGATGATGAGAAGTCCTCAGTGTTTGGTGGCAGCTCTCCTGAAAAGAATGACTATAATCTGGATGCAGAGATTAATGAAGAGGCTATTCATCAAACAAAAGTGCATAAAGATCATCCGCCTCAGTTGATGATTGGTGACATCAATTCTCCAATCATCACAAGGAATCAGAGTAAGTTGGGAGGATTAAAAGACATACAATCAGGCTTACTATCTTGCTTTATATCTCAGGTTTAGCCCAAAAAGGCACATGATGCAAAGAAAGATCCAAGCTGGATAGAAGCAATGCAAGAGGAGCTGCTGCAGTTTGTACTGCAAAATGTATGGGATTTGGTAGAACAGCCTAAAAGACACAGAGCTATAGGGACAAAATGAATTTTCAGAAACAGGAAGGATGAGAGAGGGATAGTGATCAAGAACAAGGCTAGATTGGTGGCATAGGGGTACACTCAAGAAGAAGGAATTGATTATGAAGAGGTTTTTGCACCAGTGGCTAAGATTGAGGCAATTAGGCTGTTTTTAGCCTATGCTTCTTTCATGAAGTTCAAAGTCTACCAAATGGATGTGAAAAATGCTTTTCTATACGATAAAATTGAAGAAGAAGTATATGTCTTTCAGCCTCCAGGGTTTGAAAATCCCAAGTATCCTGACAGAGTATACAAATTGAAGAAAGCACTGTATGGACTACATCAAGCACCAAGAGCTTGGTATGACACCTTGTCTACCTATATCTTGGAAAATGGTTTTGAGAGAGGACCCATTGACAAGACTCTGTTCATTCAAAGGAAGAAGAAGGACATCCTGTTATTGCAAATCTATGTGGATGACATCATCTTTGGATCCACAAAAGATCATTTGTGCAGAGATTTTGAAGAATTAATGCATAAGAGATTCAAGATGAGTTCTATGGGTGAACTTACTTTCTTCCTTGGGCTACAAGTAAAGCAGCAACAAGATGGAATCTTCATAAGCCAAACCAAGTATGTGTAGGACATTTTAACCAAGTTTGGGTTCTCAGATTCCAAGCTTGCAAGCACACCCATGGAGACACACAAACAGATTACTACAGATCTTGAGGGAGAGGATGCGAATGTTCATTATTACAGATCCATGATTGGCTCTCTCATGTATCTCACAGCTTCTAGACCAGATATCATGTTCCCTGTGTGTGTGTGTGTGCAAGATTTCAAGTTAGGACAAAGCAATCACATTTTCAAGCAGTCAAGAAGATATTCAGATATCTCAAAGGTCAACCCAGATTAGGACTTTGGTATCCTCATGACTCACCATTTGACCTACTTGCATATTCAGATAGTGATTTGGGTGGAGCTAACTTGGACAGAAAGTCTACAACTGGAGGATGTCAGTTTTTGGGTGCAAGACTAGTATCATGGCAGTGTAAGAAGCAAACCACAGTGCCCACTTCAACAACAGAAGCAGAATACATAGCTGCTGCAAGCTGCTGCTTACAAGTGCTATGGATTCAGAATCAAATGATGGACTATGGTATGACATTTCTTCACACTCCTATTTTCATAGACAACAGCAGTGCTATTAGCATTGTTAATAATCCTGTCAAGCATTCAAAAACAAAGTATATAGAAATAAGGTACCATTTTATAAGAGACTGTAATGAGAAGAAGCTAATTCAGGTCCAGAAAGTACACACAAGTAACCAGTTTGCTGATCTATACACAAAAGCTTTTGATGTGGGTAGATTCACATTCCTGGTCACAAGTGTGGGCATGATGAACAATGAATAAGTATATTCTCATCCTCTTTATGTACCTATATAGATTCCTCCTTAGTTACTTTCATTAAATTGGTGCTACTAACCCCTGTCTGTTTAAGTGTTTCAGATTGTTTGGATTGGATTCTTGGTACTTCTCGTTCAGTTTATATTGCTCAATGCATTACTCATAATAATAGTTCAAAAATGGTTAAGTATGGTTACTACTGCTAGGTGGTTTATACTGCCAGTGCAAAGTTACTACTGCTTGCCTTATTTATACTGCTAATCATTGTTACTACTTCTGGTACATGTTAATACTGCTCGTATGTGTTAGTACTGTTAGTCTGTGTTAATACTACTAGTCTGTGTTAGTACTGCCAGTATGTGTTAGTACTGCTGTTATGAGTTAATACTGCGAGTTCGTTAATACTGCTAGGGTAATTAGTACTGTTTCTAACTTACTCCCTCCACCTATAAATACCCTGTGTGACCGCCAAATTACAAACGGCTCTTTGAATTTCCTACTAGTGTACTCTCTCTCTCTTGTTCTCTTGAATTATCTCTTACCAGTGCGTAACCCTAGCTTCGACCAATCGCTCAAGAAGATGGCTAAACTGATGTTTGTCAATGAACACAATGAATTGGCAATGCTACTCAAACCAAAGCAAGCAGAGGGATTTCATCAGATTGTGGATTTCCTAAGATCCTCACACATATCCCACGCATTAACTGTCAATCCCACAATCTGTGTGGAACACCAAAGGCAGCTTTGGGCCAATGTTGCTATTCATACTGAAGATGGCAATCAGGTCATCAAAATAATGGTGTGTGATAAACCCTTGACAATCATAGAAGGAGCTATTCGCATTCATCTACGACTAGATGATGCCTCATGTATAACCTCTTTACCCAAGGAAGACCTCTTCTAAGCTCTTAGTAATATGGCGTATGAAGGTCCCACTGATGTCTTCAAATTTTTCAAGAACAGATTCTCACCACAGTGGAGATTCTTTGTTCATACCCTTCAGCACTGTATTTCAAGAAAAACAACTGGCTGGAGTGAGTTCAGCAGTACCATTGCTTATGCTATGGTCTGCTTAGCAACCTCCAGGAAGTTCAATTTTTCACAAATGATCTAAAATGACTTACTGTCAAACCTGGATACCAAAACAAAATCTTTTTATATGTATCCCAGGTTTGTGCAAGCTTTACTGAATAAAGAATTGACGGATTTACCTCATTTTAATGAGGTATATGTACCAAAGGTCCCTAAATGGAAGGTGTTTTCTAATATGATAAGGCCTAGTAAGGACTTCTCAGGTATTGACAAACCATTGTTCTCTACAATGATGGATATGTCTCCTTCCCATGGTGAGGCATCAGTGTCAAAGCCCTCATCTGACAACCAAACTGATGACCTACCTACACCACTCATTTCTATTAACATCCCTCAGTCCCTTCTTAAAAAGACAACATCACCCATCACTCACACTTATATAAGAAAAAAGGTAAAGAAGGTTCCTTCCCTTCTTGTACCTTCACCCACAAAGCCTTCAAGTCCTCTAATGAAGCATTCTCCATTAGAGAATATCCAAAAGGAAACCACAGGGGTGTCTCCTAACCCCAAGAAGATGCTCAATAAGGAGAAGGAAGAGCATATGGGCTGTAAGGCTCACACTACTGACTTTGCACAAAGTGCAGGGCAGGACAGTGTGAACATATCTAAGACCTTCCCCACGGCAACTTTGGGTGAGCAATCATCCAAAGGTCCCAGGTGCCAAGAAATCAAGGGGGTAGAGGGTGCTTCTACTAGGTAAAAGACCTCTACTACTAAAAGATCCAAGGATCCTTCAAGGGTGGTAAACACACCCAAAGGAGGTGAGGACAGATATAACTACTAGGAATTGATGGATACTATGGGAAACATTAATCTTTATGTCATCAAGCAAGGCTCAGATATAGAGGAGATGAAATTGGTAATTCTGTCTCAACAAGTGCAGATTACCAAATTGAAGAAGATGGTGATGAAGTTGGTACAGAAAAAGAAAAGAAAGCAGTATGTCTTGAAGATGAGGGGAGATGCTTTCAACAAGGGGGAGAAACTAGATGAAGGGGAGAAACACAGTCCTATTGGTATGGAAGCTCAGTTTGAGGGGGAGCTGAATAAGGAAACAGAAAATAGCAAAGCAGCAGAAACAGAACCAGCAGCAATAGTTGAGAAAGAAGTAGAAACAGAGAAAACTGCAGCAGAAACATCATTGTCCAGAGAGGAAATGGAGATTGCAGAAACCTTGGTCAAAACTAAGAATGACACTTCCAAAGCCACTCAAAAGGCTAAGGGAGTAATAATCAAAGAAGGAGGTTTAGAAAAGAAAGAAAAAGAGGTCAGTATGGAGGATGCAAAGAGCAAGGGAAAGGAGAAGATGGTTGAATCTGAGCAACCTTTAAAGAAAAAGAATCAGATAGAGTTAGATGAAGAAGTGGCCAAACAGCTTCAAGCAGAGTTGGAAAAGGAAGAAGAAATTCAATTTTCCAAAGACAGAGAGCTCGCATTAGATATGGCTAAAAGGTTGAATGAAGAGTTTCAAAAGAGTTTGAAGACTGCAGCTGCTGCCAAGATAGTTACAAAGAAGGCTTTAAGGCAAAGGTTGGCATTAAAGCAAATACAGAGACAACCCTCAAAGACCTTCCGGGCTAATCAAGAAAGGAGGAAAATGATAAACTTCCTAAAAGGAGCTCTTGGAGTTCCTGAAGGAATGTTTACAAACATGGCCTATGGTAGGATAGAGGAGTTGTATTCAAAGGAGATGGCAAATCTGAAAGGGGACATCACTCAAAGGGTTGAGTTTGAAAGACAAATGAAAGAGAGACATGATCTCAATATCCAACAACCCTTTCCTGAGAGTTAGCAGGATCATCAATCAAAGTCTGGGACTGGATCCAAATTTGGGCAAATGAGCTGAAGTGTTGAAAGCATCATGAAGACCATATCATGAAGAACTTAACTTCTCTTTCTGAAAAGTTAAGTTAGGGGGAGATTGTTGGGTCTGATTATACTATGTATGGTTTATGCTGCTGATTAATGTTGCTAAGTGATTACTACTGCCAAACTATCAAGATTACTATTGCTAGTAGAATTAATACTTCTTGAAGAGTTAGTGCTGTTACTTGAATAGTTAGTACTACTTACAGAGTTAGTACTGCTAGTAGTTAGTACTGCTGAAGATTAATGTTGCTGAAGATGGTTAATACTTCTGAAGATAATTAGTGTTGCTTCTAAAGATAAAGATGATTTGGAGATAAAGACAAGCTAGAGATAAGACTGAAGATAATTATGGTATTGATGCTGAAGATCAATTGTATTTTGATAATTATCTTGTATTCAGTCTTGTATATATAGTATAGAAGTATTTGATAGTAGAGAATTATTCATTCATATGTTTTGTTAGAGAGAATTAACCTCAAGACTAGTTTAGATCCTTTCTATAGAGAAGTATAGAACGTCTGTTGAGTCTGTTCAATAGATTGAGGTTTTGTGTGTAATCATCAAGTTGAATCAATATAAACTTGTGATTTGAGTTTGATATACTGTTTCATTGATTGTTAGTGTTAAAGTGTTTTTCCGCAACTTCTTTAGCATTGATTCTGAGTGTGTGTGAATTAAATTCTTGTTTGAATTTCGATCCTGACAGAGAACCAGTACAGGAAGATGAGGAAGGTGAAGATTTACAAATTGATCCAAAAGGGGGAGATTGTTAGATCAGTTTGACTCAATTTGTTTTGTAAGTTTGACTTTTGTCTTGTAAGTTTGTTTGACTTTATCTTGTGTATTGTATGAGGTAAAGGCTTATGTTTTACCCATATAAATACTTTGTCTATGTTCTTTTCTTGTAAGAAGCATGTGCGTAGTAACATTCCAAGTTTTGTAATTTTCCTTTGTGAGGTTAATGACTAAGAGACTTGTGACTACTTTCTCTCTCTAGATTCTTGTTCTAAATTCTTGATCCTGAATGTTAAATGCTTGAATCTGGAATCACAACAACTAACCACGATTAACGTAGCTCAAGTTTGTTAAGATTTTCAGATATTGGGTGTTTGGATTCAGTCTTTGATTGGATTGGATTGGATTAGACGTTTGAGTATTTGCAATCATTATTCTGGTGTTTTTGTTGACGATGCTAGACCTTTGAGTGCTCTTCATCATTTTTCTAACCTGATCAATCAGAATTGTGAGTGCTATTTTATGGTGTTTTGATTGTGATCCAGACATTTGAGTGCTTATAATCATTGAGCTGATTTATGAAGATTGGAGTTATGGGTTTCATCATTCAGTATTCTAGAAAGTATTTTGGAAATGAGATATTTCTCAGTTGCTGAACAATATCATATGTTGATTCTTCTAACCCTTGCCAAGTAGTGTTTTCCATAAGTTGCTTCCTCCTACGAGTTGATCATAACAAGTTCTTAAGCTGAATTCCTATTCAACTCCTGGTTCAAACACAGATTCTTTGTTATAAACTGAATATGCACTGTTATTTGTCACGCAAACTCGCACATTTCTTTCTTGTGGGTATAACAAATGTGTTGTGTTTCTAGAGAAAAAGTCGTCTTTAGTGCACTCAGTCGGGGTTATTGCACATTGAATCTGGTTTTAAAGTTGAAACTTTGAAGGATAAAAGATTTATTCAAGGGGGAGCTGGAACTACTTTGAAGATGCGCAACACTAAAAAATTTCAAAGAAATCAAGGGGGAGAAGAGCTGGAGCTAAAGGAAGATGATTTCTTTACAAAACATTAGGGGGAGAATGTTAGGACATAAAATGTTCTTTATATGAAAGTTTTGTACAGGCCTTTAATAATGTATTTGGCCTTGTCATTTAGCATATTGGGCTTGGGCTTTCATGTTGAAAAAGGGATGTTAGGGGTATAAATAAGGTTCATGTTTGTAGAGTTTCTATCTAGAATTCACAATGTTGTCGTATACATGTGAGAGTGTTTCTAGAGAGAGAAACCTCTTTCTCCCTATAGATTGTGTATAATAGCATTATGTGAATAATACAATCATGATTCCCTCTCAATTAATCTCTTGTCAATCCTTTAAACATTGAATTATGTTGTAATTTGGGCCTAACAACAACTCTGAATGATCAAACTAATTACATTTATTTGAAGTATGATAAACATTTATTAGCATCAAAAGTATTAAAACTGTTTCGGGAAAACCCGTTGCATCTATCATTGTTTACAAAAACATTCTTTGCAATCTGAACAGAAGATCTAGATTTTGAAACTTTTTGTCCATTCTTCCGTTAGAATCCATGCTCTTCCAATCTAAGCGTTTTGAGCTTTTCCTTTCTAAAATATCAAAAGATTTCGAGTCAATAGAAGTCTTTAACGCTGAACATCCAAATTTGGAAGTTTCCTTAGAACCTAAATCAAATTTAGTTCCCAAAGATTCTCCGACTTCAAAAACACTTGGCCTTTCTTCAAAAGTTGAAACATTTTCAATTAGAGACTTAATCTGAGTCACAAACTCTGTATTTGAATGAACATTCCATTTTTTTTATTATCAAAATAGTTTTTATCAAATACAAAGGTTGATTCAATTTGATTTCTTTTGAAATTCAATTCCTCTAACTGTTTGATCTTTTTACAAAAGCTCTTTATTTTCATTTAAGCTATTTTCAAGTTGAAATTGAATGTCAAAATTCTCATCATCTAATTCTTCAACTATCTTTTGCGAATCAAAAAGTTCTTTTTGAAACACAGAAAGTTTATCTATCTCCGATTTTGACTTAGTTTAATTTGTTTCAGAATCAGAATTTGAAGCATTCTGACATAGTATTGATGAATTCACACATCTTCTAAGACTTTGATTCCAAAATATCAACAGAATCCTCTATATTACTTTCCTCATAAGGATTAGAGGGAATAGATTCAGAAATATTGACTTTAGTTTTAGAGTTTTGAACATTATTAGAATGACATCTAGGTTCATAAATCTCTGTGACTTTAGACACCGATTCAACAAATGTACTTGTAGTAGGAAATAATGACTCATATTCAGTGTAAACAATTCATGTTTTCTTGTTTTGTAACTTGTGTTTACGTCATGGTATTTAAATCCCACTTTTTAAAAACTCTGTCTTTGAATCAGTACTTTTGTTAGATAAATCGTCATCTACTTTCTCTTTACCTTTATCAGAAGAATTAAATAAAGATCTTTTGAGAGAAAGCATCCATTTTATCGAAATTGTAAAGATTTTCAGGGACGCTTTTCAAAACATTATGCTCAGAAAATCCCAATCCCATTTTTGGATTATAAAATCTGGTGTCTTTGGGGTTATTTCTCAAGAGATTAAGATTCTGTTGAGCCTGACAGGGTCTATAGTTTAAATCTTCCATTTGGTTAATCTTTGTGTAAGTCGTTGTTCCTTTTTCAAAACAAACTTCATATTTCATCCTAAATTCAATTTTTTGTAGAATTAAAAATTAATCCTTTTTCAACTTGGAAATGTAGCTTCTAACTTAGCGTTCTCAACTCTAATCACAATGTTTTATTTTTCTTTATCCTCAGTCAAACATTTGTATAGTGCGCTTTCATTTCTGAAACTTATAACCAAATTTCTTTCTTGTTTGATTTTTTCTTTCAACGTTTCAAACTCATATTTCATGTAAGAAATTTGACACATTAAACTTGCAACTTCAACAAAACAATCATTATCAGATTCAGAAGAGTGACGTACCTTAGATTCAGTATCAGAATTAACTTCCTCAGTTATGTTGGCATCATCATTGAGAGTAGCCATGAAATTATAATGCATGTGAGTAAAGTGGACTAACTTTTCATCCGATGTATACCCAAGTCAGTTTTCTTCCTTGGCCATCAATGCCTTACCTTTCTCCTACTTTTCATCAACTAATATTTCTTTGTATTGTAATATTAGTCTTTCACTTTTCTAAAATGACAACCCTTGGCAAAATTACCAGGCTTTCCACAATTAAAGCATCAATTATTCTTTATCATCTTTCTCCATCTCATCCCTTTTCTCTTCTTTCTTATAAATTTTGTTTTTAGTCCTCCCCTTGTACTTGTCAGCCTTGTGATAGTCAGATTTTGGATTTGAATAAAACTTTTTCTTTCCCAAACCTTTTGTTGAAATTACTCGTCAAAAAGACTAGTTTCTCCGCAAATCTTCTTAAGTCTTCATCAGAATTTACACCATCATCCGAACTTAGGCATTTCTGACAACATAGAAGCTTTGTAATGCTTGGAACCGAAGCACAACTTCAGACTGTTTTGCTTTTCAGCAAGTAGAGCAACAGAATCGACAACCATTTTCTTCTCAGCAATCTACTTGACTTTGTCCTTATGCTGATTTAAAGTGACAAATAAATCGTGGATATGTTCTTCATCCATATTATTTCTCATCTGGAGATTAACTGAGTATGTATTCCATTCAGAATTCAAATTCTTCACAAATTTGTAGTTAATCTCAGATACAGGCTTTTGCCATTGCTTATCAAGTCATTCAGAATGATGTTAAACGTGTTATAGGTTTCTGTCAGGATCGAATTCTTAACAAGAATTTATACTCAGAAACTAATATCAAAGAAGTTGCGGAAAAACACTTTGATATTTAATAAAACAGTAATCAAACACAGTATATAATGATCAAACAGTAAACTTGTATTGAATGCTTAAAGTTACAAGATTACACTCTCAACCTCAATATTGATGAACAGACTCACCAATACGAATTCTACTTCTCTAGAATTAGGATCTATGCCTTGAGGTCGATTTTTCTCTTAAAAAACAATTATGAAAAGTTCTTTCTATCTATTCTACACATTCTATACATATACTGATAAAAAGATAATTACAAAGAATAAACAAATCTTCAGTATATCTTCCATGTATATCTTCTAAGTATATCTTTAGTATATCCAGCTGTAGTACTTTCCATCCGTATCTCTTTAGCAGCACTAATAATGCTCAGCAGCATTAACTTCAACTAGCAGCATTAACTTCAAGCAGTACTAACTACTAGCAGTACTAACTAGTTAAGCAGTACTAACTTTGTTTAAGCAGTACTAACTTTAACTAGCAGCATTAATTCTACTAGCAGTAGTAACACTTAGCAGTATTAATCTTCAACTTGTTCTGACAGTAGTAACTACACTTGTACTAGCAGTAGTAACTACACTTAGTAGAATCTTCAGTTCCCAACAATCTCCCCCTAACTTGACTTTTAGAAGAGAAGTCAAGTTCTTCAGATATTCTTCCAGATGCTCTTTTTAATGCTCCCAAAACTTCCAAGATCACGCTGCTAAGTCTGGATTCAGTCCCAAACTCTGATTGATTATCCTCTGAATGAGATACTTGGCCATTTCTGAATTTGGTGCACAACCCAACTTCTTCTTTAGCATGGCATGAACCTTCAGTCTGGTGTGATTATATACTCTATCCACTAGGAAGTATTCTGTGTGATTTCTATCCAAAGTCACTGCATATACTCCACTAGTTTCATATAGAGTCCAACTTGTGACTTCTTTAAACACACTCTTGATTACCTGGTTCACTTCTTCAGGTTTGAACATCATGCATAAATACTCCATCACCAGTTTTGTAAGAGACATTCCTGGAGTATTCAGATGGTCTGCATACAGCTTAATTCCTATGTCAAACATCTCTTCTATATCAGATCTAGAGCATGTTTTGACAACCTTGATCCAAGTATTGAATATTTCATACTTGTCACCTTTCCTCTTTAGTCTGATGTAATCTTTTCCATCCATTTTCAGAACATCCCAGTGAATAATCTCTGGTGGCTTAACTCCAACAGGTTCTGCAGAAATTGGTTCAGGCACTTTGTCCATCACTACCATATATAAGCTTACATCATCTTTGATTGATGACCCTTGCTGGCTTGATGACTCAGGTGCCACTTCTTCTTCAGCAACATTTTGTTCTTCTTCTGTTCTAGACTTCTTATCTTTCTTTCTTTTGGCCATCATCTTGGTTCTTTTCAAAGTCTTTTGAACCTGCACTAGAGTAGCTTCCTTCTTCTTTTCTTCCTTTTCCCTTTCCATTTCTTTTATAGGAGTTCCCTCTTCACTTTCAGGGAATGGTTGATTCATATCTATATCATGTCTCTCCTTTGCCTTCTTTTCAAACTCCACTCTATCCTTTTCATTGCTCTTCAGCTTCTCCATTTCTTTCTCATATAGATCCTTAACTTGATCAAAATTCATCTTCACAAACATTTCTTTCTTTACCCCAATTGCACTTTTCAAGAAAGTTATCATTTTGTTTCTTTCCTGAGTAGCAAGGTAAGTTTGTGAAGGTCTTCTCTTCTTTGCACTTGATCTGACCATCATAGCCTTTCTCAAGGTTATTGCTCTTTGCTTGGCTTTCTCTGTTTCTAACCCTTTCTGGAATGCTTCATTTAACTCATTTGCTAGTGCTCTGGCCATTTCTCTGTCTTTTTCAACCTGTTCCTTTTCTGCTAGATCTAACTCTTCTTGCACTTTCTTTGCTAATGCTTCATCTGACTCAATCATCTTTTGCTTTTTAGATGGTTGATCAGATTCTATCATCTTTTCTTTCCCTTTTCTTTTTATATCTGCAGCCATGTCTTTCTTTTCTGATTTCTTGTCTCTCCCTTCATTTATGACCACTCCCTTTGCTTTGGGAGTGTCATTCTTAGCTTTTATTAGCACTTCAGCTACTTCAATTTCTGTTGGTGTTAACTCTGTTACTGCTGCTTGTGAGGTTTCAGCAGCATTAACAGTTTCTGCTTCCTTCTCCCCCTCAACTTCAACTCTTTCTTTATCAAACTCCCTTTCACTTGATGCTTCTTCCATGTTGATCTCCCCCTTTTTTGGGAGCATCAGTCTCTGGTTTCCTCCTTTTGAGCACAAATTGTTTCTTTCTTTTCTTTTGAACCAGCCTGGTCACCATCTTCTTTAATTTTTCAATCTGGACTTGTTGTGACAGGATCACCAGCTTCATCTCCTCTATTTCTTTTCCTTGTTTGATGACATCCTGGTTGATGTTTCCCATGGTCTCCATCAATTCATCATAGTTATATCTGTCCTCACCTTCTCCAGGAGTGTTACCCCCTATTGAAGGATCATTGGATCTTTTAGTAGTGGAAGTCTTCTGCCTAGCAGAAGCACTATCCACCCCTGTGGTTTCTTGGCACCAGGGACCTTCAAATGATTGCTCATTCAAAGTTGCCATGGGGGAGGTCTTATTGATGTTACCACTGTCCTCCTCTGTGTTAGCAGGAGTAGTGGCAGCCTCATCTCCCATATGCTCTACCTCCTCCTCAGAGAGCACCTCCTTTGGGTTGGGAGACACCCTTGTGGTTTCCCTTTGGATATTCTCTAGGGGAGTATTCTCCCTTAGAGGGCTTAAAGGTTGTGTGGGTGATGGTACAAGAAGGGAAGGAGCCTTCTTTACCTGTTTTCTTTGATAAGTTTGGGTAATTGGAGAGGTTGGTTTTGTAAGAATGGACTGGGGAATTGTTTTTGAGTGAGAAGGTTGGGCTTGGCTAGCAGTGGGATGGTCTAATGAGGGCCTTGACCCTGCTGCCATACCTTCAGTGGTTTGGGACACCACCATCATTGTAGAGAACAATGGGGTGTCAACTCCTTCCGAGTCCCCAGCAGATCTTCTCATATTTGAGAAAACCTTGCCTTTTGGGGGTTTAGGTACATATACCCCAACAGGTTGAGGTATGTCCGTCAATTCATGGTTAATTACTTCCTGAACAAATCTGGGATACATAAAGAAACTCTTTTTGTTTCCCATATTTGATACAAGATCATTGAAAATCATCTTTGAGAAATTGTACCTTCTGGATGTAGCCAAGCATACCAAAGCATATGCAATTGGACTGCTGAACTCACTCCATCCAGTGGTCTTTTTGGAGATACAATGCATTAGGGTATGAACAAGAAAACGCCATTGGGGTGAAAATTTTGCTTTTGAGAATTTGAAAACACCCAATGGGCCTCCATACCCCATTCTAGTAAGATTAGAAAACAGTTCATCATTAGAGATAGACATTATACCAGCGGCATCGTCTAGACGTAGACTGATGCGAATGACTTCTTCAGTAACTGTAAGTGAGTGATCACAGATTCTTGTCTTGATCATTTGCACACCATTTTCCACAACAATGGTTGCATTAGCCCAGAACTGCCTTTGGTGCTCAATGTAGATTGTAGGTGATACAGTAAGAGCATGAGCAATGTGGCTCGACTTCAGAAAGTCGACTATCTGATGAAAACCTTCAGCTTGTTTTGGCTTTTGTAGCATCGCAATCTCGTTGTGCTCGTCGATGAATGTCATGGATGCCATTGATCTTAGCGAAAACTTGCCTGAAAACTTCGGACTTGAGAGAGAAAAGGTTTTGAGCGCAAGAGAACAGTATGCAAAGAGTCGTTATGAACTTTTAGGCGGGCAAAAGGTATTTATAGTATTCGGAATATAAGCAGTATTAACCTAGAGCAGTATTAACCACTAGCAGTATTAACTGAAATAGCAGTATTAACTACTAGCAGTATTAACTAACTAGCAGTATTAACTGCGAGCAGTATTAACCACGAGCAGTATTAACTGAACTAGCAGTATTAACTGCAAGCAGTATTAACTGCTAGCAGTATTAACTAACTGGCAGTATTAACCGCGAGCAGTATTAACCACGAGCAGTATTAACTGAACTAGCAGTATTAACCACTAGCAGTATTAACTGAAATAGCAGTATTAACTACTAGCAGTATTAACTGAACTAGCAGTATTAACTGAACTTACTCCTTTTAACCTTGCTAAATACTGAGTACTGCCATGCATATCCTGAAAAGAAGATTAGTAACACCAAGAATAACAATATACAGGTATAAACTCACTTTTTGAGAAGAAGATTATTCAAAGTTTATCATTCCCACACTTGTTACCAAGAAAGTGAATCTACTCACATCAAAAGCTTTAGTGAATAGATCAGCAAACTGATTATCAGTGTGAACTTTGACAACTTGAATAAGTTTCTTTTCATTACAATCTCTTATAAAGTGATACCTGATTTCAATGTGCTTTGTCTTTGAGTGCTTGACTGGATTATTTACAATGCTAATAGCACTGCTGTTGTCAATAAAGATTGGAGTATGTAGAAAGGTTACCCCATAATCCAGCATTTGATTCTGAATCCATAAGACTTGAGAACAGCAACTTGCAGCTGCTATGTACTCTGCCTCTGTTGTAGATGTGGATATGGTGGTTTGTTTCTTGCACTGCCATGAGACTAGTCTAGCACCCAAAAACTGACATCCTCCAGAAGTAGATTTTCTGTCCAAGTTTGCCCCACCTAGATCACTGTCTGAGTATGCTATTAGGTCAAAAGGTGAGTTATGAGGATACCAAAGTCCCAATCTGGGTTGCCCTTTGAGATATCTGAATATCCTCTTAACAGCTTGAAAGTGAGATTGCTTTGGCCTAACTTGAAATCTTGCACATACACAGACTGGAAACATAATATCTGGCCTTGATGCTGTGAGATACATGAGAGAGCCAATCATGGATCTATAAAGATGCACATCCATATCCTCCCCCTCAAGATCTGCTGTGATCTGCTTGTGTGTTTCCATAGGTGTGCTTGCAGGTTTTGATTCTGAGAAACCAAACTTGGTTAGAATATCCTGCACATACTTGGATTGACATATAAAAATGCCATCTGACTTCTGTTGAACTTGGAGTCCAAGGAAGAAAGTAAGTTCCCCCATGGAACTCATTTTGAACCTTTGATGCATTAAATCCTCAAACTCCTTGCACATATTGTTTCTTGTAGAACCAAAAATAATGTCATCAACATATATTTGGACCAGCAAGATATCCTTCTTCTTTCTTTTGATAAATAGAGTCTTATCAATGACTCCCCTTTCAAAGTCATTTTCCAAGAGATAGGATGACAGGGTGTCATACCATGCTCTTGGGGCTTGATGTAGTCCATAAAGTGCTTTCTTTAATTTGTATACTCTGTCTGGATAGCTTGGGTTTTCAAACCCTGGTGGTTGGCAGACATATACTTCTTCTTCAATTGACCCATAGAGAAAAGCACTTTTTACATCCATTTGGTAGACTTTGAAGTTCATGTAAGAAGCATAGGCTAGGAATAGTCTGATTGCTTCTATCCTAGCTACAGGTGCAAAAACTTCTTCATAATCTATGCCCTCTTCTTGAGTGTAGCCTTGAGCTACCAGCCTTGCTTTGTTTCTTATAACAATACCTCTTTCATCTCTCTTGTTTCTGAAAATCCACTTTGTGCCAATTGCTCTGTGACCTTTAGGAAGGTCTACTAGATCCCATACATCTTGTAGCTTGAATTGTAACAGTTCTTCTTGCATTGCTTCTATCCAGCTAGATTCTTTCATAGCATCATGTGCCTTTTTAGGCTCAAGCTGGGATAGAAAACAAGAAAGGACTGTATGTTGTTGATCTTTCATTTCTTGAAGCCTGCTTTGATGTCTAGTCATCATAGGAGAAGAGATATCTCCTATTACCAACTGTGGAGGATGATTCTTTTGAACTCTTGTGTTATGACTAGATTCTTCATTCAGTCCAGCCTCTAGATTAGAGTCATGCAACTCAACTGAAGTGTCTTCAGATGTCACTTCTGATTCTTGAGTCTCCTCATCTCTAGTGTCTTCTTCACTCTGACTTGGTTCAGTATATGATTCCTTTTCACAGTCCTCATTTACTGTGGGTATGGGAAAAATCACAGATTTAGATATACTTTCTTGAACTTGTGTGATCTCTGATTCTCCACCATCTGTTCCTGTATACTCATTACTGAAACCAAAAGAGTTAGTTAGTGAATCAATGTCAAATAGCCATTGAGGTCCAGACCCAACAGGATTTGGTGTGTTCTCATTGCATTTGACATTGTCACTTTCTTCAATTATTCTAGAAGAAGAGTTAAAAACTCTGTAGGCCTTACTCTGAGATGAGTATCCAACAAGAAATCCATCATCTGCTTTGCTATCAAACTTACCTAAGTGAGATTTGGTATTTAGAATTGTACAAGGACACCCAAAAGATTTGAAGAAACCAATAAAAGGTTTTCTTTGATTTAAAAGCTCATATGGGGTCTTGTTCTTTTGCTTGACCACTAGAACTCTGTTTTGGACGTAACAAGCAGTATTAACTGCTTCAGCCCAGAATGTAATTGGCAATTTTGAATCAGCCAACAGAGATCTAGCAGCCTCTATTAGTGTCCTATTTCTCCTTTCAGCAACACCATTCTGTTGAGGAGTTCTAGGAGCACTATATTGTTTCTCAATACCTTTTCCTTCACAAAAAGTGTTTAAATCATGATTTTTAAATTCAGTTCCATTATCTGATCTAATGACTTTTACTCTTTGATTAGTTTGGTTTTCAATTCTTAGGATAAAGGATTTGATAAGATCACTTGTTTCATCCTTAGTCCTTAGAAAATATACCCAAGTAAACCTGGAGTAATCATCAACAATAACCAAGCAGTAAGATTTCTTGCCTATACTCATAACATTTGTAGGACCAAACAGATCCATATGCAATAACTGGAGACAAGAAGAAACAGAATTTAACTCTTTGGTCTTATGAGAAGTTTTGTGTTGTTTGCCTTTGAGACAAGCAACACAATGATCATCACATGAAAAGACTTTTGAAGGTAAACCTCTTACAAGGTTATTTTTAACAAGATTGTTCATAGTCTTGTAATTCATGTGACACATCCTTCTGTGCCATAGGGAGGATTCATCTATAGAAGCTTTTGAAACAAGACAATTTAAAGATGAATCACTATCAACATTGTCCAAATCAAGACAGTAAACATTGTCCTTCCTTGGAGTTCTAAGTAGTATCATGCTTTCATCAACTACCTTGAACCCTGGAGCAAGAATCATACACTCAGTATTAGTAAATAATATACTATATTGTTTGTCACAAACCTGTGATACACTTAACAGGTTGTACTTTAATTGATCAACATAGTAGACATCCTCAAATGTCATCTTACCTTTGGTGACATTACCTTTTCCACTTATCTTACCACCAGTAAGATTGTCTCCAAATGCAACATGTCCTCCATTAATTTGCTTGAAATCCTGAAGGCATGACATGTTGCCAGTCATGTGCCTAGAGCAACCACTATCAACATGCCATATGCTCTTTCCCTTGAGCTGTTGGTTGCCCTGCACATTAAATAAATCAATTAGTATGATTGGGGACCCAAGCCAAAGTGATCTTGGGTCTTCCTTTCTCATCAAAGTATTTACATTCCTTTTTAATGAGGTTTGTAAACTCAGAGCACTCTTTATTAGAGTACTTTGTCAATATGATTGGCTTAGCAGAATCAACACTGGAAGCAGTACTAACCTTAGAAGTACTAACAGAGTTAGCAGTACTAACAGGTGTAGCAGTACTAACAGGTTTAGCAGTACTAACCTTGTTAGCAGCATTAACATTGTTAGCAGTAGTATTACTTCTAGCAGCACTATCATTGTCAGCAGCACTATTTGTGGTAGCAGTACTAACAGTTTTAGTGCTTTTAGGAATCCACATATTGACACTTTCTTTAACAGAATACTTTTTCTTCATGTGGCTTTTAGTTTTAACATTTTTCTTAGCCACATGGTTCTTTTCAATTTTCTTATAACCAAAGGGTTTTTGCATGGATCTTTGGAAATTCATTCTTTGGTTCATAGGATTGAAATAACAGACTTTTGCAAGATGATTCAATTTGCCACAGATAAAGCAAGGTTTTGGTCTATTGATTTTACTCAGATCAACCCCTTGTTTATGTGCCCATTGATTATTCCAGTTTCTTTGATTTCCCCTCTTTTTGTCCTGTTTTTGGGGTTCATTCTTCTTACAAGTACACTGTTTGCAAGGACCTGGATTCACAACTGTGGTCTGTTTATAATGGACCTTACCAGACTTTTCCTCTGTCTTCTCTATGTTCTTGGATTTGATCCAAGCCCTTCCACAATCCTCATTGGTGATAATGTTGTTTTCTATTGAAGTCTCACCACTCACCTTGTTCTTCTTACTCTTGCCAACCTCTTTCTCAGTCTTATCCTCAACAATTACCTCATCTAAGGGATCTATTTCAGTGGCTCCCTCAGGCAAGTCCTTCCTATCTTTGGTGTCTAACAGGTCTGAAGTAGGAGGAATGTAATTGTTGTTATATGGTGGAGGTGTGGCATTATACCCAATTCCTCTTCTTAATTTATCATGAATCTGATTTTGCAGTAAGGAGTCCATTGCTTTAGAAGCATTGGAAAACTTTTCTACATCAAGCTTAACCTTGGTTAACTCCTCTTTCAGTTTTTCACTCTCCTCTTTAGATTTGGTCAGTTTAAGTTCTAAATCCTTTTTCTCCCACTGCCAGTAATTAGTGTCATATGAGTGTTGTAGTTCATTGGCTTGAAAACCTTTGATTTGATCTTCAAATCTCTCTACTATCCTCACATAGTCTTTTATATCCTTTTCTAGTCTCTTTAGGTCATCACTCATCTTCTGATTGTGATCCCTGTACCTTTTAACAGAGTCTATGCAAGTTTTAGAGCAGAGATTAGAACTTACCTCAGATGGGAGATCAGATACTTTAGCCATAAGAGCTTGATTCTGAATAGCTTCTTCTGCTTGATCACTCCAATCAAACCCCATTCCTTGTTGAGAAACAAGGGCTTGAGCAGAGTTTCTATTGTTATTGAAGCTTCCAGATTGAGCTTGTTGATGGTTGTTGTTGTGAGACATTCCACTTCTGCATTCTCTAGCAAAATGTCCCTTAAGATGACATTTGTAGCATTCTACCTTTGATTTATCAAACCCTGCTCCATCTTCTCTTCTTTGTGAGAAGTTGTTTCTTCCAGTCCTCTTTATAAACTTCTTAACCCTCATGGAGAGCATGGCCATCTGCCATTTGATATCCATCTCTTCCAGATCATCAGGATGAAGTTGTTCTAAGTCATCATTGATCAAAGAAGAATTTCCATGATTAGAAAGAAGAGCTTCAAATGCATAATCAGTGCCTTTATCTAGATTTGATCCATTAGTAGCATTAACTGATTCAGTGTTAGTAGTAGAATCAATTGATGCTGATAGGAGTGCAGCATTATGAACATATCCAGAGGGCTTCTTCTTTGCCTCCACCTCAGCTTCAAATACTCTAAGATCATTGTACAGATCATCAAGTTCTTTGTCTTCCAACTGATCATTCTGTCTGAATGACACAGTGTACATGGTCCATTCATCTCCAAGGGACCTTAAGAACTTTCTGTTCACATCATCTTGATCAATCTGTACTCCCATAGTAGCTAGTTCACCAATTAGTTTATTAAACCTGTCAAAAGTTTGAGTCATGGACTCATTCTTAGTTGACATGAAGTTTTCATACTGTTGCTTTAAGATTGCCTTTTGATTTCTCTTGGTACTTTTGGTACCTGAGAATCTCTTCTCTAGAGCATTCCAGAGCATCTGTGCATCAGTACAATTGCAGAATTGGTGTTGATACTCATTTGGAATGGCCAAGAGCAGTGTGCTCAAGGCTTTCATCTCTGTCTGTCTTGATTTCCTGTCTGCATCTGTCTTTGGAGGAGTTCTTTTGCCATCTTCACCAATCTTTCCTCCATCAGATGGGCCATTCTCAATGATGTCCCACATAGAATAATCTGTGAGGAGAATATATTGCTTGATTCTGATCTTCCACATGTCAAATTCATTGGATCTGAGCATTGGAACTTTTGAGACCAAAGTACTGCTTGATTCTGTAAGATTTTCCATGATGAATAACTGTTTCTGAGAGAATTTGGCTCTGATACCACTTGTCAGGATCGAATTCTTAACAAGAATTTATACTCAGAAACTAATATCAAAGAAGTTGCGGAAAAACACTTTGATATTTAATAAAACAGTAATCAAACACAGTATATAATGATCAAACAGTAAACTTGTATTGAATGCTTAAAGTTACAAGATTACACTCTCAACCTCAATATTGATGAACAGACTCACCAATACGAATTCTACTTCTCTAGAATTAGGATCTATGCCTTGAGGTCGATTTTTCTCTTAAAAAACAATTATGAAAAGTTCTTTCTATCTATTCTACACATTCTATACATATACTGATAAAAAGATAATTACAAAGAATAAACAAATCTTCAGTATATCTTCCATGTATATCTTCTAAGTATATCTTTAGTATATCCAGCTGTAGTACTTTCCATCCGTATCTCTTTAGCAGCACTAATAATGCTCAGCAGCATTAACTTCAACTAGCAGCATTAACTTCAAGCAGTACTAACTACTAGCAGTACTAACTAGTTAAGCAGTACTAACTTTGTTTAAGCAGTACTAACTTTAACTAGCAGCATTAATTCTACTAGCAGTAGTAACACTTAGCAGTATTAATCTTCAACTTGTTCTGGCAGTAGTAACTACACTTGTACTAGCAGTAGTAACTACACTTAGTAGAATCTTCAGTTCCCAACAGTTTCTATCAGGGACTCTCCTTCCTTGTCTTTAAACCCTTCATAAGCATTTATACACTAGTTAATCTTTGACTTTACATATCTCTCTGTTCCTTGCAACTGTTTCTCTAGCTCGTCCCACATAGCCTTTGCAAATTCCCTACTATCAACCCGACTATATAGGTAATTTTCAATCGCCATGGTCAATAGTTTTAAAGCCTGATAGTTAATATCAGATTAGAATTTTTCGACATAATTAAAATATCCATAAGTCTTTGGAGTTCTACTATCAGGAATTGCAGGAGATGTTGTTGTTGTAGGAGAACCTTTTGTTGTAATGTAGGGTTCATTTGGTCTCTCTTTGATGGATTTTCAATGCTTTTTATCTTTAGTTTTTAGAAACTAAATCATTCTTTGTCTTCCATTGCAGATAATCTATAATAGACAGAACTTGAGGTTTAGACTGAGATCCCATACTCATAAAATCTATAAACATCTTGATCACTTGAAATAAAATGAACTTGATATGATGATTAATCAGTGATAAACAAACTTTTGAAGAAAGCTTTTACTAAAAAGTCAACATAGAAAAATCAAGTTTTGAAAGTCAAACAGTCAAACTATAGCAAAGCATTGATCAATTATTGCAACCTCCAAACAGTAAACTATTTCAAGAAAGGTTAACTTATCACATAAACCTGTAATGAACAATAACTTTTAGCATAAGTCTTGCGCGATAAACTCCCTCTTATCGCACATGTTTTGTGCGATAAACTTACCCATTACTCGGTAAGCACACAATGTTGTGCGGTAAAGTCCTCTTATCGCATAACGCTTTATGCGATAACCTATATGAATAGTAACTCATCGGTCACGACTTGTGCGACAAACAAGTATGTCACACAATCTTTATGCAACAAAAACACTATTCAACTCCTTTGACGTACGATAAAGATGTTTATCACACACTTGTGCGATAAAACATTGTTCATTTCTTGAGTCGTGCAATAAAATACCACTTATCGCACACTTGTCATGCGATAACTATGAATCTCTGAGTTGTGTGACAAACTTCAAGAACAAGCGATAACTTTGAATCTTCACAGAGGGATCCAAAAATTTCTCTAATTCCTCCATATCAGATGTAAACCATTACAGACATGATCAAAATATGATGCTTAACAACTTTAATACTAATCTTTTCAACTAATATGCATCAAAACTCACCTTTTTGCTCAAAATACTCAAGAATTTTGAACTCTTAAAAACCACGATCGGTCCAGAAATCTTAGTAGAATCACCAAATTAAATCAAGAATTCGATTCAGATTATTTCAGAGGTGAAATTTCAACAGTTTAATACACAAATACTCAATAAATCACATGGATCACAATCGAACTCAAGATCACTCTAGACATTTTTCACTTTCACAAAAACCTTCAAGATCTTCAAAGATCTCTTCAAGAATCATGAATTCAAACTATGATTTCTTCTCTGATACCAAATATTAGTCCTAGAATCAAGTCCAATTCAATACAAACTAGAATACAAGATCAAGATTAAAGAAGCAAGTCATATGTATATTTGAAGTATGAATACAGTATCTCCCTCAAAATCAGATCTAAAATATTCTCTCTCTAGATCTTGTCTCACAATTACAAATGATCTCACGTCTTACAAAAATACGAAGAACGAAATCTATTTATACTTGGTCAACACTTTGACCTTTTAAGGAACGTTCAAGACCTTGCATTTTAGCCCTTAAATATTGAATACAATCATTTTGGTCCTAACACTTCTCAACTTTGGCGATGGTTTCACAGGTTCACAACCTTCATTCTTTGGCCAGTCATAGCCATTGAGGTCAAGCATGGCCACGATTTCTTAAGTTGTGGCCTCAGACTTAAAATATGTGCTCTTGAGGAGATACAGAGCCGATCAGTGAGTACCAGGGGCAAACTTGGCATTTGAGCCACCAATGTAAAAAGAGATTAAGTGACCATCCTTTTCTTCTTCTTCTCCTCTTGGACAACTTCGGTAGAATGCCATAATTGTCTCAAGTACTCACTTGAGATGGGAGGAGTGAATGGAAGAGCATGTAGAATGGAACATCGAGAAAGAGAAAGTGATGAATCCTTAAACCATGACTTATCGCCTGGTATATCGAGTAAAGCAACATGATTGTTGGCTTTAAGGGTGCAGTTTGCCATGGACAAGTGTACGTTATTGTCGGCCATTTCTATTTTGATAACCAAAAAGGATGAACGAGGTTTGAAAGAAACGAATGATACAAAAGGAAAAAACAACAAGAAAACTAGATTAGGGTTTTTGGAACTTTTTAGGTTTTTTGGAGCTTTTAAAACTTTTTTTAGGGTTTAGAAATCCATAAATAAGAGTCGTTTTGTTTGAGAAACAAATTGAGTTTCTGATTTTGAAAGAAAAGATAGGTTAAGAAGAGAGAAACAGTACCTTTGAGTCTTGAAGAAGAAATATCTTTTAAAAAACTTTAGTAAGTGTTCTTGGTGTTTTTTGGATGGAAAATAAGAATGACAAAATTTTACACTCAAGATTTTGTAAGCATAAAGAGCAAAGGAGAGAAGGAAATGAGTAATTATAGCGTCGATGAGAGAGAGAGAGAGAGAGAGAGCAGAGAAAACCAGTTTTGATGGTTCGAAAAGCAAATTAATGATAAATTGCCATGTCCCTAGGGTTATATTGGAAGGGGTAATCTTATTCCCACTCTCAAAAACTTATTTACACCCTACCCCACCCCCCATACCCATCCTACCCACTATAATTATTAATATAATTATAATCATTACATAATAATTATTTGTTTATTTTTAATTTTAAAATAATTATAATCATTCCATATTTATTTTTTAATTTTAATATAATTATGAATTATTTATTCATTATTTTAGTTTAATGTAATTATGTTTTATTTAATTATTTAATTATATATTATTTTTAAACCTACAAAGATAAAATAATTTAATACCAAAAAATATCAAAATAACATAATTGATAAAGTAACAAAAAAAATACTAAAAACTAAAAATATTACAACTCAATCAAGTGAAATAAAATCCGGAGTAGGATTACTAGATAATAGTTGCTTGAACATATTTATTCGACTCATGTAATGAGTAGCCCATCCGGTTGCGCAATCATATTTGAAACGGGACCATTGTTGCATGATACGAGGCATCGGGTACCCTTCAGCCAGTGATATTTTAACATAATGATTACCATTAACGTGCACGATTGCAATAGCGATATGTTCAAACCATGGTGGCGGACTAGATCGAAGTGGTAAGAATGTCATGCTACCTGCAGTTGTTAAAGAATGTAGTATCACATTATACCTTGAAGCAACCAACACACCCGTTTCAGGCATATCAATCCAGTTCTCGTAGGGTGCAAATTTGTCTAGCTCAAAAAAGTTCAGAGAGTTGTAAACCTGACACCATCTTTGAATACCAAACATCTCAACATATTTTGTCTTGTACATGTCCAACTCCTCCATTAAATTATATCGAATAGATGGCCATTCATCTTCGTGAAGGTTGAGACAGGCAACTATCACTCGAAATCCACAATTTCCATCAGATGCTACATCTTACACATGCTTGATGTAAGGATGAAACATATCTGGAAACTGGTTCATGTATGGATGTAAATAGTAATTATGTCTTCCTGGTTCCGATGAGTAACTACTATATCTTATCGGTTCCTTGTACTCGTCAACTTTTGGTGCAGATGAACAACTATGTCTACGACGTTCTTGAGGTTGTGGAGGTAGCTCAACAGGTGTTTTTCTGAAATATTGCGTTTTTAAGGAAGGACACCTACGAGTAGCGGTGTGAGTAGCAGGTTTACAAACCAAAGTTGTTGACGGTGCAATTATCTCTCTGAACTTTCTTAGTAAACTAAGTTTACCAGATCTCGATTGCCTTTTGAATTGCGCATTCAACATTTCAATCTCTACTTCACAACCAATATCATCATCTTTCATAGACATGCAAGGTGATAAATCAAGTTTCCTCCAAAATAGATCGAGCGAAGAAAGTGGGATTGGTTGACGTTTATTCAAGTACATGGCTTGTTCATGCGCACATGGTAACCCATGACTTGTACGCAATTGACATTTACAATTTTCAACCAATAACCCAACAACTTTTGCCCGCTCATATTCTTTGAAGATTATGTCAAGTGCATGGCTTGAAACGAAACCACGCATATCAATATTTTCAAATATAAATATAAATATATATATATATAAATACCTGGATAATCGAGTAAATTTTCCTCAAGTTGTGCCAAATTGAACCTATATGCGTCTTCCGTTCGAGATGCAACTAATGTACTCCATGCCTTGTTGAAAGAATTCCAATTACTTTTTGATCGTATGGATGCTTTACCCTTCTTCAAGATATTATTATAGATATGCCATGTGCAGAGTAACTTTTTAGCATCCGGGAATACAACATTGCATGCTTTCATTAGAGCCAAATCTCTATTTGTCACGATAACACGTGGAAGAATACAGTCGCCCATTAACGATTTGAAACAACTTAGAGCCCATGTATAGTTCGACTCATCTTCTTTATGCATAAGCACAAATGCTATGCAAAATGTCATATTTGTCGGAGTTACACCAACAATCTCAAGAAGATGCAATGTGTATCTGTTTGTGTAGTAATAATATAACAATTAATAATGATAATGATAATGATAATGATGATGATGATAATAATAAAAAGTAATATAAAATCAATTTAATCGAAATTTACGAGTCAAAGAGATGCATTGCGTACCTGTTCGTTTGATATGTTGCATCTATCAACACCACGTGTGGAAATGCATGCCACAACTCCAATGATTTTAGATGAGCAAAGAATAAATCTTCCAACTCGTTAGATGAATGAGTTACACGTCTTTCATAAATATAATTGTTCTCGTGTAAAAATGACATAAGAACTTGTATTTGTGTTCTACCCGCTTTCTCTAGCATCCGAATTTTACTTCGTACATTGTACACCGTTGAGATAGTAAACACGTTATTTGGGTCTTGCTTGAGTATTGATAAGATATCTCGTGGCTTCACATTTTTTCATGATAAATCTTCCACCAATCGAGCTTCATTATCTGACAATCATCGTGGATATGGAAGACCTTCCAAATGTAACGCAGATTCATGATTATGCACTTCACATATCACTCTTAATGTCCAATAATCTTCCATTGTCGAACGTTTCCCTTCTAATTCGATTGGACAATTTATTTTTTTGGTGCCTGTATTTCTGGTGGAGATTTTTTTACTTTTGTATGTACCGTCACGGTCACATTGAAATACAATTGTAGAAGTCTTAAATCTTTTAGTAACAATAACGTAACCAAGTGAATTTTCCATGTCGTGAACCCAATCTATTAGATCTTGACGAGAGTTAAACACCTAAATATTAAGAAACGGGACAGAGATAATAAGTTTTGATGAAAAAAAGTCAAGTAAAAAATTATTTTTCATTTGATTATCGGCCTATATATATATATATATATATATATGCAATTTATAAGATAATGAATATTTAGTGCATACCATGTCGGTTGAGAACTTCGATTCCGTATTTTCATCGTTTGAATCATCATCCCATTGTAAGTCTTCTTTCCATCTTGTCATTTCAAGTATTGAAAAATGTAGAAACGAGAGAGAGAGAGAGAGAGAGAGAGAGAAGAATGTTTGATGATTGTGGTATGATGTAGATAGGGAGAGATAGTCAATTTATATAGATGAAATAGTGTTGGTAGTTAATAAATATATACGTTATAGAAAAACGATATTCGTAAAAAAAGATATTTGTATAGAAACGAGATGTGTATAAAAACGAGAATTATATAAAAATGAGATTTGTAAAAAAATGAGATATATAAAAAAAATGAGATATATCTTAGTAAAAAAATGATTTTTTTGTATAAAAAATGATTTTTTTGTATAAAAAAATGAGATGTATATAAAAAATGAGATATATCTTTAAAAAAATGATTTTTTTGTTTTTATAGACATCCTAGTAAAAAGTGTTGTCTTGCATGAAATTTTTTTATTTTTTATATATATTTGTCTTTTCCCGTAAATAAAGGTTTTTTATATACATTTTTATTTTTTATATGCTTTTTACATATCCAAGAAAAAAGTGTTGTCAGAAAATTTTTTGGAATAAGATTACCCTTTCCAATTGTATCCCCTTTTCAATGTTTGACTTTTATTTTAACAATTCCCAATGCAAGGTTGGGTGTAAATTATAGGACCCTATTGGAAGGGGAATGCGTATGGACATCGTGGTAGTCAGGTCATTTAATGCTTTTCATTTATCAAGATAACAGTATTTTAAAATCTGAAAATTACATTTACTGATGTCCGGGACAGAATGGTTATTTTCAAAAGTTTAATAAATAAAGAATTTATTAAATTATCAATGAAATAAAGTCTTAGGTGATTATGTGAAAATTTTCACTGAACAAGAGAAAGAGGTTCAGTAAGGTTATTTAAGAAAAAGTAGACAATGAACAATTGTTTTAAAGAAAACTTGTTCAGTAATGAGATAAGAAAGACATACCTTTAGTGATATCATTATAGAGATCCTCGATGTATGTTCTTTACTTTATCTAACCGAGGAATGCTGATAGCTGTTAATTAGTCCTCAGTGTTCAGGATTCCCAACTCGTTGATAAGAAGTTAAACCTTGCTTCATCAAGGGGTTTTGTAAAAAGATCAGCGAGTTGAAAGTTAGTTGGAATGAAGTGAAGTTCAATATCACCTTTCATGACATGATCTATGATAAAATAATACCTGATTTCTATGTGCTTTGTCTTTGAGTGAAGAATTTGATTGTTTGTGATTGCTATAACACTGGTGTTGTTGCAGTATATAGGGATTTTTGAGAAATTCGGTTCATAATAAATGTTGGTTTCTCATTCAGAGAATTTATGCACAACAATTACCAGCTACTACTTATTCAACTTCAGTTGTTGATGTTGAAACTGAGTCTGCTTGTTGCTTGTCCAATTAACAAACTTTCCATCTAGAAGCTGACAACCTTCGGTGGTGCTTTTTCTATCGAGCTTAGAACCTACAAAGTCACTATCAAACTACAAAGTGAGAGCGAACCCTAAGTCTTTAGGATACCAAAGACTTAGATTGGGTGTACCCTTAATATATATTAATATTCTCTTTACAATGATAAGATGAGATTCCTTGGGTTTAGCTTCACATCTACAACATAGATAGGTAGCATACATGATATATGGTCGACTATTGTAGCATTGACAAGTTTTCTATTTGGATCCTTGTTCAACGTTAGAGGAGGTGTCATAAGGTTTTTCATCGTCGACCACTAACTTAGGTCAAACTTGTTAAACATTTCCAGACAAACTTTTCTTGGTTTATAAAGATTCCTTTGTCAGTTTTTTAGACCTGAAAACACGGGAAGAATGTCAGTTCACCCGTCATGCTCATTTTGTATTTACTTTTCATTAGATCTGTGAATTTCACACACAATGATGATTTTGTGGAAATAAGATGTCATCGACATATATCTAAACAAGAATGATATAACCCTTGACATTCCTAAGAAAAAGGGTGTTATCATTTTTCCACGTGAAAACCCTTCATATATAAGAAAAGGAGAGTGAGTATCATACCCAACATGAGGAGCTTGTTTCAACCCATGAAGATCCTTATGCAATCTATATACATAGATTGGATATTGACGATCCACAAAACTAGGAGGTTGTTTAACATAGACTTCTTCTTGAAGTTGTGTGATTGTATCCTATGTGGTTAACAACCTCTATCATAATTGTATGAACTCCGGATAGGAGCTTTTGCACATATTTGGACTGCCTCTACAGAGCATAAGCATCTATAGACAACTTCTGCAGAGGTTCTAGGAAATATACAAAGGTTCTGCGATCTGCCTGTTTACAGCAGCAGTTCCATCTCCACAGCAATATATGTTTGGTGCCATGTAATGAATCTTTTCACCATTTATGTCAGCAATAATGGGGCCTTCTGTTGCTCTGGTATCAACTCCAAGAATGACAGGCAGAACCAATTTCTTTCAACAAAATCTTGATGGGCCACTTTTCTTCTATCTGAAGATTCTGGACAGAGGATCTCTATGTACAACCAGAGCCTCTCGTCCTTCTGTCCAGAGCCTCTGCACATGAACAAAACAGGCAACAACAACACACAGCTGCCATAACTCTGAATACAAGTCTGAAAAGCTCACGATCTACATTTCTCTAAAACGCTGCAGAAATTCGAATGGACAACATTCTTCAAATTTTGTACGATAATATTGATGAATTTTGCGTCTGGACAGTGATCGAAATCTGATTTGCTTCTGGATAGAAGGTAACTCATCGCCAATATTCATCAGGATGAGTTCAAGTCTCTCATTGGATATTAGGCCCATCAAAGCTCTTGATGAAAGAACACGAACTCGAAGGTTGCTTGAGTTGAAAACCTTCTGATGAATGGTAGAAGTCTGGTGCATCACTGTTAATCTCAGGCACAAGATTACGGGTTAGGGATATATCATATTGATTCTCAGCAATTGTAGGATTTGTTGACAATGAGACACACGATTCCTCAAGAGGGTGAATGGATGAATCTTCTGAATTGAACTAGTCATCTTTTCCAACATTTATAGTTCTCAGATGATTGATTTCTGTCAAAGAACGGGTGTAGCCTTGAACCTCATTATCTTGAATAGACTCATTTCGGATTTCCAAATTTGTTCGAACTTAATGATCTGAAGCTGGAAAAACTAGAGACTGAACTAAGGACAATTTTTCTTTTGATGCAACTACAGAAAGTGATTTATTGTTTCCCATTCCAACAGAGTCAAGATGCCCCTCGACATCATTACGACTGATATCATTCTGATCCTCCTGGTTATGTGATCCATCAAAGATCATAGCTTCTGCTTCAGTAGCTTTTTTGTTGCGATCTCCAACGAACACTTCTATCCCGACAGGATCAACTTGCTTCACCACATCATTGCTATTTCGTTTCTCGACAACAATACACCAACAGTTTTCTTCATAGGTTGTTGCATATGTTGCTGCACAGGTGCTGTTATAGATCTGGACATAGTAAAGCTCTGCATAGGTCTGATAAAGAAGGTGTGGGCACGATTAAAGTCTGAACCAAAGAATTTAAAAGTCTGTACAGGTCTTTATAACTTACGATCTACTGCAATTATCAACTTCTACATTATTAGTGTATATATGTGTATAAGTCCCAAGGCCCAGGCCCATGTGTGCATAAGGCCCAGGCCTATATAGTCTATGTATAAATTCCTTGTATCTTCTAGTCTAGGTTAGTTTTCTTATTATCATTCAGTCGTATTGTAAGTTTATTCTCTCAATCAATATATTGAAGTCTCAAACCTTTAGCATATTCATCGTCTCTTTCAATCATCATAATATTCTAACATGGTATCAGAGCTTTAGGTTTGTTTTTCTTCTCTTGTCGTCGCTCTTTATCTTGTCGTCGCTACAGTCAACCAAAATCCCAGTCGACGCCGCGCACTCTGTCTCTCATCGCCATCGCCGCACTCTCGGGTACCGGTCCATACCGAAATCCCAGTCGAAAGCCTTACCGGTCTATACCGGTCGCACACCCTACCGGTCCATACCGGTCGTCACCCTACCGGTCCATACCGGTCGCTCACCTTACCGGTCCATACCGGTCGCTCACCCCTACCGGTCCATACCGGTCGCAACACCTTACTGGTCCATACCGGTCGCAACCTCATACCGGTCCATACCGGTCGCAACACCATACCGGTCACTCTAGTGAAAATCTGAACTGTTTCTCGTCGCATCCATGGCTGCCAATCTCAGTCACTCAAATCCCAAGTCCAAAGGTAAATGGACCAACAACAACCATTTCAAATCTGTGGGAAAGTCGAACACATCTGAGTGTGCCTTTTGCCATTCTACTACTCATCTTCTCCTTGATTGTCCTATTCGCAAGTGCAGTCGGTGTGGCATCACTCATCCGCGCCATTATGAGTCTGACTACCCTAAGAACTCAAAGAATACTGGCCCTCAAAATAGGACTCACGCTGTTGCTGGATCTACTATTGCTAATAACAAGGTTTCTCCAGTCTCCTCACCTGACCTCATGGAACTGATGTGTCGCAATCAGGAGCTCATGGACCAGATCATGTCTGGTGCTATGGGTATGAATTCTCAACACTCAACTGCAACAGGTAACTCATGGGTTTTTGACTCTGGGTGCTGCAATCATATGACTCCCTGCACTGATGGTTTTGTTTCTAAGAAACCACCTCAGCATTTTACGTCAGTACGAACTGCAGACGACACTGGCCTACCGGTAACCTTTAGTGGAAATGTCTCCACTCCTCATATAATTACCAGATGTTCTAAATGTTACGAAACTATCTTTGAGCTTAGTTTCGATTGCGCAATTTCTAGAATCTAATCTGATCATTCTATTTCATTCTTCTGGTTGTGTTGTACAGGATCCAAAGACCAAGCAGATCCTTGGACTCGGCCGTAAAGTTGGACGGATGATTGAAGTGGTCTACCTTCGTCTTCCATTACCCCCTTCAAGTCTTGTTGCCTCAGTTTCCAACACTTCTTCCTTTGACTTGTGGCATGCTCGGCTAGGTCGCTTATCTCTAGCCCAAATAAAATCATTAGCTAATTTAGGGCTATTAGGAAATTGTGTGTCAACTGACAATATTTCTTGTTTATCATGCAAACTTGGAAAACATCATGCCTTATCTTTTGAAACAAATGAGTTTAATTCTCCTTCTCCTTTTGATCTTATTCATTCTGATGTATGGGGACCAGCACCACATCCATCCATGGGGGGTGCTCGTTTTTTTGTTATTTTTATTGATGATCATACACGTTTCACATGGATATATCTCATGAAACATCGCTCGGAGATACCTAAAATTTATATTATGTTTGCTCGGATGATTCACACCTAATTCTCAAAATCTATAAAGATTCTTAGGGCTGACAATGCTATGGAATACAAAGAGTCCTCTCTTCTCTCATTTCTTCAATCTCAGGGGACTCTCTCTCAGTACTCCTGTCCCGGCACATCTCCTCAAAATGGTCGTGTCGAACGCAAACACCGTCATATTCTTGATACAATTCGCACTCTTCTCATTTCTGCAAAATGTCCATAACGTTTTTGGGGTGAAGATGCTTTCACTGCAGTTTATACTATCAATCGTCATCCTACTCCCATCCTTAATAATAAGTCTCCTTATGAGGTTCTTCATGAGATCACCCCTGCCTATGAACTTCTAAAAGTTTGGGGTAGTGCTTGTTTTGTTCAGTTACAACCTCATGAACATACCAAACTTGAACCTCGCTCCAGACTTTGCTGCTTCCTTGGATTTGGTATTGAGCACAAGGGTTATCGCTGCTGGGATCCTATCTCCCAGCGTCTTCGTATATCTCATCACGTTACCTTCTGGGAACATGTTCCTTTTTTTTCTAAATCCAAGTTTCATGAGTCCCCTACTTTCACCGCTCCGTTCTTTACTGATGCTTCCGTCTATTGTTCAAACACCTTCCGAATTCACCTCTCCTTCAAATTCTCCTGCCTCTACACAGTCTACCTCTCCTAGTTTTCCTGATCAACATCAATCATCTGCTCCATCCGCACAACCAACATCTGAGCTGTCTGCTGAGTCTTTGGCTCTTGGAACGTCTCAATCTCAGAATGTTCGACGATCAGATCGGGTAAGACAAGTTCCCTCTCATCTTCGTGATTATCATGTTTATGCTACTCTGCTGTCCAATCACGAACCTACTTCCTACAAGGAAGCCTCATCTAACCCTGATTGGCAAAAAGCTATAGTTGAGGAACTTCATGCTCTTGACAAAGCTCAGACATGGGAATCTGTCCCTCTCCCACCGGGCAAGTCACCCATTGGTTCCAAATGGGTGTTCAAAATCAAGACAAAATCTGATGGCTCTATTGATCGGTACAAAGCTCGCCTGGTGGCTAAGGGCTTCAATCAAGAGTACGACATTGATTTTGAGGAGACATTTGCACCTGTTTCTCGAGTCACGTCTGTTCCCAGTCTCCTAGCCATAGCAGCTACAAAACAATGGCCTCTCTTTCAGATGGATGTTAAGAATGCCTTCTTGAACGGTGACTTATCTGAGGAAGTCTACAAGACACCTCCTCCAGGCGTTCGACTTCCACATGGTCATGTTTGTCGTCTTCGGAAGGCTCTTTATGGACTCAAGCAAGCTCCGCGAGCTTGGTTTGAGAAGTTCAGTTCCACACACACTTCTCTGGGTTTCTCACCCAGCAACTATGATTCAGGACTGTTTACTCGGACCACTGAGGCTGGCACAATCTTACTTCTTTTGTATGTGGATAATATGATTATTACTGGCAGTGACTCTACAGGCATAGCTAATCTCAAGACATCTTTCAGCTCCTGTTTTCTTGGTCTTGAGGTGCTCTCAGATTCATCGGGAATTTATCTTTGTCAAGCCAAATACACCTCAGATCTCTTGTCAAAAGCTGGGATTACTGACAACAAAACTGCATCCACTCCTCTTGAGTACACCCTTTATTTGGCTCTGAATGCTGGACCTCCTCTGCGTGATCCTACTTTATATCGACAGTTAGTGGGGTCACTTCTCTACCTGACTGTGACTCGACCTGACATTGCCTATGTTGTTCATACCGTCAGTTAGTTCATGTCTTCACCCTGTTCTGATCACTATGTTGTTGTCGTGCGCATCCTTCGATATTTAAAAGGGACCATGTTTCACGGTCTTCATTTTACATCCACATCATCATTGACTTTGTGAGGCTTTTCTGATGCTGATTGGGACAGTGACATGACTGATCGTCGCTCCACTACCGGCTACTGTTTCTTTCTTGACGACTCACTCATATCTTCGAGGAGCAAGAAACAATCTCTTATAGCTCAATCCAGTACTGAAGCTGAGTATCGAGCACTAGCTGACACAGCTCAAGAACTTGTGTGGTTACGCTGGCTACTTTCTGACATGGGGGCTCCTCAACATTCTCCAACTCCATTGTGGTCCGACAACAACAGTGCGATTCAGATAGCTCACAATGATGTCTTTCACGAGAGAACGAAGCATATTGAAATTGACTGTCACTTTGTTCGTCAACACGTGACTCGTAAGACTATCCAACTTCTTCCTATTTCAACTATTGATCAACCGGCCGACATTTTCACTTAAGCTCATCTACCAGGACGGTTTCGTGATCTAGTTTCCAAACTCCATCTGGCTCATTCTTCTCCCGATTCAGTTTGAGGGGTGGTGTTAGTGTATATATGTGTATAAGGCCCAAGGCCCAGGCCCATGTGTGCATAAGGCCCAGGCCTATATAGTCTATGTATAAATTCTTTGTATCTTCTAGTCTAGGTTAGTTTTCTTATTATCATCCAGTCGTATTGTAAGTTTATTCTCTCAATCAATATATCGAAGTCTCAAACCTTCAGCATATTCATCGTCTCTTTCAATCATCATCATATTCTAACAAACACATCATAAAACAAAAAATAACTTATTCGATACTAACTGTAATTGAACTAAATTTTGGAGGCTGTCAAAACTGATTTACAATTGAATTATGAATCAACAGGATTACAACTACTGTTTTAACTCTTCAATAACATGCTGCCAGATCATATTTTGGAATAACAAAGCTTAAAATCTTGACAGCCTCATCGTCGATCTATTCCCACAATCTGTTAATTCTCGACATCCCCTTGGTCAAAAATCTTTAAACTCTATCAAGAACAAATTGATAGCAACATGATAGAACCAACATGTTGTTCATTGACTTTAGAACTTGTTGTCCTAAATTTAAAGTATAGTGCCACAACTCTAAGGGCGCGTTTGGTTTGCAGGATTGGAATGGATTTGGAGGGATATGGATTTCAAATCCATTCCAATCCTGCGTTTGGTTTGCAGGATAAGATTTCGTTGACCGGATTTGAAATCCGTTGACCATTTTAAAATCCCTCATATGATGGATTTGGAAATCCTTCGCATTGGGTCTGAAATCAAAATCCGGAAGGATTCTAAAGCGCAATGTTTTAAAAATCGGTATTTTGGTTGACCCGGTCCGGGTCACGGTTCAACCACCGGGTCAACCCGGTTTCAAGAATTTTTTTGTAATTTTCATTTTCCTACATACATATATATATATATATACATATAAAACCAAAAATTTGATGTTCACAAGTTAAAACATTAAAAATACACATAACAACAAGTTTTACATCATTAAAAAACACATAACAACAGGTTTTAAATCAATTCAAAAACATCAAAACGAAACATAACGATCAAACCAAATCATGGATCTTGAGACATTGGAGTGTTTCTTTTTAATGCTAATACGTATTGCCTATTGGACTATTGGTTTTTAACTTTTGTTACCAGGTCAACTGGTTCGATACTGGTTCGTTATGACCGGTTCAACCGGTTTTTTAATAGAACTGGCCGGTTCAAATCCGGGTCATAAAATGGCATCAACCCGATCGCAATTGACCCGGTCTTTTCACCGGTTCCCGGTTGGCCGGTCGACCCGGTTTTTAAAACATTGCTAAAGCAACAATTAATTGATGATTAAATATATAATTTTAGAAAAATCGATAAAAAAAAATAATTTACCAACAAAAAAAATTCTTTATAAAACGAACAAATAATTAAAAAAAACTCAATCCAAATCCGAATCCTAGAAACCAAACAAGACTTGTAAAGCAATGGATTTGAAATCCATTCCAAATCCTACAAACTAAACACATGAAGGGATTTCAAATCCCCCCCAAATAAAAATCCCTCCAAATCCAAATCCCTCCTTGAAATCCAATCCATTCCATTCCTATCCCGCAAACCAAACGCGTCCTAAAAGAATTAACTTGAAAAACAGAACTCGCAAAACGAAATTTCAAAAACAAAATAACATGTTATCAACAGGAATACAACTACTATTTTGAAATATGTATGAACAGTTATTTCAAAAACGAAATTTAGAGAGTTATTTGAACAAATCATTCTAGAATGTTGAGCCTAAAATGTTGTATTCAAGATTAAAAGGGCTTATTGTGTAATTGTTGTTAAAGTCTTGTAAAATTCAAGTGTGTTTGCCTTTCTTTAATGTCTTGTCTTGTAAAAGTCAACAAGTGTTGACTTGGTATAAATAGGTCTCGTGTCTTTGTTCTTTGTAACACTTGTAACCACGCATACACATTGAGAGAGTAATAGACTTGTGGTTCTATAGAAAGAGTCAATATACTTAGAGAGAGAAAGTGATTTTAATTCATTCAATTCAACACAAATGACTTGTGATTACATCTATGTGTGATTATATGTGATTAAGCTTGAAACTGGAACAATCAATTGGTATCAGAGCAGGTCAATCAAATCAAAAATGTAGATTTTGTACTCAGAAATGAAGAACTCGCAAAACGAACTGTTTGATTTGTGATTTGACATTTTGTATTGTTTTTTTCAAATTTTTGATAGAGTTGTATTCGATTTTTGTTTTAGAATGAGTCTTGTATAGATCAATTTGTCTAATTCTCTATAAATATATTCAATTTGTGATTCTACATAAGTTTTGGTTCGAAGTCTCAGACGTACTGTGTTCAAATGGAATTCTGGTGATCAAGTGTTTTTGGAAGAAATCATCTGCTAAATAAGTGTTCTAATTGTTGTCACGAATCGATTTCTGAAGTTTGGTGAAAATTGGTTGAAAAGTGAAGGAATTATGGATGATTTTTGATGTTTTGGGTCGAAAATAGAAATAACTTGCAAGATCTATTCTTTCCACAAGTTCATCGAAGAACTTGCCCAAGGATAGAATTCGTAGATCATTGCTTAAGGAAAGTATTGGAATTCACAGATCGTTGTAGATCCTAGTTACAGTGCAATCACGAACAGTAATCAATGAATAACAATAAACTTGCCACAACTTCTAGTCATGTGATTAATATTCAATAAAAGATTATGTTTACAGAGAGAATATCTGATACGAGAATGTAAACCAATTGACTAGAATGATAATGAATGAGACTAGAAACTAATTAAAGAACTAGAATACGCCTTATATATGGCGCTTACAATATTTAATGGGCTTTATGGGCTTTGGGCCCAACTATTAAATAAACTATGAAGGAATTACAATTTACACCCTAACAATCTCCCCCTTTAAATAGAAGTTCATAATCACGCCAGTTAGGAACATATATTTTTCGAAACCCAAAACTGATCTCGAAATGGCGCATTGTCGTTCTGTACTCCAGCAGCTCTATGATAACACCCAGTGCTTCGAGAACAAGACTCTTGTATTTCGAATCCAGTAGCTGAATCCCTTTTTCATCTTGATCAGCTGCACGCTTCAACTTGTCTCTAAGCAACATCAAAGTGCCATCCCAGAATCTGGCAATCTGACTGAATCGGATAAAATGCATATAACCTTTTTCATTCTCGTATGTCATGCCGAATTCTGGAAGATTTAGAACAGTGAACGCAGGTACATTCTGGGCATCTGAAGGAATACTCAGATTTGGTTTAAGCAGATTAATCTTCGCTTGGTTGCTTTCTAACCCGATCTGAAAATCTTCTACCGAGGCAAGCTTCATTGCATACTTCATGTATATCTATACAGCTTCGAGTGCATCTGTAACTTCCACTGGTTGGATAGTTCTAGTCTTTAAGTCTCTAAGCAGGAATAGAAGATCTCGTGGTTCAAGACGTGGAAAATTAGCTTCAGAAAAATGCCACTGTTTATCATCTTCTCTTGTCACTATAAAGAAAGAATACTTTACGCTCTTGAAGTAGCAGGCGTGAATCTGATCGACATATTTAATTCTGAGCTTTGTCTCTTTGAAACCGTCTTTGAAATATTTATACACGAATATAAGTTCTCGTTGCTTCTCCCTGCTTTTCATCGACTGAAGACCATTTGCTACGATTTCATCATACTTACGAATCTAATGGGCAAAGAGTTTCTTCTAGCTTTCTTCAAGAAATGGAACTTTAATTCTGACTCTTTCCCATTTGGACGGCTGAACTGGCGGAGTACGATATGTTCCCAAAACTGGTGATGCTGGTGATACAGGAGAAGATCATTCAGGAACATCTGTTTGCGGAAGATCAGGGTGAACTGCTGTGTAGGTCAAAAGCGGTACCTCGACAGAAGGTTATACATCTGACTGATAATCTTGAGCCGTAAATTTAGAATTGAAAAAGCTCATCAATCTCGGCCTGAAAGACTACCAGTGTTCTTTCGTTGTTGATCGGTTCTTCTGTCGTGTCTGTATCTGAATATGGATCAACGATTATAGCCCATTTTTCCAGATCCATCGATGAATCTTCATATTGTTCCTCAGGATTTTCAACCGTTGGAATATCATAAAGTACCAAGTCCATCGTCTGCTCCTGTGTCTGTTCCTGCCCTTCTGCTTGAGTCCTGGAACCCAAACCCCTTTTCGGTTATACCTGTTATGTGCCCACTGTCTGTGTCTCCGGATCGGATAGTCTTTGGCGCTTCTCCCCCTCATGGTGATCAGGATCATACTGATCATCATGTTTGCGCTTGAGCCTCTCTGCCTAGCTTCGGCATATGTTTTCCACGGATAAAACCCGTTCAGTCAATACAAATATTGTGTGCTGCAAAGACTGAAGGAGCTTTGTTTGGTGCTGGAAGGCTTTAGGAGATATCGTGGGTGGGGGTGGGGGTGTTGGAGTAGATGTTTGGGCACGTAGTAAGGAAAGTAGATTGGCATCTTGGGTGGGTTCGATTTGATATTGGGCAAGTAGTTTGGCTAGGAGGATGGATTTAAGGTCATCGATAGACATATCGGTAGCAGTAGTAGAGGGTTGTGGTGTAGGAGGTAGTGGTTCAGGATCAATCGCTGGAGCTTTGCCTTTGATCAGACGTTTTAGCGCATCTACATCTTCCCTCATTTCGGATCGCATGATAGAGTGGACAGCCTTTAGGGCGCCGTCCATAAATTCCCTTGAGACGAACTCAGGGTGACTAACTCTTGGGTCACTTAGACTTCCAGTTCTGGTGACGACTGTAGAAGTCGCACCGCCTACGTTCACAGCTGGCGTAATGATAGTTGTGGTAGGACTTCCACCCAATCCTCGTAAACCAACAGAAGTTGGAATTACTATGGGTGTTCCGGCCGTGCCACTAAGGCCTCCAGCAGTAACCGAAAAAGGTACCTGTGTCCTAAGCAAAGGAGATATAACATCAAAGGGCTCTAGACGCAGTGCACTCCAAAAAGGCGAGAACGGGGGCTGCTGTCCTCTTGCTTCAATACCAGAACTCTGCAAGTGAGAGACTGGTAGCGTTTGTGCTAAAACCCCGTGAAAAAATGAAACCAACATCTGTTGAGAGATGTCGGAGTGGGTATGGGGCGTGCAATTGCGTCGCTAGGTCCACGACGGCTTCTTCATTACCCGGTCTCAACACATGAGACTGGGTAGCAGATGTGGCTACCTGGCTGGATGAGGTTAGGTGGAGGTCAACCGTAGAAGGTTTCCTCATCACTCGTGTTTGCTCAGAATCGTGTTTACCCTTCCTTTCCCTTTCTCTACTCACAATTTCATGTTTAACTATAACTCCCTCCGCTCTCCTTGTCTCTCCAGGTGTAGGCTCGTCATCGTCACCATCAGAGTCAGATGACTCATCACTTGATTCCGATGCTTCGGTGGATGATTCCGACTAGGAGCCGGATGTATCTGTTGTCTCCTGAGATTCGGTGGCCGAAGAGGACTGAACTTGAGCAGTTTCTATAGCTGTGACCTCTTCCACCATCTGAGAGGTTGTTGGTGATGGTGTAGGCGATCGGTGAGAAGTACTGGCCTGGCTTTGTCGAACGGCGCTACCCACTCCAAAACCCCTCACAATAGTTCCACTCTGCACACCCTGTCCGGGAGCCCCAACCCTCCGGACTCTACCGCCTCTCGTACGTGGACCCTCACGTCGCTCAGTTCTTGCTCCCAGGGGAGGTCCTTCCGATTCTGGACGGACCATAGGAGCTGGAAGGTTGTGTGTGCGCCTATAATCTATCACACTCAGCGCCGTAGGACTCGCATAGGCCAGTAACCTATCTGGAATCTGTCGAGCGACTAAACCTTCGAGATCAGGAAGAATCGGGATACGATGAGTTTGGTTATGCGGACATGTCGGATGTGAAGAGCGTCGAGCAATAGTTGGATGAAGATCCATGTAGTTGCGGATGAGGATTTGGAGAAAACACATATACGGAATGAAGTTCCGTCGTCTTGTTGCGTTGTCTTGGACCTTTTGAACTAACTTGAACCAGAGAATGTCAGCGTAGTGGGCATGTCGGTGGAATGCCACGGCATGGTACAGGCGGAGGATGTTGATGCTTGTCTGATCGATGCCTTTCGTAATGGCCGATAGGCGCCGATTGAGATACGTGAAGAGTGTATACCATATAGTGGTCAGATTCTTTCGGTTGAATGTGGATGGTAAGCGGAGAGGTGTGTTGTAGCTCAGTGACTGAATGTCTGAATAGAGAATAGCGTCGGGGATGATCGGATCAAAGTTGTTTCTCCCAGCAAAAGAGGTGGCATTTGGCATGTGGAGAAACTGGCGGAAGAGTTCTTGCGTGAGCAGGTCGGTAGTTCTGTCAATCCGGCCTTCAAGATGAAAGCCATAGTCGGCCTTAACCGGAGTGAGTGAGGGCCAGAATTGTTGCAGGTAGATATGGGGCACATCGGCGGTCTCCGTGAGAGCATAAGAGAGAGGGTGGCCACGGAGGATCTCGATCATCACTTGGTATTGATACTCAGGTTGAGTGACGTCGAGATGGAAATTGTTTGGCGTGAGTGGAAGGAACTGATTCGGATGAATCAGTTCAGTGTCAGTGATGGGGTCAATCTCCTGATTCGGATTTTGAGCCATTGTACCTGTTAAGATAGAAATGTTAGTCCGGAGGAACATTCAAGACAGTTCTCGTTGGGACTGTTCGGTCAATGGTTTGACAACCATGACCAGTTCAAAAGCCACATCAAGAGAATTGAACCGATACGCAAGATTAATCAAATGAGCACAAATATGACCCAACGAGTCAAATTAGATTGACAGAGAAATACTAATCCGGGTAGCATGATCAAGAAGCCACCCGGGGTCACAACCCATATCAGTAATGAAATATATCATTTAAGGAACCGAAACCCAACTAGACTGACACTATCATCACTTATTCATTCAACAAACATATATGAACTGTGAAGCAAAACTCTAACTCCCCCAACAAATAAATTGCAAAGATTAGCCCAAAAACCGACACCGGGGTCTGGTATCGAACGGGTAGACCATCGACCGGGGTCGAGCATCGATCGGTGTGTAGCACGGACCGGTGTCACTTATTGACCGGGGTCTAAACTATCGGGGAATACAATCGACCGGGGTCAATTAGGTCAAATAGAATCTATCCCCAATCTACCGGTGTCGACTACGACCGGTGTCAACAAACATACCCAATACATTAACCATATATCGAATTAAAAGCTTAAATCGATATGGAACACTATCATCCACACCAAAAACATTAACAAACCATTTGAGTACCACACATAAACTCTAAGTCGAACCAAAGCCAATGTGATTTAACCAGGAGCTGTAATTGACCCCCTTAATCGACATAAAATCGATCTAAAACACAAACCCCGTGTCCAAACAATCGACGATGAGCCAATAATGGTGGGACGACGGTTGACCAGCCGTAGCCGGAGGTCGGCGGCGGCGGTGGAGATACGAAGGGGAGGGTGGGGGCTATCAACCGGGGTTGAAGGACATCGACCGTAGTCGATTGAACTTCAACGGGTGTGAACGATGAACATCGTTCCGAGGGTCGATTCACCGGCGAGAGATAGAGTGATAGAGACGAGAGACATACCTGTGTCGATCGAGGTCAAGGTCGATGAGAATCGAAGGAGAGAACTAGGGCGCCGGTTGAGAGAGGTTGCGATAGAGAGAGAGAGAGCGATAGGATTTGAGAAAAAGAGTGATTGAGAGAAAGTGAGATAGAAAGATCGAGAGGAGGAGAGACCGGGGTTTTAAACACCCTGGGTCGCGATTTTGGGCGGTCGTTGATGTGGGTCGGTGTACGGCTCGAGCCGGGTCGCTTGGGCCGGTTACCATTTTGGACCGGTCCAAAACCCAATTAGGTTTTTTTTAATAAAGGAAATTTTCTAAATTAAAATTAAATATAAAATTAAGAAAAAAACTTAAAACCAACGAAAAAACAAGCCTTAGAAATTAAATAAAGAAAAACTACTAACAAAACCGGCTCCCCTCAAAATTGATATTACATACGCTCAAAGAAAATTTTCGCTCCCCCTTAACGATAGCATGCAGGAAATGAGATACACAATGAACTTACCTGCTCCCCCTCGAACGGAGGACTAGAGAAACTTACAGATCGTTTTGAAATGGTGCTCCCCCTTAACAGACGAACAGTTTCGAAAATTCTCCACAAACGACATACTCTTTAAGTGATCGAACTAATGGACTGCAAAAACAAATGAAACACCATGAAGAACAAGGAAACACACGAGAAAAATAAAATGAATGAAATCTAATTTATTAATACAGAAGTTTGAAACTTGTACAAAACTTAACGAGTAAAATGCAAAAACCAATGAGTGTGGCTATGAGCATCCAGAGACAAGTCACTAGGGCATTAAGTCACAGTCATTCGTTATTGAATGAGACTCGGCGAGGTCTGTAGAAACGTCAAACTTTCAGATTCAGCATGCCTATCCTGGACACTAGATAATTAAAGTGTTTTTCGTCCAAGGCTTTGGTAAACAGGTCTACTATCTGATGTTCTTTATTAACAAAGTAGAGTTCGATGGTACCTCTTTCCACATGATCTTTTATGAAGTGATAGCGCACATCAATGTGCTTCGTCTTCGTGTGTTGGACGGGATTTCTTGATATAGCAATTGCGTTCTTCGAGTCACAGTAAATGGGAATATTTGAGTAGTGAAATCCATAGTCTTTCAGCTGGGTGCGCATCCAAATGACTTGCGAGCAGAAACTGGCAGCTGCTACATACTCTGCCTTGGCGGTAGAGGTTGAAACGCAGTTTTGCTTCTTCGAGGCCCAGGTGACAAGACGATCACCCAAGAACTGGACATGTCCCGACGTGCTCTTCCGATCCAGCATATTTCTGGCATGGTCAGCGTCTGAATAAGCTGTCAGTTCAAAACCTGTCTCTTTCGAGTACCACAAACCAAGATCAACAGTATCTTTTAAATAACGAAATATACGCTTAACTGCAGATAAATGAGACTCTTTCGGTTTTGACTAAAATCTTGCACACAAGAATGTCGAAAACATAATGTCTGGCCGGCTAGCCATCAAGTACATCAGAGAACCTATCATTCCTCTATAAATCTTAGCATCCACATCATTTCCGTCAGGATCGGAGTGTAGCTTTATACTGGTAGACATGGGGGTTTTCATAGGTGAAGAATTTTCCATCTGTTATTTCCGAAGAATATCCGAGATGTACTTAGATTGATTAATGAAAATTCTAGTAGCTAATTGTTTAACTTGAAGACCCAGGAAAAAATTCATTTGACCTATCATGCTCATTTGAAAATGTTTGCTCATGAGGGCTGAGAAGTTCTGACAATACTTGGGGTTTGTTGAGCAAAAGATTATGTCGTCGACATAGATCTGTACAAGAATAATATCACGCTTTTCCTTTTTAATAAAAAGGGTTATGTCGATCTTACCTTTGGAAAAGTCAGACTTAACTAAAAAGGATGAGAGTGCATCGTACCAGGCTCGTGGCGCTTGCTTGAGACCGTATAAGGCCTTGTCAAGAAAGTAAACATGATGAGGTTTTTCAGAACTCACGAAGCCTTCGGGTTGAGAGACATAAACTTCCTCCTTGATAACGCCATTCAGAAACGCGGATTTCACATCCATTTGAAAGACAATGAAGTTCTTGTGAGCGGTGTAGGCAAGGAACATGCGAATCGCTTCAATTCATGCAATCGGTGCGAACGTCTCATCGTAATCTATTCCTTCCTGCTGGCGATATCCTTTGGCTACCAGACGCGTTTTGTTCCGGACAATGATTCCATCTTCTTCCTTCTTGTTCTTGAAGATCCATTTCGTCCCAATCACCGTCTTATTCTTTGGCCGGGGAACAAGTCGCCATACTTTGAGTCTCTCAAATTGGTTGAGTTCATCTTGCATAGCTATCACCCTGTCCGGATCATTCAATGCTTTGGAGACGGTTGAAGGTTCGATATGGCTAAGGAACGAAGAGAATAGACAGTCATTTGCGGTAGTGGATCGAGTCTGAACAGGTGTATTGGGATCACCGATGATCTGATGTAGGGGATGAGCTCGTGTCCACTTGGTGGCGTGTGGAAGAGGTTGATATGTCTGATGTGAGGTATCAGAATCCACGTAACCACCTGGGGGCAGATCCTGGACTGCTTCGAGTGATGACGACCTGTGAGGTGGAAGCTCCTGAGCTGGAGACAGGCGTGTAACAGAGGACGACTCAGATGGTGATGAAACTATAACAGTATCCGGGATTGCCGGAGAGGAAACTTCGTGAGCACCTTCAGCAGGGGTCAATTCAGGAGGTCCTACTATTGCTGGTGCTTCAGTAGGAACTTGAGAGATCGTAGGGGGATCACTCGAGCTTGATGTTGCTGATGCGATGGCAGAAGAGGGGGAAACATCAGGCGAGGTTGGCTCACTTGAGTCGGATGGACCAGTGACCTGTGTCAGTTCTGGTGCTTGAGTAACATTCCTGTTACATGACATAGTATTAGGCATAGAAGGAAAGTAATCATCATAAAAGTTCTCAAAAAGTAAATCTAAATCAGAAAGATGTGCTCTTGACGTAGACGCTTGATCTGGATTTACTGGAGATTGTGTAGATCCTGAACTTAATTGTCCAGAAGCTAACACACCAGTTAAAGCGGGTTCTGAACTGAGGTGTTCAGAAGCCATATCAGCGGCCTCGTCAAAAGTCACGTTCACACTCTCAACGACAGTCTTTGTCCGGTTGTTGTAGACTCTGTAAGCTTTGGCTTGCTGTGAATAGCCGATGAACACTCCTTCGTCCGCTTTTGGGCTGAATTTGCCGAGATCGTCCTTGTCATTCAGTACGAAGCATGTGCATCCGAATGCATGGAACTAGTTGATGTTCGGGATGCGTTTGTTGATGATCTCGTATGGGGTTTTGTTGAACCGCTTCTTGATGATAGTACGGTTTTGTGTGTAGCATGCGGTAGCAACTTCTTCTGCCCATAAATATAGCGAAAGCTTGGACTGGGATAACATCGTACGCGCGGCTTTGACAAGAGTTCGATTACGGTGCTCTACTACCCCGTTTTGCTGAGGAGTACGAGCAGCTAAGAAAGTGTGGGTGATACCCACTGACGTCAGGTAACTAGTGAGCACTTTATTCTTGAACTTTGTGTCATTATCCGTCCTAATTGTCTGAACTGATTGGTTAAGACTGACTTGAACGCTCTTTAGGAGAGAGATGATGAGTTTAGGGGTTTCATCCTTTGAACAAAGGAATCTAACCCACGTGTAACGAGAAAAATCATCAACCATAACCAATACATAATTCTTTTGATTGATACTCTGAATGCGCATAGGTCCACACAAACCCATATGGATTAGTTCAAGGGACCGAGAAGTACTTGGAGTGGCTTTAGGCTTGTGAGAAGCCTTCTTCATCTTGCCCATTTCAAAGGCGGCACACAGGTGATCTTTTTCGAACTTAAGATCTGGCATTCCCCTCACGTGTCCACCGAGCACCAACTTATTGATAGTCTTGAAGTTCAGATGCGAGAGTCTACGATGTCATAACCAGTTTTGTTCGGTTGAGGCTTTGGACATCAAACAAACTTCCTTAACTGCTTTCAGAGACGATAGGTCAATCGTGTAGAGATTTGTGCGACGCGTTCCAGCAAGGATTTCTTTTCCATCTTCAGTCCGAACGCTGCACCTATTTGCTTTAAATGTGACCTCCAAATTCTTGTACCAGAATTGACCGATGTTGAATAAGTTATGACCAAGACCTTCGACGTAGGACACTTTCTTTATTGTGAGATTGTCCTTAACTATATCGCCATAACCCATAATGGGAGAATAATGATCATTCCCAAAGCGCACTTTTCCACAAAACTTCTCGGTGAAGTTTGTGAGAAGCTCCTTTCTTCCGGTCATGTGCTTGGAGCATCCTGAATCTAAATTCCACACATGACCGTCCTGCAAAACAAGTTAAGGATTTTTAGATACCCATTCGTAAATGGGTCCTTTGGGATTAGACTTTACACCCGACTGGGAGACCCGTTTGGACTTGGGTCTGTTCTATGGCGAGGAGCATCAAACTTGGAATGATAAGTAGAAACATGATATGACCCAAACCAATCAGATGCAAATCTATGATCAACAAAATCATTCAATCCACAGTAGGAGCAACAAACACAATCATGAGACAGTTGAAGTAATTGCTTAATTGAATAAACTTTTAAAGGAAATAATCCATTACATTTAACCAAAGCTTTAGAATTAAAAACATCATGACTGTTATTGTTTTTCCTAGAATTTAAAACTGGATTAACTGATTCCGTCTTCGTCGTGGTCTCCTTAGACTTCTTAGCTACCCACTCGTATTTGACTTCTTTGCGTCGACCAAAAGTATCTGAAATACTGTTAAACCCATAGTCAGAAGATTTGAATTTTGAAGATTGTTTCTATTTAGAGCGACCGGTCTTTTTCTTCTTTTGTGAACGTCTTTTGGATTTAGATTTTGAAGTATTGTTCACAGAAGTGTTTTGTGGGGCAGATGTGGAAGATTCACCCTTGTAAAATTTTACCGGAGGCTCACAAGTTGAATTTAGAAAATCAACGTGACTTGGAAGTGAAGGATTATAATTAAATTGGTCTAATTAACTGCCTAGACACACCTCAGAATTCAGAAAGGCTGAAAATTCCATTTCCTCATCAGAAGGAGCTTTATCACTTGACGAATTCAGGACATCGAAAGGATTTGTTTCTTTAAGTGGATCATAGGCAGAAGCATTTTGAAAATCAGAACAATGACCCGTTTCTAAAGATTGAGGCTCTTTTCCTTTGTTTGAAAGATTTGGTGACGAGTCACCCAAAAAAGCTTTACAGGAAGATGTGTCCGAAGGAGGATAGGATTTTTCAGACAGATGAATTTTCTCAACTCGGAGAATTTCAGGCTTAGCTTGAGACTCAACCTTGAGAAGTCGCTCTTTCATCAGGTGTGCTGCCAAAGCAGCCAGTTGTGAATTAATCTTCTTTATCTCTGCCAGAAAGTATTCCTTTTCCTCACTCGACACAGTTTCCTTTTTATCTGAATTGAGGCACTCAATTTGGGATATTAACTCTTATTTTTCCTTTTGAAAAATGTTCTTCTCCTGTTCAAATGACTCTTCTAGCTGAACAATTTTCTTTTCTAAAATCAGAGGTGGAATATAAACTTTATGGTCTATTAGTTCCTCAGTTTTAACGGTTTTAGCATCTAGTTCAGCTTGAGTGTAGCTTCAAAAATAGTCATTTGACAAGAAACAAGATTTTTCAGCGTTGTACGACGCATTCAATGAATCATAAACAAAAGGAAGTTGCATTTTGGGAGAATTCTTCCTTCGCAAATTTTCTTCTTCCATTTCCTCATCATCAAGTGGTTTGGTCCAATTGATTTTGTACTCTTGGTAGGTTTTGTCTATTCCAAAGAATTCGAACGCATATAACGTAGGAACTTTGGTTAAAGCCTTTTTCAGATAACGTGGGTTATCGTAACCGATACCCGTTTCTGAATATTTGAATTCTTTTGGTGCAATTAGATTCAGCGTTTGATGAGATTGACCAATTTTATAAAGTTTCTGTTCAAGATCCTTTAACTGAGTAGATAACCTTTGATTTTTATTTTTATAGGTCACGCTTTGAGTAACAATATCAATTTTCTCATTTTCTGACATACGAAGATTATAGGTAAGATCATCTACTTTGGTCTTTAACTCTTTTGATTCTTTTGAACAACTCTCACACACTTCTTTTAGATTTGAAATTATGCATAGGTTGCCAGCAATTTCTATGCTTTGTTTTTCAATACATTCAGACTGTGATGACACACGTTTTTTTAGAGATGAGATGAGTTGTTCATTTTCTTTTATGGTTCGCTTGCAGGAGTCTAATTTTTGCACAGTGATTTTCAACTGATCAATTAAGGCTTCTTGGTAAGAAGCACATACCTGACATGGGGAATTTAGATCATCATCATCAGTATCGGACTGTGTTGAATGCTTGCCCATGAAACACAAGTGTGCTTCTTCATCAACTTCTTCTTCAACAGATACATTTAGCCAGTAGTCATCTTCTGCCATGAGAGCCTTACCTGCTTCCTTTTCTTTGGCCAGCAACATCTTGGCTTTGTAGTAATCTGAGTTGCGCACGACAGGCCTTCGGCAGTCTTTGGCAAAGTGACCCAATCGACCACAGTTATAGCATTTGATCGGCTCCTGTTTTGCTTTTTCTTCAGGCCTTTTCTCAGTCTTCTTTCCTTCATCAACGCGTCTCTTCCCTTCATACTTCTCTTTATGATCACGTCGATACTTCCCTTCATACTTCTTCATCAGCTTCTTCTTCATCAGATACATTTAGCCAGTAGTCATCTTCTGCCATGAGAGCCTTACCTGCTTCCTTTTCTTTGGCCAGCAACATCTTGGATTTGTAGTAATCTGAGTTGCGCACGACAGCCTTTCGGCAGTGTTTGGCAAAGTGACCCAACCGACCACAGTTATAGCATTTGATCGACTCCTGTTTTGCTTTTTCTTCAGGCCTTTTCTCAGTTTTCTTTCCTTCATCAATGCGTCTCTTCCCTTCATACTTCTTTTTATGATCACGTCGATTTAGAGGAGTATTGGAGTATCTTTGCTTCTTTGATGAAGACTTGTTGAAGAGCTTCCTTTTCTGGAACGCTTGGGTTAGAAACAGCACTGCCTCTTTAATCTGAGTGTATTCTGTATCCGAGTCACTGTCAGGGTCTTCGGGTTCAGAATCACTTTTCACTGGCTCCTTTTCAGACGAGCGGATGACAGATTTTCCTCTTTTATCTGAGACAAGCGCTAACGGATCAACCACCGACTTTTCATCTGCTTTTTGATTTCCCATCAACTCAAGAACTTCCTTTTCATCTTGGAGAAGCATTTCATATAGTTCAGGTAGTGCAATCTTCTCCAGGGCTTGAGTATGACGGATATGAGAGACGAACGTCTTCCACTCTGGCTGAAGATTGTTCATAAACTTGATGTTGTTCTCGGTGTTCGTCTTCCTGATTTGGTTTTTATGCAGATCGTTCAGAAGTAGGTTGAACTGTTCATAGGTTTCCATGAGCGTCTCGCCTTTTCTAGCTTTGAAGCCATCATATCGGGTGATGCAATTTGTCACCTTCAGCTGAGTGCTTATTCTGCTACCCATCATCATCTTTTCAATCTGGTCCCACATTCCTTTTGCAGTATCCTTGTAACTATCAATGCAGGCATATATGTCGTTGGGTAGACTTTGGAGAATATAGGACCTTGCATGCTTTTCAGCGTCATACATGCTACTTCTGGAGGGGTAAACTCACTGAGAGTTTTCCGAACATAACGGTCTGGTCGACCTTTGTCTTGGTTTTCTGGCAGATCTTTCATCGGCCAGGGTTGTGGCCCCTCCTTCAGACACACGAGTATTTCCTCATAGTCTGGTTTCACTTCGATAAAGTTTATAAAGCGGTCATGCCATTGTGGGTATTCTCCCCGATAGAGCACCGGGGGTTTTTGATCTGAAACAATGGCTAGGGCGTCTCTCGAATTCATCTTAACTCATTAAACATAAAAATGCACTGTAGCGATCGTGAGACAAACAAGATAATCCAAAAACAAAATATATAATAGCACACAAGGACCCGGTCAAGCAAGGACCCGATCGAAGCAAGGACCCGGTCGAAGCAAGGGTCCAGTTGACAAGACACCGGGCGCAAGGCCCCGGTCAACTAGGGTCTGGTCGAAGAAGCAAGGCACCGGTCGAAACCACCAGTCGCAAAGTCCGGTCGCAGGGGCCTCCGGTCAAGCAAGACACCGGTCACAAAGATCCGGTCGCAGAACACTTGTCAACAAGAGACCGGTCGAATGAGTTCGGTCGAAGGGACGGGTCCGGTCGAAAAGCAATCGATAATTCGCAGCAAATCGATTAACAGATAAGCACTTTGAACAACCAGATTAACCAAACGCAATCGATAACAGATAATCATCGATAAAATTGATCGAAAGCAAACTTTGAACCCAGAAAAATTATTCGAACCCAATTCCAAATAATCAACAAAAATTTAACCCAGAAAATTTTGCCAGAACCTCAAGAGCTTATGTAGATCAACTCAGAAACTCAATTAATAGATAGCACATCAGAAACTTGAATTAATCGATATTCATAAACTCAATCGACCAAAGACCAATTAGTCGACCCAGAAATCAAGATATAATCAAGTTTTACACAATCGATACCTTAACAGACCAGAAATTAATCGAACATAACAAAAATCAATCGAACTTAACAGACCAGAAATCAATCGATTGAAATTAACCAAGATAAAAAAATCACTTGAACACAGAAAAAAAATAATCTATCACTTGATTTTCTAGAAAAGCAAGATCAGTCTAGAAAGTAATCGACCCAACTTAAAAAAAATTGAATCGACAGACTATCAGAATCAACTCAATCAATTTTTTTCAATCAATCGACCAGTGTAAACCGAGAATATAATCAAATAAGCACAGAATATAATCAAATAAGCGATTAAAGGGTTTTAGACAAACCTATTTGGATCAAAACTTCTGTATCTTTGCTCTGATACCAATTGTAGATCCCAGTTACAGTGCAATCACGAACAGTAATCAATGAATAACAATAAACTTGCCACAACTTCTAGTCATATGATTAATATTCAATAAAGGATTAGGTTTACAGAGAGAATATCTGATACGGGAATTGTTAAGACTAATTTTGTAGTAATCATTGTATTTATTCTCTGTTGTCTTTATTGTTCTTAGAGTGCTTATCTGTATTTGTTAAGGCTAGGGGTATTTAAGTCCCCTTAGGCCTTTGTTTTTGTAACTTTGGAACCTTACTTTGAATATCAGTTTACATTTGGAGTGTATACTCTCTCTCTCTACTTTCTCTCTCTAGAGATTTAGTGATTCTTGGACTTTCAATTGGTGTCAGAGCATTATGAATCTTGAGAGGACTGAGAGATTTGTTTTAGATTCTAAATTTGTGGATTGAAGCAGAAAATTTGATTGATTTTCTTGATTTTTTCGAGAAAATCTCGTTTTTTTGCTTTTTCATCAAATTTGGATAGGTTTGTGGTCGAATTTGTGTGTAATTTGTTTCATTAGATTCATATTTGTTAATCGATCATATTTGCTTCACACCATTTTGCATGAAAACCAAGTATTGATCATTGTTTTTGAGTTTTAAAAAGTTTATGGAAAAACTCGTTCTCGTACTGTTTCATCATCAAATTTGTGTTATAGTAGTTTTTAATCGAAATTGGTGCTTGAAAGTTGTTAAAAGAATGTTTTCGATCATCAGTGTGTGATTTTCTTGCTTTAATTTTATAGATATAATCGATCTTGCAAATTTTTCTTGTTGTTCTTTAGTTTGCGCAAGTTCTTGTAGATTTGCGCAAGTTCTTATTGCTTTGCGCAAGTTCATTGTGTTCTAATTTCTGTGTTAGTGTTTCAGGTTTTCGCATCGAGCTATTTACGCAAAGTTCGTTTTGCGTATCAAGTGAATTCCGAGAAGTAAAGTTCTCGTATCATCAAGCTTCCGAAAAGCTTAGTTTTCGTTTCATCCATCTCACGCAAAGCTTCTTTGCATATTTCAAAATTGTGGTTCAGTTTGCGGTTCAAGGTTAATATGCAAAGCTCAGTTTGCATACTCTGTTACTTATGCAAAGCTTAGTTTGCGTATCCTTCTACTTACGCAAAGCCTAATTTGCGCAACCTTCTTGTTCCGAAAAGCATGGTTCTCGCATCACTCAGCGTATGCAAAGTTTAGTTTACGGATCTCATTTCTTACGCAAACCATCTGTTTGCGTGTGTTCCAGACTTAGAAATTTTTTGATCTTCTGATTTTCTCAAGATGTCTTTGCAAGCTCAAGTTTACAAGAATGACCTGATGATGTCATTAGGGTCTGACACTCGGCCTCCCGTACTGATCAACGAAAATGAAATTGAACAGCGACAGGATCGATTCATTAACTTCATAGAGAAACAACCGAATGGGGATAACATGATAAAGTCTCTGAATGAAGGTCCTATTATAAGTCCAATGAAAGAAATTCCAACTACAGGAAATATACAGGCTACATGGGTTGAGAAGTCTATCAGAGAATATGATGCTGATGAACTTTTGAGATATCAAGCTGACAGTCAGGCAAAGTCTAATCAAATTCTTGCACTACCAAATTAGATCTACAACAGAATTGATTGCTTCAAACAGAATCCAATGCTTATGTGGACTCAACTGGAAAAGATCATGCTTGGTACAATTGTGTCAACTCAACTGCGTCAGACCAGATACATGAATAATTTTGAGGAGTTCAAAGCTAAGGACGGGGAAAGTCTGAAAAATGTATTTGATAGATTTTGGGCAGTTATCAATGATCGGTACAAGATCAAAGTGACAAAGACTGAGTTAGAAGCCAACCTGAAGTTTCTGAATGCACTCCAACCTGAATGGAGCAAGTCTTGTCATAGGATGAGAAATGATGTCAGGATTTCTACTATGCCCATTCAGGAATTATATGAAATTCTGATGACCGATGAGACCATGGTTTTGGAAAAGAAGGTTAAGCTTGACAAGAAGAATACGCCTAAGTCAGTGGATCCAATTGCTCTTCTGGATATCCAACTGGCTGAGCAAGATTTATCTGAATCTGCTTATGATGGTTCAACAGATGATGATGGTGAGGCTCTGGAAAAAGCTATGATTCTACTCACTCAACATTATCAGAAACGGTTCCAACACAGATCAGGATCGAACAACCTACGCTTTACATCTGGATCAAAGAAAGTGGAACCCGGGGCTCCCTCAAAGCCATATATTCCAAAATATTAGCCTACTAAAACTGTTGAACCAAAGAAGGATGAAAAGAAGGTTATGAACTGCTACAACTGTGGAAAACCGGGGCATATTGAAAAGGAATGTACAGTGAAGGTTGTCAAGGACTTTGTTTTTTACAGAAAAAGATGGAACTGGCAGAGAAAAGAGAAAATGGAACAAATCTGCTTGCTGAAGAGGATTACTGGTTGGATCATTCAGATAACGAGGCTGAGAATGAAGAGACTGGAACCATGTGCTTCATAGGGGATGACAAGAGTGATGATGAAGAAGATGATACCTCCACTGGTGATTCTGAGGTAATTTCTGAGTTTGATGTTAACTTTGTTTCTTCTGGATTTTCTAAAGATTCTAAGGAAAATACTCAAGTTTCTAAAAATAATGTGCATTTGCGCAACCAGTTGGTTACGCAAACCGACACTTTGCGCAAGCCGTTGATCGCGCAAAGTTCAGTTTGCGCCACCAATGGGTTGCGCAAACCTCCTCCTGACTTGTGTTTTTCTGAAAATTCTCACTTCAAGGCAAGTTCATCTATGTCGAATGCTCAGGTTGATTTCTTAGATAAAGTTTCTTCTTCTACTTCTATTGTTGATGATTCTTTAACGCTAAATGATCAGTATTATAAAACAAAAACAAAGCGTAAAAGAATAAGGTCAAAGAAGTCAAGGAAACATGATAGTGTCTTGTCTGAAAATTCTAATTCTTCTGATTCTTCTGTTTCAGATCGGACTGTGAAGAGATCACAAAAGCCGATATGGAGGATAAAGCAGAAATCTATAGAGCCTGAATTTTTAGAAGATACTTGTGTAGTGAATCTTTGTGACAATGATACATTTTCTTTTTGTAATAAAAATACAAAATATTCAATTACGCAAATGATTCACATTGCAAAGCATGTTTCATCTTCTTCTAGTTCTGATTCTAATGATTATGTTTATTCCTCTATTGATGATTGCTTTCATAAGAATTATAAAATTAAATTTTCAAAAAGTAAAAGACACAAATCTAACAAGAAGGGACCCATAAGCATATGGGTACCTAAATCTGTGTAGTTTCTGTATGTGCAGCTTAGTCATTTATGGTATCTGGACTCGGGGTGTTCCAAACACATGACTGGCAACAAATCACTACTTTCCAATTATAAAGAAAAATGTTGCGGTCGTGTTAAGTTTGGAAACTATGAGACTGCTCCGATTCTTGGTTATGGTGATCTTGTTCAAGGTAATATAACTGTCAAGAGAGTCAGCTACGTTGAAGTCCTAAGTCATAACTTATTCAGCATCGGGCAGTTCTGTGATAAAGATCTTGAAGTTAGCTTCAAATCTAAAAGAGTTGCTGTGAAGAATGATAGTGGCAGAGATTTACTGGTGGGAAAAAGAAGATCCAACTTATATACCATTGATCTTTCCAAGATCAAAATTCCTTCAGATATCTGCTTGCTTTCTAAAGCTTCTGTTCATGAAAGTTGGATTTGGCACAGACGACAACCACATCTCAACTTTAAGTATATGGATCGCTTGGTCAAGAATGATTCAGTGAGAGGTCTTCCAGTTCTCCGTTTCCAGAAAGACCACCTCTGTCAGGATTGTGAGAAAGGAAAGATGAAGAAATCTCCTCACAAACCAAACCTGAACCCTGCACTTCAGACATACTTGATTTACTGCATGTTGATTTATGCGGACCAATGAAGACAAAGAGTATTGGTAAGAAAAAATATGTCTTGCTGGTTGTTGATGATTTCTCAAGATATACATGGGTCAAGTTTCTCAAATCCAAAGATGAAACCCCAGGAATTCTCATCAACCTCATCAAAACAATTCAGACCAACAAGAAAAAGAAAGTCAAGGTTGTCATATTTGAAAATGGCACTGAATTCAAGAACAGTACTCTTCAAGATTTTTACGAGGATCAAGGAATTCAACAACAGTTTTCTGCTGCCCGAACACCGCAACAGAATGGAGTTGTTGAACGAAGAAACAGAACGCTTGTTGAGGCTGCCAGATCTATGCTTGCTTATTCTGGTCTTCCTTTGTCTCACTGGGCTGAAGCTATTTCAACTGCATGTCATACTCAGAACCGATCGATTTTACATCGCCGATTCAACAAAACACCATATGAGTTGATGAACGGTATCAAACCGAATGTCATATATTTCAAGTCTTTTGGGTGTAAGTGTTACGTTCTGAATGACAGGGATAATCTGAACAAGTTTAGTCCGAAGGCAGATGAGGGTATTTTTCTGGGTTATTCTTCTAACTCTGCAGCTTACATAGTCTTTCTGATCTCAGCAAGAAAAGTAATAGAGAGAGTAAATGTAAAATTTGAAGAAGCTGCTGATTTGGTTTCTGGTCAACCGGGCTCAGAACCCGTACTTACTGGGAATTCAGCTTCTGAACAAATCAGTTCAGAACCTACACTTCAACAGACAAATCAGGATCCTTCTTCTTCCTTACTTAATCTTTCTGATCTTGATTTTCTATTTGAGAATTTTTATGATGATCTTCCCAAATCTAATTCTGATAATGTTTCAAATGTTTTGAATCAGGATACTGCGAGCACATCTACATCTAATTCCGCTGCAACTATCTCTGACACTGATGTTGTTCCAGTCCCTCCAGACATTCAAACAAGTATTTCTGCTTCTGATCAAGTACAATCACAAAAAGAGCAATCAGAACCGGAACATGTGAACACTGAACATATTCAAGAAGAATCTGCTCAAGATCAATTTGTTCAGGATGAAGAACAAACTGTTAATGTACAATCAACACTTCCAGATTCTGATTCTGAAGTTGTTGAACTTCCCCTTCCTCTTTTCGAGACAGTATCCATATCTTCATCTGAAACAGAAGCTTCTGAACCTCCTTCTCAACAATTAGAAGTGGTTCAAGAATTAATTGATCCTCTCCCTCATACCACAAAATGGACAAGATCTCATCCAATTCATCAAATTATTGGAGATCCTCAAGCCAGTATGTCTACACGTTCCAGGACGGCTACTTCCAATGAATGTCTATTCACTTGCTTCCTAAGCAAGATTGAACCAACAAAAGTCTTTGAAGCGTTGGAGGATCCGAATTGGATTATAGCTATGAAAGAGGAGCTCAATCAATTTGACGCGCTGAAAGTTTGGAGACTTATACCACGGCCGAAAGGAAAGAGCATAATTGGAACAAAGTGGATATTCAAGAACAAGAAAGACAAAGATGGTATCGTTATTCAGTACAAAGCAATATTGGTAGCCAAGGTATATCGACAAGAAGTAGGAATTGACTACGACGAAACGTTCACGCCGGTTGCTAGATTAGAAGCTATTTGGATGTTTCTTGCCTTCGCTGCTTATCGTAATTTCATTGTCTATCAGATGGATGTCAAGACAACATTCCTCAATGGCAAACTAAAAGAAGAAGTCTATGTTTCTCAACCAGAGGGGTTTGATGACAAAGATCGTCCTGATCATGTCTATTTTCTCGATAAAGCGTTGTATGGTCTGAAACAAGCACTGCGCGTATGGTATGATGAGTTATCAGCCTTCTTGATCAAATCTGGATTCACCAAAGGATCCATCGATACCACTCTTTTCATTTATAGATCAAACTTGGATATTTGCTTAGTTCAAATATATATAGATGATATTATTTTTGGTGCGACTAACAAATCTTTATGTACTTGGTTTTCTGATCTAATGACTTCTAGGTTTCAAATGGGCATGATGGGAGAAATCAATTTCTTCCTCGACTTACAAGTGAAGCAGCTTCCAGATGGAATCTTCATCAACCAGTCAAAGTACGTATTTGACATCTTGAAGAAATTTAAGATGGACGAATCTACTTCAATTGGCACGCCGATGGATCACGGTGCCAAAATTGGACTAGATCCAGATGGAAAAGCTGTTGACCAGAAGACATATCGAGGAATGATCGGATCGCTGATGTATCTCATAGCAAGTCTCCCGAACATAATGTTCTCTACTTGTCTATGTGCCAGCTTCCAAGCCAAGAGTAAAGAATCTCATTTGCTAGCAGTCAAGCGCATTTTTAGATATATTAAAGGAACTCCTTATTTAGGTTTATGGTATCCTAAAAGTTCTGACTATAAATTGATTGCTTATTCAGATGCAGATTTTGGCGGTAATCAGTTGGACCGGAAGAGTACTTCAGGTCATCTTCAATTTTTGGGAGACAGACTGATAAGCTGGGCGTCGAAGAAACAGAACTGTGTTTCTATATCAACTGCAGAGGCAGAGTACGTCGTCGTAGCTAGTTGTTGCGCTCAAGTGCTTTGGAGGAAGACACAACTACGGGATTATGGGATGTTGTATAAAACCATACCTATCTATTGTGACAGCAAGTCCGCAATTGCCATATCAGTCAATCCGGTCCAGCACACAAAGACCAAGCACATAGATATGCGGAACCATTTCATAAAGCATCATGTGGAAGAAGGTACTATTGAATTATATTTTGTACCAACTGAATATCAACTTGTTGATATCTTTACAAAAGCCTTAGATGTAAAACGTTTTAACTTTCTGCTTTCAAAACTTGGCAAGTTGAATTTAAAAGTTTAAATCTTTACAAATTTTATTCTATAAAGTAAAATATTTCAGATTTTCTTTCTTTTGAATAAAATGTGTGTCTAGGATTTTTTACGAGTTCTTTGTTTATATTAAAGTTTTATATGTTCAACTTTCAATTCTTACAAAAGTCAAAAAGTCAGCAACATGTTTGTAGCTTTTGATACTGCTTTAAAGATATGTGAGTCGGAATATTTATAGTTTATTTTGCTTACACTACCTAAATAATCAGAATTATAGATCGGAATGAAAATATGGGTTAAGCACTTAGATGTTGACCTGAGTGGTTGAGATGAATTATATTAATTTCATAAATCACAGAAATCTCTGAATTTAAAAGTTTGTACCTGTGGCCTTTCTGTTTTGGGAAAGTAAGTTCCGTGGGATGCTTGTCATCTGATCCCCTAAGGTCATTTGGTCTGGGAGTGATTAAATCCAACTTCTTCTATAGAACCAGATAGAAAGTCATGTTCTACTGGTATGAATGGGTTTAGGATGTGTCGATGTAGCTTTTCTGATTCGGGAAGTAAGTTCCAAGGGGTGCTTGACACCTAGTCCCCTAAGGCCATTTGGTCTGGGAGCGGCTGACCCAAATCCTGCAATAGGGTCAGATAGAAAGTTACTTTTACGGCATGTTCTTTACTTACCAAACTTTTTGATTAAAAGATGTCAAAGTGCACACGCTTAAAAGATGCCAAAGAGCACACTCATGTGAAGATGCTAATGTGAACACTGCTAAAACATGCCAATGAGCACACATCTCATGATACTTGGTGATATGTTTGAGTTGTGATAAACCTGTAAATTTGTGAAAGTCTTAATTTTTGATGGCTTAGTGTTAGTATATGCAAAGTTCTCTATAATATTTTTAGAATTGCATTTTTCTTGAAGCTAATCGAAGTTCGCATGCGAGCACACTAAATAGATAGTTGAAACTGAACATGTCTTAACTTGATATGCAATGAAACATGTTCTTGTATCCAACAACATATATTTGATTTCAACTGATTGATAAATTTGTGAAATTTTACTGAGTAGACTTTAATTTGTTTAGTGTTTAAAATTTTATATGTTCAGTTGTTTCAAAATTTATATTCAGTATCATTTTTTTTACACTGATGTCTTAATGTTTGTGTATCATATTTGTGTCATCTGGTCTGTGCATTTTTCGAGGGGGAGAGAATACTTAACTGCCAATTTGAACAACAGTCTGTTTTTAGGGGGAGTGAAAATAGCTGATAATTTACTTCACATGCTGATCAGAAATTCTTCAGGTAAGTATTTTCTGATATTTCTATACAAATGCTTTACTGATTTGATAAATTTTGTGCATTTGTGTAGGGGGAGTAAAAGAGCTTGACAGGTAAGTCTTCTAATTTTTTTTTAAGAATATTTTTTTTAGAAGTATTATTTTTTTTAGTGGTATTTTTTAGTTAAGTATAAATAGTTTGTGCCATGTTCATTTTTAACCTTTCTCACTTCATTTTCATTTTAAACTCAAAACACTGTTCATCTTCCCCTTCACGACTTACACTGTGCGCCGATTCCACTCCACACTATTGATTTCTTCTTTGATTTTGCTTCGATTCTAGGTTTGTGTATTACATTGTTTGTAATTTTGTTCTGTATTTCATTGTTTGTTGTTGATTTCGATCCCTTTGTCGATTTCTTACTGTGTTTTTATCGTGTTTTTTACTGTTCATTGTCTCTAATTCATCAGATTCGAGTATTTTTACTCAAAATTGGATATTGGGTTTCGTTTAGACTTGTATTTCGAACCTCAGGTCTATTCAATGTCTTCTAACACACATATTGATCCCATGATCCAAGACGAGAATGTCATTCTCGAGGATCCATCTGATCAAGCTTCACATGAGACGCCGATGCCGTCTGTTCCTTCAGTAGGGGCAAATCTGTCTGCACACGCCAAACGCCGAACGATGTTTTCCCAATCATGTTGTATATTCTGCCATACAAGCCGAACAACTATTTTGTGGATTTTGACAGAATTAAGATAGATCCGGTGATTCGAGCGATTCTTAGAGGACATCCACTTGCACAGGCTCTTACATCATGTGCTGAAGTTCCAGAGGTATACATTCAGCAAGCCTGACATACAATTACCAAGAATGAGCTTGCACGCCCGCACCACTTTGATCTACAAATTGATCAGTATGATTCCTTTCTTTCATACAAGCGTCTACGACTGATACTGGAGTTCTTGAGCCCAACTCCAGACCAGACAGAACTTATTATGACAGCTTTCCTTCTGAAGAGGATTTTCTTGACGGAATTCGAAATCTTGGATATACTGGCACAATGAACAGAGTTAGTGATTTTGACAAGTCATATCTTCCTCCAGTTTGGTATGCTCTCTTCTCGGTTCTCATCAGGTGCCTTACAGCAAAACATTCTGGAACGGACAGTGCTAGTCTTCTGTATCTCCGATTGTTCCATGCAGTCATCTATGACTTGCATGTCGACTACACATATATATTCTGGGCTGAACTCTCGGAGAGGGTACAAGACAAGCTAACAAACAAGAAGCGCAAGTTTATTCCATTTATCAGATTCTTGAAGCTGATCATTCGAAGTGTGCTCAGAAGCAATTCAGCTATTCCACGCAGATTATCCTGGCCTCAGGCTCCAGATATAGAGATGACGTACATTCAGAAGATGAAGCAGTCTTTCAACTATTCCTTGCCTATTCCTTCCAATCTTATTACGATATATGCGGATCCATCTTATCCAAGTATCATTGAATATTTTCTGGACAATGATATCTTTCTGGAAGTTGATCAAGCTAATCCGTTACATGCTGAACAAGAAGTTGAAGTTGCCGAACAAGAAGCTGAAATATCTACAGTACAAGAAGCAGTTGCAACTCAACAAGTTGATGAAGTTCTAGTTGATCTTAATCCTAAAGCTAGTACTACTGCTGCTATTGACCTTGAGGATGAAGATGATGATAATGTTGATACTGCTATTGATGCTGATGTTATTGCTGATGAAGATGAAAATAGAGATGCTGATGATGACATTCATGATGATATTTCTGGCAGTGAATATGATGATAATGATGATCATGATGGTGATGATGCTGATCAACCGAGTCTTCGGGTCTATGCAAGACAATTCAGGGAACCAGAAGTGGTTGTTCAAGAAAAGGTTGAGTCTGAAGAAGAGTATGTTCCGATTAACGCTGCAGTTGCCAATATACATGTTGATGAACTTGACTTAGCATTTGTCAATGCTTCAATTTCTCATCAGGTTCAAGATACATCAGTTTCTCTTACTTCTAGTGTCGAGACTTCTTCAGTCGAGGTACAAGATACAACGGCTAAATTTTCTACTTTGAATGAGTTAGTTCAACAGATGAGTGAGCAGTTTGAAGAACAAAAGCAAGCAGAAGTTCAGAAATTGCATGCTTTCTTCAAGGGAAAAATGCCGGAAATTGATACATCCTCTATCCCTGAAGTAATTCCGTTCAGACGCCCATCTGGGGTTGTGATTAGAGAACCATCTTCTGCACCCGTCTCAACTACTGCTCCACCGATTGTATCTCTTCCGATTCCTTCTTTGTTTACTCAGTCTGCGGGCATTTCTACATCAGCTTCTACGGCTACATCTTCAAGGTCTACACTTCATGATATTCCTATTTCTGAGATAACCGATCTACTCTACGTGCGTCTTTTGTCTATGTCACCGCCACAACATCAAGATCAAGATCTGATTTCTCTTCTAAGGAATTTTCAGCCTACGCCGCCTCCAGTTCCTTCATCTGATTCTGACCGGATTACTGCTTTGTCTGAAGAATTAAAGTCTTTCCGATCAGAAGTTCAATCTAGCTTTGCTGATATTAAATCTGTTAGGTCCCAAGGCTTGAGCTTCCCAGGAGGTCACCCATCCTAGGATTGCTCTCGCCCGAGCACGCTTAACTTGTTAGGATCAAGCGCTTACCACTACACCAAAAGCAATTGCTGATGGTGAAGGCGCAACTTTATTTCCTTAAACCATGGTAGCGCAAAGCCCCGTACTAAGCGACAGGCGGACATAAGGGGCTGCACCACTTTCGTGGAGCCAGCGGGTCGGGCTGTTAGTCCCGGCCAGTTACGTACTCCCGAGTCGAAGGTGAGGGCGCTGGATGCTTGTGGCATTCCCAGCAAATGTTGGGATTTCTCCTCAACAATCCCCCCCCCCAGCATTTGCACACTGGGAGACTCGAACCCGCGACCTCGCTCTGATACCAATTGTTATCCCAGTTTAATCTAGTTGGTAAACAATCAATCAAGTAATCAAGCAACACAATAATAATCAAGAGATATATAAATCAGAGTAACATACCAATCCCTTGTATAAACTGTTAAACCTTGAAAGAACTCTCATTATTATTACTTTCATAATTATTGTTTAGAGAGAGGTTGTTGTAATCCAAGGGTATCAAGAACACTCAAGGTTTAACAGTTTATACAAGGGATTGGTATGTTACTCTGATTTATATATCTCTTGATTATTATTGTGTTGCTTGATTACTTGATTGATTGTTTACCAACTAGATTAAACTGGGATAACAAAATCTTTCATGATTCAAGCCTTTTCTGAACTATCTAACATGTTTGATATTCATGAACAGAGTTGCAGGACTGAGGCAGGTACATCTCTTAAACGCCGACATGACCAGGATGATCCCGATCCTCATGGTCATGAGGGGGAGATGAATAAGAGACAACGGGTGAAGGGTTTGTTTGCTAGAGATGATCAATCACAAGAAGATGCAGTTGATAAAGAGAAGAGTACTGATAACGTTTAAGACTGTAGCATTCAAGATCTTGTGAATGTTATGATACAAAATGTTGACTTGTCTTCTATGCCTAATGTACTGAATATTTCTGAGCACAATATTGAAAATAATATGCAAATTGTTGTGTATGTGGATCCAGATGTTTCAGCAAGGGCTCAAGAGATTGAAGATTCAGAGGCAGCTAATGATATGAGATCATTCTTTGCGAATTTCATTGAAATAAATTCAGACGATGATGAAGATGTCAGATTTGAGAAAATTTGCCAAGTCAAAGAAGAGGAGTGTGATGCTTAATCGTCATTTCTGATACAGAAGATGATTCTTTGTTTTTGGATGCAAAGGACGAAGAAATTGCCGACATGTTGTACAGTGATCTTCCTACTCTTGATGAGGTTCCTGAATCATCTCCAGTTACTGAAGCAACTCAAGTACATGAAACTGCAGCTACTTCTACTCCTATTGTTAGTTCAGATCCGAGTACCACCGTTTCTTCAAGCTCATTTGAAGTTGGTCAGTCGTCTAGAGCACAAGCTGATGTTCCTCTCTCTGAACCCGTGATTCCACCGACTATCCTGGAAGAAGGACCAGCTTTGAACAGACAACAGAGACAAAGAAGTTTGCAACATAGATATTTGGCTTCCAGGAAAAGATCAACTTTTCTAGAAGATACTCAGAGTAACATCTTTGTTTCTTGAAGAAGACCGATCAACATTTATGCAGTTTTTGGAGTTGAGAAAGAGTCAGATGCCTATCAGTACGAATACTTAATGTTCATTAAGTGCCAGCGAAAAAGGAATAATACTGTTTCTTCTCCAGAATTGATTGTTCGAGTCATCAGTGTCATGATCAACAAGTTTGTGAATATCTGGTATCCTAACTTTGAAGTTGAAAGAAGAGATTGCAGGCGGTATAACTTCTCAGAGGCAGATTTTACTGATCTTTCCATTGATGATATTGAATTCTTATATGATCATTTCAGGAATCTCTATTATAGAAATCAGGATGTTTCTCAGGCATTGTTCGTTATAAAAAATTCATTCGACGGCAAATCCGATTCTTCAGAGTTTTTGATTTCCAGATGGCCGTTGAAAGCTTTCAGTCGGTTGTAAATCTTCAAAGTCCCAATCGAAGCTTGCCAAACTTAGAGTCTTATCCTCTACTCACCATTGTTCAAGATCCTTATGGAGTTGTCTACAAAAATGGCTCAAATGAAAAATGTTTTTTCAGATTTGAAGAAATTGCTCATTACTCTGATGGAACCTTAAAGGTGATCAAGCTTCAGTTGGAGCAACGTCTGAAAGAGGCTAAAAGAAGATTTTTGGAAACAAGAAGTAATGCATTTCTGGTTGATAATGATGAAATTCGTCTCCTCAAGAAGACTTTGGATACTATTCAAGAGAGATTGAATTTCCGCTCCACTCTGCGACGTTTGGAAGTGTTAATTGGACAGAATAGACTTCGTCAAAGAGAAGAGCGTCAATGATTCACCAAAGTCGCTTAGATGGTCAATGCTGGTTTAGAAGATTGATTTTTGAAGACCAATGCGCCAATGATTACTAAGGGGGAGATTGTTAAGACTAATTTTGTAGTAATCATTGTATTTATTCTCTGTTGTCTTTACTGTTCTTAGAGTGCTTATCTGTATTTGTTAAGGCTAGGGGTATTTAACTCCCCTTAGGCCTTTGTTTTTGTAACTTTGGAACCTTACTTTGAATATCAGTTTACATTTGGAGCGTATATTCTCTCTCTCTACTTTCTCTCTCTAGAGATTTAGTGATTCTTGGACTTTCAGGAATGTAAACCTATTGACTAGAATGATAATAAATGTAACTAGAAACTAATTAAAGAACTAGAATACGCCTTATATATGGCGCTTACAATATTTAATGGGCTTTATGGGCTTTGGGCCCAACTATTAAATAAACTATGAAGGGGTTACAATTTGCACCCTGAACTTCTATTTAACATATAAATACCCTAACAATCATTTCTTGCGAAAAGTCAAAATTCACAGAGTACTGTTCACGAAAAGTTGATTTCGCACATCTAAGGTTTTGACAAGTACTCAATCCCCAAATCGCATTCTACGAAAAGTCCACAATCCGCAGAACTCAGCCTGCGAGAAGTGTCCAATCCGCAAACCTAAGTCTGCGGAAATCATCAACTCGCACACCAAAGCTTATGGAAAGATACAATTCGCATATCAAAGCCTGGGAAAAGTGATTGGTTCTATCTACAACTAAGTTAAGAATTTGCAAAATATTCTGAGGATTCTATACTTAGAATATTTTTTAGATTTTGCTGAATTTTTCAAGTTTGAATTTTTAGTCAAAGTTTCTGATTTCTTTGATTAACGATCATTTGAAGTTCATATTCTTTTACAGATCTCAATATGTCTCAAGCTTATAACTTTGATTTTGGAAAATTGAACATTACTGAAGCAAGAGCCAATCTGAAATATCTTGTTGGACAATTATCTCGTTATACCAGTATGCTTAATGAATGTTCAAGGTAGAATACAAAGTTTAAAGCTGAGAAAGCTGAATTGAAAGATAAAGTCTATGCTCTTGAATCTGAGATAAAAGATCTGAAAAGCAAATCTGAAAGTCTAGATCTTAAAGATGAAAGAGACAGGTTGAAAGAAAAAGTCTTCAATCTTGAAATAGAAATAAATGTTTTTGAAAGTCCAAGATCTCTAAATCTATAGAGAGAGAAAGTAGAAATAAGCAAATGAATCACTTTTATAACAATTGTCTACATATCTATCTTCCTCAGTCATAGGAACATTTGATGTCCGCCTCGCTCTCCAGATTTGCTTCTTTGACCGATTCAAAGTCCTATCTGAAAGAATGGAATCTGAAGAATTAGAATTGTCAGAAAGAACTGTATCATGTTTCTTCGACTTTTTTGACCGTCTTCTTTTACGCTTAGATTTATAATATTGATCATTGAGCGTAAAAGAATCATCAAGAATTTTAGACTTAATATTTAAATCAGAAGAAATAAATTTATCCAAGCAACCAATCTGATCAACTAATAAATCTGAATTTGCCTCAGAGTCTGAATAATTTTGAGAAAAGATTTTAAAATTTGAAACTTCCTTTTTATTTTCCTTAGAATCAGAAGATAGGCTAGAAATAGAATCTGATTTTTGAAAAAATAAATTTTCTTCAAGACTAGACGTCATGAAAGAAAGAATAATATCAGATTCAATTTTCTTCAAAATATTTTGATCTTCTATCTGATCTTCAAGATCTATGATTTTTCCTTCTAATACTAATGGAGGAGTATATTTATTCGAATCATAAATGATTGGAGAAATATTTCCTTTATCAGAATCAGGTGCATAAGAAGCAATAAAATCACCAGACATTGAAGATTTGATAGGAGATATATCATTTAAAACTCTTCTTCCTCTTCTTGATTTTTTAGGAAAATATTTTGCATTTTCACTTGTATAAACAAAAGGAAATTTCATTTTTCTTGTTATTTGTCCTTTTCTCATGTTCGATTTCTAGAACTTGCTTCTCATTCATCCAATCAATTTTAAATTGAGGAGCATAATGAGCAAGAGTCAGATAATCGTATTTATATAAAGTTGGGGGGTTTTCAATCGCATTGTTTAAACAATGAGGATTTTCAAAACCAAGTCCCCACCTTTGTTTTAAAGCTTCTTCACTCCTTGGCTTGTTCATAAAAATTGTTTGTTTAGATTGGTTTCTTCGATAAAGCTTTTCTTCTAACTTATTTATTTTATCGGAAAATTCATCTTTTAATATGGTCATGTTAGTCAAAGACTCAAGATAAGTCTTATTTGAATTTTCCAAATCATCCAATTTCTTTTGAAATATGTCTTTTGTATTTTCTAAAATGGATTTTTCATCTTTCAAATAAATTTTCAGTTTGTCAATCAAATCTGACTTTTCAGAATTTAGATTCTTTTCAGATAATAACTTAGAACGCAAATCAGACAAAGCAGAAATTATGATATTCATCTGAGAGGTAATGAAATTATAGTCAAATTTAGAATATACCTCATCTTCATCTGATTCAGAGTCGTCTGACTGGTCATCTCCGATCAAACACATCTGAGCGATCTCGACGTTTGAAGCTTCATCATCGAAATAATCCAGCCAGAATTCTTCCTCGGTCAGCAAAGGAGTTCCGTTCTCTCTCTTTTCTGCTAGTTCCATTTTCTTCCTACATTAAGCGGAGTCCCAAACCATCTTAGCTCGACACTCCTTTGAGTAGTGGCCCGGCTTTCCACAGTTATAACAAGATGCAGTCTTAGGATCGGGCACTTTGATTGTAGAGCCGGAAGTGAAGCGAGAAGAATTGGAACTCGATCTCGGTTGGAACTTTTTCTGGTAATGCTGAGAGAGAAGAATCATTGATTTCTGTAATGTTTCACCATCAGCATCAGTTGACCCGTTGTAACCATTTTCAGACAACGCGTGTTCAGCCAATTGCTTCGTGAGGAGTGCAACTGGATCAACTGTCTTCTTGTTCTTTTTGTCCAGTTTGGCATTCTTTTCAAGCACCAATCTCTCATCAGTCATCAGAATCTCATACAGTTCTTGAATCTGCATAGTGGAGATCCGAACATCGTTCCTCATTCTGTGACATGTTTTGTTCCATTCAGGATGAAGAGCATTGAGGAATTTCAGATTAGTCTCAAGCTCTGTCTTGATCACATTTATCTTTCGGAGATCATTCAGCACTGCGCAGAATCTGTTGAAAACACTCTTTATAGACTCGTTGTCTTTGGCCTTAAATTCCTCAAAGTTGTTCATGAATCGAGTATGTCGGAGCTGAGTTGCGACCGAAGAACCAAGCATTATCTTTTCCAATTGTGCCCACAACAGATTTGGATAATCCTTGCAGTGATCAACCTGGTTGTAGACAGAGTTTGGTAAAGCAAGTATCAAATTAGCTTTCAGCTCTCGATCAGCTTTCATTCGTGAAGCCTCTTCAGTTGTTGGAGGAGTCTCTTTATTAGGCTTTACGAAAGGTCCTTCAGTGAGAGACTTCATCATGTTTTCTCCATTATCTTGACGCTCAATGAAGTTCAGGACCTATCTTGCCATTGAGAGAATTCGTTTTCATCAACTAGGACCGGAGGACGAGTTTCTGTGCCCAATGACATCATGAGGTCACTCGTGTAGAACTTAGCTTGAAAACCAAATTTTGCAGAATCCATAGATGAAAAAAAAAATTCCCAGAAGTTTTGCAAATTGAAACTTTTTTTTTTAAACTGTCTGGAACACACGCAAACAGAAGTTTTGCGTTGCAAGAGAGATACGCAAATTGAAACTTTGCGTTGACAACTAGAAACGCAAGATAACACTTTGCGTTTGAGTAGAGAAGCGAAAACTAAGACTTTGCGGGTTGAACTTGAATCGCGAAGTAGAGCTTTTCGTGTGAAGTGAGACACGCAAAGAAGAACTTCTCTAATACTGAGTGATACGCAAACTGATGTTTGCGTATAAGGCTAGAGCCGTAAATCTTGGAAAACTTGATAGCACTTGATACGCAAAGTTAGCTTTGCGTTTCAAACTAGATCCGAAAACCTGAAAAATTCACTAACATCCAAACTAGACCACAATGAACCTTATGAAAGTATAAGAATGAAACGCAAAGTAGCATGAATGAAGCGCAAACTACTATGAATGAGGCGCAAACTTAAAAAATAACACAATTTACGTAAGATCAACTACAACTTTGAAATTTAACCAAGAAAATCACATACTGATTTTCGAAAACACAATTCTAACAACTTTTAATAACCAAAATTGATTAAAATCAACAAATTCACAAATTTGACAAAGAACAGAACGTGAATCGTATTTTTCCAGAAAATACAAGATCTGCAAATTGATGATCCAAACAAGATTTTTATGCGAAACACAAAGAAGCAAATATGATCGATTAGCAATAACGAATCAATTAAATCCAATATCAAATCAAATTGACCAATATCCTGTCCAAATTTGATGAAGAAGCAAGAAAACGAGATTTTCTTGAAAATTCAAGAAAATCGATCGAGTTTTCGGCTTCAATTCACAAATACACATTCTAAATCACAAATCTCTCAATCCTCTCAAGATTCAGATTGCTCTGATACCAATTGAAAGTCCAAGATCTCTAAATCTATAGAGAGAGAAAGTAGAGAGAGAGAGAGAGACAAGTATGCGCAAAGTAGGAATTATCAATAATGAGCGTGAAGTTCTTACACAGAACAAGACCAAAGGGACTTAAATACCCTTGGTCAGATACAACACAGTATGACTCAAAACACAGTATTTGACCAAGTCCTAAAAATACAATGATTACTATAAAATCAGACCTAACAGTTTTGGAAGAAGAAGCTACTCAAGAGAAGGACAACTCAAATCTTAAAGATGATCTGAAGAAGCTCTAATACAGTTCAAATGTATTAGACTGTGAAAATAGTGTATTGAAAAGGAAGATTTCTGATTTGGAAGCTCAGATTGTCAAAATAAAGCAAGAAGACTTTGTCAAGAAGAATGAGGAGAGAGCAAAAGGATTAGAATCTGCAAATGCAAAGCTACAGAAGAAGGTTTTAGTTTTGGAATAGCAGATTTCTAAAGAAAGAGAAGGGTTTAAAAAAGAAAGAAAAATTTTCTGATTTTTCAAGAAAATCATTTGAAGAGAAGAAAGTGGTTGAACTCAAATGTGCAAAACTTTCTCAACAAGTGTCATATTTTGAGAAAGTAATTATCATGGAAAGAGATAAGTTTGAGAAAGAAAAGAAGATAGTTGAGAAAAAGAATGTTAGAGTATTTAAGGAAATATTTGATAAGAGAAAGAGTGTGGAAAATGATTTTGTAGAAGAAAGAATGGTTTTTTAGACATAAATCAAGAAGCTTACAAAGAAGTTGTATGAGCTATCAACAACTGCAATGAAGGAAAAGAATGTGAAGTCTGAACTGCATAAGAAGATTGAACTACTCTCAAAAGAAAGAAACAATTTGTCTGCAAAGATAACAGAACTTGAAAAAATCATTTTCAAGGTGAATTTGACTGAACAAAAGATGTCAAACTCAATTGTTCAATCACCTAGAGATGATTTAGCTGATTCAGAATGCTCATTCAAGACAACTTCAAGTTCTTATCATACACATGTTTCTTCTAAAAGGTCAGTACATTCCAAAGATCAGATTTGTTCTACTAACCTTTTCTATGATAAAAATGTTGATGGTTCAGGTAATTTTAAAAGAACAAATGCTAAAGAAAAGATGGTTTGGAGAAGAAAAGATATATCTTCTGATGAGAAGAAAGTTGAGAAATCATAATTGCACACAACAAATGCCAAGAAGAACAATTCTCCAAAAGGTAAATCTTTTGTGAAACATGATCTTGTTTACTCGATAAATCATTTAATCTCGTTAGCTCAAAAGAAAATATCTTCTTCTTACTGCCGCTCAAATGATTTTGTTAGTATGAATTATGTCAATTACTGGTATGGTTCTTATTATATCTCTCCTAAACGAACTGCAACTAACAAATCTAGACCCAAATACCAGTGGGTACCAAAAGATCCATCTCTGTTGCAGGCACCTAATATCTAGGGGGAGTAAGAAGTATGGCTCTTGAATAATTCAATTCAAGACCTGATCCTCAAAGAAAAGAAGATAGACTTCTGAATAATACAGTTCAGAACCCGTTCTTCAATGTCAAAGGATATAGACTTCTGAATATAACAGTTCAAGACTCACTCTTCAAAGATCAAAAGAGTTTTTGTACTTTGACGCATAAAAGATGATTAATCTTCAAGGGGAAGTACATATTATTTCTTCTGATAAATTTGTGAATGCAAATTTTTCAGGGGGAGTTTAACTTCTAATCATATCAGATCAAGACTCGGTCTTCAAAGACTTTTACAATGACTTCTGAATTTACTTCAATCCTAGTAATTCAGAACTCGTTTTAATGCTAAAGGGTAATGCAAATCTTTATATTTGCTACTAATATATTTTCTGATTTTTCAGGGGGGGGGGGGGGGGGGGCTTATCTAAATTATCATAATTGAAGAGGGAGATTAAAAGTAAATTGATTAATATTGTTTTAGGGGAAGATAATGAAAATATGATGATGATATTTTTGAATTTTTGTAGATATAAAGGGGGAGCATATCTGATTTTTGTCAACATGTTCTTAATTGAAAGGGAGATAAATTTTTTTTGAAAATACTTTAAGGAGGAGATATTATTTTCAGGGGGATTTAAAGATCTAATGTTGAATGTAAGTATTTTTGTTCTTTATCCGTACATGTTTGAAAGATGAACAACTTTGAGATATGAAAATTGTTTTATAAAAACCACTTCTTGTTCTTAAAAAGATTTCATGAATTTAGAAGTGAGATTTTAAATGTTTTTTCATGATGAGTGTTATTGTTTAACTGATCGTGTGTTTCCAAAGATCAATACTTGTGTATTATCTTTTCTATATACTGTGAAGTATTCACACACACTGGTTCAGTATCTTCTATTGACTTTGTTATTACCATGTCTCTAAAAGAAACATATTTCGATGGTAATACACCCGCTTGATTTTAATGTTGTTGAGCGTCAAACATCATTTCTAAATTTTGTGCGTTCTTTGCTAAATTGTTTATATTTGTTCATATAAACAAAGTATCAAGTTCTTTGATACCCCAAACATTTCATGCTTATATTTCATGATATTTGATCTGATTGATACATTGTCAGATTTTTCAAAACATGGCTATTGATATCATTTCATTTATTCAATTTCTTTGTTTTGAGAGATCTTCAATGTTCAAATGCTCAAATTTCACTCATCATTTTTTAGATTTATTTGTGACAATGCATACATACATGTGACAATGCTATCATTTTTTAGATTTATTTGTTTAAGATATATTGTTGACCAACATCATTTTATAGGACAAAATTTCAAGGGATTCTTGTGAGAGCTTAACAGAACTTCCATGGATTCACGTTAACCTGTGTTTTCTACCCCGGATGTTATCCTTGAGTGATTGAGGGGTGAGGGGTCTATATCAAAGAGTGGGGGAGGAAGTTCATCTGGTTGAGCAACCTCGATGTGAATGAGCGGTAAAATAGAAAAGATTGTTTGGATAGAAGTGAGCTTATATGTTTAAAAGAAAGAGGGTGTGAGAACGAAGTTAAAAGAATATCAAAACTCTGCACCAACTTTTTATGAGGCAGACTGCCACATCTTCTGATTGGTTCACTTTCTTTGGTGACCATCATTGAAAAAGGTAGTAAGTCCATGCCAACTCTTTTATTAACCCACCAACCACTCGTTTCTTTCGTAACAAAGAAATGTTTCATATTCTTTGGGGACACAACATATTCTCTATCTCATTTTCATTTGGAAAATGTGGATATTGAAAAAGAAGGAAAGTTGTCCCACCTTCGCACATCTTTCATGCATATTGAGTCCGTGGAAAATTTGTTGTTGTCTTAAAAGTTTACACATTTTAAGCCTGAAAAAGCCTAAGTAGCTTCAATCATTCTACAATTGCAGCAACACACAAGGAATAAGTTTTCTTGTCATAACATTCATAGAAAATTCCTTTATGGTTTTTCAATGATTGAATGGAAGCCCTGGGGGAGTGAACATCACAAAAGCTCCTTTCCAAATTACATTCGTTGTACAAAGTGGCTCCGTGCTACTTATCAAATGTTATACCAATAAATAAGAAAGGATCGAAACACACACATGTAATAAATCTGATTTAATCCAAATAGAATCAAATCTTCACATAGACATTTCATTAAACCTATGATGTGCATAAATAGATTTTGTGTAGAATCAAACATCTGTTCTATCAAGGATCATCCAAATCACATTTAAATCAAAAAAATGGATATCAAATAAGCACAAAATAGTGAATAAATCACAGAAATGATATTTGTGTTAAGGCTCATGTGATTGAATCAATCTAAGCACCAAAACAACAAAATAATCATCTAATCCTCAATTGTTGCCATAGATGATCGAATTGAAAAAATGTTTCTTCAAATAGCTCTGATACCAATTGTTAGATCCCAATACTAGAAAACAATGGAAGAAATCCATAAAATATACATATAAGAGAGAAATAAAGAAAAAGAATCATCATAAACTCATCTCATATGCTTTGATTTATAATCAATAGAGGTGAAATTGGACGAATACCACACTAAACATTTAATCGACTCTCATTGACTCACCTAGTCTGTGTGTGTAAAGTGTATTCCTCACCAAGTCTCTCCAAAGAACAAATGAGTCATGGGCACCTATAAATAGGACCCATTTACAAAGAAAAGGCTCATGCCCATACAACTAATTATAAAACCCAAATACAATTTATTTATAAAACATTCAATTAAATTGGGGGCTAATTTAAGCTAATAGACTTATTTAGAAGAATCATGTCCAATGATTGTCATTCAAAGGTTATGCCATATTTGAGGGGTAATGCCATATTTTTAAAATTAAATGAATTTTTTAAGTGATTTTTAAAAGAAGCGTGGTAATTTAATCCGAAAAACTTACACGTGTTTGTTTTTCTCCGATGATATCAATTCCAAAATTGGCACGTGTTATATTTTTTTGACAAAGTTATTTCCACATCTCAAATATTTGTTGAATTATTTGGTGGAAATACACTCGTTTTGAATTCCAATTTGCTTTCAATGAACGTCATTTCATTTCTATGATTTAATTTCTTATTCAAATTAATAATTGTGATTTGTTCTTCACAATTAGACTTTCTAACCATTGATTCATTTCTTACAAACAGTTGAGCTTACTGAGTCAATCTGTTTAGCATTTGGATTTTTGTTCATTCAAATTCTATTTCAACAACTATGACTTCTTATCACATCAGATCAGGACTCGATCTTCAGATATTTTGACTTCTAAACATATCAGTTTAGAACTCGTACTTCAGAGATTTTTTAGCTTCTGTATACAACAATTCAGAACCTGGTATATTTGCAATATTTCAAGGAGTGTTAGGAATTTTCAAGTTTCTTTGGTCAATCCAAAACCGGAATGACCTACCCAAGAAAAACATCATTTTCATAGATATTACTGAGGAGTCTAAATGAAAAGAAAGAATCCGGAGTGAAAAGAATATAATGGTGAGGTTGTGATAGGAATTAAAATAAATATTGGTCCTTACCAAACCGAGTCAGTTATCCGGGTTACCACATAATCTATTCATTCTCGTTCTTTGGAGATAGATATTGAAATAGACATGGACCTAATGTCGATAACTCGTGTCACCCCACCTAGCTACTCAAGTATCTCATAAAAGATATTTGTTTCATAAATGCACGAAGAATATTAGCGCATAATCTATCTATTCCTCGCTCGGAGGTCTTAGATATTGAAAAAGGAAGACAACATCTCCAGTCTCCGAACTTCATATTCATATCACTGTGTCTATTGATTTCTTAACCTGCGTCCCAGATTAAATCAATCTTTTGAGAAAAATTGATAATATTTAATTCTCTTTCAGACAATCACAAATATTTGGATTCAAATTGCATATCTTTATGATATTGCCAGAGCAGTTTGAGAAGTAACTTTTAAAATTTTACTTCAGTGATAAGTGGAAGTCCTATCAGAGTTTTCTCGATGCCAACTCTGAACATAGGACAAACAATTTTTTTTAATTATTGTGATAACAGTTGCTGAGTGTTTCTGTTTTAGTTGTTACCTTTGGTTACTGTAACTGGTTAAAGACGGGTTAGAATATGTGTATTGGAAGATATTATTGATCAGAATACTTGTCCATCTAATCTTTGAATATTCATGCTGATTAGAGTACTTCAAATCATCTAGTCTTTGAATATTCATGTTGATCAGAAAACTTCTAATCATCATGAGTGGGAGAAATGAAATAAATATCGAGATTCAAAGATATAGAAGATCAGATTGAGGGGGAGTGAAGATACTCATTCAGAAATATGAAGCATCTGTTAAGGAGGAGTAAGAAAAGGTTAAAAGGGAGTTAAATAGATTATCCGATATATTTGATTTTTGTGTTTGATTTGTTTGTGAAAGAGATGATGTCTAAAGCTGATTTATAGGTTTGAAAATGTTTACTCTGATAATTCATTGTGCGTTGAAGTTTGAAAGAGAAAGCTACTGAAGTTTGTGATGATCATGAAGATTTTCTTCTAAAGACAAGTGCCTGCTTGAAAAGAGGAAATTGTTTCATCTTCATGGTTGTTTGCTTAAAATGTTGACAAAGTCTGATCATCTTCATTAAGAGAGTTTGCTAAAGACAAAGCCAAGTTGAAGTGAAGATTCAGAACCTTGACATGACAAGTTGTGATCTCAAATACAAATGGGGAGATTGTTAGAGCGAAATATATTGTATATGATATCACAATACATTGAAAATGAAGTCAAAGGCCATGTCAAAGTGTACTGTCAAAGTCAACTTTATAATTGTGAAAGTCAAAGCTTGTTAACTCTAGTTGTAGCTTACTTGTAATTATAAGAGTGTAAATATAGTGTCCCTTGTAATCTTGTAGCTAAGACTCTTTGAGTATTTATATCATTGTTCATAGTTGTAAAGAGTAAGGATGGAAATGGGGCGGATATTGGGCAAGTACTGCATCCCCCGACCCCCGTTTAAACCCCTCGTCCCCGACCCCGCCTCGATTAATCCCCGACGGGTTCAAGGGGAAGGATTTCCGGGCATGTTTGGGGAACCCGACGGGTACTCATTTAGTAAAAAAAATAAACTAAAATGTACTTTAAAAATTAAAATTATAATAAATCGTCACTATATAAATTACCGACATTGAAAATAAAAATGTATTTATCATTTAATAATAAACATATACATATATATTTATTTATACACATGTACATATATTAAATAAATTATAAAGTTTAATCGGGTCCATATTAGGGGCGGGTAATGCCATCCCCGACCCCGCTCCGCGTATGAAAATGAATCCCATCCCCACCATGTTACCACTTAAAGCGGGGAAACCCCGCCCCATTAGGGTCGAGTACTCGCGTGGGTACCCGTTCCAACGGGTAAAACTTCCATCTCAAGTAAAGAGCTTTCTAGAGAGAGAAAGTAGATCTTAAATCCAATCTTGTATTTTTCCCTCAAGATCAATAAGGAAAGATTTGGAATACATTGTTATCTGACTTAGATGGGAATAACACTTAGAGATGCACGTGACGTGATACTTACTCCAGCATGTGGAACACCATTTGGCCTCTTATGTAGCCCAATCATTATCTCACGAGAAGTAATTCTAGACTCCTTGAAGGACCCAGAATATCCTTCCTGTAACGCCTTGATTTTTGGTAAGTATAATATTTCTGTTTTTTTTACGTTGTCCTTATAGTAGTTGAGTAATGTAATACCTTCGGTTAGATTGCAGATGTTCGATTCTTGAGCACAAGTGAAAATTGGGTCAAATCGGCAGCATGCACCATTTCGGTAAGAATTCCTTGCGATTATGCCATGGCACTCTCGTGGTGGCAATGTCATGAGAAGGGAGGGGTCTACGGTACAAGCTGGGCGAGAATGTCTGGCGATTATGCCATGCCACTCTCGCGGAATGGAAACTCACAGCGGGAAGTAAGCATACGATACACTCCGGGCGAGAATGTCAGACGACTATGTCATGGCAATCTCGGGAATTATAGTTGCACCCAGCCTAAAATTAGGAAAATTGCCATAAATGTTGATTTTTCAGAGGAGGACTTCATTTTTAGATCTTTTCATGAAGAATAACTTTCTTTCCACCCTTAGGTCGATTTCTACCTTCTCCCACCTCCTTCTCACTTCACTTATTACTAAACTAGGTCAAGACATTAAATGCTTGCATCCCTTGGGTTCTGAAGTGGAAAGCTTCAAGGTTTTCTTAAATATTCAAGTTATCATCTACACTTCTAAGGTTTCCAACATTTCTAGGGTTTTCACTTTACAAACCCCATAGGTGAGTTTTACATGCATGTTTGCCCATAAATATTTTTGTTCTATGATTACTTGCCATAAGCGATTGATAGGGTAATTTTATTTACCCTATTTTTAACTCACTTTTTATAATTTTGAGCAATTTTTTTCCCCATTAAGTCTCTTTTTTATATATTTTTAGCATTTTAGGGTAAATAAAAGTTTACCGTATCTTAGTTTTTTGGTTGTCTAATTTTAAGAAAACTTTCAAAAATCTTATTCCTATATATGTTTCTTTTATTTTAGAGCAATGAAAAGGTCGTGGGAAGTCAACATCAAGAGATGGCGCAAAAAACGAAAAACGAATTTCCCTTTTTGGACCGACGCTACGAGATGTGAAGACGGATCGAACTTCATTTTGTGGGCTGCTGAAAATTTCATGGATCAAAATTTAAAACTAACAGTTAGGCTAATTGTTGGATGGGCTTATTTTGTATCTTTTTGTATGGGCTTTCTTTGTGTGGAAGCCTTTAGTCTTTTAAGCCCATGACCTTGCATTTGGGCTATATATAGATAGCTTAGGATGATGGAAAGAACACACATTCATACATACATTTCATCCTCACGGTTTGTCTAAAATTTTGGACAATGCTCTAGATACATTGAATCTAGACATTGTCATCATCACCAATAGGAACCATCCATCTTGAATAATCTTTTTGTAATAGGTTTGAGATAATGAGCCAATAGCTAGCTGTTGAAATCTTTGGCTCACAAATCAAACCGGATTTTAGTAATATATGTTTCCTTTCGTTTCAAGTTAAGATATTCAGTGATCGTTTCACGTTATTCTCACGTATCCTCGTCACACATCAAGATTCTCTTTTGTTACATTTGGTTTTTGTTTTGGTCTCATTACGGCTTTAATAATATTACAAACCGGAAGTCTGAATAATCATTTCGGATTCCCAACTTTTGTTTGTTCACGGTTTGTTGTAGCTTATTAAATCCGTTTTACGTTTCCAATTTTATAAAAATCAATTGTACGTTGATTAGTTTCTATTAAGTTATCTCGATAATCTAAGACATTAAATTACCATAGAATCTTCAAGTAACCAAAGTTCGAATTCCACATTTGAAACAAGATTTTCCATCATCGTTTCTAATTTTGTCTCAATTTTATAATTCCCATTTATTTACTGTCATTTATTTTTCCGCACTTTAATTCCCACAATTTATTTTTTGCACTTTAACTTTCTGTCTATTACTTTCCGTCAGTTAAAATTCAGCAATTTATTTTACGCTCTTTACTTTCGGTCTTTTATTTCAAGCAATTTCATTTCTTTGTCTAAAGAGAGGTTACTTGAAAGCACTAACCATCTCTTTTAGTTAATATTAAATTTTCTTTTCTTTTATAATTAGAACCCAAACTATGATAGGCTAACCGTCTTAGTTCGGGGTAGAAAGTAAAGTTGGGACCGAGACTGATAAAAAGATAAAACGGTGTATCGTATCGCATGATAGTCCGACGTTGTTTAAGTTAAATTTATATTTTATGCCAGGATGCAATTAATCAATTGACAACTGGTTCGTTGTATGATGGTTTATTTAAGTTACATAAAATATCGACTTTAAGATAATGATGGAATGCGACCTCTTCTTTTTATCCAATTATTAATTTTATTCCAACGAATCTTTGTACCCTGTGCTTCTTTTTATAATTAAACTCTTCAGTAGTGTTAAATCAAAACCCTAATCAAAATATTGTTTTCGAATTCGCCATCTGAGACTCGCTTTTACAGACCCGACTTTCAAAAAGAACTTTTCCACACTTCCCTGTGGGATAGATATTCGGTACTTAGTATCATTATTACTTGTTAAAAAATGGTAGTAGATTGAGATGTATACTTGCGTCGAAATCTACTTATTTGCATTTTAAAAAAGTGTAAACACGAAATACCGCAACAAGTTTTTGGCGCCGTCGTCGGGGAAGCACGCTAGAAGTTTTTTTTAAAGTAAGGTTTATAAAAGCACGTTTTTCTACCATCTATTTAAAAAAAAGTGCATGCCAATATTGCCACACATTGATTTTTTCCATTTTGATCACGATATTGAACGAACATTTAGACAACGAAGAACAATCCGAAAGGCTAATTTAGTTTTAAATTCTTCCGAAATTTCTGAACATGAATATATGACGGATGAGGAACCAATCCCCGAGGTAAATCTAAATGGGCATCAAAATGATCGAGAAAATCCTAATAACCGAAGAAATCGAGATAGAGAAATTCCCAATGACCGCGAAGATTTAAATGATCGGGAAGATCCAAATGAACTACCATTAATAAATATTGACGATGAGGAACCAAACATTTTTCGGTTAACAAATTCCAAAGATGGTGGTATTATGTCTTACGCCGTTCCTGTTTTTACCCAGTTACATTTAAGAATTCTTAAACCAACAATGCAAACCCAAACCGATAATATTTCAGATGTTGCAAACTAACGGCCAGTACGCTGGTTTGCCAGCTGAAAATCCTCATTCTCACCTCAGATCTTTCATGCAAATTACAAATTCTTTCACGGAGCTTTAATAGCTTGTACCTATAATGAAGGATATGAAATCCTTGAAAGAATTTCAAACAACAATGGTCAATAGGCTGATCTACGTGCATTACCAAGAAAAGCAGCAGGGGTACATGACACAGATCCTTATGCATTATTATCTTCACAGCTTGCCGACATGGCATCTTTAATCAAAAATCTTAATGTTGTGCAAGTTAATACTTTGGCACCTACCCCTACTGTGCAGTCTATACAGTGCACCTACTGTGGAGAGGGTTATCACTTTGAACATTGTCCTGGAAATCCCGAGAGAGTAAATTATGTCAGTAGTAACAATAAGGGTGGACCTTTTTCTAAAACTTACAATCCTAAGTGGAGAAACCATCCGAATTTTTCTTAGCACAGTCCTGCTCAAAATCCACCACCACCAAAGTTGCAAGGACAGACAAATTTTCACCAACAGTCTCATCATATACCTCAAAATAACCAACATGGGTGTTTTCAGAATAATCAACCTGGCTTTCAACAAAAGTCAAACCAACATGCCGACTCATCTACTTCTTTGGAGGCAATGATGAAAGGGTTCATGACCCAAACTAATGCATCAATTAAAAATCTGGAGACCCAGGGGGTCAAATGGCTTTGGAACTAAGGAAGTGACTTTCAGGTTCTCTCCCTAGTGACACAGAAATACCTAAGAGAACTGGAAAAGAACATGTGAAAGTTGTGACATTGAGAAGTGGACATGACTTTCCAGAAAATAATCAAAAAGAACTAAAAAAGACAGACAAAGCTGAGCCTGAAAAGGAAAACACAATTTCAGATCCTACTTAATCCAGTGTAAGCATTAGACCCATGGACACTGTTGGACCTATTGATACCACATCCATTTCAAAAATATCAGACATTCCAACATTATTCCCAAATGAAGCCAAGAAAGATCAAAAGATAAATAAACAGACTGTTGTGGATGTGCCACAAGCTGGTGACAGTCCCAAAATTCCTGATAACACTAAGGTAGACAAGATCTCACCAACAATTCCAGCACCTACTCCTCAAAAGATTAAATCTCCTACTCCAGTTCCTCTCTATATTCCTTATCCCAGAGGAATCAAAGGGATAAACTGCAATTCAAAAAGTTTTTAAATGTTTTTAAATAGTTGCATATCAACATACCATTGGTGGAAGCCATTGAACAAATGCCAAATTATGCAAAGTTCTTGAAAGACATTTCAAGCAAAAATAAAAAGTTGAACGAGTATGAGATTGTAGCTCTGACTGAAGAGTGCAGTGCTATGTTGTCTAGCAAAATCCCTCCAAAATTGAAAGATCCAAGGACTTTCACAATCCCATGTTCCATAAGAGGAGAAGAAGTAGGAAAACCCCTTTGTGACTTAGGTGCTATCATAAATCTTATGTCTTTATCTGTTTTCAACACTTTAGGCATAGGTGAGGCTAGACACACTACTGTTTCACTCTTATTAGTAGACAAGTTCATAGCTTGGCCCATTTATTTTCCCTACAGACTTTATCATCTTATATTTTGAAGCTGACAAAGACATTCCCATTATCTTAGGAAGACCATTCCTAACAACAGGACGAACTTTAATAGATGTCCAAAAAGGTGAACTCACCATTAGAGTTCAAGACCAACAAGTGACTTTTAATGTGTTGAATTCCCTTAAATTTCCTGAAGAAAGGGATGAGTGCTTTACCTTAAGTTTGATTGAATCTTGGTGTCAAGACCAAAGTTTTAGGGAGGTCATGGGAATTGAAGAGTCTGATAGTAAGGAAAATTTAGCAAAGTTTGAGGAATTAGAAGACATACATGTTACATCTGCTGTTGAAGTCTTAGAAAGTGAGGATAAGAAAACACTTGTTCCCTCCATAGAATGTGCTCCATACTTAGAACTTAAACAACTTCCCTCACATCTGAAATATGCCTTTTTAGGAGATTTAGGGTAGTTACCAGTCATTATTTCAGCATCTTTAGAATCTGATCAAGAGAAACAACTGAATGCCATGTTGAAACTACACACCAAGGCCCTTGGATGGACAATTGCTGATTTAAAAGGCATAAGACCTACCATCTGTCAGCATAAAATCATTTTGGAAAACAAATATTTCACCTCAGTTGACCCTTAAAGAATACTAAATCCAATGATGAAAGAGGTAGTAAAAAAGGAAATCTTGAAATGGCTTGATGTTGGCATAATATATCCTATTGCGAGTAGTACATGTGTCAGTCCAGTGCAATGTGTACCCAAGAAGGGTAGAGTTACTGTGGTAACCTATGAGAAAAATGAAGTAATACCTACTAGGATTGTATCAGGTTGGAGGATATGTATGGACTACCGAAAGCTTAACCAAGCTACCTAAACAGACCATTTTACATTACCCTTCATTAACCGGATGTTGGACAGACTAGCGGAGAAAAAAAATTATTGTTTCTTGGACGGTTATTCTGGACACAATGGATCAGGAGAAACCAACTTTTACTTATCTTTATGGGACCTTTGCATTTAGAAGAATGCCTTTTGGACTTTGTAATGCCCCTGCTACTTTCCAAAGATGTATGATGTCCATTTTTTCGACATGCTTGAACAATCCATGGAAATTTTCATGGTTGATTTTTCCGTTTTATGGGACATCATATGATCTGTGTTTACAAAACCTTGAAAAAAGTCTTAAAAGATGTCAAGAAACAAATTTGGTTTTAAATTGGAAAAAATGCCAGTTTATGGTTAAAGAGGGCATTGTGTTGGGGCATCTCATTTCCAGTAGAGGTATTGAGGTTGATAAGGCAAAGTTGGAAGTAATTGCACAATTACTTGAACCAACCACTGTAAAAGGAATTAGATGTTTTCTCGGACATACAGGTTTTTACAGGAGGTTCATAAAATATTTTTCCAAAATATCCAAGCCTTTATGTTCACTACTACAGCATGACCATGCCTTTAATTTTGATGAAGATTGCAAAAAGGATTTTAAGATTTTGAAAGATGCATTGGTCACTACACCTGTAATAGTGATACCTGATTGGTCCTTACCTTTTGAAATATTGAGTGATGCAAGTCACTAGGCAGTGGGAGTAGTTCTAGGGCAAAGAAAGAATAAAATATTTCTCTCTATTTACTATGCTAGTAAAACTCTCAATGAAGCCCAAATCAATTACACCACCACTGAAAAAGAATTATTAGCTGTGGTGTTTGTTTTTGAAAAATTCAGATCATACTTGATGGGTGCCAAAGTAATTGTGCATATTGATCATCCTGCAATCAAGTATCTCATTTCTAAAAAAGATGCAAAACTGAGGCTAATAAGGTGGTTCTTTTTGTTACAAGAATTTGATTTGGAAATCATTGACAGGAAGGGTGTAAATAATCAAATGGTTGACCACTTGTCAAGATTAGAAAAACAAGAACATGATAAACACAGTGGTGATATCTGTGAGTCCTTTCCAGATGAAGAGATCTTGGCCATACAACATAGTGCAACACCTTGGTTTGTAGATATTGTGAATTATCTGGCTTGTGAGATTATTCCCAATAAATTCAATAAGCATCAAAGAAAGAAACTCATTTTTTACTCCAAAAAGTTTTTGTGGGATGATCCCTTTCTTTTTAAAATATGTGCAGACCAGGTGATAAGGAGATGTATTCCAAAAGAGGAAGTGGCATATGTTTTACATCATTGCCATACAGGACCATGTGGTGGGCACTTTGGAGGAGATAGGACAGCCCTAAAAATTTTACAATCAGGATTGTACTGACCTTGTTTGAACAATGATGCACACAATTTTGCAAAAAGTTGCAATGAATGTCAGAGGAGTGGAAATATCTCTCAGAGGAATGAAATACCCCTAAATGGAATTCTAGAATTAGAATTATTTGACGTTTGGGGCATTGACTTTATGGGACCCTTTCCACTCTCTAGCAATTGTGCATACATTTTGGATGTTGTATATTATGTGTCTAAATGGGTGGAAGCTATGGCTTACCACTCTAATGATGCTAAGATAGTTGTCAAGTTTCTACAAAAGCACATTTTCACTAGATTCGGCATACCTCGTGCCTTAATCAGTGATGAGGGCATGCACTTCATAAACAACGTGTTAGAAGAGGTCCTTGAGAAGTATAACATAAAGCATAGGGTGGCCACAACCTACCACCCTCAAACCAATTGTATAGTTGAATTATCAAACAAGAAGATTAAGGGAATATTGACTAAGGTGGTAAAACCTCATCGGAAGGACTGGGCATCCAAACTAGATGATGCCTTATGGGCCTATCAAACTGCATTCAAAACCCCCATAGGAATGTCCCCTTATAAACTGGTTTTTGTGATTGCTTGTCATTTGCCCCTAGAGTTAGAGCACAAAGCCAATTGGGCTATCAAGGAACTTAACATGATTCTGAATGACGCTGGAAATAAACGATCTTTACAGTTGTGTGAATTGGTAGAACACAGAAATTTTTCCTATGAAAATGCTAAGTTATGCAAAGAAAATACAAAAAAATGGCATGATAGAAAAATTCTTCCAAAAGAGCTCATTGAGGGACAACAAGTCCTACTGTTCAATTCTAGACTCAGGTTATTTCTCGAGAAACTAAGCTCTAGATGGACAGGTCCGTTTCAGATTGCAAAAGTGTAACCCTACGGAGTAGTCGAATTAATTGATCAGGAAAGAGGTACCACTTTTAAGGTTAACGGACAAAGGGTAAAGCCTTTTATTGAATCGTCAGCATTAATGCAACAACCTCTTGAGGTTGTCCACCTCCAAGAATAGAAACAGACTGTTTAAGTTCTTGAGTTTTGACCAAACTCAAGAAAGTACAAATATTCGTAAAAAAAAAAGAAAAAAAAGAGAAGAAAATATATATATATATATATATATATATATATATATATATATTTGTATTTTCAATTTTGGAAGTTTAAAAGTGTTTAAGAATTTGGGGTTGTGATAGGGTAAATAAAATTACCCTATCAAAATTGTGGATTATCTTAGATACTTTGTGTCTTTTTAAAGAAAAAAAAAAAAATATATATATATATATATATATATATAATATAAGTATATATACATATAGATATACATATATTGTGTTGGGATTATTTTTTTTTTGGTTATAAAATTCGGCCCAACTAGAATCCAATAAAAAAAAATTAGTTTCCAAAAAAATTTGGTCCAAATACAACCAAGGTTTAAAAAAACTTAAATTGGACTAAATTTTTTTTTTTACAAAATTCTCTGAGTTTGTTTGCACCTATCTTCCCAGGGTTTATATTATTTTTCTTTTTCTTCTGATTTGGCAGTGTACGAATTTTATTTTTTGGAAGAAGTCAGAGATTTGACTTCCTCTTCCTCATCAAACTCTCAACTCTCTTTCCCTCTCATTCTTCTTCTACTTCCTCTAAACGCCTCACCGCCGGCACCACCATCACCACTGCCATCTCCCATCAATCTGTCAAAATTATTGATAGACATTTGTACTACACCAACCTTCCCTCAATCTATAAAAAAATTTACAATGGCACAAGGAACCTGCAGATTGAGAAAACCAAAAGCTACAACCAATGGATCGATGGGACTCATCGATTCTCGCTTCATCATCTCATTTACACCAAGAAAACCATTCACCAGATCAAAACATCATCAAAATTTCATCATCCCATACTTCATCCTCAAACTCATCCTCTTCCACAACCGGAGCTTCCACCGTCGAACATCAACCCTCCACCACCATCACCGCTGGACACTCTAGCGGCAGTTGCAGAAACCCTTACACCGTCGACAACCTCCACCGTCGCTACTCCTCTACTTACACTCGAAAGGGTCTCCGAGTACCTCACCCATCACTAATACACGACGACCACCTCCACAAATCCAAACCCTCTGCCATCGACTACCTTCATCCCAACACCACCGCTCGTCGCCGCACCTCCCTCCTCACCCTCGATAGATCGACACACGACACCTCTGCCCACCATAAAGTATTGATCGCACCTAGGTCACACTACAGAGAACTCAACGGCAAATCAACCACCACACCACCGCAGAATCGACACCACCATCGATTTCCTTACAAGGTATGACCAACCTTCCTCATCTACATATCTTTTTCAGCGATCTCCATCCCCTCCTGGATTCCCCCAAAACCCCTGTTAATTCCCAGTTTATGAAGTTCTAATCTAAATGCAATTAACAACAACTAGATGATTCAATTACTCAACCTGTTTTTCAATTTCAACAATGAGAATTCGTATACAATCTAACTCTGTTCACTTTCTCTCTCTAGAAACTTCACAACAGTTAACTGCTTGTTACAACCACTATTCTACTCACAAGTCTATTAAAGGAAAACAAAACACACGCTTACAACCACTTTACAAAGATACAAGATACAAGACTTTGACTTTGACTTTATTACACAGTTGACTTTGACTTTGTTTGAGAGTTGACTTTAAGCTTTGACTTGCTTGACTTTGACCTTCAGTCTTCATGATCTTGTATCCAACATATTTATGCTCTAACAATCTCCCCCTTTGGATTCAAGATCATCTCAAAAAGATTTTGCAATTCAATATCCCCTTTTAAGATCAATTTGTGCAATCTCCCCCTTTCGTCAGAATATCATCAGATTAAATCTCCCCTTTTACTTAGCAATCTCCCCAAAGTCTGTCTTCAAGAATAGTAACAATCTCCTCAAAGTTGTAATACCTCTTTTAGACACTGGAAAGAAATTATATTCAGATTTCGCTCAATCTGCTTCAGCAAAATATCTTCGAAGAAAATTTTCAGTAATCTTTGCTCCCTTTCAGAAATCCTTGAACTTTCTGTTTCAGCTCTGAACAATCTTTAACAATCTGAATCAAACACCTGCAATTAACTCTCTTCAAACTTTCTTTAACAGCTTTCTTCCACAATCATTTCTTGACCATTTCTTCCATCATTAACATTTCTTGAATGCTTCACCCCCTTTTTGATGATTGGAGCATGAGATCATCAAAACTTTGACAAGAAATGTCCGTAATCTGTTCTGACCACTGATCTTTTACAACGAGACTCCGACCATCTATTGATCCAAAAGATATTTATCCGAAGCTTTGCAAATCCAGGCAAAATATGAGTGTAACACCTGAATCAACAAATGAATCAGTTAAAATGCATGTCAGTAACACGAAGTCACTGTGTAACGAATACACATTGGAAAGGATCTTTTGTGATGTTCACTCCCCTAGGTCTTCCATTCAATCATCGAATAACACAAGTTTATTCTATGAATGTTTTGACAGAAAAACGAATTCTCTGTGTGTTCGTGCTTGTGTTTGAAAGAATTAAGCACAGATGATTGCTTTTTATAGGCTCAAAATTGTGTAAACCATTGAGACAACAACAGTTAAACACATACTCGATTGTGCATGATCGAAGTGCGAAGGTGGGGCAGACTTTCTTCTTTTGTAATATCCATATTTTCCAAATGAAAATCAGATAGATTATGTGTTGTGTCCCCTTGAAATATGAAACATTTTCTTTGTAATAAGAAAATGAGTAGTTGGCGGGGTTTTTATCAAGAGTTGGCATGGGCTAGTTGCCTGTTTCAATGATGTTCACGAAGAATTGTGAAACACCAGCAATGTGGCTGCCCGACTCAGAAAAAGTTGGTGCAGAGTCTAATATTCTTTTACTCTGTTCTCTCACCGTCTATCTTTTTAATCTTTAAGCTCGCTTCTAACCAAACTCTCTTTTTCATTTTACCTCGTCACACAACCCACACACAATTGTTTTGACTCCTTACTCTTCGATCACTCAAGGATTAACTTCTTGGGTAGGAAACAATGGTTAACATGAATCCATAGAAGTTCAGTTAAGTCCTCACATAATGAACCCTTGTAATCCTATAAGCACAATGTTGCTTAAAATGGTTTAACTTGGCAGTTAAAGCACATATATATAAGTTAGATGTTTTTATGCTCATAGATGTAATCATGAAGATTTGAGCATTTTTAAACATTGAAGATATTTCAAACAAGCATATTGAATGAATGAAATGAATACAAGAAACTTGTTTGAAAATCTGACATTGTATGAAAAAGATCAAAACCAAATGATTTATCAAGTAAAGCTTAGGTCAGCAAAAATTGGATATTGTCTATATGAATCAAAATATAGACACTCTTGAAAGAAATGTTTCGAAATGAAATCACGCTCAAACTTTAAATAACAAGCAGGGTGTATCACCATCGAAAAATTTGTTCAATTTGAGACATCGTGATAACATTTACAACAAAAATTTAAACATCTGTGTGAATACTTGACAGTATATGGAAAAGATAAAACACAAGTATTTATCTTTGGAAACACACGGTTTGTTAAAAATTGAAGCACATATAACATGAAAATATTTAAAATCAGACTTCTATATTCATGAAATATGTTTAAGAATCATAAGTGGTTTGAACATTTATAAACATGTTTTCATATCTGAAAGTTGTGCATCTTTCAGACACGTATGAGATTAAGATTAGAAATAAACCTTTCTGCTCAGTCTTAAATCTCATCAAGTCAGCTCTAAGTCTTATTAGATATGATTGTTTAAGCTCTCCCTCAATACTGCAAAAGTCACAAAGTCGTCAAAGTACAAAGCTTTATTCATAAAATTTATTGAAAATAAAATGACATAAAGCAATAAAACGGTTAAAATACGAGTTCTGATCAGATATAATCAGAAGTCATATACTCCCCCTGAAATTATGCATCAGGAAAAATATGTACTCCCCTTGAAGGTTGATCTTCTCATTCATGTATCGGAGTACAATCTCGTATATGCACGGAGTATAACATCTTTTGTTCGTTGAAGTATGAATTCTAAACTGTTGTGTTTAGAATTCAAACTCTTTATCACTGAAGAACGGGTCCTGAACTGTAGTATTCAGAAGCCTTGGTTCTCTTACTCCCCCTTAAGTTGAGGTGCCTGCAACACAGAATCATCCTTTGGCTTTGGTACCCACTAGTATTTAGGTCCATATTTGTGAGTTGCAGTTCTGTTAGGAGTAATTGAGTAAGAACCATACCAGTAATGATCACTCGTTTTATGAACAAAATCATACATACGACAGTAAGAAAAATAATTCTTCTTATGAGACAACATGATTAATTGATCTCTCGAGTAAATAAGATCAGGTTTACCTTTCCGCACATTGTTCTTTTTTGCTTGTGATGCATGTACAAATGAGTTGTTTCCTTTCTTCTCATCCTTCTTCTCATTATTCTTTTCATCATCAACTGGTTTCACTTTCCAAACCAGCTTTTCTTCTTTATATCTCTTTCTTCTCCTTCTTCTAAATGTATCTTAACCATCTACATTTCTATCAAAGAAAATGTTAGTAGTACGAATCTGATCATATGAATTAACTGACCTTTTTGTTGAAATAGTTCTTTGATGTGAGCTTGTTGATGTCTTTTTAGAATCAGTTGAATCATTTCTATATGCGTGGATAAATGACTCTGGAGTCTTTTTCTCAGTCACCACCACCTTAGAAACAATTTCTTCAAGCTCTTTTATCTTTGAAGAGTAATTGTCTCTTTCTTTGACGAGCAGGTCAATCTTTTCTTGAAACTCAGACTTCGTTTTCTGCTCTTTCAAAGCACACGTTGATAGTTCAGATAGCTTGTCAGTAAGCTTCTTTAATCTCTGATTCAAATATATTTCTTTCTTCTTCAAAATCCTTCTCAGCATTTGTTCTCTAACTATATATTTCTTTAAAAATTCCAACATTCTTCTATTCAATGGTCTTCTTCTCTTTGTCAAACTTGTCTCTTTCCATTATGATTACTTTCTAAAAATCAATCACTTGTTGAGAAAGCTTGGAACATTTAAGCTAAACCGTTTTCTTCTCTTCAAAACTCTTCCTTGAAAACTCAGAAAACTTCTTTGCAAACCCTTTCTTTTCACTCTCAAAATCATCTATGTCTTTGGCTATCTTTTGTTCCAGATCAGAAATCTTCTTATTCAGCTCTTCATTAGCATACACCAGATTCTTAATTTCTCCTCATAACTATCAACAGAATCTGCTTAATGGATTTAAACAATTTGATTTTCCAAGTCAGAGATCTTTCTTTTCAGCTTAGTATTCTCAGTCTTCAATTTCTCATATTCCAACCATTTATCTTCTTTCAAAGCATGAAGAACTTCTCTTTCAAGTTGTTTTATATGATCTTTATATTCATCAAAGAAATTTGAAAACTTTCCCGAACCAGTTGCCTTTTCAGTAAACCCATATGTGCATGCATCCATTCTTTAAGACTATTGAAAGTAGCAACTCGATCATTTTCTTTCTGCTTATAATAATCAATCAGATGTTCATATCCAACAATTTCTTTGCGTAACTTGAAACTGTTCTCACGCTTTTGTGCAATCTTATCTTCAAGAGAGACAATCTTGGCTTTAAGCTTAGCAATCTTTTCTTTTGATGACATCTTGAGCTTTACACTGTTTCACAAAAAGAACTTGAAATGATCGTTAGTCCAAGTGAAATAAAAAAAATACAGAAAAACTCAGAAAAAATCAGAAAATAAGATTTCCAAAAAATTCTCAAGTATGGAATTCGCACCACACTAAAATGTTAGGAATTCGTATGCAGAATTCGTATGCAAGACAAACCAACAAGAATTCGCACACTTCACACACAAATCTTAGAATTCGTACACAAGCCAAACTAATAAAATTCGCATACAAGAAAATTTAAGAATTCGCATGAACTTTTCGCACGAGCTTTTCGCACGAGCTTTTCGCACATCAGAGACATACGAAATCTGTACTTGAAAGATTTTTCAAATTTGAGCAATTCGCATGCACCTTTATGCGAATTCAATGAATTCGTAAGAATCACAGATGCAAAATCTTTACTTTTCGCACGACACTCATATGTGAAATATGATCAATTCGCACAACACTTTATGCGAATTCTGCACAATTCGCACATCATACACATACGAATTCTGTACTTTAACATTTTCAGAATCAAATATTATGCGAAAACATTAGATCTGCGAATTCTAGATGCGAAATCTTTGAATTCTATGTGAGTTCTTGAGTATTCTGCGAATTCTTCAGTTCTTTGGTCAAAATACCCTCTAATTCACTCAAAATCCTATCAAACCTTTGATTTTCAATCCGAAACTTCAACAATTATACCAATAAAACATCTAGAATCAAATTCGACCAAAGAATTACAACAACATACACTCAAATTTACAAATTCGATACAATACAGTGCAAAGAACTCGTAAACTCAAAACTCGTGAGATTTCAAAATTGATGATCAATTACAGTGCAAGACTCCAATTAACCAATACAAGATTGATCTAGACCACTATACGAACACACTGAACTTGAGTACAGACCCAAATTCACATAAAAATTCAAAAATTGATCTATGACTCGGAAACTCAGTGCGACTCCATATTCTTGATTGATTTCACTTAAACTCTGCTCTGATACCAATTGTTAATTCCCAGTTTATCAAGTTCTAATCTAAATGCAATTAACAACAACAAGATGATTCAATTACTCAACCTGTTTTTTCAATTTCAACAATGAGAATTCGTATACAATCTATCTCTATTCACTTTCTCTCTCTAGAAACTCCGCAACTATTAACTGCTTGTTACAAACACTATTCTAGTCACAATTCTATTAAAGGAAAACAAAACACACGCTTACAACCACTTTACAAAGACACAAGATACAAGACTTTGACTTTGACTTTATGTTGGTCCCGGATGTGCTTAACAAGTTTGTAGAAAGGGGGGGTTTGAATACAAACACAGAAATTTAAAGATTAATAAATTGTTTATTGATAAATCAAACACAATTTACAAGTTTGTTGTGGAATAAGATTAAGACAGACTCAATCTAAACAAATTTAAGAAACACTAAGATGGTTGCACAAGAATTTCAGAGAATGGGGGATTAAGAAATATAGAAAACAAAGGTTTCTATTTGGAGTTTAAGGATTGAGCACACCCTCAGATGGAGAGGGTGAACATCCTATTTATACCCTATGCATTAAATGCATGGCAGGGCACTTTACACGTGGCATTCACTGATTGGCTTTGGAAGTCTGACTTTGGGAGACATGCTTTCAGCCAGATCATGAACAGTGTAGTTGACAGAGTTGTTGTACGAATTGTGGCAGAGGCATGTCCGTTCTGACAAATCGTACTGAGTTGTGCAAGGTAAGACAAATGGAAACTTGAGGTATAAGATTTGTGATCATTCAATCGCTGAATATCTCTTTCTTCAGAGATACCAAGAGTTCAGCGATCGCTGAGGCTTTCCTCATGTTCCTTCGCGTATAAGTAGAGTTGTCTTTGCTTCACTGATATCCGCATCAGGTCACTAGTAGACTTTTCTTTGTTCAGCAGCTTCGTCTTCGATTCAGCTATGAACATCTGTTGACGCGAGACTTGTCTTCAGGGATTACGTTACTGTTTACATCAGAACTATCAGTGATATTGAACAGAATCAGTTTGATCACTGATAATGAAACACTAATACATACTAAATGTTTATAAGAAGACTATCAGCGATAACTGAACAGACTCAGTCTGATCCTTGATGGTGAAACACTAATACATATTAAACGTAATTTTCACTAAGTACAGAAAAGGGTCGTTATCAAATCACTGAGAGAGTTTGGATCAACAATCTCCCCCTCTTTGATAATGACAAAGTAACTGAAGAAAATTACTTTATAATTCAAAATGATGGAATAATCGAGTACTTGTCCCGCAACATATGGTCCACCGGGAGGAGGAGGACCGAACAGAGCTTCTCTTGAAAATTTGATGGAGGTTTCATTCCTGATCACTGCAACATTTTCAGAGGAGGAGGAGACAGGCTTTCTTCTGATCTGCTTTGGCTTAGAAGGAAGAGCAGACGACACCTTTAATATTGCAGCGACTCTGTTGATGAGAGCATCATTTATCCCCTCAACATAATCTCTGTAGATTTACTTTGATTTCTTCAGCGCGTCTTTGAACTCAAGCCATTCCATATGACCGAGGCTTTCTAGCTTTGAAACAAACATTGCCTTGCAGCTTCCATCCTCTCTGGTAATCTCCATAGTGACAGAAAATTTGTCCTTCTTTTTTCTTCCAGAGATAGCGACTGAAACAATATTCATTGGGTCAAATCGATAGTCGAGTTTATGTTTGCACCAATAAACTTAGCTATCGCTAACCACTAGAGCTTTTGAGTGTTCCTCTTCAATCTCTTTCAAAAGAGTAGCCTGGACTTCAACTGGTTTCTTCTTCAGTTTCTTGTCTTTGACTTGAGAAGACTGAATTTTGAGAGCCAGGAAGGTATCTCTTTGACAGTCAGCGATCAGCTTCTCAGCCCTGACGGATTCTTCAATTTCAGCTTTAGTCAGGAACTCTAGATCTGTTGATTGAGAGGGGATCTTCAGCCGTTGACTCTCCAGATGAGAGATCATCTCTGTTCTTTTCTTCATCTCTTCCTCTGACCAATGAAGTGGTCTAGAGGGCCTCCGTGGGTGTTGCAGGGACTCTTCTTCTTCATCATCCTCTTCATCAATCTCTCTTACAGATATTGGGATTATCTGGTCATCAGCTTCAGCAGCTGGGATTATTTGGAGCTCTTTACCCTTAAGCAGGGGAGAGAACTGTCTGGTCAGAAAATGAAAAAGGTTAGTTTATTTTTATGGAAGAAGAGAGATAAAGGCTAGAAAGAAACAGGGGTGGGATTTTTATAGAAGGATAAGGGAACGAGAGAAAGGCATACCTGAGAAGGATTCTCCTCAGATAGTGAAGTCTTCTTCAGGCTTCCCTCAGCTTTGATAACTTCTTTCGAAGCTATCGCTGATGAAGTGACGGCTGAAGAACACCATAGCGATGGATCTTCTTCATCGTCATCATCATCATCTTGATGAGGTTCTTCCTCTTGATCTTGAAGATCAAGGGCTTCATCTTCATCGTCCTCTTCTTCTTCATCATCGATTAAATCTTCAAGAGAAGGAGGGGATTTTTCAGCAGTTATCTCCCCCTCAACCTGAGAGGGAGTTTCCTTCTGTTGGACCTCAGCAGCGACTTCAAACTCCGTTTTTTCTTCAGCTGCCTTCTCCCCCTCTTTGTCATTATCAGGTAGGAGAGATCTTTGGAAGAAGATGAAGCTTTTGTAGCGGCCAACACCTGAACTTCAGCCTCCAAACAGTTTAGACGGCCTTCAAACGCAGGAAGATCTGACGTAGCCTGATGAATGAACTCCACGGCAATGTTCAGCGATGTACGATCGTTCTCTGTGAATGAGGGAGTAGGAGTTGGAGCTGGTGCCTTCAGGTGAGTCAGGATTTGCTGAAGAAGAACTTCACAGGTATTAACCTTTGTAGCCAGGTCTGCAAACTGTTGCTCTGAGTCTTCCCTGACTTTGACAATCGCTTCTTGGAGAGTAGCGATTTGAGAAACGTCAGCTTTGGAGGCACATTGATCTGCCAGCGTCTTCAGTGCTTCACCAGCGGTATGAACAGCGCTGGTGGTGTTGTTGAGAGAGGCAGTAAGAGACTCCACCTTTGCACTCAAACTGTTGACATTGGTGTCAACAGTCGCCAAACTAGGACCTGAAATATAAGTTAGTTGTTGAGAAACAGGCTTATATGGTGAGTTGGGAGAAGTGTTTAAGGTTATAGGAGTACCTGAATTATCAAACATTTTGTAGAATTGTAAAGATTCCTCAAAAGATTGATGTTCAGGTCCTGTGGGTCCAAACTGTGGTTGAGTAGAAATAGATGGAGGGTTAGAGATCAAAGAAATAGAAGGACTAGAGATGGGGATAGAAGATGTAGGGATAGGGGTAGTTACCTCAGGTTGTTTCTGAACTAAGATTGTAGATTGTGTCACTGTTGTTGTGACAGCGACCGAGATCGCTGGCACGGTTGAAGTGGGTATCGCTGAGGATGTGGAGGAGAGACCCACGAATGCATCCAAGAAAGTTTGTTGATAAACATCCTTAGGGATTGAGCTAGAGGTAGCTTTCTCCTTGGTCACCTTGGCCTTCTTTGAAGGACCAAGGGAGCCAGTTGATGGTTGTTTGGAAGGCGTAGCGGTAGGGATAACAGAAGAAGGAACCTCATGCGTGGCCGCTGAAGACGAAGAAGTGAGGAGAGAGAGTCGGGAGTGAAGTTCAGAGATACTTACCTCGTTGGGAAGTGGCTTGACCTCCAGGGAGCACTGACCCACTTTTGGAAAAGATTCATCAGCATTGGTGGGGTAAGTAGCAAGGTATAGGAACTTCAGGTACGCACAGATGAAGTGTACATAGGGAATCTTTGGATCCCTCTCTGTCTTCTCTATCTTTGACCTTAGATCGTCAAAGATAGCTGTTGCGTAGTCGAAATTTCTTCCGGCGATCACTGAGTAAGTCATCTGGACCTGAATCTTGCTGGCCTGGTCCAGTGACCCACTCTTCCCACTCATACACTGAATGAAGTGAGAGAAGATATAGTTAAGCTGAGAAGGCATGAGCGCCTTCTTCACCAGAGTTAGCTTCTTGTTTGGTATTGTCGTTCTTGGCTTGGGTTCCCAAGAGTATTCCATAGAATCCAGAAATTGGATGAGTTTAGCATCAGTGGGTAAAGCGTCGAATCTATTCCTGGGTTTGTCGAGAAATCGCAGAGCTTTCCTCCGCCCTAAGGCTGTCATCATCCTTATTCCAAGTTCAGTGCTGAAAGAGATAGCAGGAACTAGTTCACCCTTTTTGTTAGTGAGAGAGGTCTCTTCAGCGGTAAACCAGAATTGTTAGAGAAGAGCTTTGGAAGGTATGGGATCCACAGTGATAGCATAGGCAATGCAGGATTGCTTCAGAAATTTTTCGGCTTCCACCAGATGTGGGTATTTGACACCATCAAAGTCAAGGCGAGCAAGATGATTGTTTTTGGGCAGCTCAGAATCAGCGATGGCGAACTTGACGTTCTTAGAGGCGACAAGTGCAGATTGAGACATTATGAATATGAACAGATAGAAGAATAGAAGAAAGGTTTTAGTCTAAAAATAAAGAAGGTTTTCCCAGTTTCTATTTTAGGAAAGAAACATAGAAAAATCAACATATTTGAAGATTAAAAAGGTGTTCTTAATGTAAGATATAAGAACAAGAAGAAAAACCAAAGATTTTGAATGAAGATAATCAAAAAATTGGTTTTGAATGAATAAAATCAAAAGAAAGATGATTTTATTAAAAAAGAATCTTATAAACCCATAATGGAAGTCCATAAATGGAGTATTATGTAAAAAGATTTAGAACAAGAATAAGAAGATGATCAAGAATAACCTGTTGATCTTGAAGGAGATGATGCAAATGCTTGAGAATGCTAGAATTCTTTTGAGAGAGTTTTCTTGCCTTGAAAGTATTTCTAGAAAGCGTAAAATGATAAGAATGGAAAAACAATCTTTTTATACGTGAGAGAGAAGGAGAGAGAGTGTGAGAGGCGGGAAAACAAATATTCATCATGACATGGCCACGGACCACGAAGTTGATTGGATGGAAGGGCAACGGACGAACGTGTCAGAAAAAGGCATGTCGTGGATTGTCGGTTCAAATGACGTCATAGAAGAGAGAGAGATTGTTCATTTGTCCGTTTTGAAATTATCGCTGAAGAAAAGTCAGCAAAAGATTTTTCTTTTTGAAAGTATCCCTGATGGTAAAGATAGGGATGAATTTTCTTTTAAGAAGGATCACTGACTAGAAATATCAGTGATAAACTTATTTTTCAAAAAGCTTTTAATCATTTGAAGAAAGTTCAGTGATTAAAGTTTATATTTTGAAAACATCTTAACTGAATGAAGATTCAGTTGTAGGGATGGAGAGAATATACCTGAGATTCAGAATGTTTATCAGAGTGATAAAAGGGGAACTTATGATTACTGACACAATGCATGAACGCTGAAGAGTTACTCTTCAAGATTCAGCATTCCAAGCTCACTAGTGAGAAAGTTGAATCTTGTCTCATCAAGAGGTTTGGTGAATAAATCAGCGAGTTGATAGTCAGTAGGGATGAAATGAAGTTCAATATCACCGTTCATCACATGATCTCTGATAAAATGATATCTGATCTCTATGTGTTTTGTCTTTGAATGTAGCACTGGATTATATGCTATAGCGATAGCACTAGTGCTGTCGCAATAGATTGGAATCTTTGATAGCTGAAAGTCATAGTCTAATAGTTTATTTCTCATCCATAAGATCTGAGAACAACAGCTTCCAGCGGCTACGTATTCAGCTTCAGCTGTGAAAGTGGACACTGAATTTTGCTTCTTGCTAGTCCAGCTTACCAGCTTTCCTCCTAGGAGTTGACATCCACCAGTGGTACTCTTTCTGTCAAGTTTACAACCTACAAAATCACTATCAGAATAACCAGTTAGATCGAACCCTGAGTCTTTGGGATACCAAAGACCGAGGTTAGGAGTTCCTTTCAGATATCTGAAAATTCGCTTGACAGCGATCAGATGGGATTCCTTGGGTTCAGATTGATAGCGTACACATAAACAAGTAGAATACATGATGTCAGGTCGGCTCGCTGTAAGATACAGCAGGGAGCCTATCATTCCTCTATAGGCAGTGACATTAACAGGTTTTTCAGAAGGATCTTTGTTAAGTGTCAGGGGAGGTGCCATAGGAGTTTTCATCGCTGAAATTTGTGTAAGATCAAACTTCTTCAGCATATCTTTAACATACTTACCTTGGATGATAAAAGTACCTTTGTCAGATTGTTTAATATGAAGACCAAGAAAATATGTCAGCTCACCCATCATACTCATTTTGTATTCTTTCTTCATTCTTTCAGTGAAGCGAGTACACAGAGATGGGTTAGTAGAACCAAATATGATGTCATCGACATATATTTGTACAAGAATAATATGACCTTTTATCTTTCTGAAAAACAGTGTATTATCAATTTTGCCACGTTCAAATTTTTCAGAGATAAGAAAAGATGAGAGAGTGTCATACCAAGCACGAGGGGCTTGTTTTAGACCATAGAGAGCCTTATCCAATTTATAAACATAACTTGGATACTTAGGGTCATAGAACCCTGGAGGTTGTTCTACATAGACTTCTTCATTCAGCTTTCCATTTAGAAACGCTGATTTTACATCCATTTGATAAATGATGAAGTCTTTATAGACTGCATAAGCTAATAATAGTCGAATTGCTTCGAGCCTAGCCACAGGGGCAAAGGTTTCATCATAGTCTATGCCTTCCTCTTGTCTGTATCCCTGAGCAACAAGTCGAGCTTTGTTGCGGGTTACAGTTCCATGTTCATCTAACTAGTTTCTAAACACCCATTTGGTGTCTATAATAGTTTTATCAGATGTTCTAGGAACGAGATTCCAAACTTTGTTACGAGTAAACTCAGTCAGCTCTTCTTACATAGCGCTGACCCAGTTTGGATCTCTGAGGGCATCATCAGTCTTCTTTGGTTCTATTAAAGAGAGAAAGTTAACAAAGAGACAGATATTACCTGAACTTCATCGTGTCTGAATACCTGCATCGGGATCACCAAGAATTTGATCTATTGGGTAATCTCTGGTCCATCGCTGAGCAGGAGCATGATCGCTTAACTCAGATGTTGGATCAACAATTGGGATGTTTACTGATGAGGACGTTTGAGGTTCATCAGCAATTAACTGTTGAGAAGTGGACAAACTATTGTTATCAGAGAGGTTTTCAGACGAAGGTAGATCTGATGGTAGCAGTGTGTTTAGAGGTTCAGCTGAAACCCATGAGTTGGATTCAGCATTAGGATGTATGATGTTTGGATCATCATCAGCAGTAGCTGGATCTGTGTGCTGATGGTTTGAAAAGAAAAGTTTTGTTTCTCTGTAATGAGAAAACATCCAAGCATTTAGCTCTTCATTGTCAGCGATTGGTTTAGAGTTCGCTGAGTGAGTTTCATTAAAAGGTGACATGAATTGTTTCTTCCACAGATTGTCTTCACTTGTTGAAAACTCTGTAGGCTTTGGAGATGGAGGAATATCCTAGAAATATTCCATCATCAGCTTTTGGGTCGAACTTTCCAAGATGATCTTTGTTGTTTAAGATAAAGCACTGACAACCAAAGATATGAAGAAAGCTGATAGAGGGCTTTCTTTCATGAAAAAGTTCATAAGCTGTCTTTCCAAATCGCTTTATTATCAGTGATCTGTTTTGAGTAAAACATGCAGTATTTACAGCTTCAGCCCAAAATTGTGTAGGGAGATGAGAATCGTTGAGCATTGTTCTAGCAGCTTCAATGATTGTTCTGTTTCTTCTTTCAGCGACTCCGTTTTGCTGAGGTGTTCTTACTGAAGAGAAATTATGAGAAATTCCCTTGTTCTCAAAGAAGTTGTTCAGAGAACTGTTTTTAAATTCAGTTCCATGATCACTTCTTATTGAACGAATAATAAGATTATTCAGCACTTCAATCTTTTTAACAAAAGATATTAGTTCTTCTGGAGTATCACTCTTGCAGCGAAGAAAGATAACCCAGGTATAGCGAGAGAATTCATCTACAATGAGAAGTGTATATTTCTTTCCAGCTATTGATTGGATATTGACATGGCCAAACAGATCCATATGTAAAAGCTAAAGAGGACTTGTCACTGAGGAGACTTGTTTAGATTTGAAACTAGCTTTTGTTTTTTTTCCTTTTTCACATGCTGAGCAGAGAGATTCTTTAGCATATGAGTACTGAGGAAGACCAGAAACCAGTTCCTTAGATGAGAGAGAATTCAGGGTTTTGAAGTTTAGATGAGAGAGCCTTTTGTGCCATAGCCAGTTGACATCAGAAGAGGCTTTAGAGAGAAAACATAAGTTTTCAGTGGTAGTAGAGTCCATATCTATTACATAGACATTTTCTCTGCGATAACCACTGAGAGCAAGTTTGCCTTTCTCATTCACCACTGAACATGATTTCTTAGAAAAACGAACTTCGTATTATTTGTCACACAGCTGGCTGATGCTCAGAAGATTGTTCTTCAGTCCATCTACATAAGCGACTCTTCGAAAGGTAGTTGTTCCATTGCTGAGAACACCAAATCCTCGGGTATATCCTTTTCCATTTCCACCAAAGGTCACAGAGGGACCTTTCTCTTCCTTGTATTCAGTGAGCAGGTCTTTTTGTCCAGTAATATGACGAGAACATCCACTATCGAGATACCAGATGCCCTTTGATCCCTGCACACATAAGGAAGATTAAGCGTTGTTTGCTACCCACTTTTCAATGGGTCCTTTTAGGTTAGTGGAGATGGAAGGTTCAGTAATCTTCACAGCAGATGAAGATTCAGCTTCAGTGGTAATCTTCACTTTGGTTAATTTCTTAACCTTAGTGGTATTCTTCACCTTGGTCGATTTTTCAGTTTTAGTGACTTTTTCAGCCTTGGAGGCATTTATCTTCACTTTAGCTGATTTATCAGCTTTAGTGGCAGTTGGACATTTCTTGCAATATGGTCAGTAAAACCACAGTGATAGCATTTTCTATATTTGAAAATGGTTTTAGGACCAGAAGTAGAAGGTTTTGCAAGTTTAAGATGAGCAGGTCCAGCTCCAAAAATACCTTCATCATGAGATCTGGGAGGAATTTTTATTTCTTCAGATCTCGTGGGTTTAAGGTCAATCTTTAGCTTTGGAGAACAGAGATCGAAGATTTCTATCACAGAGCTAGAGGATTGATTCACTGAAGGCTTAGAAGGAACTTTCAGCTTTGCTATCTTGGTAGCCTTCTAAGGACGAAGAATGGATTTTCCTTTATCCGCAGACTTAGAGCCTTTGGATTTTTCCTCAGGGATAGAATTTGAAGAAGAAGGATAAAATTGATCATAAGAAGTGTCAGAGATAGGAGTGACAAACGTTCCAAACTTAAGCATGGAACTTTCTTCTTTAGGCTCATCATGTGGTGTCCAAAAGCCAAGACCAGTTTTATCACTTTCAGGAGTTTGAGCATTTATTATCTCAGAGATCTTTGTTGATGATTTTCACCATTTATCAACATGAGCCTTTTCTGCTTTTAGAGCAACGATGGCTTGTTCGCGTTCAATGCTGATGATTTCATTTATAATGACTTGATCTTTTAACTTCTCTTCTAAAAGAGTTAATTCTCTGATCTTTTCATGACATTTCTCTAGCACTTTAGTTAAATGAACATTTTTGTTCTCATCTTGAGTTTTGTCGTTTAGAGCATTATAAAGATCAATCGTCAGCACATCAACAGCGCGACTTCTCTCGGCTTCAGGTAGAGAGGGATTAGTAGAGATAGATACCTGAGATGATATGTAGCTCATAGAAGATTCAAATGGTTCTTCCACTTCTTCTTCAATCTCAGCCATGAGGCATAGATTAGCGACTTCTTCTTCATCAGAACTTGATTCTTCTGATTCAGCCCAGTCATGTTCTTCAGCGATGAGACCTTTACCTTTTCGCTTATAGCTTTTCAGCTTTTGATATTTGTTCTTCAGCTTTAGGTATTTGTCATCACTGGATCTTCTTGAGGTAGAAGGTTTGAAGACCTTTTTAGACCTGCACTCACTAGCAAAGTGTCCAATCTTTTCATAGTTATAGCAAGTGGCAGTAGCCTTATCAACAGGAGTTGATTTTGGCTTGTCAGTGAGAGAGAGAGGCTTATTTCTTCGGAAATTGCTCTTTCTTGCAAATCTCTTAAAAGAGTTTGTCAAGAGTGCTAAGGACTCATCGAACTCTGAAAGATCAGGGTCTGATAGATCCTCAGATTTAGAATCTAACTCAATGATGGTGAGAGTAGATCGCTGAGATGGAGTTATCTCTGAAGACACTAAAGCAACAGGAGTGCTTTTGGAGTCTTTAGAATCTTTTACAAGATTATTCTTTAAGAGATTCGATTGCTCATAGTTGAGCAATATTCCATACAGAGTGCTGAGAGAAAGAGAATTTAAGTCTTTTGTCAGCTTAAGACATATTGAATAACTGTCCCAGCTTTCAGGAAGACATTCTAAGAATTTTGTTAGGACCTCAGAATTAGAATAGGTCCTACCAACGGTTCTTAGATCAATGATTAAGCAGTTAAACCGCTGATGAACATCAGAGAGAGATTCATTCTTACCAGCGATGAAACTTTCATACTGTCTTACCAAGTTAATCTTTCGAGTCTCTTGGATTTCAGTGGTGCCTTCGTATTGAACACAAATGGTTTCCCACATTTCTTTAGAAGTTTTAAGATGCATGATGGAATGGAAAACTTCATCAGGCAGAGCCATTGAGATAATGGTCTTTGCTCTTGCATCTATGCCTACCTTCTTTTTGTCTTCATCACTCCACTGTCTTATTTCCTTAATGACATAGCGTTCAGGGACAGCTTCAGTGGTAGCAGTAGCGGGAACTGCAGCTATAATTCTAACAGGTTCATAGGGTCCATTTTCTATATACTCAGGTATAATAGGATCAGCACCTTCAAGAAATAGCATCATTCGATTTTTCCATAGAGAAAATTTATCTCTGCTAAATCGAGGAAGTTTAGAGAGTGAACCATTATCATAGTAGTTAGTGTTTGTTTTAAGTGCCATTTAGAACAACAAAGAGGATAATAAAGCAAGATCTTGTTTATCAGATTAAACAGTCTGCTCTGATACCACTTGTTGGTCCGGAGGTGCTTAACAAATTTGTAGAAAGGGGGGGTTTGAATACAAACACAGAAATTTAAAGTTTAATAAATTGTTTATTGATAAATCAAACACAATTTACAAGTTTGTTGCGGAATAAGATTAAGACAGACTCAATCTAAACAAACTTAAGAAACACTAAGATGGTTGCACAAGAATTTCAGAGAATGGGGGATTAAGGAATATAGAAAACAAAGGTTTCTATTTGGAGTTCAAGGATTGATCACACCCTCAGATGGAGGGGGTAAACTTCCTATTTATACCCTATGCATTAAATGCATGGCAGGGCACTTTACACGTGGCATTCACTGATTGGCTTTGGAAGTCTGACTTTGGGAGACATGCTTTCGGCCGGATCATAAATAGTGTAGTTGACAGAGTTGTTATACGAATTATGGCAGAGGCATGTCCGTTCTGACACATCGTACTGAGTTGTGCAAGGTAAGACAAATGGAAACTTGAGGTATAAGATTTGTGATCATTCAATCGCTGAATATCTCTTTCTTCAGAGATATCAAGAGTTCAGCGATCGCTGAGGCTTTCCTCATGTTCCTTCGCGTATAAGTAGAGTTCTCTTTGTTTCACTGATATCCGCATCAGGTCACTAGTAGACTTCTCTTTGTTCAGCAGCTTCGTCTTCGATTCAGCTATGAACATCTGTTGACGCGAGACTTGTCTTCAGGGATTACGTTACTGTTTACATCAGAACTATCAGCGATACTGAACAGAATCAGTTTGATCACTGATAGTGAAACACTAATACATACTAAATGTTTATAAGAAGACTATCAGCGATAACTGAACAGACTCAGTCTGATAGCTGATGGTGAAACACTAATACATATTAAACGTAATTTTCACTAAGTACAGAAAAGGGTCGTTATCAAATCACTGAGAGAGTTTGGATCAACACTTTATTACATAGTTAACTTTGACTTTGCTTGAGAGTTGACTATAAGCTTTGACTTTCTTGACTTTGACCTTCAGTCTTCATGATCTTGTATCCAACATACTTATGCTCTAACAACCCCCACCAAAATTGTTAGATGAAAATTGTATTCAAGATTAAAAAAGGTTTGTATTGTAATTGTTGTAAAGTGTGAGAATGTTCTTTGTAATTGTAAGAGTAGTTGACCATTGTGCTAAGGTCATGTTGACCATATAAATAGCAGGTCAATGTGTTGTTTAGTTGAGAAGAACACATACACGCATATATCGCATACAGAGAGCTTTTACAGAGAATATCCAAGAAATAGGGATTTGACTTTATGTAAATGTTGTGATTGATTGATTCATCAATAAAAGTGTAATTCCTACATTGTTGTATGTTGATTAAGAGCTAGAATTTGGGATCACATTTGGTATCAGAGCTATATCAGATTGAATTGGAAGATTCAACAATACAAGTTTTTGGGAGAAAAATCGATTTCCAAGATTGGAAAGTCTACTGTTCATCGACACTGTTCCATTGATAAAGAATTTGGTTGAGTGATGATTTGATTGTAAATTTCAATGTACTGTGATCGCCCATTGGTACTGAGCATCTTTTGTTTGGATTGATAACTCAAATGAACAACAAATATGGGTGAATTTGATCTTGTGTTACTCCCAGATCTTATCAAGTTCTAATTGTAAAACAAAATCAATCAAGAATCGTAATCACAAGTCTTTGATACAAATCTTAAACAATTACAATCTCAACTTTCTCTCACTACTCTCTCTCTCACTAGAAATAATATTCTAATCGCCTCTTCTCTAATCTGCTCTATTACTACAACTGATTACCACTCTCAATGACACTCACTTACTTTACAAAGACTTACAAGAACCTATTTATACTCACAACCAATTACAAAGGAAACAAACAAAAAATACAATTACAAAACAACATTGACATTGACTTTTATTACAAAATGACTTTGACTTTCACTGAGAGTTGACTTTCCATACTTTGACTTCTTGACTTTGGTCTTCAATCTTTATGATCTTGAATCCAACAAATTTCTTCTCTAACAATCTCCCCCTTTGGATTCAAGATCATCTTTGAAAGATTTAGTAGTTCAGTCTTCTCTTCAAGCTCAAAAAGTACAATCTCCTTCATTGAAACAAAATTTCTTCAATAAGCACAAACATTTCAATCTTCTATTTCTTTGACTATATTCTTCCCAAGTCTGTCTCTTTGAAGAAAACAATCTTCCCCAAATATGGTAGAAACGATCTTCAATAATCTCTTCAAAATTATCACAAAACTCTTTCAGACTTCGGAAAGAAATTATCTTCAGAATTAGCTCAACTTGCTTCAGCAAATAATCTTCAAATAAAATTTCAGAAAATCAGCACATCTTCAAACATCTTTGACTTTGCTTGAACAAACTTTCAAACTTTGAACTTTATCACATCTTCAAATCTTTCACTTTGAAATTTCTGAAACTGACATTTCTAAAAATCTCCCCCTTTTTGATGAAACGAGCATTGATATCATCAAAACTTTCTCCAAGAAATGTCGTTAACTATTCTGACCACTGATCTCTCATAATGAGCCTCTGATTCGTTGCCAATTCGAACAATGTATTCATCCAGATCTTTCCAAATCTAGACAAAATAGGAATGTAACACCTGAATCAACAAATGAATCAGTTAATATGCCTGTCAGTAACACAAAGTTACTGTGTGTAACGGATACACATAGGAAAGGAGCTTTTTAATGTTCAATGCCCCAGGGCTTCCATCCAATCATCGAAACACCACAAAGGAAATTTCTATGAATGTTATGATAATAAAATAAATTCCTTGTGTGTTCGTGCAAGTGTAGAAAGAATTAAGCATATGATGATTGCTTTTATAAAAAGGCTCAACAATGTGTAAACCACTGAGACAACAGTAGATAAACACAGACTCAATGTGCATGATTGAAGTGCGAAGGTGGGGCAGACTTCCTTCTTTTTCAATATCCAGATTTTCCAAATGAAAACCAGATAGATTATATGCTGCGTCCCCAGAAAAATATGAAACATTTTCTTGTTAAGAAGAAAATGAGTGGTTGGTGGGGTTATATCAAGAGTTGGCATGGGCTAGTTGTCTGTTTCAATAATGTTCACGAAGAATTGTGAAACATTAGTAATGTGGTTGCCCGAATCAGAAAGTAGTTGGTGCAGAGTTTAATATTCGTTTACTCTATTCTCACACCCTCTTTCTTTTAATCATTAAGCTCACATCTAGCCAAACTCTCTTTTCCATTTTACCTCAACGTACAACCCACACTCATTTCTTTTTGAGTCCTCACACTCAATCACAATGGATTAACTTCTTGAGAAGGAAACACTAGTTATCGTGAATCCATGGAAGTTCATTTAAGTCCTAGCACAAAGAACCCATATTTTCCTATGAAGCATATGTTGCTCAAAAATGGTTCAACTTTATCAGTTAAAGCACAAATATACAAATGTCAGATGTATATATGCTCAGAATATAATCATGAAGATATGAGCATTTTTAAACATTGAAATATTTTCAAACAAGTATATTGAAAGAATAAACATGAATATAAAAGACTTGTTTGAAAATCTGACATTGTATGAAAAATGATCAGAAAAGAAATGATATAGCAATTAAGGCTTAAGGTCAAGAATAATGGATATTGTCTATATGAATCAAAATATAGACATTCTTGAAATGAACGCTTCGAAATGAAATAACGCTCAAAATTCATTGAAGTACAAGCGGGGTGTCTTACCATCGAAAAATATGTTTCAAATTTGAGACATGGTAAGAACATTTTGAACAAAAATAAGTCAAACCGGTGTGTGTGAATACTTGAAAATATATAGAAAAGACAATACACAAGTATTTATCTTCGGAAACACACGGTTTATAATCATGTAAGCACAAGTAAATTTTGAAAACATTTAAATCACACTTCCAATTCATGAAATATGTTTAAGAATCGGGAAGTGGTTTGAACATTTAAAAACATGTTTTCAATGATTGAAAGTCGTCCTTCTTTCAACCATTTATGAGATTAAGATAAGAAATTTAACCTTTATCGTACAGTCTTAAATCTCATGAAGTCAACTGAAGTCATAAAGATATGATCTTCAAAGCTTCTCCCATTCTGCACAAGTCTCAAAGTCATGTCAAAGCAACTTTATTCACAAATTTATTCAAAAATAAAAGACATAAAGTAGTAAAACGTTGAATGTACGAGTTCTGATCAGAAGTAATCAGAAATCATATCCTTTACTCCCCCTGAAATTATGCATCTAAAATATGTCAGTGAAAAAGCACATGATAGAGATCTACAATTCTATTTTGAAATGTAGTTCATCATGTCTATCGGATGCAAAATATTTCAGACAAGTATGTACTCCCCCTTGATGGTTGATTTCCTCATTCGAGTATTGGAGTACAATCTCTTATCAGCACAGGAGTAAGGTCTTTTGATCACTAAAGTACGAGTCCTAAACTGTTGTGTTTAGAAGTCAAACTTCGTTGAAGTACGGGTTCTAAGCTGATTTACTTAGAAGCCTTGGTTCTCTTACTCCTCCTTGACAGTAGGTGCCTGCAATACAGAATCAGCTTTCGGCTTTGGTACCCACTGGTATTTGGTTCCATGTTTGTTAGTTACAGTTATAATGGGAGTAACGGAATAAGAACCATACCAGAAATGATCACTTGTTTTGTGAATAGGATCATATGTACGACAATAAGAACAATAGTATTTCTTACCTGATAACTTGATTAATTGATCTTTCGTGTATATATGATCAGGTTTACCTTTACGTGCATTGTTCTTCTTGGCTTTATGTGTATGTACACATGACTTCTTTCCTTTCAGCTCATCTTTCTTCTCATCTCCAACTGGTTTCTTCTTCCAGACCAATTCTTCCTCTTTGTATCTCCTTCTTCTTCGATGTGTACCTGAACCATCTATATTTCTATCAAAGAAAAGGTTAGTACTACAAATCTGATTAGAAGATTTAACTGACCTCTTTGAAGACACAGTCTTATGATGTGAGCTTGCCGCTGTCTTGAATGAAACTTCAGAATCAGCTAGATCATCTCTAGGTGTGTGGATTTGTGACTCTGGAGTCGTGTGCTCAGTCACCACCACCTTTGAAACAATCTTTTCAAGCTCTTTAATCTTTGAAGCAAAGTTGTCTCTTTCTTTGACGAGAAGGTTAATCTTCGTCTCAAACTCAGACTTCATTTTCTTCTCTTTCAGTGCATACTCAGATAGTTCAGATAACTTCTCTGTCAGCTTCTTTATCTCTGCTTCAAACATATTTCTTTCTTCTTCAAATCACTTTTCAGCATTGTTTCTTTGGCCAGATATTTCTTTGAAGAATCCAACATTCTTTTGTTCAATGGACTTCTTTTCCTTTGCAAACTTTTCTCTTTCAAGAATGATGACTTTCTCAAAATCAGAAACTTGTTGAGAAAGCTTGATACATTTCAGCTCAACTGTTTTCTTCTTGTCAGCACATTTACTGGAAAATTCTGAAAATTTCTTAGCAAACCCTTTCTTTTCTTTCTTTGATAAACTCTGTATCTTCAAAAACTTTCAGCAATCTTCCAAAAAATCTGTTCTTCAAAAATTATTAACATTCTCTCCCAAAGGTTGTAACCAAACCTCTATCAGACAAAATCATTCTTTTCAGTCTCAAAATCATATTTTTCTTTGGCCATCCTTTTCTCCAGATCAGAAATCTTCTTATGAAGATCAACATTTGCACTCTCCAAATCCCTAACTTTCTCCTCATTCTGCTGATCAGACTTTGCTTGTAGTTGGATTTGGACAATTTGAGTTTCCAGATTTGAAATCTTCTCTTTTAGATCAGAGTTCTTAGTTTCTAACATCTTAACTCTTGAATACATCTTTGATCCTATCATTCTCCATTCAAGATAATCCCACATCTCCTTCGTTGTCGAATTGTTGATATTAATGTTACTAAAAATCTTATCGGTCATACTTTGCAGCAAGAAATTTTTAGCTACTCTATCAGCTTCTAGATATCTCTTCTGTTCCTCAGTACACTTTTCTATTGGAATTTGAGGTATCTTCACTCCTTTTATTAATAAAAATCTGATGTACAAACTCAGAACTTGTCCATCTGTAAATTTTAAGAATCTATGTTTCCACTGTTTGTATTCTTCTTCAAACAGCATTGGAACTTCTCTTGCAGTCATTCTGTTACAAAAAGAACTTGACAAAAATGATCGTTAGAAATTCAGAAACAACCTGTTCAACAAAAATCAAATTTGGTCAAATATCGAAAAAAAATCAGAAAATATTCTAAGTATGGAAACTCGCAAACCACAGAAATGAACTTCGCGCAAACAATTATGTGCGCGTTTGAGGTTGACGCACAACATAGGATGTAAGTTTATTACTTCACGCAAGAAGGGTCGTACGAGTTTATGGTGCGCGCACACCAAAGCTTGCACGTTTCTCACTTCGCGCACGAGGTAGCTTGCGAGTTCTTGACCCTTTGCGCGTTCGAGACTTAGAAAAATATTGACAATCCACTTCGTGCTAAATGTAAACGCGCAAGAACAGTACTTGCGAGTTTTGAACTTTGACAAAATTTGACAAACCCACTTCTCGCAAAATGTCACTTTGCACACACCAAATAGAGGTGAATAGTAGAAACACGCACATAGGGTTATGCGCGTTTCTACTTCTCGCACAACAAATCTTGCGAGTTCTTCATTTCTTACGAATTTAAGCTTTGTGCGAGTTCTTCATTCTTTGTGTGTTCGTGATCTGCGCGTTTTCCAGATCTTGTGAGTTCTTGGGTTTCTTCGAACAAAAATGCAACTTTTCGACTAAAATAGACCCAAAACTTCTTCAATTGACTTGAAACTCTGCAGATCACATCGATTTCATGTCTAGAACACTTTACAAATAATGAATTTTGATCTAATGCACTAAAAATTCAACTTTGATCTATACACAATACTTTTCTAAACTCGACCAAAAATTTCAAAATCTTTCAAAATTCGTACAATATGCTCTGAATTAAACTAAACATTACACTACAACAATGTTCTAGATGTAAAATCGATTACAATGACACAAAACTCGGATAAAAAACATCACTGTAGCAACAAATTTGAATCTTGAACAGTAAATTGCGAGTTCTTCCAATATTCGATTCAAATCATCAAATTCGATCCAATCTTTCTGAATTTCTTCTGCTCTGATACCAATTTTTATTCCCAGATCTAATCAAGTTCTAATTGTAAAACAGAATCAATCAAGAATCGTAATCACAAGTCTTTGATACAAATCTTAAACAATTACAATCTCAACTTTCTCTCACTACTCTCTCTCACTAGAAATAATATTCTAATCGCCTCTTCTATAATCTTCTCTCTTACTACAACTGATTACCACTCTCAATCACACTCAATTACTTTACAAAGACTTACAAGAACCTATTTATACTCACAACCAATTACAAAGGAAACAAACAAAAAATACAATTACAAAACAACATTGACTGTGACTTTTATTACAAAATGACTTTGACTTTCACTGAGAGTTGACTTTCTGTTGGGAACTGAAGATTCTACTAAGTGTAGTTACTACTGCTAGTACAAATGTAGTTACTACTGCCAGAACAAGTTGAAGATTAATACTGCTAAGTGTTACTACTGCTAGTAGAATTACTACTGCTAGTTAAAGTTAGTACTGCTTGAACAAAGTTAGTACTGCTAGTAGTTAGTACTGCTTGCAGTTAATGCTGCTAGATGAAGTTAATGCTGCTGAGCATTATTAGTGCTGCTAAAGAGATCCGGATGGAAAGTACTACAGCTGGATATACTGAAGATATACTTAGAAGATATACATGGAAGATATACTGAAGATTTGTTTATTCTTTGTAATTATCTTTTTATCAGTATATGTATAGAATGTTTAGAATAGATGAAAAAAACTTTTGATAATTGTTTTTCAAGAGAGAAATCAACCTCAAGGCATAGATCCTAATTCTAGAGAAGTAGAATTCGTATTGTTGAGCCTGTTCATCAATATTGAGGTTGAGTGTGTAATCCTGTAACTTCAAAGCATTCAATACAAGTTTACAGTTTGTTCCTCATATTTTATGTATTGATTTAATATTTCATTGAATATCAAAGTGTTATTCCGCAAACTTCTTTGATATTGTTTCTGAGAATTAATTCTTGTTGAGAATTCGATCCTGACAAGTGGTATCAGAGCCAAATTCTCTCAGAAACAGTTATTCATCATGGAAAATCTTACAGAATCAAGCAGTACTTTGGTCTCAAAAGTTCCAATGCTCAGATCCAATGAATTTGACATGTGGAAAATCAGAATCAAGCAATATATTCTCCTCACAGATTACTCAATGTGGGACATCATTGAGAATGGCCCATCTGATGGAGGAAAGATTGGTGAAGATGGCAAAAGAACTCCTCCAAAGACAGATACAGACAGGAAATCAAGACAGACAGAGATGAAAGCCTTGAGCACACTGCTCTTGGCCATTCCAAATGAGTATCAACACCAATTCTGCAATTTTACTGATGCACAGATGCTATGGAATGCTCTAGAGAAGAGATTCTCAGGTACTAAAAGTACCAAGAGAAATCAAAAGGCAATCTTAAAACAACAGTATGAAAACTTCATCTCAACTAAGAATGAGTCCATGACTCAAACTTTTGACAGGTTTAATAAACTAATTGGTGAACTAGCTACTATGGGAGTACAGATTGATCAAGATGATGTGAACAAAAAGTTCTTAAGGTCCCTTGGAGATGAATGGACCATGTACACTGTGTCATTCAGACAGAATGATCAGTTGGAAGACAAAGAACTTGATGATCTGTACAATGATCTTAGAGTATTTGAAGCTGAGGTGGAGGCAAAGAAGAAGCCTTCTGGATATGTTCATAATGCTGCACTCCTATCAGCATCAATTGATTCTACTGCTAACTCTGAATCAGTTAATGCTGCTAATGGATCAAATCTAGATAAAGGCACTGATTATGTATTTGAAGCTCTTCTTTCTAATCATGGAAATTCTTCTTTGATCAATGATGACTTAGAACAACTTCATCCTGATGATCTGGAAGAGATGGATATTAAATGGCAGATGGCCATGCTCTCCATGAGGGTTAAGAAGTTTATAAAGAGGACTGGAAGAAACAACTTCTCACAAAGAAGAGAAGATGGAGCAGGGTTTGATAAATCAAAGGTAGAATGCTACAAATGCCATCTGAAGGGACATTTTGCTAGAGAATGCAGAAGTGGAATGTCTCACAACAACAACCATCAACAAGCTCAATCTGGAAGCTTCAATAACAACAGAAACTCTGCTCAAGCCCTTGTTTCTCAACAAGGAATGGGGTTTGATTGGAGTGATCAAGCAGAAGAAGCTATTCAGAATCAAGCTCTTATGGCTAAAGTATCTCATCTCCCATCTGAGGTAAGTTCTAATCTCTGTTCTAAAACTTGCATAGACACTGTTAAAAGGTACAGGGATCACAATCAGAAGATGAGTGATGACCTGAAGAGACTAGAAAAGGATATAAAAGACTATGTGAGGATAGTAGAGAGATTTGAAGATCAAATCAAAGGTTTTCAAGCCAATGAACTACAACACTCATATGACACAAATTACTGGCAGTGGGAGAAAAAGGATTTAGAACTTAAACTGACCAAATCTAAAGAGGAGAGTGAAAAACTGAAAGAGGAGTTAACCAAGGTTAAGCTTGATGTAGAAAAGTTTTCCAATGCTTCTAAAGCAATGGACTCCTTACTGCAAAATCAGATTCATGATAAATTAAGAAGAGGAATTGGGTATAATGCCACACCTCCACCATATAACAACAATTACATTCCTCCTACTTCAGACCTGTTAGACACCAAAGATAGGAAGGACTTGCCTGAGGGAGCCACTGAAATAGATCCCTTAGATGAGGTAATTGTTGAGGATAAGACTGAGAAAGAGGTTGGCAAGAGTAAGAAGAACAAGGTGAGTGGTGAGACTTCTATAGAAAACAACATTATCACCAATGAGAATTGTGGAAGGGCTTGGATCAAATCCAAGAACATAGAGAAGACAGAGGAAAAGTCTGGTAAGGTCCATTATAAACAGACCACAGTTGTGAATCCAGGTCCTTGCAAACAGTGTACTTGTAAGAAGAATGAGCCCCAAAAATAGGACAAAAAGAGAGGAAATCAAAGAAACTGGAATAATCAATGGGCACATAAACAAGGGGTTGATCTGAGTAAAATCAATAGACCAAAACCTTGCTTTATCTGTGGCAAATTGAATCATCTTGCAAAATTCTGTTATTTCAATCCTATGAACCAAAGAATGAATTTCCAAAGATCCATGCAAAAACCCTTTGGTTATAAGAAAATTGAAAAGAACCATGTGGCTAAGAAAACTGTTAAAACTAAAAGCCACATGAAGAAAAAGTATTCTGTTAAAGAAAGTGTCAATATGTGGATTCCTAAAAGCACTAAAACTGTTAGTACTGCTACACCTGTTAGTACTGCTAACTCTGTTAGTACTTCTAAGGTTAGTACTGCTTCCAGTGTTGATTCTGCTAAGCCAATCATATTGACAAAGTACTCTAATAAAGAGTGCTCTGAGTTTAAAAACCTCATTAAAAAGGAATGTAAATACTTTGATGAGAAAGGAAGACCCAAGATCACTTTGGCTTGGGTCCCCAATCATACTAATTGATTTATTTAATGTGCAGGGCAACCAACAGCTCAAGGGAAAGAGCATATGGCATGTTGATAGTGGTTGCTCTAGGCACATGACTGGCAACATGTCATGCCTTCAGGATTTCAAGCAAATTAATGGAGGACATGTTGCATTTGGAGACAATCTTACTGGTGGTAAGATAAGTGGAAAAGGTAATGTCACCAAAGGTAAGATGACATTTGAGGATGTCTACTATGTTGATCAATTAAAGTACAACCTGTTAAGTGTATCACAGGTTTGTGACAAACAACATAGTATATTATTTACTAATACTGAGTGTATGATTCTTGCTCCAGGGTTCAAGGTAGTTGATGAAAGCATGATACTACTTAGAACTCCAAGGAAGGACAATGTTTACTGTCTTGATTTGGACAATGTTGATAGTGATTCATCTTTAAATTGTCTTGTTTCAAAAGCTTCTATAGATGAATCCTCCCTTTGGCACAGAAGGATGTGTCACATGAATTTCAAGACTATGAACAATCTTGTTAAAAATAACCTTGTAAGAGGTTTACCTTCAAAAGTCTTTTCATGTGATGATCATTGTGTTGCTTGTCTTAAAGGCAAACAACACAAAACTTCTCATAAGACCAAAGAGTTAAATTCTGTTTCTTCTTGTCTCCAGTTATTGCATATGGATCTGTTTGGTCCTACAAATGTTATGAGTATAGGCAAGAAATCTTACTGCTTGGTTATTGTTGATGATTACTCCAGATTTACTTGGGTATATTTTCTAAGGACTAAGGATGAAACAAGTGGTCTTATCAAATCCTTTATTCTAAGAATTGAAAACCAAACTAATCAAAGAGTAAAAGTCATTAGATCAGATAATGGAACTGAATTTAAAAATCATGATTTAAACACTTTTTGTGAAGGAAAAGGTATTGAGAGACAATATAGTGCTCCTAGGACTCCTCAACAGAATGGTGTTGCTGAAAGGAGAAATAGGACACTAATAGAGGCTGCTAGATCTCTGTTGGCTGATTCAAAATTGCCAATTACATTCTGGGCTGAAGCAGTTAATACTGCCTGTTATGTCCAAAACAGAGTTCTAGTGGTCAAGCAAAAGAACAAAACCCTATATGAGCTTTTAAATCAAAGAAAACCTTTTATTGGTTTCTTCAAATCTTTTGGGTGTCCTTGTACAATTCTAAATACCAAATCTCACTTAGGTAAGTTTGATAGCAAAGCAGATGATGGATTTCTTGTTGGATATTCATCTCAGAGTAAGGCCTACAGAGTTTTTAACTCTTCTTCTAGAATAATTGAAGAAAGTGACAATGTCAAATGCAATGAGAACACACCAAATCCTGTTGGGTCTGGACCTCAGTGGCTATTTGACATTGATTCACTAACTAACTCTTTTGGATTTAGTAATGAGTATACAGGAACAGGTGGTGGAGAATCAGAGATCACACAAGTTCAAGAAAGTATATCTAAATCTGTGATTTTTCCCATACCCACAGTAATTGAAGACTGTGAAAAGGAATCATTTACTGAACCAAGTCAGAGTGAAGAAGACACTAGAGATGAGGAGACTCAAGAATCAGAAGTGACATCTGAAGACACTTCAGTTGAATTGCATGACTCTAATCTAGAGGATGGACTGAATGTAGAACCTAGTCATAACACAAGAGTTCAAAAGAATCATCCTCCACAGTTGATAATAGGTGATGTCTCTTCTCCCATGATGACTAGACATCAAAGCAGGCTTCAGGAAATGCAAGATCAACAGCATACAGTGCTCTCATGTTTTCTATCCCAGCTTGAGCCTAAAAAGGCACATGATGCTATGAAAGAATCTAGCTGGATAGAAGCAATGCAAGAAGAATTGTTACAGTTCAAGCTACAAGATGTGTGGGATCTAGTAGACCTTCCTAAAGGTCACAGAGCAATTGGCACAAAATGGATCTTCAGAAACAAGAGAGATGAAAGAGGTATTGTTATAAGAAACAAAGCAAGGCTGGTAGCTCAAGGCTACACTCAAGAAGAGGTCATAGATTATGAAGAAGTTTTTGCACCTGTAGCTAGGATAGAAGCAATCAGACTATTCCTAGCCTATGCTTCTTACATGAACTTCAAAGTCTACCAAATGGATGTAAAAAGTGCTTTTCTCTATGGGTCAATTGAAGAAGAAGTATATGTCTGTCAACCACCAGGGTTTGAAAACCCAAGCTATCCAGACAGAGTATACAAATTAAAGAAAGCACTTTATGGACTACATCAAGCCCCAAGAGCATGGTATGACACCCTGTCATCCTATCTCTTGGAAAATGACTTTGAAAGAGGAGTCATTGATAAGACTCTATTTATCAAAAGAAAGAAGAAGGATATCTTGCTGGTCCAAATCTATGTTGATGACATTATTTTTGGGTCTACAAGAAACAACATGTGCAAGGAGTTTGAGGATTTAATGCATCAAAGGTTCAAAATGAGTTCCATGGGGGAACTTACTTTCTTCCTTGGACTCCAAGTTCAACAGAAGTCAGATGGCATTTTTATATGTCAATCCAAGTATGTGCAGGATATTCTAACCAAGTTTGGTTTCTCAGAATCAAAACCTGCCAGCACACCTATGGAAACACACAAGCAGATCACAGCAGATCTTGAGGGGGAGGATATGGATGTGCATCTTTATAGATCCATGATTGGCTCTCTCATGTATCTCACAGCATCAAGGCCAGATATTATGTTTCCAGTCTGTGTATGTGCAAGATTTCAAGTTAGGCCAAAGCAATCTCACTTTCAAGCTGTTAAGAGGATATTCAGATATCTCAAAGGGCAACCCAGATTGGGACTTTGGTATCCTCATAACTCACCTTTTGACCTAATAGCATACTCAGACAGTGATCTAGGTGGGGAAAACTTGGACAGAAAATCTACTTCTGGAGGATGTCAGTTTTTGGGTGCTAGACTAGTCTCATGGCAGTGCAAGAAACAAACCACAGTATCCACATCTACAACAGAGGCAGAGTACATAGCAGCTGCAAGTTGCTGTTCTCAAGTCTTATGGATTCAGAATCAAATGCTGGATTATGGGGTAACCTTTCTACACACTCCAATCTTTATTGACAACAGCAGTGCTATTAGCATTGTAAATAATCCAGTCAAGCACTCAAAGACAAAGCACATTGAAATCAGGTATCACTTTATAAGAGATTGTAATGAAAAGAAACTTATTCAAGTTGTCAAAGTTCACACTGATAATCAGTTTGCTGATCTATTTACTAAAGCTTTTGATGTGGGTAGATTCACTTTCTTGGTAACAAGTGTGGGAATGATAAACTCTGAATAATCTTCTTCTCAAAAAGTGGTTTTATACCTGTATATTTTTATTCTTGGTGTTACTAATCTTCTTTTCAGGATATGCATAGCAGTACTCAGTATTTAGCAAGTTTAAAAGGAGTAAGTCTAGTTAATACTGCTTGTAGTTAATACTGCTTTCAGTTAATACTGCTTTCAGTTAATACTGCTAGTAGTTAATACTGCTAGTGGTTAATACTGCTTTCAGTTAATACTGCTAGTAGTTAATACTGCTAGTTCAGTTAATACTGCTCGTGGTTAATACTGCTCGCGGTTAATACTGCTAGTTAGTTAATACTGCTAGTAGTTAATACTGCTAGTTCAGTTAATACTGCTCGTGGTTAATACTGCTCGCGGTTAATACTGCTAGTTAGTTAATACTGCTCTAGGTTAATACTGCTTATATTCCGAATACTATAAATACTTTTTGCCCGCCTAAAAGTTCATAACGACTCTTTGCATACTGTTCTCTTGCGCTCAAAACCTTTTCTCTCTCAAGTTCGAAGTTTTCAGGCAAGTGTTCACTAAGATCAATGGCATCCATGACATTCATCGACGAGCACAACGAGATTGCGATGCTACAAAAGCCAAAGCAAGCTTCAGGATTTCATCAGATTGTGGATTTCCTCAAGTCAAGTCACATTGCTCATGCTCTTACTGTATCACCTACAATCTACATTGAGCACCAAAGGCAGTTCTAGGCTAATGCAACCATTGTTGTGGAAAATGGTGTGCAAATGATCAAGACAAGAATCTGTGATCACTCACTTACAGTTACTGAAGAAGTCATTCGCATCAGTCTACGTCTAGACGATGCCTCTGGTATAATGTCTATCTCTAATGATGAACTGTTTTCTAATCTTACTAGAATGGGGTATGGAGGCCCATTGGGTGTTTTCAAATTCTCAAAAGCAAAGTTTTCACCCCAATGGCGTTTTCTTGTTCATACCCTGATGCATTGCATCTCCAAAAAGACCACTGGATGGAGTGAGTTCAGCAGTCCAATTGCATATGCTTTGGTATGCTTGGCTACATCCAGAAGGTACAATTTCTCAAAGATGATTTTCAGTGATCTTGTATCAAATATGGGAAACAAAAAGAGTTTCTTTATGTATCCCAGATTTGTTCAGGAAGTAATTAACCATGAATTGACGTATATACCTCAACCTGTTGGGGTATATGTACCTAAACCCCCAAAAGGCAAGGTTTTCTCAAATATGAGAAGATCTGCTGGGGACTCGGAAGGAGTTGACACCCCATTGTTCTCTACAATGATGGTGGTGTCCCAAAACACTGAAGGTATGGCAGCAGGGTCAAGGCCCTCATTAGACCATCCCACTGCTAGCCAAGCCCAACCTTCTCACTCAAAAACAATTCCCCAGTCCATTCTTACAAAACCAACCTCTCCAATTACCCAAACTTATCAAAGAAAACAGGTAAAGAAGGCTCATTCCCTTCTTGTACCATCACCCACACAGCCTTTAAGCCCTCTAAGGGAGAATTCTCCCCTAGAGAATATCCAAAGGGAAACCACAAGGGTGTCTCCCAACCCAAAGGAGGTGCTCTCTGAGGAGGAGGTAGAGCATATGGGTGATGAGGCTGCCACTACTCCTGCTAGCACAGAGGAGGAAAGTGGTAACATCAATAAGACCTCCCCCATGGCAACTTTGAATGAGCAATCATTTGAAGGTCCCTGGTGCCAAGAAACCACAGGGGTGGATAGTGCTTCTGCTAGGCAGAAGACTTCCACTACTAAAAGATCCAATGATCCTTCAATAGGGGGTAACACTCCTGGAGAAGGTGAGGACAGATATAACTATGATGAATTGATGGAGGCAATGGGCAACATCAACATGGATGTACTCAAACAGGGCAAAGATATAGAAGAGCTAAAACTCATTGTACTGTCACAACAAGAACAAATCATCAAGTTGAAGCAAATGGTAAGGAAACTGATTCTGCAAAAGAAGAAGAAACAATTTGTGCTCAGAAGGAGGAAACCAGTGACTGATGCTCCCAAAAAGGGGGAGATCAACATGGAAGAAGCATCAAGGGAAGGGGAGATTGATAAAGAAAGAGTTAAAGTTGAGGGGGAGAAGGAAGCAGAAACTGTTAATGCTGCTGAAACCTCACAAGCAGCAGTAACAGAGTTAACACCAACAGAAATTGAAGTAGCTGAAGTGCTAATCAAAGCTAAGAATGACACTCCCAAAGCAAAGGGAGTGGTCATAAATGAAGGGAGAGACAGAAAATCAGAACAGAAAGACAAAGCTGCAGAATCAAAGAATAAGGGAAAAGAAAAGATAGTGGAATCTGATCAACCAATCAAGAAGCAAAGGTTGGTTGAATCAGATGAAGCTTTAGCAAGGAAAATGCAGAAGGAGATGGAAAAAGAAGAAAGAGCTCAGGTGGAGAAGGACAGGGAAATGGCAAAGGCTTTAGCTGCTGAGCTAAATAAAGCTTATCAAAAGGGGCTTGAAACTGAAAAGGCTAAACAAAGGGCTATAAGTCTGAGAAAGGCTATGATGGCTAATACAAGTGCAAAGAAAAGAAGACCTTCACAAACTTACCTTGCCACTCAGGAAAGAAACAAAATGATAACTTTCTTGAGGAGTGCAATTGGGGTAAAGAAAGAAATGTTTGTGAAGATGAGTTTTGATCAAATCAGAGAGCTCTATGAAAAAGAAATGGGGAATCTGAAGAGCAATGAAAAGAAAAGAGTAGAGTTTGAAAAGAAGGCCAAGGAGAGTAATGATATAGATATGAATCAACCATTTCCTGAAAGTGAAGAGGGAACTCCTATCAAAGAAATGGCAAAGGAAAAGGAAGAAAAGAAGAAGGAAGCTACTCTAGTACAGGTTCAAAAGACTTTGAAAAGAACCAAGATGATGGCCAAAAGAAAGAAAGATAAAAAGCCTAGAGTAGAAGAAGAACAAAATGTTGCTGAAGAAGAAGTGGCACCTGAGTCATCAAGTCAGCAAGGGTCATCAATCAAAGATGATGTAAGCTTATATATGGTAGTGATGGACAAAGTGCCTGAACCAATTTCTGCAGAACCTGTTGGAGTTAAGCCACCTGAGATCATTCACTGGGATGTACTGACAATGGATGGGAAAGATTACATCAGACTCAAGAGGAAGGGTGATAAGTATGAAGTATTCAACACTTGGGTCAAGATTGTCAGAACATGCTCTAGATCTGATATAGAAGAGATGTTTGACATAGGAATTAAGCTGTATGCAGATCATCTGAATACTCCAGGAATTTCTCTTACAAAACTGGTGATGGAGTATCTATGCATGATGTTCAAACCTGAAGAAGTGGACCAGGTCATCAAGAGTGTGTTTAAAGAAGTCACAAGTTGGACTCTATATGAAACTAGTGGAGTATATGCAGTGACTTTGGATAGAAATCACACAGAATACTTCCTAGTGGATAGAGTATATAATCACACCAGACTGAAGGTTCATGCCATGCTAAAGAAGAAGTTGGGTTGTGCACCAAATTCAGAAATGGCCAAGTACCTAATTCAGAGGATAATCAATCAGAGTTTGGGACTGAATCCAGACTTAGGAACATGATCTTGGAAGTTTTGGGAGCATCAAAAAGAGCATCAAAAAGAGCATCTGGAAGAATATCTGAAGAACTTGACTTCTCTTCTAAAAGTCAAGTTAGGGGGAGATTGTTGGGAACTGAAGATTCTACTAAGTGTAGTTACTACTGCTAGTACAAATGTAGTTACTACTGCCAGAACAAGTTGAAGATTAATACTGCTAAGTGTTACTACTGCTAGTAGAATTACTACTGCTAGTTAAAGTTAGTACTGCTTGAACAAAGTTAGTACTGCTTAGCTAGTTAGTACTGCTAGTAGTTAGTACTGCTTACAGTTAATGCTGCTAGATGAAGTTAATGCTGCTGAGCATTATTAGTGCTGCTAAAGAGATCCGGATGGAAAGTACTACAGCTGGATATACTGAAGATATACTTAGAAGATATACATGGAAGATATACTGAAGATTTGTTTATTCTTTGTAATTATCTTTTTATCAGTATATGTATAGAATGTTTAGAATAGATGAAAAAAACTTTTGATAATTGTTTTTCAAGAGAGAAATCAACCTCAAGGCATAGATCCTAATTCTAGAGAAGTAGAATTCGTATTGTTGAGCCTGTTCATCAATATTGAGGTTGAGTGTGTAATCCTGTAACTTCAAAGCATTCAATACAAGTTTACAGTTTGTTCCTCATATTTTCTGTATTGATTTAATATTTCATTGAATATCAAAGTGTTATTCCGCAAACTTCTTTGATATTGTTTCTGAGAATTAATTCTTGTTGAGAATTCGATCCTGACACTTTCCAGCCTTTGACTTCTTGACTTTGGTCTTCAATCTTTATGATCTTGAATCCAACAAATTTATGCTCTAACATCTTGATATTTCTGGAAACTTACTATTTTCGGACTATTCAAGACTCAATTTCTTTAATTATGTTTGTTCTTGGAGAAATCTATGACATAGGGTTGTTCTCGATGCTACAGTGATCATTCTACCAAGTTAAAAAGCCTAATTTCAAGATTTGGGTGGAACTTAGTTGATTTTTCGAGAAAAAGTTCAAGATCCAAACAATTCGCACGAACTATGAAGAACTCGCATGGTGAAAGAACTCGCATGATTCAGTGTGAAAATGTTCCAAGGATAGAATTCGCATTAGAGTACCATACGAATTCCCAAGAATTCGCACACAGTTTTATACGAAAAGTGAAGTTTTCGCATAAAGGGTCATACGAAAAGTCAAGGTTTCGCATAAAAGCTTAAACGAAAAGCTAAGAATTCGCATCAAGTTTTTGAAATTTTTTCTAAGGAAAGAATTCGCATCGATATGAATTGTTCAAGCCTTGAAAATTTTCTAAGGGAGGAATTCGCATCACTGTTATACCATTCATACGAAAAGTTTAGAATTCGTACCCTTCTACATGCAAAGTGTGCGGAACTCGCACATAACTTTATGCGAAAAGCTAGAACTCGTATAATGCTACATGTGAAAAGTGAAGTTTTATAATCTTTTGCTTATGCAAATTGTGTGCATTCGAATTGTTATGTGGAGTGCCATACGAATTCTATACTTAGCATAATTTTTGGGTGATTTTTCTGTGATTTCTGACAGTTGATTTTTCTGATTACCTGACTAACGATCAGTTCTAGTTCATATTCTTTTTAAACAGATTTCAAGATGCCATACATTGACGAGAAGGGAAATATTGTGTTGGGTATGAAATGTGCTAAGGATGGTTACTACTGCTAGACATGACTATTACTACTGCCTGAGGAAGTTAGTACTGCTAGATCACCATTACTACTGCTTGAAGGAGTTAATGCTGCTGAGACAAAATTAATACTGCTTGCTGAGATTAATACTGCTAGTTCAGAATTAATACTGCTCATTAATATAGTGTTGCTTATGAGATGAAGACTTCGTATTAGAATGAAGACAACTGTATAGATTGAAGATAAAGTAAAGGAGATAATTATGGACTGAAGATCAATTTTGTTTTGATAATTATCTTGTAATCAGTTTTGTTTATATAGTATAGAAGTCTTTGATAGAATAAATAATTATCATTCATAAGTTTTGTTTAAGAGAGAATTAACCTCAAGACTAGTTTAGATCCTTTCTATAGAGAAGTATAGAATGTCTGTTGAGCCTGTTCAACAGATTGAGGTTTTGTGTGTAATCATCAAGTTTAATCAATATAACTTGTGATTTAAGTGCATATACTGTTTCATTGATTGTTAGTGTTAAAGTGTTTTTCCGCAACTTCTTTAGCATTGATTCTGAGTGTGTGTGAATTAAATTCTTGTTTGAATTTTGATCCTGACAAGTGGTATCAGAGCATTGTTAAACTCAGAAAAACAACAATCATCATGGACGGTTCAAGTGATAGCGTTCTGGTCTCAAAGGTTCCAATGCTCAAATCTAATGAGTTTGACATGTGGAAGATTAGGATCAGGCAATACATTCTTCTCACAGATTACTCTATGTGGGACATCATTGAGAATGGTCCATCTAATGAAGGAAAGATTGGAGCAGATGGAAAAAGAATCCCACCAAAGACGGATGGAGAGAGGAAGATAAGGCAGACAGAGATGAAAGCCTTGAGCACACTTCTCTTGGCTATTCCTAATGAGTATCAACACCAATTCTGCAACTGCACTGATGCCCAGATGCTTTGGAATGCTCTAGAGAAGAGATTCTCTGGTACCAAAAGTACCAAGAGAAATCAGAAGGCAATATTGAAGCAACTGTATGAAAACTTCATGTCAACTAAGAATGAGTCCATGACTCAAACTTTTGACAGGTTTAACAAGGTGATTGGTGAACTAGCTATTGTTGGAGTGCAGATTGATCAAGATGATGTAAACAGAAAGTTCTTAAGGTCCCTTGGAGATGAGTGGACCACGTATATTGTCTCCTTCAGACAGAATGACAAGTTGGAGGACAAAGAACTAGACGATCTTTATAATGACTTAAGGGTGTTTGAGGTTGAAGTGGAAGCCAAGAAAAGACCATCTGGATACACTCATAATGCTGCTCTTTTATCATCTTCTTCTTCTACTGATTCTGCTGCTAATACAGAATCAGTTAGTACTGCTTATGTATCTAAGCAGGATGTATCTAATGACCCTGTATTAGAAGTTTTTCTTGCTAGTTATGCTAATTCTGGTTTAATTAATGGTGATCTTGAACAAATTAATGCAGATGACCTTGAGGAGATGGATATAAAGTGGCAGATGGCCATGCTAACTATGAGGGTCAAGAGATTCATAAAGAGGACTGGAAGGAACAACTTTTCTCAGAGGAGAGAAGATGGTGCTGGGTTTGACAAGTCAAAGGTGGAGTGCTACAAGTGTCACAAGATGAGACACTTTGCAAAAGAATGCATAGGAGGAATTCCTCAACAATATGGCAGCAACCACAAGCAAGCACATTCCTCAAGCATCCAAAACAACAGAAACTCCACTCAAGCTCTAGTTTCTCAAGAAGGAATGGGATTTGATTGGAGTGATCAAGCAGAAGAAGTTGTTCAGAATCAAGCCTTGATGGCAGAAGTCTCAGAATCTTCAAGCACAGATATTCCAACAGAGGTAAAAACTAAACTGTGCAATAAATAGTGTCTTCAGACTGTACAAAAGTACAGGGATCATAACCAAAGCATGTGTGACGACCTTAAAAGGTTAGAGAGAGATATAAGAGAGTATAAAGTGATTTTTGAGAAGTTTGAAGATCAAATCAAGGCTTACAAGGCCAATGAACTTCAGCATTACTATGACACAAATTACTGGAAGTGGGAGAAAGATCAATTAGAGATTCAAATAGAAAAGTCTAAAGAGGAGTGTGAGAAGATAAAGAGTGAGTATGAGAAAGCTAAGCTTGACATTGAGAAGTTCTCTTATGCTTCCAAAGCAATGGACTCTTTGCTTAAAGCTCAAGTTTATGATAAGATCAAGAGTGGTATAGGATACATTGCAACACCTCCACCTTACAACAATAATTACATCCCTCCCTCTTCAGATCTCTTAGAGAACCAAAATAAGGACTTACCTATAGGAGCAACAGAACTAGATCCTATAGATAGTGTGGTGGTTGAAGAAGAGAATGAGGAAGAGAATTCTGAGAGTAAGAATGCAGAATAGATTCCTGTAGAAAATCATATACTTACAAATGAAAGGGGGGTAAACCATTCATCAAGAGTGAAAAGGTGGATAGCTCAAAGAGAGAAAAGGGTAAGTTACAGGGAGTCCACTATATGCAGACCACAGTTGTGAATCCCTGTACATGTAAACAGCATCAGCCCCAAAAACATGATAAAACAAGGGGTAATCAAAGAAACTGGAATAATCAGTGGGCACAAAAACAAGGGGTTGATCTGAGTAGAATCAATAGACCAAAACCTTGTTTTATTTGTGGAAAGCTTAATCATATTGCCAAATACTGTTATTTCAATCCTATGAACCAAAGGATAAATTTTCAAAGTCATATACAAAATCCTCTTGGTGATAGGAATCAAAGAAGGAATCATATGGCTGAAAATGTAAAAAGAGCACCTTTAAAAGCTAATGTTCAAAACAAGTTTGCAAAATCAAAGAAAAATACTCCAAACAAGTCAAGGAGTAACTTAATGAAGAAGAAAACAAAAAAATTTGTCCAGGTTTGGGTCCCAAAAAGCACTAAACCTGTTAGTATTGCTACCTTAAATAGTACTGCTAACAGAAATAGTGTTGCTACCAATGTTAGTGTTGCTAACAGAGTTAGTACTGCTAACCTAGTTAGTACTGCTAAATCAGTTAGTATTGCTTCCAGTGTTAGTACTACAAGACCTATTATCCTGAAAACATGCTCAAGCCATAAGATTCCCCAGTCTGAAAAGCTCATCAAAACTGATTATTAATATGTTGATGAGAATGGGAAACCCAAGACCACTTTGGCTTGGGTTCCTATTAAAAACAAATTGTTCTACTTTATGTGCAGGGCAACCAACAGCTAAAAGGGAAGAGCATTTGGCATGTTGATAGTGGTTACTCTAGGCACATGACAGGCAACAAGTCCTGCCTACAAAACTTCAAAAGAATTGATGGAGGACATGTTGCATTTGGTGATAATCCATCTGGAGGAAAGATTAGTGGAAAAGGTAATGTGTCAAAGGGTAAGATGACCTTTGAGGATGTCTACTATGTTGAGCAATTGAGATACAACATGTTAAGTGTATCACAGGTTTGTGACAAGAAACATAGTATATTGTTTACTGATACTGAATGTATTATCCTTGCTAAAGGGTTCAAGGTAGTTGATGAAAGTATGATACTACTGAGAACACCGAGAAAGGACAATGTTTATTGCTTGGATTTAGAGAATGTATCTAATGATTCATCATTTAATTGTCTATTTTCAAAAGCTTCTGTTGATGAATCATCTCTTTGGCACAGAAGGATGTGTCACATGAACTTTAAAACAATGAATAAACTTGTGAAAAACAACCTTGTAAGAGGTTTACCACAAAAGGTATTTTCATGTGATGATCATTGTGTTGCATGTCTTAAAGGCAAACAACACAAAACTTCTCATAAGTCCAAAAAGATAAATACAATCTCTTCACCTCTCTAATTATTGCATATGGATCTGTTTGGTCCTACTAATGTGATGAGTATTGGCAAGAAATCTTACTGCTTAGTTATTGTTGACGATTTCTCTAGATTCACTTGGGTCTATTTTCTAAGGACAAAGGATGAGACAAATGGACTGATCAAATCCTTTATTCTCAGAGTTGAAAACCAAACAAATCAAAGAGTTAAAATCATCAGGTCTGATAATGGAACTGAATTTAAAAACCATGATCTAAACAGCTTCTGTGAGGAAAAAGGTATTGAGAGACAATACAGTGCTCCTAGGACCCCTCAACAGAATGGAGTTGCTAAGAGGAGAAATAGGACACTGATTGAAGCTGCAAGATCCCTGTTGGCAGATTCAAAACTGCCAGTTACATTTTGGGCAGAAGCAGTTAATACTGCTTGTTATGTTCAAAACAGGGTTCTAATAGTTAAATCTCAAGGCAAGACATCATATGAACTTTTTAACAAGAAGAAACCTTTTATTGGATTTTTCAAACCATTTGGGTGTCCTTGCATAATTCTTAATACCAAAACTCACTTAGGCAAGTTTGATAGCAAAGCAGATGATGGATTTCTGGTTGGTTACTCATCCCAAAGTAAGGCTTACAGAGTATTTAATACCTCTTCTAGAATAATTGAGGAAAGTGACAATGTCAAATGCAATGAGAGCACACCAAATAAACTTGGTACATGCCCTGATTGGATTTTTAACATTGATTCACTAACTAATTCTTTGGGTTTCAATTATGAGAATAATGCAGGAACAGGGAAAGAATCAGTACAAGACAAAAGACAAGAGTTTGTGTTGTTCCCAATCTCTACAGCAGATCCTATTGAAATCTGTGTTCAAGAGAAGAAAGATGCTTCAGATTCAAAGGATACTGCAACTGCTTAGAATGAAGAGGAGAGAGATGAAAAGGAGGATCAACTTTTGACTTCAGAACATCTAGAACCTGAGATGCCTGCATTGGCAGAAGATGATACTAATGATGAGAATTCCTCAATGTTTGGTGGCAGCTCTCCTGAAAAGAATGACTCTAATTTGGATGCAGAGATTAATGAAGAGGCTATTCATCAAACAAAAGTGCATAAAGATCATCCTCCTCAGTTGGTGATTGGTGACATCAATTCTCCAATCATCACAAGGAATCAGAGTAAGTTGGGAGGATTAAAAGACATAAAATCAGGCTTACTATCTTGCTTTCTATCTCAGGTTGAGCCCAAAAAGGTGCATGATGCAATGAAAGATCCAAGCTGGATAGAAGCAATGCAAGAGGAGCTGCTGCAGTTTGTACTACAAAATGTATGGGATTTGGTAGAACTGCCTAAAGGACACAGAGCTATAGGGACAAAATGGATTTTCAGAAACAAGAAGGATGAGAGAGGGATAGTGATCAAGAACAAGGCTAGATTGGTAGCACAGGGGTACACTCAAGAAGAAGGAATTGATTATGAAGAGGTTTTTGATCCAGTGGCTAGGATTGAGGCAATTAGGCTGTTTTTAGCCTATGCTTCTTTCATGAAGTTCAAAGTCTACCAAATGGATGTGAAAAGTGCTTTTCTATATGGCAAAATTGAAGAAGAAGTATATGTCTGTCAGCCTCCAGGGTTTGAAAATCCCAAGTACCCTGACAGAGTATACAAATTGAAGAAAGCACTATATGGACTACATCAAGCACCAAGAGCTTGGTATGACACTTTTTCTACCTATCTCTTGGAAAATGGTTTTGAGAGAGGAATCATTAACAAGACTCTGTTCATTCAAAGGAAGAAGAAGGACATCCTATTAGTGCAAATCTATGTGGATGACATTATCTTTGGATCCACAAAAGATCAATTGTGCAGAGATTTTGAAGAATTAATGCATAAGAGATTCAAGATGAGTTCTATGGGTGAACTTACCTTCTTCCTAGGGCTACAAGTTAAGCAGAACAAAGATGGGATATTTATAAGTCAATCCAAATATGTGCAAGACATTCTTAATAAGTTTGGATTCTCAGACTCAAAGCCAGCAAGCACACCCATGGAGACACACAAACAGATCACTGCAGATCTTGAGGGGGAGGATGTGGATGTTCATTATTACAGATCCATGATTGGCTCTCTCATGTATCTCACAGCTTCTAGACCAGATATCATGTTCTCTGTTTGTGTGTGTGCAAGATTTCAAGTTAGGCCAAAGCAATCACATTTTCAAGCAGTCAAAAGGATATTCAGATATCTCAAAGGTCAACCCAGATTAGGCCTTTGGTATCCTCATGACTCACCATTTGACCTACTTGCATATTCAGATAGTGATTTGGGTGGAGCTAACTTGGATAGAAAGTCTACAACTGGAGGATGTCAGTTTTTGGGTGCAAGACTAGTATCATGGCAGTGTAAGAAGCAAACTACAGTGTCCACTTCAACAACAGAAGCAGAATACATAGCTGCTGCAAGCTGTTGCTCACAAGTGCTATGGATTCAGAATCAAATGATGGACTATGGTATGACATTTCTTCACACTCCTATTTTCATAGACAACAGAAGTGCTATTAGAATTGTTAATAATCCTGTCAAGCATTCAAAAACAAAGCATATAGAAATAAGGTACCATTTTATCAGATACTGTAATGCGAAGAAGATAATTCAGGTTCAGAAAGTACACACAAGTAACCAGTTTGCTGATCTATTCACAAAAGCTTTTGATGTGAGTAGATTCACATTCTTGGTCACAAGTGTGGGCATGATGAACAATGAATAAGTATATTCTCATTCTCTCTATGTACCTATATAGATTCCTCCTTATTTACTTTCATTAAATTGGTGCTATTAACCCTTGTGTGCTTAAGTGTTTCAGGATGAAAGGCCAAACAAAAGTGAAGTATAGTTAATACTGCTAGCATGTATTACTACTGCTAGTCTGTATTACCACTGCTAATCTGTGTTACTACTGCTGGTTAGTTTTCCTACTTCCAGTCTGTGTTAATGTTGCTAGTCTGTGTTAATATTGCTAGTATGTATTACTACTGCTAGTTAGTGTTACTACTGCTAGTAAGTATTACTACTGCTTCAAAGAGTTACTACTGCGGGGGTCAGTTACTACTGCTAATGTAAATTAGTATTGCTCTTAACTGTTTCACTAAGTGTATAAATACCTCATTAGTCCGCCAAAAATCAAAACGGCTCTTTGAATTTCTTGCGCTTATTTATCTTCTTTCTCTCTCGTTCTCGCTAACATTCTTGCTCTTCAAGCTCTTAACCCTAGTTCGCAGTCAAATCTCTCTCAAATGGCAGGTCTTCTATTTGTCGATGACCACAATGAGTTGGCAATGCTGAATAAGCCCAACCAAGCCGAAGGATTTCATCAGATTGTGGACTTCCTAAAATCCACACATATCGCCCACGCTTTAACGGTCAATCCCACAATCTATGTGGAGCATCAAAGACAGTTATGGGCAAATGCCACCATCCATAATGAAGAGGGTATTCAGGTTATCAAGTCAAGGGTTTGTGATAAACCCCTGACCATCTCAGAGGAGACCATTCGCATTCATCTACTTTTAGATGATGCCTCAGGTATAACATCTCTACCCAAGGAAGATCTTTTTGAAAATATAAGCAGAATGGGATATGAAGATCCCACTAAGATTTATAAGTTCTTTAAGAACAAATTCTCACCTCAGTGGAGATTCTTTGTTCATACTCTCCAGCATTGCATTTCAAAGAAAACAACTGGCTGGAGTGAGTTCAGCAGTACCATTGCTTATGCTTTGGTCTGCTTAGCAACATCCAGAAAGTTCAATTTTTCGCAAATGATTTTAAATGATTTTCTGTCAAACCTGGATACCAAGTCAAAATCCTTTTATATGTATCCCAGGTTTGTACAAGCTATATTGAATAAGGAATTGACGGAATTACCTCATTTTAATGAGGTATATGTACCTAAGGTCCCGAAAGGGAAGGTGTTTTCTAATATGAGGAGGACCTGTAAGGGCTTCTCAGGTATTGACACAACATTGTTCTCAACAATGATGGTTGTGTCCCACTCTACAGGTGAGGCATCAGGGTCCCAAGCCTCATTGGACAAACCCACTGATGACCTACCCACACCTTCCACCATAAAAACAATTCCTCTGTCCCTTCTAAATAGACCAACCGCTCCCATCACCAAAATATACACTAAAAAGAAGGTGTAGAAAGATCCTTCCCTTCATGTACCAACACCCTCTAAGCCTACAAGCCCTCTAATGGAGCATTCTTCATTAGAGAATATCCAAAGGGAAACCAAAGGGGTGTCTCCCAACCCCAAGAAGGTGCTTACTAAGGAGAAGGTTAAGCATGTAGGCAGCAAGGCTCACACTACTGTTTCTGCACAAAGTGCAGGACAGGATAGTGTGAACATCTCTAAGACCTTCCCCACGGCAACTTTTAGTGAGCAATCATCCAAAGGTGCCCGGTGCCAAGAAACCATGGGGGTAGAAGGTGCCTCTGCTAGGCAGAGGACCCCTACTAAAAGTTCCAGTGATCCTCCAAGGGTGGTAAACACACCTAAAGGTGGTGAGGATAGATATACATACGATGAATTGATGGAAACTATTGCCAATATCAATAATGATGTCCTATCTCAGGGCAAACTTATTGAGAAGTTACAAAAAATGATCTTATCCCAACAAGTCCAGATTTCCAACCTCAAGAACATGGTCCTCAAGCATGTGCAAAAGAAGAAGAGAACCAAATTCATACTGAAGAAGAGGAGCATCCCTCATGATGCTTCCAAAGAGGGGGAGAATAGAGTTGAATCTGAGAAACAGAGTCATGTTGGAATGGACTCTACTTTTGAGGGGGAGAAAGGCAAAGAAGCAGAAACCAGTACAGCAGTAGAAATAGAGCCAATAGTTGAAACGTTTAAGAAAGCAGCATCAATTGGCTTAGCAGCAGTAACAGGGCTTTCTGTTGAAGAAATAGAGATAGCAGAAACCCTTCTAAAGGCCAAAACAGACACTCCCAAAGCCACTCAAAAGGCCAAGGGAGTGGAAATCAAAGAGGGAGGACCTGAGATAAAAAGGAAAGAAATCAGTGAGGCTGAACTGAATAGGAAAGGAAAGGCAAAGGTGGATGAATCTGCAAAGCCACCAAAGAAGCTAAAACAGATTGAACTAGATGAGGAACTGGCTAAGAAGCTGCAGGCTGAGCTACAACAAGAAGAAGAAACTCAGAAGGCTAAAGATAGGCAGATTGCTCTAGATCTGTCCACTAGGCTGAATGAGGAATATCAAGAAAGCTTAAGGGTTGCAGTTGAGGCCAAGAAAAGCACTGTGAAAGCTTCCATACAAAAACTGCCAGCAAAGAAGCAGAAAAGACAACCTTCTAAAACTTACCTGGCCAATCAAGAAAGGAGAAAGATGATTAACTTTCTGAAAGGCTCAGTGGGGGTTAAGGAAGAAATGTTTGCTGATATGTCCTACTCAAGAGTTGAAGATATATACAAGAAGGAAATGGTAAAGCTTCAAGGGGACTTCACTCAAAGGATAGAATTTGAAAGACAAATGAAAGAGAGACATGATCTCAATATTCAACAACCCTTCCCTGAGAGTGAGGAGACCACCCCTAAGGCTGAAGAAAAGAAAGAGGAAGCTACTACTAAAGAAGTCAAATCTGTTAAAAGGTTGAAGACAATAGCTTCCAAGAAACTGTCTAAGAATCCAAGGGTTGCAGAAGCTGAGAAAGAAAGAGAACCATCTGTTATAGGTCAAGCTGAACAATCAAGTCAAAGTGCACAGCAACCAAGTCAATCTGATGTGCATTTTGAACTTTACATGACTGTAACAGATAATGATCCAGTGAAGGCAAAGAATATTTCAGAATCAAAAGAATGGGTGTTCACTTTGAAGTCTATTCTACTTGGGGGAAGATAGTCAGATGTTGTTCAAGGTCACACTTGGAAGAAATGTTTAAAGTGGGAATGAATCTGTATGGGGATATGCTGAAGACATCAGGGATGAACATCAAGAAACTAGCAATGGAGTATTTATGCATGATGTTCAGTCCAGATCTTGTCAAGCATGTCATCAAAGATGTTTTCAAATCTGTGGACAACTCGATGCTTATTGAAAGGTGTGGGGTGTATATCTTAACCATTGACAAAAGCTTTCATGAATATTACCTGGTGGATAAGATATATGACCATAGCCTAGCCAAGCTACATGGGATGCTGAAAGCCAAACTAATATGTCCTCAAGACTCAGAAATGGCAAGGATTGTGGTTAGCAGGATCATCAATCAAAGCTTGGGTTTGGATCCTAATCTAGGGGTGTAAACTTAGGTTTTGAAAGCATCATGAAAACCAGTTTCTGAAGAAATTAACTTCTCAATTTGAAAAGTTAAGTTAGGGGGAGATTGTTGGGTCTGAAATGTGCTAAGGATGGTTACTACTGCTAGACATGACTATTACTACTGCCTGAGGAAGTTAGTACTGCTAGATCACCATTACTACTGCTTGAAGGAGTTAATGCTGCTGAGACAAAATTAATACTGCTTGCTGAGTTTAATACTGCTAGTTCAGAATTAATACTGCTCATGAATATAGTGTTGCTTATGAGATGAAGACTCCGTATGAGAATGAAGACAGTTGTATAGATTGAAGCTAAAGTAAAGGAGATAATTATGGACTGAAGATCAATTTTATTTTGATAATTATCTTGTAATCAGTCTTGTTTATATAGTATAGAAGTCTTTGATAGAATAAATAATTATCATTCATAAGTTTTGATTAAGAGAGAATTAACCTCAAGACTAGTTTAGATCCTTTCTATAGAGAAGTATAGAACGTCTGTTGAGCTTGTTCAACAGATTGAGGTTTTGTGTGTAATCATCAAGTTTAATCAATATAACTTGTGATTTAAGTGCATATATTGTTTCATTGATTGTTAGTGTTAAAGTGTTTTTCCGCAACTTCTTTAGCATTGATTCTAAGTGTGTGTGAATTAAATTCTTGTTTGAATTTCGATCCTGACATATTGTTTTGACAAAAATAGACTGTGCTATCGCTTATATGCTAGAGATTCCAGCCCTTGAAGCAGAAAATAAAAATCTGAAAATTCTGAATTCATCTCTTCTTGATCAGATTAATAAATTGAAAGAAAATTCTATAGTTTTAAAGAAATCTTTTATTTGCTCAGATTGCATTTCTAACTCTAAAATCAATTTCGCAGGGATCATTGAGTCAAAAGAGAAAGAGATTTCTAATCTTCAAACTAAGCTGAAGAAATCTGAAGAGGAATCCAAATTTTTGAAAGCAAGTAATGGAAATTCTACTTGGTCCAAGAAAGAGTTGATGCAAAAAGGGCTTGATGATCTTAGAAGGAGAGCAAACATTGCTGGAGAGACATGTGATGGACGGAGAAAGATAAATTCACAGATTTTCTCAGAAAGAGGCTAGTTAAGAGACAGAGTGTTTAGTCTTAAGGTTGAGATAAACATGTTGAAAGAGAAAGCAACCCAAGAGAAAGGAAATTCAAGAGCTCAAGAGAAGATACAAAAGATTGAAAAGAAAAGAAAGGATTTGGAAAGAGATAATGTTGAGCTTCAAATGAAGATTACTGAACTGAAAGAACTTATATCTGAAGATGAAAAGAAGTTCAAGAAAGAAAAAGAAGAGTTTGAAAGAAAAAGAAAAGTATTTGCTCAAAAGTTTTCTGACTTCACAAGAAAGTCATTTGAAGAAAATAAATTCATTGAACTGAAATGTGCTCAACTTTCTCAACAAGTGTCAGACTTTGAGAAAGTTATCATCATGGAGAGAGACAAATTTGAAAAAGAGAAGAAGAAAGTTGAACAGAAAAATGTTGGTGTGTTCAAAGAAATATCTGAACAGAGAAAGATTTTGAGGAAGAAAGGAAAGTGTTTGAGGCTAAGATAAACAAGCTGACAGGATAACTATCTGAACTGTCATCAACTATTATGAAGGAGAAGAAGACGAAGTCTGAATTGCACAAGAAGTTTGATCTACTTTCTAAGAAAAGAAACAGTTTGTCATTAAAGATCAAAAAACTTGAAGAGATTATGTTCAAGGTGAAGTTGACTGGGCAAAAGACGCCAGAATCAATTGTTCAATAACCGAGAGATGATCTAGCTGATTCAGAATGCTCATTCAAAACAGCGTCATGTTCACATTTTCTGAATGTTTCTAATAATCCTTTGTTTGATTAAGATGATGATCATACTTCTAAACATAAAGATTAGATTCGTCCTTCTAACCTTTTATGTGATAAACTTGTTGATGGTTCAGGTAAACATAAAAGATCAAATGACAAAGAAAAATGGGTTTGGAGAGTATAAGGATCCGCAAATGAGAAGAAGGATCAGAAATCATTTGTGCATACACCGATTGCAAAGAAGAACAATGCTCCTAAAGGTAAAACTTTTGGAAAACCTGATCTTGTTTATACTGTTAATCAATTGATCAGGTTAGCATAGAAGAAAATTAATTGTTCTTGTTGTCGTACAAATGATTTTGTTAGCAAAAGTTATGTGAATTGCTCGTATGGTTCTTACTACATATCTCCTAATAGAACTGCAAATAACAAACCAAGACCCAAATACCAGTGGGTACGAAAAGCTAAATCTGTGTTGCAAGCACCTAAAGACTAAGGGGAGAAAGAAAAATGACTTCTAAGTAAATCAGCTTATGACTCAATCTTCAATGTCAAAGAACAATGATTTCTAAGTATAACAACTTATGACTCAATCTTCAAATTTCAAGAATGATGACTTCTGAGTAAAGCAACTCAGGACTCGGACTTCAATGACAAATGACTGTACTCTGAAACATAAAAGATGACCAATCTTCAAGGGGGAGTACATAGTATTTCTTCTAATAAATTTGTGAATGCAAATTTTCAGGGGGAGTTTGACTTCTGAATTTACTTCAATCCTAGTAATTCAAAACTCAGTTTTATGATTAAGGATTATGCATATGTTAAGGGGGAGCTTATATGTTTTATATTTTTACTAATATATTTTCTGATTTTTTAGGAGGAGATTAAATGATAAATACAATACTACTTTTAGGAGGAGTTACTATTCTCAACGGAGAATACGTGACGGTGGCTTCTGATATTTCAGTTCAGAACCCGTTCTCAAAATTTTTTCTTCTTCAAGATGTTTAATAGATAACATCTATCAAAACGAGTTTTTACTTTGAGGGAGAGTTTATCAGATTTCACTGTTATATCTTTAAGAGGGAGATAAGAAAAGTTAATTTCACTTTCATTGTCATATTTTTCTAATGAATTGACTTTTTATAGATACTTAGAGGGAGTATCTGATGTTTTTGTCAAGGATGCTGAAAAGATAATATTCACTTTAGGGGGAATTAAGATGTGTACATTGAAGGTATACATATTTGAATCTTAATCTGTACCACACTTTGAAAGAAGAACAACTTTCAAATGTGAAAAATGATTTCTTAAATGTTCAAACCACTTCCTATTCTTAAAATGTTTTCATGAATTGAGAAGTGTGATTTTAAATGCTTTTGGATACTTTGATGATTATCTGACCGTGTGTTTCCAAAAGATCAATACTTGTGTATTATCTTGTCTATATACTGTCAAGTATTCTTACACACATCGGTTCAGTACATTCTTATTGACTATGTTATTACCATGTCTCAAACGATTAATCTTTCGATGGTAATACTCCCGTTTGAAATTCAATGTTATTTGAAATCAGGCGTCATTTCTACTTTAAATGTGCGTTCATTGTTCAATTGTTTATATTTTGTTCATATAAACAAATGTTCGTTCTTTGATACCCCATTACATTTTTTCTTCATGATATTTCATCTGATTAAATCGTTGTCAGATTCTCAAAAACAATGAAATTGAATGATCATAAATGTTCAAAGTTTTGAGAGATCTTAAATGTTCAATTGCTCAAATTCTGTTCTTATTTTTACTGAGCATACATTTTCTGATAATGATATCTGGTGCTTATCTTTCAAGATAATTGTTGAGCAACACATTGCTTTTAGGACAAATTACATGGGATTTAGTATGTACGGTTAAAAGACTTCCATGGATTCACATTAACCAGTGTTTCCTACCCCGGAAGTTATCCTTGAGTGATTGAAAGGAGAGGGGTCAAAAGATTTGAGAGTGGGTGTGTGTTGACGTAAAATGTAAAAGAGAGTTTGGTTAGAAGTGAGCTAAAAATGTTTAAAAGAAATAGGGTGAGAGATCAGAGTAAAAGAATATCAAACTCTGTACCAAACTTTTTCTGAGTCGGGCAGCCGCATAATCTGTTGGTTCACAATTCTTCGTGACCTTCATTGAAAAAGGCATCTAGCACATGCCCAACTCTTGGATATAACCCCACCTGCTACTCATTATTTTCTCAACAAAAGAATGTTTCAATTATCTGGGGTAGCAACACATAATCTATCTGATCTTCATTTGGATGATTCGGATATTGAAAAAGAAGGAAAGTTGCCCCACCTTCGACCATTTCTCATGCACATTGAGTCTGTGTAATATCTGTTGTTGTCTCAACAATTTACATATTTTGAGCCTTATCAAAGCAATCAATATGCTTAATTCTTTCATACATAAGCACGAACACACAGAAAATTCATTTTTCTGTCAGAACGTTCATAGATTAACCTTGTGTTTTTCAATGATTGCATGGAAGTCCTGGGGAGTAAACATCACACAAGCTCCTTATACAGTACATCTGTTGTACTAAGTAACTTTGTGTTACTTACAGGGATCATAATTGTTTCATTCGTTATTTTAGGGTTACCAATTTTAATTCATCTGAATTTGCAAAGATTCTGATGAATACATTCATGAATTGACGGCAGACTATCAGATCAGACAGATATTGTCTATTTTCCTACATGGGGGAGATTGTTCTATATTTCTCATGAAGTATGTGCTTAAATTGTTATTTAGGGGAGATGATTTCAAAGACAGAACTGACCTTGAAATGTTTTGATAATTATGATTCTCAAAATTCATCAAAAAGGTGGAGATGATTCAAGATTTCAAAGTCAGATGATTGATTAGTTACAAGGGGGAGAATACAAGGATGAGAAATTAAAGTCAGATCGTTAAATGTTATAAAAGGAAGAAGTTTGTCGAAGTAATGATTGAAAGAAGAAAATTAAAGTCAAGAAATGTTTCAAAGTGAAGTCTAAAGATACTCAAGTTGTCGAGCTTATCTAAAATTGCATTTTTACTCAAAGGGGGAGATTAAAAAGTGTTAAAGTTTTGTAGGCTTCAAAGTTTTGTGATAAGATATCCAAAGGGGGAAAGTTACTTAAAGCGCTATCAAAGATTAATCAAAGCTTCAAAGATTTGAAGATGTCAAAGATGTGAAAGAATATTTGTTGAAGATTTTCCTGAAGAAAGAAGACCTGAAGATTCGTGTCAATTTTTTTTTAATCTTGAATCCAAAGGGGGAGATTGTTAGATGTAAATTGTATTCAAGATTAAAAAGGGTATGTATTGTAATTGTTGTAAAGTGTGAGTATGTTCTTTGTAATTGTAAGAGTAGTTGACCATTGTGCTAAGGTCATGTTGACCATATAAATAGCAGGTCAATGTGTTGTTTAGTTGAGAAGAACACATACACGCATATATCACATACAGAGAGTTTTACAGAGAATATCCAAGAAATAAGGATATGACTTTATGTAAATGTTATGATTGATTGATTCATCAATAAAAGTGTAATTCCTACATTGTTGTATGTTGATTAAGAGCTAGAATCTGGGATCACAAAAATCGACCCAATCGCACCATTCCATTCCCCTATCAGAACCCTAACCCCACACCAGCGACCACACCGATTACCACGCAACCCACCAACACTTTTCACCTCATCGACAACCGACCCCCTCCGCTTTCCAACCATACGACCCCCACCATTATCGACCATCCACTACCATACTACCACAGCCCTCCCCAAATCTATCACTCAACCTTACAAACCCAAACCTAAATCCCACACCTCCTGTTTCACGACCCCTCGCACAAACAGCCCTTAGCCGAACCCAAATTGCTAGGGGTTATACTTCGGTCACTTTGAAGAATGTTCCTCAGCAGAAGAGATGCAAACTCTCTATGATTTTGGGAAATGATGCAGACCACCCCATCAAGGATACGGCCGAAAACAGACCGGGAAATGGCACACCTGTGATCAACCCTACCATCACTCAAATCGACAAGAAAAGGAAAGCCAAAGTCGATACAATTTCCTTACCAAGTGAACTACATTTGTCGTTGTTAAGTTGTTCGGAGACCGTGCGTAAATACCTGTCTTTTAGACGGAAAATTTGCCAACCTCCGCGAGGTTTCCCTATGGAAACACTCCGATCGCACCCTCGGTTCCATGTCACGGTCCATTCTTTGGAATGGGATTATTTTTGCACTCCACCATCACAATATAACATTGATTAGGTGACTAATTTTTATACCGAGTTGTCCATAACGACCGGTCTAAATCTCATGATACAAGATACCCCAGTATGCTTTTCGGCCTTTTACATCAATTCGGTTTTGGGTCTCTCTCCACCCACACACTCGGAGTTCCATAGATTGATGGAAGAAGCCTCCGAAGATGACCTCGAGACTGTTTTAAAAACTATTGCACATGATGGGGCTAAATGGGATTTCATGAGACGTTCTCGCGTCCTAAGATCTCTGTAATTAAAACTAGACGTGAATGTATGGTTTTACTTCATTAGGCCTAGTCTACACCCATCTACTCACGATTCAAGTTTATGATTGGAACGAGTGTTTTTGTTATATTGTGTCATGGCTGGAATGCGATTCGATGTCGGACGAGTTATTTCTATGATCATTCGTAGAGGTCTTGACCGTTCAAATGCACGATTATTATTTCCCTCGGTCATCCATGCCTTATTTACAAAGGCAGGTGTTCAAACGTTTCCCACGGACCGTTTTTCCGATGAGAAAATGCTCATGGAAGGTCAAAACATGGACCGATTATTAAGGAAAGGCACCCAAGCAAAAATTCGACCGGACCAAGACTGAATTGCTTCTTTAGAAGCAAGTTTTCGGTCATTGGTAGGGGAATAAAAACCATTTTAAAAGAACATCATATACTAATCTCAAAACAGGTTATGGCAGAAGCGGAGGGGATGGAGCGGAAGTTGGATATTTTGATTAGGCGAGCGGAGCACGAGGACAAGTTACACGCACATCTTGTGGCTTGGTGGAACTATGATAAATCAAGGGATGATGTTTTCCGGGCGATGCTAGCGAAGGAGCATCCCGATCTTGTTGGAAAGTTGGCTCCATATCCCATGCAAATACTGTGGGAAACACTGGTGCATCCTCCTACTCGCCCCGAGTAGGACAAATTCTATCATTTCTCCCTTCACATTTTATTTTGTTTTAATTTTATGTCTGTGAGTCTGGGATGGTTTGTTTACTTGAAAAGAGTTGCATTCTTTTGTTCCATCATCATGGATACGTTTCACGATTTGTTGTTAACAATTTCTATTGCATTGTGAGATAGCCATAACAAATGTACATTTTTCTCACTTAGATTTTTTTTTAAAATCACTAGAACTAGCCACATGATTATTTGTTTGGATCAACGCAACACATACACTTTCTCCACCTTTCTTCCAATGTCCAATACTTCCAATATTTGTTCAATAGGGACATTGAACTTCCCAAAGTATTGGGGAGGGGGTGATACGATCATTCATTCATATTCACAACCATATCGCCCATTGCACACATATACACCAATTACAATGCCAAAGTGAATTGCAAAGAAACAAAAATTGGAAACACTCATCTAAAAAGTGAGCAAAGCTCTACGAATGTTTCCCATGCAATTCCGAAAGTGTCAAAGACACCAAAACTTGTGTGTGCACAATTGTTTTCCTAAAAAATGAGAATGTGGTAGAAAAATGGTACCATAAAGAGGGATACATTGTGAGTTTGGAAAAAGGCAATGTATTGATTCAAAAACATGAAAAAGCGAAAATGCATACCCATTCTTTTTGTTGCATAGTTGATCTGAATTTGGCAATTAATTGCTTGGCTAGCATATGTTTGATTTTATTTCAATCTAGTGAGAAAAATCATTTGTGAAGGGCTATCGCCACATTTGTGATGGACTTGTTAAAATAAAATTGTCAGTGTGTGTACGATGATGGGTACGAGAAGATCCTCTTTTCAATCAAACGTTTTTTTTAATAAAGTTGTTCGAGACGAACAACGACTCGAATTTGGGGTTGTGATAGGGTCATTTTATTTACCCTATTTTTAACTCACTTTTTATAATTTTGAGCAATTTTCATTTCCCCATTGAGTCTCTTTTTTATGTATTTTTAGCATTTTAGAGTAAATAAAAGTTTAACGTATCTTAGTGTTTTGGTTATCAAATTTTAAGAAAACTTGCAAAAATCTTATTCCTATATATTTTTTTTATTTTAGAGCAATGCGAAGGTCACAGGAAGTCAACATCAAGAGATGACGCAAAAAACGACAAATGACTTTTGATAATCCAAGATCTCTAAATCTTAGAGAGAGAAAGTAGAAAGAGAGCAAGAAAGCGCAAAGTAAGTTGTATTAGAGAATATGCGTGAGAACCTTTTTAAACACCAAAGACCAAAGGGACTTAAATACCCTTGGCTTATACAACACAGTATACGACTCCTAAACACAGTATAAGACCAAGCCTATAAATACAATGATTACTATAAAATCAGACTTAACAATCTCCCCCTTAGTAATCATTGGCGTTGTGGTCTTCTAAATCAGCACGTACCATCTAAGCGACTTTAGTGAAGCAGCTTCTTGACTTAAAAAAATTTCTTCTCAGCATCTTTCAGGCTCAATTGCTTTTGTTGTCTTAACAAGACTGAACCTGTTTGTAATTAGCTTGAAAGAACATTTGGTTCAACAGCTTGTGCTCTAGACAATGCACCTCTTTCAAATGAACTTGAATGAACTGTAGTGATCGGAGCTGGAACAGCAAAAGACAATTATAGTTGAAGAAATTTGAATCTTGAGCAAATCTTGATCAGCAGATAAACTTTGGAACTCTTTGTCTCATTAACTTTTCCTTAACTTCTCCCCCTCATGACCTTGATGATCTGGATCAACTTGGTCATGCAAAAGTTGGAAACGAGACAGCTTAAGATCTGCAAAATCAGAGAAAAAGAGAAAGAGGGAAGATTTGTGCTACACATTGGTGGCGCAAAGTTTGATTTGCGCTAACAGAAGGAAGCGCAAAGCTTGTTTTGTGCTAGCCGAAGGAGGCGCAAAGCTAGTTTTGCGCTAGAAGCTGTTGGCGCAAACTAAGCTTTGATCTACCAACTTGTGGCGCAAACATGACTTGGAATCTGAAAAATAGCACCTGATTAGCTTTTTGACCCCCCCTACACAAATGCAATTAATATCACAATTCAAATTAGCATTCATATAGAGAATCATATACTCCCCCTCGAAAACAGATATGATCTTTCATAAAATCCTCCTTATTCACTCCCCCATGAATAATGCACAAACCCATTTATAAAGATATGAGAACACAAGAATTGAAACATCAATGTAGAAAGAAAAATAAACTGAATATATATTTTGAAACGACTAAATATATAAAAATTTAAACATAAACAAATAAAATTCTACTTAGTAAAATATCACAATAAAATCCATCAAATGAAATCAAATGTATGTGTTTGGATATAGAGACAAGTTTTATTACATATCAAGTTAAGACATGTTCAGTTTCAAAAACTTTCATCAATCTATTTAGTGTGCTTGCATGTGAACTTTGATTAGCTTTAAGAAAATGCAATTCTAAAAATATAATAGAAAACTTTGCAAATATTCACACTAAGCCATCAGAAATTAAGACTTTCACAAATTTACAGGTTTATCGCAATTCAGAAATATCACCAAGTATCATGAGATGTGTGCTCATTGGCATTTTTTTAGCATTGTGCTCTATGGCATCTTTACATGAGTGTGCTCTTTGGCATCTTTAAGCTTGTGCACTTTGGCATCTTTTAATCAAAAAGTTCGGTAAGTAAAGAACATGTTGTAAACGTAACTTTCTATCTGATCCTATTGCAGGATTTGGGTCAGCCGCTCCCAAACCAGTTGGCCTTAGGGGACTAGTTGTCAAGCACCCCTTGAAACTTACTTTCCCAGATCAGAAAGGCTACATCGACATATCCTAAACCCATTCATACCAGTAGAACATGACTTTCGATCTGATTCTATAGAAGGATTTGGGTTCGATCACTCCAAGATCAAATGACCTTAGGGGACCAGATGACAAGCATCCCACGGAACTTTCCTAAACCAGAAAGGCCACAGGTACAAACTTTTAAACTTAGAGATTTCTGTATTTTATATATAGAATTATCATCTCAATCACTCAGTTCTACATCTAAGTGTTTAGCCCATATTTTCATTACGATCGAAAATTCTGACTTTTTAGGTTTTCTAAGCATTGTAAACTATAAATATTCCGAATCACACAACTTTAAAGCAATATCAAAAGCTAAACAAAGCAACTTGAAAATTGAACATATAAAAACTTTAACATAAACAAAGCAACTTGAAAATATATCCTAGATACACATTTTATTCAAAAGAAAGAAAAACTGTAAAACTTTTACTTTATAGAATAAAATTTGTGAAGGTTTAAACTTTTAAATTCAACATGCTAAGATTTGAAAATAGACACATTTGATCAGCAAGTTTATATTCAGTTGAAACAAAATATAATTCAACAAAATTATCTTTCACATAATGTATAATAAATTTGTGTCTCTTTTGAAAAAATTTGGGTTGAACAAAATCAGGGTTTGAATAAAATTGCTCAGATTCTTTAAAAACATATGAGAAAACTAGAACAACATCATTATCAGAGAAAAATGTAGCGGAATAAAGTAGATGCACTCACAGTTTCTCATTAGTCAGAAGCTGAAAAAACATTGAATAACGAGTCCTAGACTAACATGTCTAGAAGTCAATGTCTTTGAAGCACGGGTTCTGAGCTGAATTACTCAGAAGCCATAATCTTGACATTGAGGTGCGGGTCTTGAACTGTGTTATTCAAGAGCCATAGTTCTCCTACTCCCCCTTGACATTAGGTACCTGCAACTTAGAATCAATCTGAAATTTTGGTACCCACTTGAATTTGGGCCCATGAAAGTTAGTTGCAGTTCTTATGGGGAAATATTTGTTAGATTTGACAGTTAAATCACGAGAAAGATCATCAGAATAATAAGCACAATCATCAGAAAAAGACAAAGCATTATCATCTGAACTAGAATCCGAGGAAGAACATTAGACATGTTTTGAAATCCGAATCATTTGCTTTATAGAGTATTTTGAAATTTTATTACAAGTAGCAAATGAATCACTTTTATAAGTCTACACATCTATCCTCATCAGTCGTAGAATCATCTGATATCCGCTTGGCTCTCCAAATCTGCTTGGTAGATGTGCTCAAAGTCCTATCTGAAAATTTTGAATCAGAAGAATTAGAATTGTCAGAAATGACTTTATCTTGTTTCTTTGACTTCTTTGACCTTCTTCTTTTACGCTTTGGTTTATAATACTGATCATTTAGCGTAAAAGATTCATCAAGAATTTCCGAATTAATATTTAAATCAGAAGAAATAATTTTACCTAAGCAACCAATCTGATCAGACAATAAATCTGAACTTACCTCGGAGTCAGAATTATTTTGAGAAAAGATATCAGATTTAGAAACTTCCTTTTTGTTTACTTGACAATTAGAAGAAAGGCTAGAAATAGAATCTTATTTTTGAGAAAAAAAAATTCTTCAAGACTAGACGTCATGAAAGAAATAATAATATCAGATTCAATTTCTTTTAAAATATTTTGATCTTCCATCTTATCTTCAAGATCAATGATTTTGCCTTCTAAAATTAAAGAAGGAGTATATCTCTTAGAATCATAAAATATTTGAGAGATATTTTCCTTGTCAAATTTATTGCCAAAAATATCAACAAAATCATCAGATACTGAAGTCTTGACGGGAGATATTTCATTAAAACCTTTTCTGCCTTTCCTTGATTTATCAGGAAAATATTTTGCATTTTCGTACGAATAAACAAAAGGAATTTCCTTTTTCTTATTATTCATCCTTTTCTCATTTTCGATTTCTAACACTTGTTTTTCATTCATCCAATCAATTTTAAATTGAGGAGCATATTGAGCAAGAGTTAGATAATCGTATTTATATAAAGTAGGGGATTTTTCAATCGCATTGTTTAAACAATGAGGATTTTCAAAACCAAGTCCCCATTTTTCTTCTATAGACTCATAACTCCTCGGTTTGTTCAAATAAATAGTTTGTTCAGATTGGTTCCTTCGATATAACGTTTCTTCTAACTTATTTATTTTATCCGAAAAAATGTCTTTTAAATTGGTCATTTCACTCAAAGACTCAAGATAAGTCTTATTTGAATTTTCCAAATCATCCAATTTCTTTTGAAAAACTTCTTTAGTATGAACCAAAATAGATTTTTCATCTTTCAAAGAAATTTTCAATTTGTCAATCAAATCTGACTTTTCAGAATTTAAATTCTTTTTAGATAATAACTTCAAACGTAAATCATGTAAAGCAGTAATTATAACATACATCTGTGAAGAAATGAAAGTATAATCAAAATCAGAATGTACCTCATCTTCATCAGTTTCATCATCATCATCTGACTGATCATTTCCAATGAAGCACATTTGAGCAATCTTTACATTTGCAGCTTCATCATCGGAGTGATCCAGCCAAAACTCTTCTTCGGCAAGCAAAGCAGTTCCACTCTCTCTTTTCAGCCAGTTCCAATTTCTTTCGATAGTAAGTTGAGTCCCTAACTTTCTTCACTCTACACTCCTTAGATATGTGACCCGGCTTTCCACAGTTGTAACATGCAGCAATCTTTGGCTCGGGCACTTTGACTTTTGAATCATAAGTGAAACGAAGATTGTTTGAACCCAACCTAGGTTGGAACTTCTTCTGATAATGTTGTGAGAGAAGGATCATAGCTTTCTGCAGTGCCTCGCCACCATCATCAGTTGACCCGTCGTAAGCATTATCAGACAATGCTTGATTAGCCAGATGGCTCGTTAGAATTGCAACCGGATCCACTGATTTCTTGTTCTTCTTCTCCAGTTTGGCCTTCTTCTCAGTTACAATGCATTCATCTGTCAACAAGATCTCAAACATCTCTTGGATCTGCATTGTAGAAATTCTGACATCATTCCTCAAGCGATGGCAAGATTTATTCCATTCTGGTTGAAGTGCATTGAGGAATTTCAGATTTTTCTCAAGCTCAGTCTTTTCCACTTTTATTTTTCTCAAATCATTTATCATGGCACAGAATCTGTCATACACAGTTTTCAATGGCTCCCCATCCTTGGCTTTGAATTCTTCAAAGTTGTTCATGTAACGAGTATGTCGGAGTTGAGTAGCAACTAAAGAACCAAGCATAATCTTTTCAAGTTGTTGCCACATAAGATTCGGATGATTTTTTAAACAATCAATCCTGTTGTAGATAGAGTTTGGCAAGGTTAGCATCAGATTTGCCTTTATATCACGATCAGCTTGATACTCCGATAACTCATTAGGTGAATATTCTTTTGTAGGCTTATATAATCCAGAAGCCAACTTGGGTTTCTCAAAAGGTCCTTCTGATAGAATATTCATCATGTCATTTCCGTTCTTTTGACGCTCAATAAAATTCAGAAACCTATCTTGCCACTGTGTAAACTCGTTTTCATCAATCAGCACCGGAGGACGATTTTCTGAACCCAATGACATCATGAGATCATTTTTGTAAAACTGAGCTTGATAAGCAAACTTGTCAGAATCCATGTCTCAGAAATCCAAAAAAAATGCTAAGTCTTGAAACAGTAAAGCTGGCGCAAACTAGAAGGTTTGTGTGAGAGACAGAAGACGCAAACTAAAATTCTCGCGAGCAGTTGGAGACGCAACTTAGATTTGCGTGAGTAGAGGAAAACGCAAACTTGAGATTTGCGTGATGCTTTAATGACGCAAATTGAACTTCTCTTGAACTACTAAACTTGAAAAACTGAGGATTTACGCAAATTTTACTCTGCGTTGGAAGGCACAAAGATAGCTTTGCGTGAACAGCTTGTGACGCAAACTGAAACTTTGTGTGATAAGGATGTGGCGCAAAGCTGAATTTGCGTGAGACTGAGATCTGTAGTTGTTGAAAACCTGAAACAAACTGAGACAAAATTAGGAAGATCTAAGGCAAAATAGATGAACTTGCGCAAACCAAATGATGAACTCGCACAAACCACGATGAACTGGCGCAAAGTTCAAATCTGGCGCAAACCGATAGAAAATCAAGAAAACTTTCAAAAACAAAGACAAAACAGAATTTAAAGACGAATTCATTCACAGATAAGATCGAAAACTAATTTGTAACAACTTTTATTCGAGCAAATCGATCAAAAACCACAATTTCAAGAAATCGAGATTAGAACAGTAAGTTGAAAAACGTTTTCCAGAAACTTCAAAATTCTCAAAATTGACAATTAAAACTTGAAATTCTTGCAAATCAATGTGAATTAAAAGTGTTTAACAATCAAAATCGAAACCAACAAACCAATTTTCACAAAAATTCGTTCAAAAATACATCCGAATTTGATGAAAAATCCAAAAATGAGATTTTCTTGAAAAAATTCAAGAAAATCGATCAAATTTTCAGATTAAACTACAAATTCAGAATATGAAAATCGATTCTCTCAGTTCTCTCAAGATCTAGATTGGCTCTGATACCAATTGATAATCCAAGATCTCTAAATCTTAAAGAGAGAAAGTAGAGAGAGAGCAAGAAAGCGCAAAGTAAGTTGTATTAGAGAATATGCGTGAGAACCTTTTTAAACACCAAAGACCAAAGGGACTTAAATACCCTTGGCTTATACAACAGTATACGACTCCTAAACACAGTATAAGACCAAGCCTATAAATACAATGATTACTATAAAATCAGACTTAACAACTTTCCCTTTTTGGACAGACGCTACGAGATGTGAAGATAGGTCGAACTTCATTTTGTGGGCTGCTGAAAATCGCATGGACCAAAAGTTAAAACAAACTGTTGGGCTAATTGTTGGATTGGCTTGTTTTGTATCTTTTTGTATGGGCTTTGTTTGTATGGAAGCCTTTAGTCTTTTAAACCCATGACCTTGCATTTTAGCTATATATAGATAGCTTAGGATGATGGAAAGAACACACATTCATACATACATTTCATCCTCACAGTTTGTCTAACATTTTGGACAATGCTCTAGATACATTGAATCTAGACATTGTCATCATCACCAATAGGAACCATCCATCTTGAATCATCTTTTTGTAATAGGTTTGAGATAATGAGCCAATAGATAATGAGCCAATAGCTAATGGTTGAAAGCTTTGGATCACAAATCAAACCGGATTTTAGTAATATAGGTTTCCTTTCGTTTCAAGTTAAGATATTCAGTGATCGTTTCGCGTAATTCTCACGTATCCTCCTCACACATCAAGATTCTCTTTTGTTACATTTGGTTTTCGTTTTGGTCTCATTACGGCTTTAATTCTATTACAAACCGGAAATCTGAATAATCATTTTGGATTCCCAACTTTTGTTAGTTCACGGTTTGTTGTAGCTTATTAAATCCATTTTATGTTTCCAATTTTATAAAAATCAATTGTACGTTGATTAGTTTCTATTAAATTATCCCGATAATCTAAGACATTAAATTACCATGGAATCTTCAAGTAACCAAAGTTCGAATTCCACATTTGAAACAAGATTTTCCATCATCGTTTCTAATTTCGTCTCAATTTTATAATTCCCGTTTTAATTTACTGCATTTATTTTTCCGCACTTTAATTCCCGCAATTTAATTTCTGCACTTTAATTTTACGTCTATTTCTTTTCGTCAGTTAAAATTCAGCAATTTGTTTTACACTCTTTATTTTCAGTCTTTTATTTTAAGCAATTTCATTTCTTTGTCTAAAGAGATGTTACTTGCGCAACACTCTCACGATTTCTATCATTGAGTGTTTGAAGGCACTAACCATCTCTTTTAGTTAATATTACATTTTCTTTTCTTTTATAATTAGAACCCAAACTATGATGGCCTAACCGTCTTAGTTCGGGGTACAAAGTAAAGTTGGGAACAAGACTGATAAAAAGATAAAACGGTGTATCGTATCGCATGATAGTCCGACGTTGTTTAAATTAAAGTTATATTTTATGTCGGATTGCAATTAATCAATTGACAACTGGTTCGTTGTATGATGACTTATTTAAGTTACATAAAATATCGACTTTAAGATAACGAAGGAATGTGATCTCATCTTTTTATCTAATTATTAATTTTATTCCAACAAATCTTTGTACCTTGTGCTTCTTTTTATAATTAAACTCTTCAGCAGTGTTAAATCAAAACCCCAATCAAAATAATGTTTTCAAATTCATCATTTAAGACTCGCTTTTAGAGACCCGACTTTCAAGAAGAACTTTTCCATGCTTCCATGTGGGATCGATATTCGGTACTTAGTACCATTATTACTTGTTAAAAAGCAGAAGTAGATTGAGATGTATACTTGCGTCAAAATCTACTTATTTTCATTTTAAAAAGGTGTAAACACGAAATACCGCAACAGCGATGATACCTTAATATTTGACCTAAAATGATGAAGTTGTGGTTTGAGGGAGTTTTCGACTAAAAGAGCTATGATACATGTTTTGGGAAGTAAATGATCTAATCTAATTCTAAACATATGTATGATGAATGTTTGACATATTTATGAGTTCTTATATGTTGGAATTCAAAAGTGTGGTGAAATGATCATATTGAGTTAATAAACTAGCCACTTGAGATTCATGAGCATCATGTACGCCCTATGTAGATGTTATAATGAGTAATGGATCATTTATTACATCCTAACCCTTTAGTATATATACATATAAGGGTTTTGAGTCCAAATCTATGTGCATGAGGATTTGCTATGGAAATTGTACACTAATCTTGTGAAGGCCAAGCTTTAGGCCACTAGAGAGTAGACACTAAAGGACCCTTGACATCCTTGAGGTGGAACTCGTCTAGATTGAGTAGGCACTAAAGTTCATTTAATCCTTGAGGTGTAACTCTACAGAGTAGGCACTAAAGGTGTATGGTTTAAGGTGAGGCCAAAGCGGTATGTGCACTAAAACCCTGAACCTGAGGTGTAGTCTCAATAACATCATTAGGTGACTCCACTCACGTGTTCTCGTCACGTTGATGGAAACGGGTCTCCCCCGTAGTCAAAGTCCTTTCTTGTGTAATTGTTCAGGTGTGGAACATCATGTGAAATTGTGAACTACTGTAATATATCACCATTACAAAACGGGTAACATTAATTTGTGTATTGAGGCTTCTCATATAATTATTAATTTAAATACTAGTGTACGATCTCACTAGGCTTCTACTCTAACACTTGTGGTTATGTTTCTGTTTGACAGGCATCTCTAGTGGTGGATCTAGGATGACTTGAGATGTCGACCGGTGCCGTTAGGGGCGTCTAAGGCCCCTAAGGCGTGGGCTTTTGGGAAATTTTTGTGAAGAGAGTTTTTGGAGATATAGTGACACCCCTTATAACCTAGTCGTCAATTAAGTAGATTAATTAGGTTGTTACTTTATATCTCATCTTTCAGTATATCATTTGATATACAAACTTCCCCTAGTGGGTTAAAGTTGTTTAGAACGTTGGAAGTTTATTTCCTTTCATGTAGTATTTTCTCTTATATTTATGATTTAAATTTTAGGGTGTTACACTTCCCATCTCTTCCATCACCCAAGGATGCTCTTTCTTCCTTTCTTTGGGCTAAGTCGTCATCGGCCAATTGAAATTCTTCAATAGCTTCTTACAGTGTGGACACTTTGGTGATCCTCACAAGCGATTTCATTTCATTTGGTAACCCTTTAAGGCAGAATTTAATCTTGGTCTTGTCATCCGGAGGTAGATGATGCACTAAGTCTAACTTCTCCATGAACACACTAGAGTAGTCAGCAATGGACATGCTTTCCTTTTTTGGAGTAGTCTAGCTTCTCGTTGCAATATTTGTATATGATATTTCCCTTGAACATCTTCCAAGTTAGCCCGACCACGATGGTCAAGCCAAGGGTGGATCTAGTGACATTCCACCAAGTAAGAGTCATTCCCCTTAGCATTTGAGAATCAATATTTACCTTTTGACGTTCGCTGCATTCGCTTGATTCAAAAGCTTTCTTAATTTCCTTAATCCAAATTATGCAAGCCATGGGATCGGTAGGCTCAGAGAACTCAGGTGGTTGGCAATAAATGAATGCCTTATAGGAACATCTTCTCATACCATCTCTGTTACCATCATTTAGATTCTCTTATGCACTTACAGTATTTCCCGCATCCCATAATCTCTAATGGTGTGCTCAACTACTGCCTCAGGTCTAAGGATATTGGCACCTCTTTCTTCAGCATTTGGATCAACATTTCCTGATGATCCTAGATTCAAGCACTTAATCACATGTCGATCACACACACAAATGTAGAAATCATTTTATTGATTTGTCAAAATTATACAATGATTTCTCTCTTAACTAGTCACAAGTCTCACAGAGTGCCACAAGTAATTCTCTCTCTAAAACTCTGTATGTGTGTGTTTTTCTGCGTGGTTTCAAGATTTACAAGAGACAAAAACTATTTATACTAGGTTAAACTAGTTGACCTTACAACTCAAATTAGTAAGAAAGTCAAACACATTGACTTTGACACATCAAACAAATACAACTTTACAACATTTACAACTTTGACCCTTTTTAATTTTGAATACAACATTTAGACCCAACAATCTCCCCCTTTGGATTCAAGATTAAAAAAAATTGACACTAATCTTCAGGTCTTCTTTCAGTTGTAAAGTCTTCAACTTAAAGTCTTTCACGACTTTGAAATCTTTGAATCCTTGTCGCTTTGAACAACCTTTGATACTCCAAAAAAACATGATATCTTCTTCAATCTTCCCTTTTGGTAGAAAATACATATCTATCTCTCAGAAATTATCTTCAGATTTGCTTCAAACATGGAAATTTCTTCATCAAATATCTTTCTTTGACACTTTGTCATCTATACCTTTCACTTGAACTTTAACTCTGAAAAATCTATCCCCCTTTTTGATAAGAACAATAGATATCTGACTGAGAAACATTTGAAATTTCTTCCTTTTTTAACTTTCATTTGTCTTTGCATTCTTCTGAAATTGAACTTTGAATTCTCTCCCACTTTTTTATGAATGATGAGAAATCAGAATCATCAAAACATGTACAATTTCAGCATCGTCTTTTGAGAACATCTCCCCCATATAGAAAAATAAAAGCACATCATGATATAGACACAATCTCCTCCAAAATGATAATCAACAATCTCCCCTTAATAACTCCATTTGATCTGATTTGAGCATGTATCCGTCAATTAATAAAATGTATTCATCCGAATCTTTTCAAATTCAGACAAGTTAAGAATTGTAACCCTGAATCAACAAATGATACAGTTAAAATGCTTGTAAGTAGCACAAAGCCACTTAGTACAACAGATGTACTGTACAAGGAACTTTAGTGATGTTCATTCCCCAGGACTTCCATTCAATCATCGAATAACACAAGGTAATTCTATGAACGTTCTGACAGAAAAACAAATTTTCTGTGTGAATGTGCTTGTGTATGAAAGAATTAAGCATAAAGATTGCTTGATCAGGCTCAAAAATATGTAAACCATTGGGACAACAACAGTATTACATGTACTCAATATGCATGAAAGAGGTTCGAAAGTGGGGCAACTTTCCTTCTTTTTCAATATCCAAATCTTCCAAATGAATATCAGATAGATTATGTGTTGTTTCCCCAATAAAATTTGAAACATCCTTTTGTTAAGAAAAAGATGATTAGCTGGTGGGGTTTAATTTAAGAGTTGGCATGGGATAGTGTCTGTTTCAATAAAGGTCACCAAATAATGTGAACCAACAGATTATGTGGTTGCCCGACTCAGAAAAAGTTAGTGCAGAGTTATCATTTTTCTTTTAACTATGTTCTCACACCCTCTTTCTTTTTAACATTTAAGCTCACGTCTAACCATCTTTCTTTTCCATTTTACCTCATCACACCCACACTCTGATTTTGATCCCTCTCCCCTCAATCACTCGAGGATAACTTATTGGGTAGGAAACACTGGTTATTGTGAATCCATCGAAGTTCTGATAAGCTCTCACACTGATTCCCATGAATTTTGTCCTAAAAGAATAGTGTTGGTCAACAATTTATCTTTAACAGATAAGCATCCAAAAGTAGATAAGAATGTCAAGTGAATGTAAGCTCCAAATAACTATCATTCATGTATGAGCTTTTGAACATTGAAGATCTCTCAAAACAAAAATAACGAATGAATGAAATGAAATTAAAAGAATTGTTTTAAGAATCTGACACTGTATCAATCAAATCAACTATCATGAAAAATAGCTTGGGGTGTCAAAGAATTGGACTTTGTTTATATGAAAGAATATAGACATATTGACAATGAACGCACAAAATATAAAAATGATGTCTAATACTCAACAACATTGAAAACAAGAGAGGGTATTAACATCGAAATATGTTTCTTTCTGAGACATGGTAATAACAAAGTCAGTAGAAAATACTTAATCGACGTGTGTGAATACTTGATAGTATATAGACAAGATAATACACAAGTATTGATCTTTTTGAAACACACGATCAGTTAAGCATGAAAGTTCTAAACAAAAATCATTTAAAATCTCACTTCTAGATTCATGAAATATTTTAAGAACAAGAAGTGGTTTGAACATTTAGAAAACATTTTGCATATCTGAAAGTTGTTCATCTTCCAAATATGTTTGAGATTAAGAATCAGAAATACATACATTCAGTTTGAGATTCTTAACTCCCCCTCAAAATAATATTTTCTTTCTAAAAAGAAATTCTCCCCCTCAAAATGAGCAATATCTGCAAAACAAAATGAATATAAACATGTAAGTTTTTTCTTGACAAAAAAAATCAAATATTCTCCCCCTTGATATATAAAAAAATCAAAATGATAAGCATTATAATTTTCATTTCTCCCCCTAAAAAAACACTCCCTCTTCAATTTTGATGATCCAGATAAGCTCCCCCTGAAAAATCAGAAAATATATCAGTAAAAAATATAAAGAATATAAGATCCCCCTTAAAATTTTCATAATCCTTAAGAATTAAACCGAGTTCTGAACTACTAGTATTGAAGTAAATTCAGAAATCAAACTCCCCATGAAAATTTGCATTCACAAATTTATCAAAAAAAATAATATGTACTCCTCCTTGACGATTGATCATCTTTTATGCGTCAAAGTACACAAACTCTTTATCATCGAAGACCGGGTTTTGAACTGTGTTGTCCAAAATCCATTATTTTTTACATTGAAGAACGAGTCCTGAGCTCTTTAGTCATAAGTCAATCTTCTTTGATATTGAAGATCGGGTTCTGTTGTAATCAGAAACCATTACTCTTAACGTTGAAGAACGGGTTATGTTGTAATCAGAAACCATTACTCTTAACGTTGAAGAACGGGTTCTGAACTGGATTATTCAGAAACCAATGTTCTTACTCTCCCTAGACATTAGGTGCCTGCAACAAAGATGGAGCTTTTGGTTCCCACGGGTACTTGGGTCCTGGTTTGTTAGTTGTAGTTCTATTAGGAGAAACGTACTAAGAACCATACCAGTAATTCACATAATTTTTACTACTTAAATCATTTGCACCACAGTAAAAACAATTAATTTTCTTTTGTGCTAACATGATCAATTGATTAACAGTATAGACAAGATCAGGTTTGGCAAAAGATTTACCTTTTGGAGCATTGTTCTTTTTGGCACTTTAAGTATTTACAAATGATTTATGATCCTTCTTCTCATCTGAGGATCCTTTTCTTCTCCAACCCATCTTTCCTTTACCATTTGACCTTTTAGATTTATCTGAACCATCAACATTTTTATCATAGAAAAGGTTAGAAGGACGAATCTGATCTTTGGAATATACTGACCTTTTGGGAGAAACATGAGTATGGTAAGAAATTAAGATGTCTTGAATGAGCATTCTGATTCAACTAAATCATCTCTAGGTGATTGAACGATTGACTCTGGCGTCTTTTGTTCAGTCCACCTTGAACATTGTAATAACCGTGATTTAGAAATTACAAAGAAAATGAAGTTTGGGTAAGTTTTGTTTGAACATGAAAGTTTAGGGGGCTATTGAGCAATTAAGGGTAACAAGGGATTTAACATCCCTAAAACCTTAGCCGCCAACCTACTTTTACCCATATGAAAAAAATTGAAATATTAGAAGTGCTCTGTGTGTTTCGTGTGGAGGAGAATTGGAAGCTAGGATGAATATCTCTGCATTTTCCTCAAGGTAAGACATCAAATCTTAAATATTGCTTCTTGTCGATTTAGGAAATTAGCCGAACACTGTTGTATGGATTATTAGAAATCGATTGGTTATGGATTTTAAATTTTTTTTTTTGGGTTTTTGGTGGCCGAGCGATATAGAAATGGGATTGCGGATTCAAACCCAATAAATCCTTGTATCAATCGATGCAATGGAGAGGGAGGGTAGAAGGAAACTTGGACCAGACCATTTTCGTAATGAGTTTCTTTGGGTTTGAGATATTATTATCGATTGTGGCTTGGTCTGGTTAATTATTGTCGGAAAATCGACCTCTTCAAAGAGGCGACCACGGCGTAGACGATTTCCTAGGGCGGTCTGGAAAGCGCCTAGAGCCAGGCGTGGTCGCCGCTGGAGCCAGGTGCGGGATTCGCTAGGCCCAGGTGTGGTTTTCTCTTGAGCCAGGTACGGGTCCTTCACCAAGAACCGGTTGTCGCCCCAACCTGAGTGCAGATTCGGGTGGTTGCCGCCGCGGTTGAGACCCGAGTGTCGTCCCAATCCCGAGTGCTTGATGACTCAGTTTCCAATCGAGAGACGACACGACATTCTTTTTGGCCCGAGATCGAACCTAGTTACCTTTAATGTTTTAACCATGGGTTCCAGTTTTGTCTTTGTTATTCGAAAGCGGTAGGTACGACTTTGTCATCCGGGATCTTGTATCGTATAACCGGGAGTAGAGGAGTAAGGGTATTCGGGAGGTTGTTTAAATTGTGAGTTCAAGCTAGTGACTTACCACTCTATCAACTCCTCGTAGGTTGTGATGACGCTAGGATGAGATCGTGAGCCAGGACGCCAAGTGAGTTTTTCTAAACTAAACCTTTTGATGGTGAAAGCAAGTGAAGTTTATTTTAAACTTTGTTTTATTTATGATGGCACGATTTTATTAAATTGTCTAAGTGTGTTATAAATTGTTGTTGTTTAAATCTATGCATACATTATTTGTGGGTTACGTGATCTAAGTCGGGGAGTGTGGCCCGCCTACTCGTGCCGGGGAGTGTGCCCGTTCATGTCGTTGGGGACGTGTCCCAACATTAAGGCAGCACGAGTTAGACACATCGTCTTTGACGGTCGTGTGGTCCGTAGCGTGTTTCATTTATGTGCCATTATTAAATGTTGTTTTAAATTCTGGAAAGTATATTTTGTTGCTTAACTGTTAGAGGGAAATCACTGGACCTATGGTCTAACCCTCGCTATTTCAAACATAAAAATCTTTTCAGGCCGTCGTGTTTTAGACAAAGCAGCTAAGGGAAAAGATAAGGTCTAGCGGGGCGGATAGAAGACCGGCACTTAGTTTATTTTTTATATATCTCAGTTGTGTATAGGTTGTTATTAACAAACCTTGATTTATCTATTGTAAGCTTGGGACCATTTGGCATGGAATATTATTAATCGTTGAGTTTTTATTTTAAGAATCGATCCGCTTGTTTATATTTTTGGTTGGGATGTTACAAACATGATCTCTTCAAGTTCAGTAATCTTTGCATAAAAGTTGTTTCTTTCCTTTGGGAGCATGTCATACTTCTTATGCAATTCAGACTTCGCATTCTTTTCCTTTACAGCAGTAGTTGACAACTCAGATAATTTCCTTGTTAGCTTCTTTATTTCAGCTTCAAACACTTTCATTTCCTCTTCAAAATCTTTCTCTACAGTCTTTCTCTGATCAAATATTTCTTTAAATACACCAACATTCTTCTACTTAACTTTCTTATTCTCTTTCTCAAATTTATCTTTTTCCATGATGATCACTTTCTCAAAGTCTGCCACTTGTTGAGAAAGTTTTGCACATTTGAGTTCAACAACCTTCTTCTCTTCAAATGATTTTCTTGAAAATCAGAGAACTTTTGAGCAAAAGTTTTTCTTTCCTTTTCAAATTCTTCTCTTTCTTTAGCAATCTGCTTCTCTAAGATTGATATATTCTTCTGTAGTTTTGCACTTGCAGATTCAAAACTTTTAACCATCTCCTCATTTTTCTTCAATGAATGTTCTTGCTTGAGTTTGACAGTCTTAGCTTCCAAATCCAAAATCTTCTTCTTCAACTCAACATTCTGCCTTTCCAATACCTTTGTATTCTCTTCACTCTTCTCTAATTCTTCTTGCACTGAGTTGTCCTTAACTTGACAGGCTTCTTCTTTCAACACATTTACTTCAACTTCCAAACTAAACGCTTTCTCTTTCAATTTATCTCTTTTAGCTATAAGATCTGGGCTTTTAGATTTGCTTTTCAGATCTTTTATTTCTGATTCAAGAGCAGATACTTTGATTTGGAGCTCAGCTTTCTCAGCTTTAATCTTTGTATTTTCCCTTGAGTAGTCATTGGCCATCTTGGTATACATTGACAAGCTTCCAGCAAGATGCTTTAGATTAGCTTTAGCTTCAGAGATGTTCATCTGTCCAAATTCATAAATGTAACCTTGAGACATGATTATGATTTGAAATGAAGTAGCTTGAAATGATCGTTAGTAAAAAAATCAGAAATCTTGACTTGAAAACCAAACTTGAAAATTTTCAGAAAAAAAATTCCAAAAATATTTGAAGTATAGAATCCTCACGACATTGAGCGAATTATACACTTTTTGCACGAAACAAAATGAGCATTTCACATGCTGTAGATGAAAGTTCTGAACTTTTTACACGCAGAGAGATCCGAATTCCACGCTTTTCGCACGTCGAGGGATGCGAGTTCCTCTCTTTTCGCACGTCGAGGTATGCGAAGTCCTCTCTTGGAAAAATTCACACACTAAATCTTTTCACAGAAGGATGTTGTAAGAATTCTGGACTTAGACAAGTTTCAAAAATTCATTTTTCGCAGAAGAATATTGTGCGAAATCCACACTTAGAAAAATTTCAAACAAACTTCATCTTGCGAAATCCTAAGCTTTTTGCATATACCTGTTAAGGAACAGTAGCTTTTCGCTTGACTTAAGGTGCATATTGTCACTTTTCGCACGCTGAACCTTGCGAAAAGTATACTTCTCGTACAAAAGTCCTTGCGAAATCCAACTTTTCTCACGATGTTATGTGCGAATTCTTGACTTTTCGCACCTAGCTTTATGCGAACTCTGTACTTTGAAATTTCACCAATTAAAAAACAAAGAGCTATGCGAGTTCTTCGTTGGTCCATGCGAAATGTTCAGATTTTGCGACTTCTTCAAGTTTTCGACCCAAAAATCACATAAATGATCAGAATTCAATTCTATACATCTTCAATTGCAACCAAACTTTGAGGAATCGATCTAAATGATATTTGAACAAAACCTCAGCAACAATTTGATCAAAACTCAACAGAATCCATGATCTTGATTCAAACTCAGTGCGTGAAACAGTCGAACTTCAAAACTTACAAATTTGAGAAATTAAACTCGAATTACAGTGCAATTACTATTACAATCTAAATGAAAAGTGTTCTAAATACATCATACGATAGCAATACAAGATCAAATTGACAATTACAACTCAAAAATTCAAGAATCAAACTGATCACAGACTATGTGCGAGTTCTTCATTTTTCGAACAAGAAAATCGATTTCTGATGATCTGATATGCTCTGATACCAAAATGATGATCCCAGATTCAAGCACTTAATCACATGTCGATCACAAACACAAATGTAGAAATCATTTTATTGATTTATCAAAGATTATACAATGATTTCTCTCTTAACTAGTCACAAGTCTCACAGAGTGCCACGAGTAATTCTCTCTCTAAAACTCTGTATGTGTGTGTGTTTTTCTGCATGGTTTCAAGATTTACAAGAGACAAAAACTATTTATACTATAGGTCAAACTAGTTAGCCTTACAACTTAAATTAGTAAGAAAGTCAAACACATTGACTTTGACACATCAAACAAATACAATTTTACAACATTTAGAACTTTACAACATGTACAACTTTAATCCTTTTTAATCTTGAATACAACATTTAGATCCAACCTTTCGGGTTCAGATTCATGGCGTAAGCCAACATCTACACAAATCTCGCCATCATCACATATTGGGGATCTATTCCTGGAATAACTAAAAAATGGTAATTTCCCTTTATCACGTCATTTAAAGAAATTTTAAATTATTTTATAATAAAATATTTACTTTCTTTTTTCTAAAGTCTTAAATTTACAGCTTATTATTATACTATAAGTATACTCGCGCAATGCAGTGAGATAAATCACGATTTTAATGTTTCATTTTATTGATGGTTTTGAGAAAGTGATAATGTTTTTTTTATAAATTTGTTTAATTTAGGTTTAATAATATAATGTTTTTTATATAAAAAAATTAAGTATTTTGTTAGAATTCAATGATTATCTTATACTAGGCACATACTCGCGCGATGCAGCGGAATGTAAGTAAAGAACGAACAATTAATTTTATTTCCTTATAGACATGTCATCAACAATCAACCATGACCTAAGAATCACAACTTATGAAATCATAAACCCATAAAAATATTCAATAATTAATTTATATTACAATTATTGACGAAAAAAATTATAATGATATATTTTATAATAAGAATGAAACGTATTTTACGATTATGTATTTTTAATGTGCTAACGGTGGAAAAAAGTAAAACGTATGGATAGAAAACAAATTAGTTTGTAGATATTAATGATATTTAATAGTAAGGTTAAATTAAAAAAATATTCAATATTGTTCTCGTTCTAAAGATATTGATGAGACGATTATAATGGTATATTTTGTAAAGAAGAAACGTATTGTTTATTCCATTCTTGTTCGTATATAATTATTTATGTTAACATGATAGGTATGTAAAATAGAAAATAAGAAAACAAGAGATATAAAATAAATTAAATAACTAATTGTAAGGGTGATAAACGTAACATTTAATTGAATTAGGAAGTGAAACATTGAGAAATTTTTTTTGGCTTTCAAAGGTTTGTAAAAAACTGTATTAGAATTTTTATAATATAGTAGAGATTACCGTGATTTATTTATAATAAGAATGAAACGTATTTTTAATATATTTTACGATTATGTATTTTTAATGTGCTAACGCTGAAAAAAAAATGTATGGATATAAAACAATTTAATTCGTAGATATTCATGATATTTAATAATACGGTTAAATTAAAAAATATTCAATATTGGGCTCGTTTTGAAGGTATTGACGAGACGATTATAATGGTATAATTTGTAAAAAAAGAAACCTATTTTTTCATTGCATTTTTGTTCATATACAATTATGTGTGTTAATATGATAAGGGTGTAAAATGAAAAATGAAAAAATAAGGGATATAAAGTAAATTAAATAATTAATTATAAGGGTGGTAAATGTAATATTTTTCCAAAAACCGGTTTTTCCAAAAACTACCTTTTTCAATAACTGTAATAGAATTTTAATATATAGTATAGATATTTTAATGACATATAAAAAAATAATCAATTACATATTTAATAATATAATTAAAACAAAATTATAGTAATATAATATATTACTCCCTCCGTCCCAAAATAAGTGTCCACAATTGACTTGGCACACAGTTTTAGACATGCATAATTATTACACATTTTTCTCACCAAATGACATATATACCCTTATTTAATGTTTCTCTTTCTTCACAACTCTCATATATTTGTGTATTAATTAAGGGTAAATGTGAGAATTTAGTTATTTAATTTTTGAAAGTGGACACTTATTTTGGGACAAACATAAATAGAAGTGTGGACACTTATTTTGGGACGGAGGGAGTAATTAATAGTGATATATGGAAAGGTCTGCATAAAAGGAAGACCCTGCACATACCAAATTGGTGGGTGCTAGAAGCCTATAGTAGTAATATGTATCTTGTGTTTTGATATTTCTAATTAAGAGATTTTTAAAATCTTGCATAAAATGATGGTACCTTGTGCCTAATAATTTGTATTTAAGAGTTTTTTATCCGTGCTTTATAATATAGTATAGATATGTGAATAATCATGTGAGAAGTTGAGTTAACAGTGAGAAGTGTAAGAAGTGCATCTGAACCGTTGATCACTTTTAATCGTAACCTCTCCCATAAATTGAGGCTTAGAAGGGAATTTATCTGGTGCATCTCGGTGCATCTTATCTCGGTTTATCTCATCCTAATGTGCGTCCATTTCTCATCCAATGGTTGATAACCACTTCTAATTCTTCTTACGGTTAACTCAACTTCTCACCAGAACCCAACCCTTATTATATATTTATAACTTTTTGAAAACATCACATGTAACCTTTATAAAACTAACTAATCATAACTACTCAAGGGATAATATATATATATATATATATATATATATATATATATATATATATATATATATACTAGAAGTGTACTCGCGCAATGCAGCTAGATACATCACGATTTTAATGTTTCATTTTATTTTCTGTTTTTTGTCGATTTACATTACGATTTTGGATGGTTGTGAGAGAGTGCTAATAATTTTTTTATATAAATTTGTTTAATTTAGACTTAATAATATAATGTAATTTATTTTGGTTTAATAATATAATTTTTTTTATAAAATATTCTGTAAGATTTTTTAATTATATTTTAGATTTTTTATATATAAAATATGCTGAGAGTTATTTTAGGGGAGTTAAAGTGGGAAATGATTTTAGGGGAGTTAAAATGGTTAGAGATAATGAATGAAAATTAATGAATATCATTAAATGTAGTACATACAACTTTTATGGCTGTTTTTTAAGTAATTAGCATTAAATAGCGATACATTAAGCTTTAAGACTTGTTTTTAAGAGTTTTTTATGTCATCTTTATAATATAGTATAGATGCTATATTATAAAGCAGGGATAAAAAACTCTTAATTACATTTTATTAGGCACAAGGTACCACCATTTTATGCAATATTTTAAAAATCTTTCTAATTTCCAAGTATCAAAGCACAAAATACATATTACTACTGCAGACTTCTAACACCCACCAATTTGGTATGTACAGGGTCTTCCTTTTATGCAGACCTTTCCATGTATCACTATTAATTAATATATTATATTACTATAAATTTGTTTTAATTATATTCTTAAATATGTAATTGATTATTTTTTCTAGATGTCGTTAAAATATATAAGATAATCATTGAATTATAACAAAATACTTAATTTTTTTATATAAAAAACATTATATTATTAAGCCTAAATTAAACAAATTTATAAAAAAAGTATTATAATTTTCTCAAAACCATCTAAAATCGTACTGTAAATCGACAAAAAAACAAAAAATAAAATGAAACATTAAAATCGTGATGTATCTCACTGCATTGTGCGAGTACGCTTCTAGTATATATATATATATATATATATAGTGTTTGGTTCATTTGAGAAATGGTAAATATATGAGAAATAGAGAAGTAATCCTAGTCATTCATATGGTCAAGATCGAATTTGACTAGTCAAATATTGCGGCTTTGACCGGTCAAAAGTTGCGGCTTTGACTGGTCAAAAGTTGCGGCTATCCCAAAAATAGAAGAACAATTTCGTATATTTTACAAAACACACGGGCTGTCTTCATATATGAACATGTATAATTCACATATGAATTATATGTTCATATATGAACCAGTGCAATTCACAACTGAACTCTTTTACCTGATTCATATATGAACCTTTGTGATTCATATATGAATCAGTTGAACTAACTAACAGATTCATATATGAACCTTTGTGATTCATATATGAACCTTTGTGAATCACAAAGATTCATATATGAACCTTTGTGATTCATACAGATTCATATATGAACTAATTCCGTGTATTTTACGAAATTACCCCTCTACCTTCTATAGACCACACAAGGAATTATCCGGTGCTTCGCGGTCAAAGCCGCAAATGTTGACCAGATGAATGGCTAAGATTACTTCTCTAGTTCTCATATATTTACCATTTCTCAAATGAACCCCTCCCTATGTATATATATATATATATATAACTAATGCGTCAGATACTATTGATCAATGCATTTTTACTTAAATTTCAAGATTATAACTAAATATTGCATGCATACAAATTCTTAAAGCTTCATAAACCCGTCACAGTATTCACCGCTACCAATGTTCTAAAAAACTCGCCGCACAACCGTCATGGCACGCCATGACACCAAGGCTTGTGTCTCACGCCACGTTAAGTCCGTGGCACGCCATGGCCTAATGCACAATTTCGTAATGCAATATCTGATTTTTCTTTACATTTTTAATATTTTATTTGTAAGTTTTTCTAATATATATCATAATTTAACTTGCTTATTACTATTTACTCATTGATTAACACTACAAAACATATGTTTTTATATATAATGATATATATGAATTAGAAAAATTACGCCATAAGTCACACCTTGAAAACGCCATGGCTTCGCCGTGACTCCTAAAACTTGAGGCTTGGCCTCGCCGCCACGCCACACCTCATGCCATTTAGAACATTGACCGCTACAATATCCCTTACTATTTTAATCCATATATCCCTTCCTAGTTTCATGTTATCTATATCGTTATTTAGTTTTAGACCTCAGTCACCCCTTGAATTGTCCGATTTAAATTAGATCAGATTGACTTTCTATAAATGTATAATGGACAAAGAATAAGAATGAAGACCCAGTAATACCACATAATATTCCGTGGAACTTAAAATGGGAGACATAAGTAAGTATATCCAAGTTGTTTATAAATAACTAGGTAACAACACCGCGCCTTGCGCGGCGAATCGAACAATTATTATATGAACGTAAGTACGACGAATAGTGTAATCTATGAATATATTATATTTTGAACTTATAAATAATGTAGCAGTAGAAATAAATGTTGGTCGAATTCATAAGTCATCGAACCAAAAGAATCCAATTTATGAAATTTAAAAAAATATTCAAAAATACTTTTCATTGATATACATTGTTAGCTTATTAACTTAATATAAGTTTTGATTTATAAAAATTGTTAGGTTAGTAAGAAAATAAGATTAATGGAAGTTTTAATTTATAAAAAAAAAGTAAATAAAAAAGTATTTTTGATTTATAAACATTGTTAACTATTAAAAAAAACTTTAATATAAATACTATGTTAAAAATAAGTTTTGATTTATAAACATTGTTAAGTTAGTAAAGAAAATAAGATTAATGTAAAGTTTAGCATTGTTAGCATAACTAAAAAAATTACAAAACTTAAATAAAAGTTTTCAATTATAAGCATTGTTAACTTACAAAGAAAAGTACAAAAAATTAATAAATTAATAAATCTAATAAATCTTATTAATTAAATAAAAATAATAATAAGTTTATAAATTTAAATAAAACATTTGTTGGATTCATTGAATAATTAAAATTGTTAATTTGCAAAGATTAAAAAAATTAAATAAGAGTTAACCAATTTAATAAATGTTCTGATTTATAAGCATTGTTAACATAACTAAAAAAAATTACAAAACTTAAATAAAAGTTTTCAATTATATTGATTGTTAACTTACAAAGAAAATTAGTACAAACAATTAATAAATTCATAAATTTAATAAACCTTATTAATTAAATAAAAATAATAATAAGTTTATAATTTAAATAAAACATTTGTTGGATTCATTGAATAATTAAAATGATAGGTAAATAAAATTTAAAATAATAATAGGTATTTATAATGGTTGATGAATTCTAATTTAAATTAAAAAAGTAAATGAAAAGTTTTAGCATTTAATGTGTTAGAATATTTTAAAAATAAATCAAAATCATGAGAAAAAAGATAAATATGAAAGAATGCATCTCCTTCACTCTCTCTCCTAGGCCCTCCTTTATATATATATATATATATATATATATATATATATATATATATATATATATATTGATGATTGTTAGCATAACTAAAAAAAATTACAAAACTTAAATAAAAGTTTTCAATTATATTGATTGTTAACTTACAAAGAAAATTAGTACAAACAATTAATAAATTCATAAATTTAATAAACCTTATTAATTAAATAAAAATAATAATAAGTTTATAATTTAAATAAAACATTTGTTGGATTCATTGAATAATTAAAATGATAGGTAAATAAAATTTAAAATAATAATAGGTATTTATAATGTTGATGAATTCTAATTTAAATTAAAAAAGTAAATGAAAAGTTTTAGCATTTAATGTGTTGGAATATTTTAAAAATAAATCAAACTCATAAGAAAAAAGATAATTATGAAAAAATGCATCTCCTTCACTCTCTCTCCTAAGCCCTCCTTTATATATATATATATATATACATATATATATATATTGATATTGATGATTGTTAGCATAACTAAAAAAAATTACAAAACTTAAATAAAACTTTTCAATTATATTGATTGTTAACTTACAAAAAAAATTAGTACAAACAATTAATAAATTCATAAATTTAATAAACCTTATTAATTAAATAAAAATAATAATAAGTTTATAATTTAAATAAAACATTTGTTGGATTCATTTAATAATTAAAATGATAGGTAAATAAAATTTAAAATAATAATAGGTATTTATAATGGTTGATGAATTCTAATTTAAATTAAAAAAATAAATGAAAAGTTTTAGCATTTAATGTGTTGGAATATTTTAAAAATAAATCAAAATCATGAGAAAAAAGATAAATATGAAAGAATGCATCTCCTTCACTCTCTCTCCTAGGCCCTCCTTTATATATATATATATATATATATATATATTGATATATTGATGTTAGCATAACTTACAAAAATTACAAAGTTTAAATAAAAGTTTTCAATTATATTGATTGTTAACTTACAAAGAAAATTAGTACAAACAATTAATAAATTCATAAATTTAATAAACCTTATTAAATAAATAAAAATAATAATAATTTATAATTTAAATAAAACATTTGTTGGATTCATTGAATAATTAAAATGATAGGTAAATAAAATTTAAAATAATAATAGGTATTTATAATGGTTGATGAATTCTAATTTAAATTAAAAAAATAAATGAAAAGTTTTAGCATTTAATGTGTTGGAATATTTTAAAAATAAATCAAAATCATGAGAAAAAAAATAAATATGAAAAAATGCATCTCCTTCACTCTGTCTCCTAAGCTCTCCTTTATATATATATATATATTGATTTGGAGACCAAAACTATATCACATTTGTAGGCTTCACGTGAGGAGCACGTGCTAGAGCCTAGAGGTAGGTTTGTGATAATAAATAGGCCAACAAGGCGTAATAAGAGCATGTGCCACATGGCATGTACGGTCAAATGCCGGTGCCAGCAGGGGGACACGTTGATCCATTGTTTGTTTATTTTGACTTTTTTTTCGTTACGAAACCTTTGACTGCTGTTGTCGATGACATATTCCTCAAAACGATTAAAGTCAAAGATATAATTTTGATTGTATAATATTCTCTTCACAACAATAAACTATAAAGAAATATTTTTCTATTAATGTTTTTAAAATTTATTCAGAAAATATTCTAATAAAACATTCATAATTAAGTAAATTGTTTATCTATATCTATACTATATTATAAAGATGGCATAAAAAACTCTTAAAAACAAGTTTTAAAGCTTAATGTATCGCTATTTAATGCTAATTACTTAAAAAAAACCCATAAAAGCTGTATGTACTATATTTAATGTTATTCATTAATTTTCAATCATTATCTCTAACCATTTTAACTCTCCTAAAATCATTTCTCACTTTAACTCCCCTAAAATAACTTTCAGCATATTTTAGATATAAAATAATCTAAAATATAATTAAAATTTTTTACAGAATAATTTAAAAAAAAATTATATTATTAAACCAAAATAAATTACATTATATTATTAAGTCTAAATTAAACAAATTTATATAAAAAAATCATTATCACTTTCTCACAACCATCCAAAATCGTAATGTAAATCGACAAAAAACAGAAAATAAAATGAAACATTAAAATCGTGATATATCTAGCTGCATTGCGCGAGTACACTTCTAGTTATATTATAAAGTACCGATAAAAAACTTTTAAATACAAATTATTAGGCACAAGGTACAACTAATTAAAGCCAATTATTTAATTTACAATTTCTTAATGCTTTGGTACAACCTTTCGAAGCACATTATCTCACATAATCATCTATTTGTGGAATGAATACTCATTTATTAATATAAATGTTTGTTTTTTTGGTGAAGGATTTTATAAAATAGATTTTATATTAGCATAATCTATTTTAAATGTAGATTTTACATTTAAATCTATACTAATGAGATGTAATATAAAATATTTTTTCTTCCGTATTTTTTTTATAAAAACGACATAAAAACTCTTAATTACAGCATTTTAAGCACAAGGTACAACTAATTAAAGTCAATTACTTAATTTACAATTTCTTAATGCTTTGATACAACCTTTCCAAGCACAATATCTCACATAATCATCTATTTGTGGAATGGATACTCATTTATTAATATAAATATTTGTTTTTTGGTGGAAGATTTTATAAAATAGATTTTATATTAGTATCATCTATTTTAAATGTAGATTTTAAATGTAGATTTTACATTTAAATCTATAATTATTTCAATAATAGTGATATGTTGTGAGACATGTCGTTTGAATTTTAAATAATATAATACAAAACTATTACCAATATTATTGCACAAACTCATAACAACAAACGATTAATGAATATATGCAAATTAACCACTTATGAAAATACATCCGTTTTTCACATTGTATTTCATTAACTGTTAACAGATAAATTATGTTTCATTTTAACTCGGTTCAATATTCCAACAAAAAATTTATCCTCCCGTGCAATGCACGGGGCCCAACACTAGTAACAATTAATAAGACAATGTACTTTTAAGTAAGATCAGATTGTTTTTATCAGTCATATTAACTTATTGTTTTACAAAGATAAAATATGTTTGATTGTATAATAATATTTTTGACCAATTATAACTTTTTATTAAATGTTTCACGACGGTTTGAAGTATAAATTTTATTGTCTCGATAAGTATTTAATTAGAATGGTTATGGCTTTTTCATATATCGAAAAAGTAATATCAAGTCTAAAATTTGATGGATCCGTTTTATATAAACAATGTGTACACTACAAGAAAATCGAGTGTATAAGATATCAATAATGTCTAAGTTGTATAATAAACTGTTTTATGAGACTTAAGCTTATTGGCGTGTTTACCAACTTTTCTAACACTTTTGAAATTAAGGGGCTGTTTGGTTGGTTTTCCATTAAGTTCTGTATGGATAAAGTTGTCTGTATGGATTAATCTGTCAGTATAGATTTAGAAAGTTTTAATTTGAGAGAGTTTTTTCATATATGGAAGGAACGTGTTTTTTAATGAGAGAGACTGGTTTGGAAAAAACTTGGCTTTCTGCATAAAGCTCCCCCTTGAAATTTTACTGAATAAGCCACTTTCTATATCATTAAGCCACTACCAAACAGTCATATATAGTTGACTGAATAAGTTGTGAGTCTCATTAAGCTCATTAAGCTGCAAACAAACAGACCCTAAGTGTCCCATTAAAAAGTATTAACCATTTTATGTGATACTAGTTATTTGAAAAAAATTCTTATAAAACAAGTGTCCTACAATCAGATATGTTTATAAAACATTCTCAAAAGTATCATATATAAATTTTCATATGACAGTTGCATATAATATATGTCCAAAAAAGTTTGATAAAATGTTTTAAAACGTTCTATAAATTTATTACAATACTTTTAAATGAAATATT